>CM028365.1:49513121-50192738 GCA_016624345.1 Platycodon grandiflorus
ATAAGTAAAATAAAATAATAATTGAAATAGCTTGATTAAGAACTAAAGTGCTAATTATAATATACTCTCTTCATCCAAAACGTCTCATTTAACAAGTTAAACTTTATAAAATTAAAGAACTACTTATTTGTATCTAGTTCAAATTATACCAAAACTATTACTAATATTTTTATCAATGAGATTATTTTATGAACGAGATAAAAGGAGAGAGAGGACTATTTTATTTGAGACGGAGGAGGGAGTTGTTCTATATAAATTCATATACGTAAGCCTCAATGCCACATCTTTTAATTTGCCAGATAAACTTATGCCTCAAAGTGAAATTATTCATATAAAGCAAAGGTTGAATAAATTTATCACGTGTCGCCGTGTGTCCTCTGTTGTGGACCTTAACTTGCGGTGATGTAGTTTGTTGGTTGTCAAACTTTAGCGTTGGCTGAGGATAAAAATGTAACTACACATACATATGATATGATATGAGCTCTCAAGTTCGATTATTTTTATGTTTTCACAGTTTAAAAAAATAGTTATTAAAATAAAAAGATATTGCAACCAATATTGTGAAAATTGATATTTCACTAAGTCTATATAGAAGAAAACAGTAAGGATACTATGGACTTTCTCATATTTCACTATATAGAAAATTGATACTTCAAAATTGATAAGTCACATAAAAAAATACTTATAATTAATGAATTACAATGGAAAAGAGAAAGATTTTCCCATAGTGGACTTTCTCATCAATTAGTATACTACTTGCTTGGAGTAATCATCATGATATTATAATGCATAATTAAAGTGATCTGTGTTATTAACGATGAGGTTTGCCTTTTCATTTATTTATAGACGAATTTATTTATAACAACACACACACACACACACACACATATATATATATATATACACACACATATACATATATGTGTGTGTGTTTGTTATGTTGCAGATATATAAAATAGAAGATAGCTCTCGTCCTTATCAATTCACTTGAATCAAAATAAATACTAATAAATACTTGTTCAGTTCTGAGATAAACGATCTACTTTTGACTTTTTTGCTTAAATTAAAATTTACCGATAATTTACATATATATATATTTATTTATTTTTACAAAATTATAAAAGTTGTAATCCATAATATTTTTAAGGTAGCTTATGATTAATGAAATTTTATTTCTTAAAATATAAATAAAGTATGTAAAATTTTGATTTAATTTAGTCAATGTTAATTTTTAAAAATAAAAAAGACTCTAAATTTGTTTGGAACGGATGGAGTATATAAATAAAAGATCTCAATCTAAACAAAAAAAGCTTGTTCATCCTCATCTCGTATGAGGTGGTGTTCCCAATCATGGATCCATTCACATGTGCAAGTATGCATTTTATACTTGAGTTTATTTTATTTTAATCTTCTTACATTAACCCTACAAAATACCACAATTACATACATATAAAAGATAGTAGAATCATCACTTTGATATATGGTAAGTATCAGTGATAAATAAGGTCCTTCCAAATTAAACTTTTCACCCGGATAGTTTTTTTGAAAGAATTGTTTTTACTCCCTCTTTAAATGGAAGTTTATCTTTTCTTTTTAGGTCATAAAAAAATCACTTTTTAATCTTTCTTTTTTAGAGTTACCTTCATCATTTTACTCTTGATTTAATTACTTATCATTTTAATTAAGGAAAACACACAATCGGACCACATGTACTTTGGGAAGGTTAGATTCGGCCATAATTGTTTGAAAATGTTATTTGGGTCCTTTGTCACTTGATTATCTTGCAAACGAGCCCATTTTTAGATGAACGTTAGTTCAGTAGTTAAAATAACATAAAATACTAATTTTGCCCCCTGCCTCCATCTTCATCTTCCCAATTATGAAAAAACAAACCCTAACTAGTCTATACTTTTATCCTTCCACCTCTAAGCTTGCACTAAGAATCGTGAAACAAATTCAAATATACCAATTCAAACATAAGCAAGTAAAATCAAAATACACATTTGGTAAAGCCTTAAGCTGTTAATTCATCCAAAAGATTAAACCACATATTTAAATCAATCACCAATTAGAAAATGTAAATCAACAAGTATGAATCAAAGAAAGAGAATAAATGTACGAAATTGCATTGTAATTTGAGGAAATATTGAAATTATGGGAGAAGGCTGTGTGTTTGAAGAGAAATTACCCCCAATTGCAAGCCCTAACAGTTTGCATTCAATTTATGAGCTTTGCACTCGGAGAGAAAATGGCCGTATTTTGAAGAGAACTCATCGAGACTTGTTGGTGCGAGGCGTATCCGAGATGGGGCAATGGTGATGTTTGCGGATCGTGGGAGAAGACACACTAGTTGTTGAGGAGGTAGTCGGCGGCGGGACGAAAATGGAGAGAGAGGCGGTCGTAGGGCGGAGGTGGTGTGGTGACGGCGGCAGTGGAAGAAGGGGGATCGCGGCATTTGTTCTTTACTATTGTTTGATGCGGAGAGAGAGAGGAAGAAGGGGCGTCATTGTTGTTGTTATTTGTTGTTGTTTGAGCTGGAATAGAGGGAGAGAGCATGGGAGGGAGTGCCACTCGGTAGGCGTTAGGTCGGAGGTTGCAGTGGTGAAGACGGCGATGGAGTTTGAGCGGTTGTAATATAGAGAGAGAGAGAGAGAGAGAGAGAGAGGAGAGAGGTGAGGGGAAGAATTTTGAGGGGGGTTGGGATTGATATTTTGATTTTCTTTGGCCTAAATTTCTTAACAAAGCACTTGGCAATGAAAATGGAAGGTTTCTTAGGAATAAAAGCATTGGTGGTTAGGGTTTTTTTAATTGGGGAAGATGAAGATGAAGAGAGGGTAAAATTGGTATTTTATGTTATTTTAAGCTGTTGAACTAACGTCCGTTCAAAAATGGGCTTGTTTGCAAGATAAGCGAAATACGATGGAATAAATAACATTTTCAAACAATCGGGGCCAGTGCAACCTTTAAAGTACGGTGGCCGATGTGTGTTTTGCCTTTAATTAATGATCCGTTCTCAAATGAGTATAAAAACACACACTATCATATTTAACAATAGAGCCATTTATTTTTGTGCCGAATTAAATAGGAGATTTTTAGGAACAAAAAGAATACTTGTGATCGAATATTAAAAAGGACCCAAACCCAACAAATTCTAGTTTTGCGCATTTGTAGTACAACTCTCAAACGATGAAAATCCCTAATTCTATATAACGCTGTCGAACCAATATTTTCATTCAAATTTTAAAATACAGAAACAATTAAAATTACTCTCGTATATTTAAGTGCAAGTAAAGATTTTTTCTCCCTCTTAAATTTTTAATATTTTCGCTAAAATTTTAAAAACTATTTCAATACTAACTTATATGCCTCTTTTTATT
This sequence comes from Platycodon grandiflorus, assembly GCA_016624345.1. Lineage (NCBI taxonomy): Eukaryota > Viridiplantae > Streptophyta > Magnoliopsida > Asterales > Campanulaceae > Platycodon > Platycodon grandiflorus. The sequence goes on from CM028365.1 coordinate 49,516,499, forward strand.
TATTAACGATAAATGTCACACTCGGACAAATCAGCATTAAAAAAGATACAATTAACTAACCAGTATGGTATCTAACGTACAAGTTTTATGTACGCGCAGTACTACTCCGTAACAATGAAAGCACGTGATTACATTTATAAAGCATTTATCTTTTCAGGGACATCTACTATCATTCAAAAATATTTATTTATTTTGAAACCTAAAAAAATTATTTTTAATTTCTTTTAAACTAGTAATTGTGGTATGCGTTATAGTGAAGTTTTTTTTTGGTGTCATAAGGGCGTGGGAAGAGATCAAATCGAGATTTCACACTGAATCTCGTTCTACCAATGGACTACTTCTTAAGGACTACAAAAGTGAAGTTTAGAGTCTGTTTGGTTCCTTAACTTAGCGTTTCAATGCGGTAGAAAAATGTATTTTCTAAACGGCTAACGTTTTAAACCCCTGAATTTTCTAGTTTTTCAAACGTAAATTTTAGAATGATGTTGGGAAAAAAGTTGCGCTATGAATTTATATTCCAAACACGTTTATAAAGAAAACAAATTGTGTTTTAAAAAATCTGCATATTAAAAAACTTTTTAAAAACACTACACTAAATAGGCTCTTAGGCGATAACAATTTTATCAACTTCAACTCCCTTTATTTTAAGAAAATTTTTGTTTTATACATTAGAGTTTTGACCACCATTTGAACCAAATTCAAATACAACATGTAGTTTCGCTTAAATAATCTCCGACCCCTTTGAAAATTTTACGGCGGCTTTGCTACTAATACTAGCGGTGTTTAAAAATCGATAGACGGATGCTAGGCGGAAAGCGGGATCTAGCTAGGGTATTAATCGAGGCCTAGAAATTAAAGCGTAATTACACATTTACCCCATAAATTCATACAATACATGTTGAAACAATAGTAAATAACTAAAATATGACCAAATAAACTAAAAATAATGATCACATTATAAAATAATAGTTAAAAATTAAAATTAAATTCAATAGTACCATTCCAAACTCCAAAGTTTAAACTTTAAAACAAAACAAGAATCACAACTAAAAAGAATCACAACATTCTCACAACAAAATAATGTCAACGAGTGATTCAACACAATGATTTTAATTTTTATTTCAATTTTTTTTTATAAAATAGGCACCTAGAGCGACTAGGCGTCTAGGCGTTGATTTTTGGGAAAAATACCTAGCTGCCCGATTCGGTCCATTTCTCGGCATTAGGGGCGCCTAGCACGATTTTAGAATATTGAATACTAGTGCACAATTATAATTTTATTCTTTTTATTTTACTAAATTAGATGTATATATTTTTAATTTATTTGAAATAATGGTAACTTTGAATTGTTAATTTTGAAAGAGCAAAAGAAGTTGGTAGTTGATTTTAGAAAGAATAAGTAGTTATTTTGCTTGTGATTAGTAATTAAAAATAGGGGTAATTTAGCAAGTTGAAAAAGCATGACAATGCTTTGTAATAGTATTGCTTGCTTTTTCTATAAATGATGGCCCCCTTCACATAAGTATTATTAAAGTATGATTATGAATATTTATGATATATTTAATTAGTTTTTAAATTTTTTTTTGCCAAGTCAAATATTATACTCCAATGAGTAAGTGTTTATTTTGATACTATTTATGTACAATAAAAACTGTATACCAGTTAATAACAACGATTTAATTTTGGTAGTTGGTAGCTCCTCATGCTATTTATTCGGATATGAACCCCATGCCGAGTAGGGGTGAAGATGATTGGTTTGGTTCGGTTTGAGCTAAAATTGTAAATCGAACCACCCCTAACTGTTCCACATATTTCAAACCGAACCGAACCGCCACAAACTTCAAACCGAACCGAACCGTCGGTTTGGTTCGGTTCTGCGGTTTAATTATTTAAATATTTCAAAAAAGAAAACTTTTAAATATCAAAAATACTTTTAATATAAACTAAATAATTAAAAGTCAAAAATTAACTTTAAAATTACAATAATTCAATCAAAATGTAGGCAAACAAAGAATAATTTTCTTATTAAATTCAATTACTAATTACTAATTACTAAATAATATATATATAAATAAATAAATAAAAATTAAATACGGTGGTTCGATTCGATTCGGTTTGGTTCGGCTTGGCACCAAAACCGCAAACCGAACCGCTGCTTATAAAATTTAAACCTAAACCGAACCGTTCTAACCTAAAACCGAACCGAACCGGCCGATTCGGTTCGATTCGATCGATTTGGCGGTTCGGCGATTCGAACTTACACCCCTAATGCCGAGCAACGGGATAACGTTTTTGTGCTCATTTATAGAGGAGAATTGAGTAAGTGTTTATTTTGATACTATTTATGTACAATAAAAGCGTATACCGTTAATAACAACGATTTAATTTTGGTAGTTGGTAGCTCCTCATGCTATTTATTCGGATATGAACCCCTAAGGGGTGAAGATGATTCGTTTGGTTCGGTTTGAGCTAAAATTGTAAATCGAACCACCCCCAACGGCCCACATATTTCAAACCGAACCGAACCGCCACAAACTTCACCGAACCGAACCGATCGGTTTGGTTCATTCACGGTTTAATTATTTAAATATTTCAAAAAGAAAAAACTTTTAAATATCAAAAATACTTTTAATATAAACTAAATAATTAAAAGTCAAAAAATTAACTTTAAAATTACAATAATTCAATCAAAATGTAGGCAAACAACAATAATTTTCTTATTAAATTCAATTACTAATTACTAATTACTAAATAATATATATATAAATAAATAAATAAAAATTAAATACGGTGGTTCGATTCGATTCGGTTTGGTTGGTTTTGCACCAAAACCGCAAACCAACCGAACCGGTTTATAAAATTTCCAACCTAAACCGAACCGTTCTAACCTAAAACCGAACCGACCGACCGATTCGGTTCGATTCGATCGATTTGGCGGTTCGGCGATTCGAACTTACACCCCTAATGCTGAGCACTGGGATAACGTTTTGTGCTCATTTATAGAGGAGAATTGAGTCAGTTGAGAATAAACAGACTAGAAAGAAGTACTTTTATCTGAAAATACATATTTCCTATTCTTATTACACATAGACATGCCCAAATCAATTCCAGTTTGGAATCGACGGTTCTACAAACCGTGACAACACAAATCGAAACCGAACCGTGGATGACCGGTTTCTGTTTTAATTTTTCGGTTTCATGATTTTTAATTATTTTTATATTTATATTTATTTTTAATTATTAAAATCTATTATAAATTGTAAGAAAAAAAAGTGTTATAATATGTTATTAATTATCAAAATACAAACTTAAAAAAAAAATAATTATGATGTGTTAGGCTTTATGGTAGAGTAGTTTGATTTTGACATTCAAAATTTACTATGCTAGACTTCTCCATCCTTTCATCAAATCTCCTTCGGTCTTTCATTAAGTTTAATGTCCAAAAAGGTCAGAGTAGGTGCAAGCGTGAAGTATGTGATGGTTTCAAAATTCAAAGTTTCAAACTTTTAAAATTTGAATTTGACGATTTTTAAACAATTTTTTGGCGGTTCTGAACCGGCAGTTCATAGTTATTGAAAAATGCAAATCAAAACCGAATTGTCCTAATCCAATTTCTGTTCATGACGATTCACAATTTGGGCAGTTCCAAAATCGGTTCGGTTCCAGTTTTGGAACCAATGGGCATGTCTAATTAGACATCCAAAGATATGTGCCCTTATCTCATTTCAAAAAGTTTCTATATACTACAAATTATTTATAAAGTACATCTTTTAATAGGAGTGTTCAGTATTTAGTTTCATCCAAAAATCAAATCGAAAAATCGATCATTCGAACCGAACAAACCGAAATCGAATTCGAATTTGATTTTTGGTTTGGTTTGGTTCACAAAACCGAATTCTAATATAGTTTTTGGTTTTGCCTTTCAAATCAAAAACCGAATTAAAAAAAATATAATAAAACTAAATATATTATTATTAGTTATATAAAGTTTGAACAATCTAATTCATTGTTTCTTTTTCAATATGTTTTTTTTTTATATTTGCTGGTTTATTTAAATGTTCTTGTAATGAGTCGCAGAAATAACACAAGTGACAACTCAAATAAATTTCGTGGATGTTTAGTGACAAGAGAAGCCAACTAATGTGTGGAATCTAAGACTTCCTTCAAATTCGAGTGACTAAGTATATGCAATCTTACATTTTTAGGGATATTATGTAATTTTATTAAAATTTTAATCTTTGTTTTGGATGTTTTTTAAATGATAAATATTTAAACTTTGAATTGGATTGTAGTTTTAACATTTGTTTGGTTAAAACCGAAAATCGAAAACCGAATTCGAATTTGGTTTAGTTTCTTGGTTTTTTATTTGGTTTTTGGTTTTAAGGTTGAAATAACAAAAATCGAACAAATCGAACCGAACAACCCGAAAACCGAACCGATGAACACCCCTATCTTTTAATGTAAGATAGAAAAAAATGATGAATTTTATTGTCTTGATATTATTAAATGATACTTAAGAGTATAAAATAAAGGATAATGATACACAAAGTGAAAAAATTGATCATAACTTTTTAAAGTCCACACATGTGGTGCAAGGAAATATCCAAGTGTTTTGGTTAGAGAGAGAAATAAATAAATGATAATGATACACAAACTAAAAAATTGATCATAACTTTTTAAAGTCCACAAAGAAATAAATGATAAAGATACAAAGTAAAAATTAATCATAACTTTTTAAAGTCTACACATGAGCGGCAAGGAGATCCAAGACTTGGTTTAGAGAGAGAGAGAGAGAGAGAGAGAGAGAGAGAGAGAGAGAGAGAGAAGAGTGATTTCCTTGTATCACATGTGAGCTTTAAAAGTTATGATTAATTTTTTACTATGTGTATTATTATCTAAAATATATTAACGTTATAATACAAGTGAAGTGAAAGATAAAGATAAAATATTATAAAAATTATAAACATAATTTTTAAAAATAGATTTTTTAAATGAAACATTTTAAAAATAATATAGTAGATTTTGGATGGAACCGAGGATTAGTGCTCTCACTTTTTTCAGAAAAAGTCATATGCATTGATATACAGATTGAAAAAACAAATTAACTCCACAAGCGCACACAAATTAAAAAAATATTTATTATAAAATGTGAATCAAATTAAAATAAAATAATATTTATCTAAAAAGAATGAAAGTGAACACTTTTTATTGAATGACCTAAAAATACCTAAGATGGAGGAATAATAATTTTTAAAGACAAAATAATAGACCACACTGTTTGTCTGATACAGACTCAATTCCTTCCGCGGCTTTATCTTCCATTGCAGATCAATTCATCAAGAATCAAAAAGAAAAATCCCGACTTCTCTCCCTACTTAATAAACAAAAAATTACTCAACTCTTTAGCTCCAACTACCTCCCTTCCATCAATCAATTTCTGCCCTCTCTCTCTTTCTCTCTCCTCAATCTCCCAATAATCCCCATCTGGGTTCTCTGCAAAATTGAATTTCTCAATTGTTTACTACCCTTTTCTAGTTCCAAGAACCATTGATCCACTCAGTTTCTTGAAACAGAGCTTATTTTTCTAAGTATTCTTCTGTGATTTTTTTAGTTCTTGGGTTTTGTTGTTGGTGGTTGTGTTTGAACAACATGTGGGGTTTTATTCTTTGCCCCCAATCAAAGGCATCTGTTTTCTTTAATCTTTTCTGCTTGATTAGCAATGTCTGATCCTGTTATTTGGGCTGCTTCAAATGTGTCATAGTTTGTTCTAATTGGTTCATAGAGTTAAAAGAGTTTAGAGAAAAAGATGGGATCTGGGAATGCGTTTTACTCAGTGGAACAGTTCAATTTGGAGGCAAAGTGGCTGATTGATCCGAAGCATCTGTTTGTTGGCCCAAAGATTGGAGAAGGTGCTCACGCCAAAGTCTACGAGGGCAAGTAAGTCAACCCCTCTCACTCTCTCTCTGTCTGTTTGACTTGTCCAATTCTTGATCTTTTTGATTGGCATTTTCAACTTGTTCAATTTATTTGGTAGCTTGAATAGTAATCTTAATTGTCAATTTATTTTTTGAACATTTTGTTTTGGGATCCGAACCGCTTGGCGAGAAAAGATTAGGGTACCAACCTCAGTAATTGAGTCATGGGCTGAGTCGAGTCTAGTTGAGTTGTATTTTGTGTTTTTTAAATTTTGATTTGGGCCTTGATATATTGAAAAGATGCAAAAGCATTGTCTCGTTGATATCGAAAATTGTTTTGCTTAAATTTGATGTTGTTGGCAACCTAATGGGCATGGGCATGGCCATATTGACTTAAAGAATTGCTTTTGTTGGAGGCTTGGTAATCTGGCAGGTATTTGACAGTTAAGATTGTTGTTTTCCTTGATTGGGTGTCCTTTCAGATATAAGAACCAGACTGTTGCAATCAAAATTGTTAATAAAGGCGACACACCGGAGGAGATTGCCAAGAGCGAATCCCGTTTTGCTCGAGAAGTTGCTATGTTATCTAAAGTTCAGCACAAGAACTTAGTGAAGGTATTATACTACTGTCAAAGCACCAAGTCTTCTTTTAGTACAAATGACTGTTAATAATCAGTTGGATGGTTGAATTTGAGGAATTTTTATATTATTATTGTTATAATTTTTGTATATTTAGTTTATTGGAGCTTGCAAGGAGCCTGTCATGGTCATAGTAACTGAGCTTCTTATTGGTGGGACGTTGAGGAAGTACTTGAAGAGCATGCGACCAAGGGGCTTGGATATGCGTGTTGCTATCGGTTTTGCGCTTGACATAGCCCGTGCAATGGAATGCTTACACTCACACGGGATTATACACCGTGACCTGAAACCTGGTACTTTGTTACCCTAGTTCTTCCTTCACCAGTTGGTTATTTATATTGACCATATGGACTTTGTAGACCTTATTAAGAAATTAATAGTAAACCAATTTAATGAAAATGGGCAATTTTCCGTCACATACTTTTAGTTGCATTTCTCGTCCTTTAGATCTAGGGTCTTGTGTTTTAAGCCTGTTGTTTGAGATATTAGTATTATGGTCGTCCAATCGTTCCTCTAGTAGCTTGCAGAAGCTGCTATAAGTTTCCCATAATTACCTACTTCAAATGAAGGTTAGGCTGTCTATAATGACCGTGATGTTTATTGCTGTTATTTCTTTTTCTTTCAGAGAACTTGCTAATGACGGCAGACCACAAATCTGTTAAACTCGCTGATTTTGGTTTGGCAAGAGAAGAATCATTAACAGAGATGATGACTGCTGAAACAGGAACCTATCGCTGGATGGCGCCTGAGGTAAGTCTATTGGACTTCGCAGTCAGTCCCATGCTTCTATATTTTGCTCCTTTCTGCCTGGGCTGCTTGTGGGTTAGTTTGGGGATACACCGAAATTTTACTAGGAGCCATCTTATGTTTGGCAGCTTTACAGCACAGTAACGCTGAGGCAGGGAGAGAAGAAGCATTATAACCATAAGGTGGATGCATACAGCTTTGCCATTGTCTTGTGGGAGCTCATACACAACAAGTTACCGTTTGAAGGCATGTCCAATCTTCAAGCCGCATATGCAGCCGCTTTCAAGGTAACTCGTCTATATAATGTCCAATTCCAAACAGAGAGTAAGATCTGGAGAGGAATACATTGTAAAAGTCAATGTTTCTCCTGTCAATTATTTAGTTCCTAGATGAGGGGCCTTTGTCCTGCAATATGACCCTCTTTTGTTGAACTTTGACATTATTGAACATCTCACTCAATGTTTGTTAGTAAAAATCAAAATAGTTGGACGATGACGTTCTTTTGTTGGGTTGTTGTTGTGTGTGTGGGGGGGGTTTGGTGTGTGGGTGTGTTAGAATCACAGTTGAGCTAAGTCCATTATTTTGCTTTTGTCTACAGAATGTGAGGCCCAGTGCCGAGGACCTCCCTGCAGATTTGGCTTTGATCGTGACATCATGTTGGAAGGAGGACCCGAATGCTCGGCCCAACTTCAGTCAAATAATACAGATGCTTCTGCATTACCTTTCAACCAATTCACCTCCAGAACCCTCTGTAATCCCGCCTCGAATTTTCACTTCTTCCAAGAACACCGTCTTCCCACCAGAATCTCCTGGCACAAGCACGTTAATCGGTGGGGCAAGGGACGAGTCAGGGGATACCCCAACAACACCCATGGAAAACAGTCCAAGAGGTTTATTCTCCTGCTTTAACCAGTGCATTTGATCGACTACAGCCTCGGAATTAAAAAAAAAAAAACCATACTCCTTCATACAATATAAGACCAAAAGAAAAAAAAAAAAAGAGTTGGATTTGATCGCGTTTAGTAGGAAAAGAAGCTCGTTCTACAAGATTTTGATGTAGTAGTGGTAGAATCTACGTTTCGATTAACTTGGTTAACATGTTTTTGACATAGATTGAGAGAAAAGGGGCTGGTTAGTTGAGGGTAATTTGGAGGAATGAGGGTTGCTGGGATGTGTAGTACTTGTAAAATAAGGTCCATCCAAAGGCCTTTACCTCCGTTTATATTTGTATCAATCTCATTTACTATAAAATAAAATTCTGCAATATCCACTCATTAACTTCTCAAGTATTTGTCTTCGATGATTAACTGTAAGTTTGAGTTTACTCTGAAGTATGAACAGATGAAATTGTACGATTGCTTTGAGCAGTTTTTATTTTTCGAAAATGTTATGCAGGTTTGTTTTGTCTGCTAGTTTCTTGAAGCTTGAATGTTGCGAAACTCCGGTGCGAGAAAAAATAGTTCTCGAGAAAATTATGGTAAAGTAGAGTTATTTTGCATTTGATTAGCAAAACTTTAGTTTAAAAGTTTCCGGTAAATTCTTGGTAATCGCCCATAATTTTCTTATTAGAAAGATTAAAGATAGGGTTGTCCTTAATTCTGAATGTACAGACTCGCATGGCTTTGAAAAAATAATAAAGCGCCGTTGCCGGGGATCGAACCCGGGTCACCCGCGTGACAGGCGGGAATACTTACCACTATACTACAACGACATTTTTGTTTATGGCAGCTACTAATAATAATAGAATCAAATAATTTAAATTGCTGAATAATACGTGGCAGTAAAAAACACTTTCTTCACAGCCACTCTTTTAAAAAAAAAATATTATTATGAAAATTAGGAAGTTGAATTCGAAGCAATTTTAGTAGTAAATTTACATAAACATCCTAATTGTCCATATGATAGTAGGCAAAAGTAAATTTAATACTCCCCCGACCTTAAATGAATGCCCGTTTTTTAAATTTTCTTGTACGTAAATGAGTGTTCAATTATGCGTAAATTTATTAATTTCACCGTAACATATATTATGTCTTAATGTGAACTTCTAATGTTATATACTCCCTCCGTCCCTAAATTATTGTCTGGGTTGACCCGGCACACGGATTAAGAAAACTCAATTGACTTGATTATTAATATTGGAATAGTATTGAAAAAGTGTGTTGTTTCCTTTAATGCCCATGTGTATGTAGCCCATAATTAAAGTAGGAAAAAAAAGTAAGGGTAAAATAGTAAAAGTGATGTTCTAAAAAGGAAAGTTTCAAACAAGACAATTATTTTGGGACAAACGAAAAAGGAAAAGAAGATAATAATTTAGGGACGGAGGGAGTATATTTGAGCACTAAGGGTGTTAATGTACACGTGCGGCTAAAATGTCTCAAAAGTCAACTTTCTCAATTTTTGCTGACTTATCCTTTAATTTCTCAATTTTTTCTTCCAAAAAAAATCTTTTTTTCCCACTTCTATATCCGAAGATTTCAACATTGTCTTGAAAGCCAAAAGGAAAATATGTTGTTTAATTATTCGCGTTGTTTTTTTTTTCTTTTTTCACTTACGTAATTAATGATGTGCTGTAAAATATTTTTTGACGATAATACCCATGATCATTAATTGTGTCACACTATTCTAAATAAATATGTTTCTCTAAGATGTGCTATATTAAATGAAGTTTTAAGTGTATATTGAAAATAATGGTAGAAAATATGTACATCAAAATTCATTAGGAACATTAGTTGGACATTCTAAAATAGAAAGTAGAAATATTTATCCGGAACAGAGGAGTAACACTTTCTTCATAGCCTCTTTTTAAAAATTATAAATGAAAATTAAGAAGTTGAATTCGAAGCAATTTTGGTAATAAATTTAAATAAACATCCTTAATTGTCCATCTGATAGTTAGCAAAAGTAAATTTAACACTCCCTTCGACCCTAAACGAGTGCCTATTTTTTATTTTTTGTCCCTAAACGAGTGTCCAATTATGCATAAGTTTACTAATTTCAACGTTGATACATATCATGTCCTAGTGTGAGCTTCCAATGTTATATGTGAACACTAAGGGCATGTTTGGTAGTAGACAAGGATAAGGAGTATTATTAATCCCGGTGCTATTAGCGCTCTCGCTATCAATCCTCACTAATAAATCGAGGGTAATTTTAGATATAAAAAATAAGTCACATGTTTTATTTTAGTGAGGGTGCTAATAATACCACCCTCAACCTTGGTATTATTAGCGAGGGGATAAGGACCTTATTCCGATAGCTCGTGCTATTAGTCCCGACCGCCTATTGCGTAGCTAACATCCAACTATTCGGCTTATTAATCCTATTCGACCTTAATCCTGACTACCAAACGACCCTTAAGTGTATTAATGTACACGTGCTACTAAAATGTCTCAAAAATCAACTCTCTTAATTTTAGTAAAAAATTAAAGGGATAATGACATTACTAGTCCCTCGACTATGGCCGATTCCACCATTAGTCCCTTAACAAAATTTTTTCATATTTTTGTCCCTTGACTATGAAAATTAGACACGGTTGGTCCTTTTGGTGGATGCCGTTAGTATTTTCCCTTTAAGTCTGTCTTGTGCCTCTCACATGACTTTGGTTAAGGGCATTGTTGGAATTTCAACCCTCTTATCATCACAACCCTCCTATTTCCTCTCTAATAATTTTCTTCTCTCTTATCATCACAACCCTCCATCCCCATCCTCCACCACTTCAACACCTCTAATTCCATTCTCTACAACCACCTTCATTCTTCACCACCATATCTCCACCATTCAACACTCACAAAAATCAAGAAGTCAACCCTCACCACAAATCCACCCCCTCTTCTCCCCGCACTCTCTCCCCCTCTCTCACGATAACCTACACCAGTGATTTTTATCAAACTCGACCATCTCTTTCTCCTCTGTGGGCTCAAATCTCTCGCATCTTCAGCCGATGTGTCCTTCTCCAACTCGACCTCTTTTATTCCAGCGCAGAAGTCACTCGTCGCCCCTCTCTTTTTCAACGCCGACAACCTCCATCCTTGGACTGTGGGAATTCTACTAGCAGCTGGGTTTATTGCTGGGTTTGTCGTTGCGTGTGATTGATTTGATAAGAGAGAACGATATCGCGCTTGATTTGTTTGCGTATAATTCGATTTTGACGGCGTATTGTTTTACTGGAGATCTGGCGTCGGCGGCGGGGGTTTTGACGAGGATTGAGGAGGAGGGGATGGAGGCGAATAGCTGGACGTACGACGCGCTAGTTTTGGGCGCGTGTGTAGCGGTAAGGTGGAGGGAGCGTTGGCGTTACTGAGGAGGATGGTAGATTTAGGACTGAGGACGATGTACGCTACCCATGGGCATGTTATCGGGGCTCTGTTGGAGTTGGGCTATTTTGCGCAGGCAGTGGAATTCGTGAAGGCTTATGGAGGGAGGGATATGGGGTTGAATAGTGAGAACTTTAGGATATTGGCTAGTCGTTTGATCAATTTGAATAGATTTGATGAAGCTAAATTTGTTTTGAGAGAAATGAAAGAAGGGGTTTACCAATGAAGTCAGGAATTGAAGGATTTTTATGAAATCCAGTGTGGGGTTTATAATTAAATGTTTTTGTTGAATCGTTGATGGTGTTTGTAGTAGATTTGCTTTACAGAGTTTTTATCTTTCTTGAATTATTAGCCGGAAAAGATGGGTTTGGTGGTGGTTTTTATCTTTCTTGAATTATTAGCCGGAGAAGATGGATTTGGTGGTGGTGGTTGACTGAAATTTAGCCGGAGAAGGTTGAAGATGAAGTTGAAATTCCAACAATGCCCTTAACCAAAGTCATGTGAGAGGCACAAGACAGACATAACGGAAAAATACTAACGGCATCCACCAAAAGGACCAACCGTGTCTAATTTTCATAGTCAAGGAACAAAAATATGAAAAAAATTTGTTAAGGGACTAATGGTGGAATCGGCCATAGTCGAGGGACTAGTAATGTCATTATCCCAAAATTAAAAATAGACTCATCTAAGATCAAAGGAGTAGAATTTGTTTCTTCTCTTTTTTGTTTTAATTTCTACGCATATTGAAGTGTTCTCCTTTAGGTAAGAATAAATGTTGGACCGAGTTCAGGCTCTCAAAGTGGTACTAACTTTGTGAGAATGACAATGTGGAGGTTGGACTGTTGTATTCTGAATACGTGAGTGATTCTCTTTATAGTGTTGACTCTCCACAATAGTGTGAATCACCTTAAACAGAGTGGAAAAGCTATGCATCATTCCAACACCACATTCAACGATAATGTTAATTTTCATTATTTCAATTTTTGTATTTTTTTATTCATAAAAACTAAGTACTTAATTTGGATGATAAGGAATGTATAGAGAAGTGTTATCAACCAAAGAATTGAACTAAAGAACGTGTTAGAGACTTGAAATCGGAAAGTTGGTATAAAGCAATTATAACCAAATTTTGAGAAGTATGATAATGACTCTAAAAATTTGATAATTGAAAAGAATAATATTCACCGAACAACATGTTAGAATCCTACGTGAATTAGAGTTCGTTTGCTGTAGATTTTAGCCCTCCGATTATTTGGTACTGGTAAAATAAAAACTCCGATTATAATCGTGAAGTGGTGTCTTATTAATTTAGCAAGCCGTATATCAGGGCTTGTGTAGTTTGAGATGTTCGTTTAATAGAATTATCAACTCACGAGGGTTGTTTACACGTATGAATATTAAAATACGAAATGTTAGAAACCAGTACATCAGTCTCGATGTTATAAACGATTGTTCGTTAATCTTGGGATTGAACTACAAAATCATATGATTTAGGATAAGTGTACTTGAGGCCACTTGCGTTTATAAGAAAGGGTTGTTTACGCTTCAAGCATCATTGTGAGTGTAGTACTTCGCACTATATGTTAATAAACTAAATAAGTACTCTTGATGTGGTTATGCTTGAGAACTATATGAGTAGTCTCAACATAGTATTATGAATAAACTAAATTAGTGGTCTTAAGATGTGTTTGTTTGTGAATCAAATGTGTATCTCAATGTATAGATGTTTATAGACTAATTATGTAGTCCAAGTGTTTTTGAGAAGTACTTGCAAATTTGTGCTTATGTGATTCAAGACTAAATATGTGGTTTTGAGATGTTGATTAGTTTACTTCACAAAATGTGTTAGTAATATGTTAAGGTAGGATCATTGACCTCCTTGGTTGGGATTATGTTCATTACTTTTGAACCTTGTTGTTGTTAATATGTTACAAATAAATATCTACTTGTGCATTGTTTGAAAACCCAGCTAGCATACATGATTTGAGTCGGCAATGCGACGACACATAGCCTTCGTGGTAAGCGATTGCTATGGGTCGCCTCATTGGTTCCCTTTTCTCCCCACTACTGGCCCTAGTGGAAAGTGGTCCCATTGTTATAAGCAATACGCGTAACTATGGTAACCAATAGTATTTTCCTCATTATGTAATCAAGTGAGAAGTAACGATGGTATCTTTCCTCACTAAGTAGAATAGCGGGATGTAACGACAGTATGTACAGTATGTTCAGTGTTCAGTATGTTCCGAGTACGAGATTCGGTTCGGCGACAACTTGAGATGTGTAAAGCAACAGCAGCACAATCACACATGCAACAACTATATCCTTTTAAATGTGATTATTTACATGCACTTATGTGATCATCACCGTGATACGTGGTATTTATGATTTATGTGCCGATGATTATGTGGTACATGTTTACAGTTTGATATAATTAAATGATGCCATGTTACAGTTATATGAATAAGCATTATGACATGTCATGTAGTTGTATTTAGAAACTTACTGTGTCTTTATGACTCACCCCAACTTGCTGTTCATATATTTTTTCTTAGATCCGAGCCAGCCAGAAAGTCACCGGTGAGGTCGGCGAGATCGCAGTTAGTTAGCAGGTTTTCTTATTGGTTTAGTAGCTCGTGGAGCTTGTTTACAGTTGTAATTGTTTTATTTTGGTAAGGACGAATGGTTATGTAAAGTTATATAAACTTAACTTTGGGGTAGTGTTATTCTGTGTTATAACTATTTATTCTTTAGTATGCCGACATATGTATGTCGTGCTCGTGATCATACTTTTTGTTGTAGTTCAAATTCTTTCCGAACATGTTTTAGCTTGTGATTTATATTTGTTCTCCAGCATGATGAAGCCGTGGACATTGTTGTTTATTTTTCCGAGTTTAGACTCGGGGTTGTGTTAGTTGGGTTTCGAAGTGTCTGATGAATTGTTATTATTATATCAGGTTTATCCATTGTGTTTTGTAGTAAGTACGGGTGCTTATGCCACGTGCTTTACAATTTTGGGTTTATGTTCGTCCGTTTGGCACACCGACCTTGGGGTTTTGTATTGGAATCCGGGTCGGGGCGTCACAACGTACATAAACACAAAATAACATAACACATTGAGTATGTGAATGAATTGCTCAGTGGAAGGAGAAATCGTTAAAAATGCAGGCTCACGGCAAGACAAATCAATGCCCTGTCCACTGCCCTCAAAACACCGGTTGGTGCCTTGGCTCATCATAGCAATTTTACACACTAATTTTTTCTTGTTTCGAAACTAAATTCAATACTACTAAATAACAAAAAAAATAAAATATAGATAAACAATTTAAAGGGCTTCAGTGTGTGTAACAATCAGATCATTGATCAAATTAATCAAATTAATTAATCTCACTGAAATCCGCTAAGATAATTATTTTTTTCATCATAAGCCCTTTCCAAATTCTACTCATAAACTGAAATCATTAGTAATTAAAAAATGGGTATTGGGTAAAAATCTCGATTAGTTCAACCAAATAGAAATAGGGGTTGAATACCCACCAATCGATTGAAATTAATTAGTAATTTGATGAAGGTTATTAGTTAAAAGTCATTTTTCTGGCAAATAATTATGTAAAAACCTTGAATCAAGGGTAGGAGAGTGCTCAGACAGCCAAGGGTTTGTCTTCAACCAGTGGGAATTAAGCCCACAAATCAGAAACTCTAGTCCACAACTTGCTTTCATCACCACACTCTAAACCCCTCAGATCTATACAATACACACACACACACACACACACACACATAGTCATATAACAATTTTTTTTAGAAAACTCCAAAATTGGATTGAAAAAACCAAATTTATGACTGAACTAAATAAAAATATGATTGAATTGAACCTGGATTATTAATCGGTAAGAAGGCAACTTCCTTTCAGAGACGAAGTAAAAGGGCGAAAGAAGGAACGTATATACAGTGGATATCGATATTTGTATCTAGGGTTTTAGCTAGCCGTTTTGGTGAATATCTTCACTTCACATCACTTTGTTTTAATATTTACTAATGGGCTATCTAAACTAAATTCATAATATTTCACTTTTGACTCGTAAAATATTCAAATTTCTGCTATTCTTATGAAATTTAGGTGAAGAATGATTATATGAGGTGTTTCCAGGATGAAATGGCATTGAATTAAAGCCATTTATCAGGATAGCCGCATTTAATTTATTTTCAATTTAGCGTTCCAAGCCATTATATCAAGAGAAAGTATAATTCATCCTCCTGAATTGGTAATGGACGCATCCCTCTCCCCATTTACTACCAAAAACTCAAAAACACACACAAACACAAAATAACATAACACATTGAGTATGTGAATGAATTACTCAGTGGAAGGAGAAGTCGTTAAAAATGGAGGCTCACGGCAAGACAAATCAATGCCCTGTCCACTGCCCTCAGAACACTAGTTGATGCCTTGGCTCATCAAAGCAATTTTACACACTAATTTTTTCTTGTTTCGAAACAAAATCCAATACTTCTAAATAACAAAAATATATATATATATATATATAGATAAACCATTTAAAGGGCTTCAGTGTGTGTAACAATTAAATCATTGATTAAATTAATTAATCTCACTAAAATCTGCTAAGATAATTATTTTTTTCATCATAAGCACTTTCCAAATTCTATTCATAAACTGAAATCATTAGTAATTAAAAAATGGGTATTGGGTAAAAATCTCGATTAGTTCAACCAAATAGAAATATGGGTTGAATACCCACAAATCGATTGGAATTAAAAAGTAATTTGATTAAGGTTATTAGTTAAAAGTCATTTTTCAGAGTGCTCGGACAGCCAAGGGTTTGTCTTCAACTAGTGGGAATTAAGCCCACAAATCAGAAACTCTAGTCCACAACTTGCTTTCATCACCACACTCTAAACCCCTCAGATCTATACAATACACACACAGTTGTATAACAAATTTTTTTAGAAAACTCCAAAATTGGATTGAAACAACCAAATTCATGACTAAACCAAATAAAAATATGATTGAATCGAACTTGGATTATTAATCGCTAGGAAGGCAACCAGAGCTTCCTTTCAAAGACGAAGTACAAGGGCGAAAGAAGGAACGTATATACAGTGGATAGCGATATTTGTATCTAGGGTTTTAGTTAGCCGTTTTGGTGAATATATTCACTTCACATCACTTTGTTTTAATATTTACTGATGGGCTACCCAAACTAAACTCTCCCCATTTATCAGGATAGTCACATTTAATTTATTTTCAATTTAGCGTTCCAAACCATTATATCAAGAGAAACTATAATTCATCCTCCTGAATTGGTAATGGACGCATCCCTCTCCCCATTTACTACCAAAAACTCAAAAACACACACAACACACACAAACACAAAATAACATAACACATTGAGTATGTGAATGAATTGCTCAGTGGAAGGAGAAGTCGTTAAAAATGGAGGCTCACGGCAAGACAAATCAATGCCCTGTCCACTGCCCTCAAAACACCGGTTGGTGCCTTGGCTCATCATAGCAATTTTACACACTAATTTTTTCTTGTTTCGAAACAAAATCCAATACTTCTAAATAACAAAAAATATATATATATAGATAAACCATTTAAAGGGCTTCAGTGTGTGTAACAATCAGATCATTGATTAAATTAATTAATCTCACTGAAATCCGCTAAGATAATTATTTTTTTCATCATAAGCCCTTTCCAAATTCTACTCATAAACTGAAATCATTAGTAATTAAAAAATGGGTATTGGGTAAAAATCTCGATTAGTTCAACCAAATAGAAATATGGGTTGAATACCCACCAATCGATTGGAATTAAAAAGTAATTTATGAAGGTTATTAGTTAAAAGTCATTTTTCTGACAAATAATTATGTAAAAACCTTGAACCAAGGGTAGGAGAGTGCTCAGACAGCCAAGGGTTTGTCTTCAACTAGTGGGAATTAAGCCCACAAATCAGAAACTCTAGTCCACAACTTGCTTTCATCACCACACTCTAAACCCCTCAGATCTATACAATACACACACACACATAGTCGTATAACAAATTTTTTTAGAAAACTCCAAAATTGGATTGAAACAACCAAATTTATGACTGAACCAAATAAAAATATGATTGAATCGAACCTGGATTATTAATCGGTAGGAAGGCAACCAGAGCTTCGTTTCAGAGACGAAGTAAAAGGGCGAAAGAAGGAACGTATATACAGTGGATAGCGATATTTGTGTCTAGGGTATTAGCTAGCCGTTTTGTTGAATATCTTCACTTCACATCACTTTGTTTTAATATTTACTAATGGGCTACCTAAACTAAACTCATAATATTTCACTTTTGACTAGTAAAATATTCAAATTTCTGCTATTCTTATGAAATTTAGGTGAAGAATGATTATATGAGGTGTTTCCAGGATGAAATGGCATTGAATTAAAGCCAATTATCAGGATAGCCACATTTAATTTATTTTCAATTTAGCGTTCCAAGCCATTATATCAAGAGAAACTATAATTCATCCTCCTGAATTGGTAATGGACGCATCCCTCTCCCCATTTACTACCAAAAACTCAAAAACACACACAACACACACAAACACAAAATAACATAACACATTGAGTATGTGAATGAATTGCTCAGTGGAAGGAGAAGTCTTTAAAAATGGAGGCTCACGGCAAGACAAATCAATGCCCTGTCCACTGCCCTCAGAACACCGGTTGGTGCCTTGGCTCATCATAGCAATTTTACACACTAATTTTTTCTTGTTTTGAAACTAAATCCAATACTTCTAAATAACAATATATATATATATATATATATATAGATAGATAAACCATTTAAAGGGCTTCAGTGTGTGTAACAATGAGATCATTGATTAAATTAATTAATCTCACTGAAATCCGCTAAGATAATTATTTTTTTCATCATAAGCCCTTTCCAAATTCTACTCATAAACTGAAATCATTAGTAATTAAAAAATGGGTATTGGGTAAAAATCTCGATTAGTTCAACCAAATAGAAATATGGGTTGAATACCCATCAATCGATTGGAATTAAAAAGTAATATGATGAAGGTTATTAGTTAAAAGTCATTTTTCTGGCAAATAATTATGTAAAAACCTTGAATTAAGGGTAGGAGAGTGCTCAGACAGCCAAGGGTTTGTCTTCAACTAGTGGGAATTAAGCCCACAAATCAGAAACTCTAGTCCACAACTTGCTTTCATCACCACACTCTAAACCCCTCAGATCTATACAATACACACACACACATAGTCATATAACAATTTTTTTTAGAAATCTCCAAAATTGGATTGAAAGAACCAAATTTATGACTGAACCAAATAAAAATATGATTGAATCGAACCTGGATTATTAATCGGTAGAAAGGCAACCAGAGCTTCCTTTCAGAGACGAAGTAAAAGGGCGAAAGAAGGAACGTATATACAGTGGATAGCGATATATGTATCTAGGGTTTTAGCTAGCCGTTTTGGTGAATATCTTCACTTCACATCACTTTGTTTTAATATTTACTAATGGGCTATCTAAACTAAATTCATAATATTTCACTTTTGACTCGTAAAATATTCAAATTTCTGCTATTCTTATGAAATTTAGGTGAAGAATGATTATATGAGGTGTTTCCAGGATGAAATGGCATTGAATTAAAGCCATTTATCAGGATAGCCACATTTAATTTATTTTCAATTTAGCGTTCCAAGCCATTATATCAAGAGAAACTATAATTCATCCTCCTGAATTGGTAATGGACGCATCTCTCTCCCCATTTACTACCAAAAACTCAAAAACACACACAACACACACAAACACAAAATAACATAACACATTGAGTATGTGAATGAATTACTTAGTGGAAGGAGAAGTCGTTAAAAATGGAGGCTCACAGCAAGACAAATCAATGCCCTGTCTACTGCCCTCAGAACACCAGTTGGTGCCTTGGCTCATCATAGCAATTTTACACACTAATTTTTTCTTGTTTCAAAACTAAATTCAATACTACTAAATAACAAAAAAAAATATAAATAAACAATTTAAAGGACTTCAGTGTGTGTAACAATCAGATCATTGATTCAATTAATTAATCTCACTGAAATCCGCTAAGATAATTGTTTTTTTCATCATAAGCCCTTTCCAAATTCTACTCATAAACTAAAATCATTAGTAATTAAAAAATGGGTATTGGGTAAAAATCTCGATTAGTTTAACCAAATAGAAATAGGGGTTGAATACCCACCAATCAATTGAAATTAATAAGTAATTTGATGATGATTATTAGTTAAAAGTAATTTTTCTGGCAAATAATTATGTAAAAACCTCGAATCATAGGAAGGAGAGTGCTCCGACAGCCAAGGGTTTGTCTTCAACCAATGGGAATTAAGCCCACAAATCAGAAACTCCCCACAAATCAGAAACTCTAGTCCACAACTTGCTTTCATCGCCACACTCTAAACCCCCTCAGATCTATACAATACACACACACACAGTCGTATTACAATTTTTTTTAGAAAACTCCAAAATTGGATTGAAACAACAAAATTCATGACTGAACCAAATAAAAATATGATTGAATCGATCCTAGATTATTAATCGGTAGGAAAGCAACCAGAACTTCCTTTGAGAGACGAAGTAAAAGGGCGAAAGAAGGGAAGTATATATAGTGGACAGTGATATCTGAATCTAGGGTTTTAGCCGTTTTGGTAAATCTAGGGTTTGAGCCGTTTTGTTTAATATCTTCACTTTACATCACTTTGTTTTAATATTTACTGATGGGCTAACTAAACTAAACTCATAATATTTTACTTTTGACTCGTAAAATATTCAAGTTTTTGATATTCTTATAAAATTTAGGTGAAGAATGATTATATGAGGTGTTTCCAGGATGAAATGACATTGAATTAAAGCTATTTATCAGGATAGCCACATTTAATTTATTTTCAATTTAGCGTTCCAAGCCATTATATAAAGAAAAACTATAATTCATCCTCCCGAATTGGTAATGGAGGCATCTCTCTCCCCTTTCACTACCAAAAACCTAAAAACACACACAACACACACAAACACAAAATAACATAACACATTGAGTATGTGAATGAATTGCTCAGTGGAAGGAGAAGTCTTTAAAAAT
Source organism: Platycodon grandiflorus (assembly GCA_016624345.1). Taxonomy (NCBI): domain Eukaryota; kingdom Viridiplantae; phylum Streptophyta; class Magnoliopsida; order Asterales; family Campanulaceae; genus Platycodon; species Platycodon grandiflorus. The sequence continues at coordinate 49,537,263 of CM028365.1, forward strand.
GTAAGCTAACGACAAGACAAATCAATGCCCTGTCCACTGCCCTCACAACACCGGTTGGTGCCTTGGCTCATCATAGCAATTTTACACACTAATTTTTTCTTGTTTCGAAACTAAATTCAATACTACTAAATAACAAAAAAAAATAAAATATAGATAAACCATTTAAAGGGCTTCAGTGTGTGTAACAATCAGATCATTGATTAAATTAATTAATCTCACTGAAATCCGCTAAGATAATTATTTTTTTCATCATAAGCCCTTTCCAAATTCTACTCATAAACTGAAATCATTAGTAATTAAAAAATGGGTATTGGGTAAAAATCTCGATTAGTTCAACCAAATTGAAATAGGGGTTGAATACCCACCAATCGATTGAAATAGGGGTTAACATCAACACAAATATTTCTTTTTGGCACCAAGTGACCTTAATGTTTTTGTTATTATGTATTCTGTAATTTTATTCAAATTTGGGCTGTTTGGCTTTAATCACTTATGTTTATTGCATTTTTCTTATTATGGATTTTGTTATATAAACCTACATTAAACTTAGAAATGCTGCACTAGGAAATGATAAGAAAAATTATTGAGAAACTGGAAGAGGTGTAAGTAATTGAGTGGTTAACACAAAACTACTTAAGCAACCAGCATTGTAGAAGATAAAATATTCTGATTAGTACCGAAATGCAAGAAATGGAATAGGATCCATGATACTGTTTAGTACCCAAACTAAAGTTGTCTTTTACTACACATATCCATCTTTGCCACCCTTTGTCCATTATTCTTCAAGTAGACCAACATATAACCACTCTCAACTATAGGCATTACTACTCACGTATATTTAAAGAAATTAAAGGCATACATAATAAGAATAGATGCAATCCTATATTGTCTAAAATGAAAAACATTTGAGACATAATAAGTAGGTATACTTATCTTGCATAAGATGAAAATAAACCTGTAGATAATAAAAATATATATAAATAACCATATAAAATACTGTAAACATCTACATTGTAATATAACATTTTTATCTAAATAAGAATACACATGACATTTATTTAATGTATTGGGCCAGTTAAATACGAATTGGGCCTATATAGCATAAATCTGTATACACATGACAAATAAATATAACTTCTAGTTTTATTCGTCCTTATTTACTGATTTATATTGTAATACATTTTATATTGAATTTCATCTCTTAGTTTGTATTGTGCTAAAATTTATATATATATATATATATATATATATATATATATATATACTCCCTCCGTTCCATGGTCAAAAATGAACTCTTTACCTGGAACGGAGGGAGTATTAAACTTAAAACTGGAAAATTCAACAACACCACCATAGGAAATCCAACAAGTTGAGATATAAAACAGTAACTTAATAAGTTAAACAAATTAACCACTGAAAGTTCCGCAGCAGAGACGGAAAAGGAGAGGCTCATGTTATTTTTCAAGTGTCAACAAATTAATGGTGTTTTACAATCAAATCAAATGATATCACAATAAAGAATATGTGCAGTACCTCCTTTTGTTGCAATTTCTATAAAAAAAAATAATCCATGCACGTCCAAGTAGTCAAGAGGCTTCACATGTCCCAGATGCTTCCTTCTTTGCATCATCTTTAAAAGTCCGTTCCACTTCTTCAGCAAGCATTTCTGCTATAAGCAGCTTCTTGTGCGCATGCAGATTATACGGGACCCTACAATAGATATTTACTTTGATGAAAATTATAAAAATTCTAATCTCTTAATGTAATCACCAGATGTGAACATGAATGTCAAAAAAAAAAAACATTTGATTTGACGAGTTTTTAAAAACGACCGCATCTTTGACTCGAAAATAAAAAAGATCGATAATAGATGGAAAGTTTCTGAAAATTAGGGTACAGATAATAGAAGAGAGAAAGCATTTCAAAGATTTGAGAGAAGAAAATGGAAGACGGAGGGCTGGAGGCGGCAGGTTATGAAACCCTAGGTCTTAATTTTCTGTGTTGACAGATAGAAGAGAGCATTTCAAAGATTTGAGAGAATAAAATGTGAAAATGGAAGAGGGATTGATGGAGGCGTCCGTGTGGAAGGAGTAATAGGGCTGGTTTTGGGCTTATGTAATTGGGGCCGATAGATTTAATTTACAGGAAATTGTTGATCGGTCCACTTTCTGAAACTTTTTTTCTTTCTAGTTCACCATTTTTTTAACCGCTAAAAGACACTTTGAGAAATTTCTTCCTAAAATGCTCTCAACAACATTGTTGCTTCAGATTTGAGATTCGAATCGATGTATAAATGATTTCATGTTGTTAATATAATCTTTCCTCATGTTTGGATATCAACTTCTATGCATAAAACACGAATTTGATCAAATTCAAATTTTTTGAGTCCATCCCATTTTTCTTTGTTCTTGGGCTGTTTTGGCCACTTTAATCTCTATTTTAATCTTCGAATTTGTTTAAAATCAATCTCATATTATTATCCTAACTTAGTACTACATTTGTTCACAATTTTTCTAAAAAAAAAAAAAACTATTTTCGAGATCAAAATCGAGCTTGACAGTGTGCTGTCCGAAAACAGAGGAGATATTCTTGGACTGATTTTGAGACTTTAATCAATGATTTGAGTTTGAATTTTGTATAATATCAATATCATACTGTTATAGGAAGTCAATACCATGTTTGTATGTAAATTTTCCTACTAAAAACAACTATTTTGATCGATTTTGATATTATATTAAATTGGGCATCGGGATGCCTTGAATTGGGCATCGGGATGCCTTAAATTGGGCATCGGATGCCTTTAATTCGCCAATTGTAGTATGTTGGGCAACGCAACAGGGATCGACCTGGTTGAAATTCAAACGGTGCCTTGATTGCTCATCGCGATCTCTTGGTTGCTCATCGTGATGCTTTGGTTGCTCATCGCGATGCCTTGGTTGCTCATTGCGATGCCTTGGTTACTCATCGCGATGCTTGGTTACTCATCGCGATGCCTTGGTTGCTCATCGCGATGCCTTTGTTGCTCATCGAGATGCCTTGGTTGCTCATCGCGATGCCTTGGTTACTCATCGCAATGCTTATGTTACTCATCGCGATGCCTTGTGTTACTGATGCACGCGTGTTTTTCTTTCATTAATGGCATAATCGTCTTTTCGCCTCAAAAAAACCTTTTTCCGATTTTAAAAAAAGATGACTGAACTGGAGTGATTACAAATGTTTAAAAAGGGACCGATCCGTAATTTAGTTGTTTTCATAAATTAAAATGGATTATAAAATTGCTTACTCAATCTATCCTAAAATGGATCACATGTATATAGATTTAAATGATCCTGATAGATTTAATTAAGAATTGTAACATAATTTTTTGGCTTTTTATATGCCCGAAATAATTACTCAATCTATCCTAAAATGATTGTTTATGTATTGTTTGGGCTTTTTTTAGGTCCAAAATAATTACATGAAATTGCTGGGCGGTCCACTTTCAGAAACTTTTTTTTCTCTTTAGTTCACCATTTTTTTTTTAACCGCTAAAAGGCACTTTGAGAATTTTCTTTCTAAAATGCCCTCAACAACATCGTTGCTTCAGATTTGAGGTTCGAATTGATGTATAAATGATTTTATGTTGTTAATATAATTTTCCCTCATGTTTGGGTATCAATTTCCATGCATAGAATACGAATTTGATCACAATTTGATCAAATTCGAATTTTTTGAGTTCATTCCGTTTTTCTTTATTCTTGGACTGTTTTGACCACATTAATCTATGTTTTAAGCTTCGAATTTGTTTAAAATCAATCCCATATTGTTATCCTAACTTAGTACTACATTTGTGCACAATTTTTCTACAAAAAAACCATTTTTGAGATCCAAATCGAGCTTGGCAGTATGCTGTCCGAAAACAGAGGGAGATGTTCTTGGACTGATTTTGGGACTTTAATCAATGATTTGAGTTTGAATTTTGTATAATATTAATATCATACTGTTATAGGAAGTCAATACCATGTTTGTATTTAAATTTTCCAACAAAAAAGAACTATTTTGATCAGTGTTCAAAAAATCGGCCTAGGCGCCCCCAAAACGCCGCGACTAGGGCCAAATCGGGTAAAAAATCGTCACAGAAAAAAATCGCCGCCTAGCTGCCTAGCATTTTTTTTAATTTTTAAAATTTTTTTTCCCAGAATACAGCGTGGTTTTGGTTTAAAAAAAATAGAAAAACCTAAGTTAAGTAAGTTTGTTTTTCATACTTTATATGTTGTAGTATTGTTATTTTGTTTTAAAGTTTAAACTTTGGAGTTTAGTTTGGAATGATACTATTGAATTTTGTTTTAATTTTTTACTATTAATCTTGTAATGTGATCATTATTTTAATTTATTTGGTCATATTTAGTTGTTTACTATTGTTGCAGCATGTATTGATTATTGAATTAAATTTTAATTTTTAATTTTTAATCTTGTAATGTGACCATTACTTTTAGTTTATTTGGTTATATTTAGTTATTAATATTGTTGCAGCAAGTATGATATAAACATATATTGTAATTATGCATCGATTTCTAGACCCCGACTAGGCCCCTAGGCGCTAGGCCCTGCTCTGGCGCCTAGCGATTTTTAAAACATTAATTTTGATTGATTTTGATATTATATTAAATTGGGCATCGGGATGTATTAAATTGAGCATCGGGATGCCTTTAATTCGCCAATCGCAGTATGCTGGGCAACGCAACGGGAATCGACTTGCCCGCTCAGGTCGCAGGGGTCAAGGGAACAACGTCCCTCGTGGAGGTTCGGGGGCAACGCCCCCGAAAGGTAAACGAAAATTCAGTCCCCTCCAGCTGTTGAAATTCAAACGGTGTCTTGGTTGCTCATTGCGATGCCTTGGTTACTCATCCCGATGCCTTTGTGACTCATCGCGATGCCTTGGTTGCTCATCGCGATGCCTTGGTTGCTCATCGCGATGTCTTTGTTGCTCATCGCGATGCCTTGGTTACTCATCGCGATGATTAACCCACGTGATGCCTTGGATTATTCATCGCGATGCCTTGGTTTACTAATGCGCACGTGTTTTTCTTTCATTAATGGCATAATTATCTTTTCGCCCAAAAATGTCTTTTTCAATTTTAAAAAAAAAATAAGTGGACTGGAGCGATTACAAATATTAAAAAAGGGACCGTAATTCACCCAAATTATTACTCTATCTATCCTAAAATATCATTTTAGTGACTTTTTTAGGCTTTCTCTGTGTCCAAAATAATTACATCATCTATCCAAATCTATATTATTGACCTTTTATTATTTGTTCGAGTGCTATTTTTTATTTTTTAAATATTTTATTATTTTATTAGTTGTCATTTATAAATTGCTTTTTAGAAAATGCTCGGTCGCAACAGTATAGTGTTGAGGGTTCTGCTATTTGAATCCTATATCCGAATTCAACTATCTTCAATTACACTTAACTAAATATGATTCAATTCCGGTTCTTAACTAAATATTTACGTTTTTAAGAAATAATATTTTTCATTACATCCCGTGCATTACACGGGTTAAGGCCTATGAAACATATGTTGTTTTTTCTAGAGTTACCAATCCTAAAGATCTTCGAGTTTTAATATGTGATAGTGATGGTAGTTCTGAATGTAAATCCTCAACTACAAATGTTGTATTTAAAGAAATATTTCAAGATTTATAATAATTTTTTTTATATATGTCATTCTCGATTATTAAATTTTATTTCTTAATTTTTAACTTTTAATTATTTGTTTCATTTTATTATATCAAACTCATAATCTATGCACTATAATGAATTCCTGAAATTTTTATCTATAAAAACATCAATATAATCTAAATTCTATCAATATAGTCCGTGCATTGCATGTGTGTATTTCTAGTTTTCTTTAATACCACGTGTATGTGGTCTATAATTAAAGTAAGAAAAAAAGTAGAGATAAAATGGTAAAAGTGAAGTCTAAAAAAAAAAGTTTTCAAACAAGATAATTATTCTGAAACGAACAAAAAAGAAAGGAAACAATAATTTAGGGATAAGGAGTAATAGTTTAAATTTATTTACTTAATATAAGCATGGGTCTTTAGTAGAATCAGTCAAATTAAAAAATAAAAATAATTATTTTAGGAATATATAAAATTATAAGAGAAAAGAAAAAGAAAAAGGGTAAGTCGGCAAAAAAACATAGCGAATCGAAACGCATCCAAAGTAAAGGCGGCAACGGTAAGCAATTAAATCACGTTTTCTTGTAAAACAATACTCCTTCCTCTCCCCTCACTCAATAAATAACCCTTGGCCGTGCCTTTCACTCTTTATACTAAACCCTTCTAAAACCCTTTCTTTTTCTTCTTCTTCTTCTTCTTTGTGTGAGGAGAGCAGTCATGGCTATTCTTGGAGAATCTCTATGGCTGTCTCAAAAACCCAACGGACATGTTGATTATACTAGCTCTAATCTCAAGTCAATGATACTGGAGAATGGATCGGCAACGACCCTGAAGAAGACGAAGATTGTTTGCACGCTGGGGCCGGTGTCAAGGTCCGTGGAGATGATAGAGAAGTTGCTTCGGGCGGGTATGAATGTTGCCCGATTCAACTTCTCCCATGGCTCTCATCAGTATCATCAGGAGACACTTGAAAACCTACGGACTGCCATGCATAACACCCGCATTCTTTGTGCTGTCATGTTAGATACCAAGGTATATATACATGCATTCTCGTCTCTCTCTCTCTCTCTCTCTCTCTCTATATATATATATATATATATATATATATATGTATATGTATAGTTGGATTTGTATGGCGGCATTCATAGTCCCTTTTGAATGTATTAGTCCGGGGTTTCGGATCTGTTGGCAAGGGACAGTTGGCTAGTTCCATAATAGTTTTAGTCTCAAATCTAATGTGGGCCTGTTATGGTGCAGTTTCCCCTAGTTTTACATAGGTAGTGGTTGCTTTTAATTTTGTGCAAGCTAGCAATTAATGGGTTCTTTGTTTCTTGTTTTTTAAATATCTTTTTTTATAAAATCCTTGAACTTGAAGTTTAAGCTTAGTTAATTTCTTACACTTACTTATAGATCATTAGTGTCAACTAAATTCATATCGATATTGCTTGTAATTTGTATTAGTAATTTTTGGCTTCTGATGAAAATCAGGGTGTACACAATAGTTCTATATAGGCTTAATTTTTTTATTTTATTTTGAAAAATATTGAATTTATCCCCTAAATATATTGGTATTTTGTTTGTTATTCGTGTATTTTTGCATAGATCGTTTTGGTTATGAGTATGATTTCAACTTTCTTGATTTCAAATGGCCTTGGTGTCCATGTATGATATATTTTAATATTTTGAAAATGCGTTTTCATTGAATGGATTCAAGTGAATTATATTAACGAAGTTATTTGATGGGATCAATCATAATTTTTTATTACAGGGTCCAGAAATAAGAACTGGTTTCTTGAAGGAAGGGAAGGCCATTAATCTCCAACAGGGTCAAGAAATCATCATCTCCACAGACTACAGCATAAAGGGCGATGAAAATGTGATTTCCATGAGTTACGAGAAGTTGGCTCACGACGTTAGGCCACAAAGTGTGATTCTGTGTTCTGATGGAACGATCACGTTAACTGTCCTGTCTTGTGACAAGGAACGCGGCCTGGTCAGGTGTCGCTGTGAGAACACTGCAGTTCTAGGGGAGAGAAAGAATGTTAATCTTCCGGGTGTCATCGTGGATCTCCCAACCCTGACTGAGAAAGACAAAGAGGATATCTTGCAGTGGGGGATCCCTAACAAGATTGACATGATTGCTTTGTCATTTGTTCGCAAAGGTTCAGACCTTGTTGAGGCTCGTAAACTGCTGGGAGAGCATGCCAAGACCATTCTCCTCATTTCAAAGGTTCGAACCTAAATCTAGTGTTAATTGGATTTTAGAGCCCATTGGTTTACCTTGTTTATCAATTTAGGACAATAGTCCGGTGTCTTGCATATGCCAGGGATAGTCTTTTGAGTGTTCCTACACTAGTGGTTATAAAATTTTGTACATTGATCCTCATTTTGCATTTGGATTCAATGATTTGAAGTGATTTGTTGATTTTTTTTTTTTTTTTGTGATTTATTAGGTTGAAAATCAAGAAGGGGTGGCGAATTTTGATGACATTCTAGCAAACTCGGATGCATTTATGGTGGCACGAGGCGATTTGGGAATGGAGATTCCTATAGAAAAGATCTTTTTAGCGCAGAAAACCATGATACACAAGTGCAATGTTCAGGGTAAGCCAGTGGTGACAGCAACTCAAATGCTAGAGTCCATGATCAAATCTCCACGACCTACTCGAGCTGAAGCCACAGATGTAGCCAATGCAGTTATTGATGGCACTGACTGCGTAATGCTCAGTGGCGAAACAGCTGCTGGGGCCTATCCTGAAGTTGCAGTCCAAACCATGGCTAAGATTTGCATAGAAGCAGAGAAGTCGCTGCAATATGACGATGTGTTCAAAAGAGTCATGGAAACGGCACCAATTCCAATGAGCCCTTTAGAGAGTTTGGCTTGTGCAGCCGTCCAAACAGCCAACTCCACAAAAGCAAGTCTAATTATTGTCCTAACAAGAGGCGGAACAACTGCAAAGATGGTGGCCAAGTACAGACCGAGCGTGCCAATATTGTCTGTGGTGGTGCCAGAAATAACTACAGATTCCTTTGAATGGTCGTGTAGTGATGAGGCTCCAGCTAGGCATGGTTTAATCTATCGGGGTGTGTTTCCTATACTGAGCTCAGGCTGCACCAAGGCTTTTCATAGTGAGACAACTGAAGAAGCAGTTGAGTTTGCTATTCAATATGCAAAAGCGAAACAGATGTGCAAGCGTGGGGACAACGTTGTGGTGTTGCACCGAGATGGTACTAGTATGATCAAGATCATGATGGTTAAATGACAGGATTGGGAAGGCAATCAGCTACTCTAGTGTTTTTTGTTGGTTTTTACTTTTTACAGCCAACTTTTGGTTGTTTAAATTTCATTGAGGTTATGAAAATAAGAGATTTTCTATTTTGATTTCAGTTCTGCTCAACATCTCATATGTATCTGTTAATGCTAAGTTTTTATCTCTATGATTAAATCAGTTTTTTTACTTTTAAATTTGTTATGATAGGGTAAATTTTTGAAATTTAAGTATTCCCTCAGTCCCGCTCAAAGAGTCAGTTTCCGAATTTAAAGGAACGTATATATATCAAATCATTATATATATAGAAATGGCAATTCTCAAAGATTCTCTCTTTTTGGGATCTGGAAACCTTTAATTTTGAGTCAGTACTATTTGTGGAAGACAGTAGTGAGTTGATGGTTCCAGAGAAACGGAAGACAAAGAGTGTTGGCATGTTAAGATCCCATGTTGAGGCTTGTGGAGATGATAGAGAGGTTGCTTTGGGCGGGTACGGATGTTGCACGATTCAACTTCTCTTACCGGTCTGACGGTCTCATCAATACCATCAGGAGACACTTTGACAACCTTCTGTCATGTTGGCTACCAAGGTGTGTACACATATATTGGTTGCTAGTAGTGCTTTAAGGATTTTCAACCTTCTTGCTAATATCTAGCAATAACAGGTTTCTTGAAAGAAGGCAAGCCCATCAGTCTCCAAAACGGTCAAGAAACCACTATCTCAACAGACTACAGCACAAAGGGTGATGAAATATGATTTCTGAGCTACTAGAAGCTGGCCCATACTGTAAAGCCATAAAGTGTGATTTTGTATTCTGATGGAACTGAACGACCATGTTCACTGTCCTGTCTTTTGACAAGGAACTAGGCCTGGTCAGGTGTCGTTGCGAAAACACTACAGTACTCGCAGAGAGAGAGAGATTTCCTTGGGGGGGGGGTATTATAGATCTCGACTGAGAAAGACAGAATATCTTGCACTGAGAGATCCCTAACAAGATTGACATGATTGCTTCGTCTTATGTTTGCAAAGGTTCAGACATTACTGAGGCTCGCAAACTACTGGGAAAGCATATGCCAAAATCATTTTCTTCATGCCTAAGGATTCGGTTCTGATTCTCATGATATTAGATGTTTTTGTTTCAAGTGATTGCCTTGCATTTTTATTGACGAATTCTGATGACATTCTAGCAAACTCCGATGCATTTTGTGGCAAAAGACACATTGGGGATAAGGATTCCAACAGAGTTCTTCTTTTTAGCACAAAAAATCCATGACATACTTAGATGTTGGAGTCTATGATCAAATCTCTACTACCTACTCCAGTTGAAGCCACCAATGTAGCCTATGCAGTTATCAATGCCACTGATTGCGTAATGCTGAGCCCTTCAGAGATCGTTCGACCTGTGCTGCAGTCCAAAAAGCCAATCCCTCTAGAGCAGCAAGTCTAATTATTGTCCTAACTAGAGTCGGAGCCACCGAAAGATGGTGGCCAATTAAGTACAAATGGATCGAGCACGTACGCCAATATTGTCGGTCATGAATAACGTCTAACTACAGATGGATTCTATTGATTGGTCGTGTAGTCACGAGGCTAGCTCCGGCAAGGCATGGTTTAATATACCGGGGTGTGGTTCCTATATTGAGCTCGGTTGCACCAATGCTTTTCATAGTGAGACCGAGTCAACTGAATAAGGTGTCGAGTTTGATATTCAATATTCAAAAGCGAAATAGACGTGCGAGCATTGGGACATAGTCATGGTGTCGCAAGGTGATGGTACTACTACTTGCAAGTTAAATGACAGTGAACAGATGCAGTAAATTGAAAAAAGATGAAAGTATCCCCTATGATAATTTTCCCATCATCGATTAATTTATTGTGGTGTTTGAAGATTTTCTGAGTTTGAAATTTCGATAAGTTGCGTTAATAATTAATTACTAATATACTCTATTAGTTACTAGTACGTACGGAGTATATATATATATATATATATATATATATATTTTTAAGAGAAATCAATTTAGCTTGTTAAAAGTAAAAATAGTGCATCTAATACTCATAAACTCTAATAATTAATACTCGTTCCGTCCTCGGATAAATATTTTCCGTTGACAAAGTAAGAAATTAAGAAATATAATTAATAATTGGCTGTAAAATGTATTGTGTTCCGATGATAATATTCATAACATTAATTGAGTTTCAATATTCTAAATAAATGAGTTTTTTCTAGAATGTGCTATGTTGATATTAAATGAAGCTTTAAGGGTATATTGAGAAGAATGATAGATAATTTGTACATTAAATTGTGCTCTAAAGACACATGTTAATAAACATAACGATAGATAGTTAGCGCTTACTTTTATATTAAACACCCTAATTTTACATTAACTATCTTAATTTTTAGTATTACCAACTATCCTAATTAATATTTACTTTTACAAATTTTCACTATTAATTACTGTAATTAATATTCATTAACATGTATTTTTAACGCACAGGTTAACAAAATTCAAAAAAATTAATATAGTAGAAAACATGATGAAAGAATAATAAAACTTACCTAGCATCCATCATGAACTACCACGTGTCCCTCAAAATTAACCTTCCATCAGAAAATACTCCAAGTGTCATGCATCAGCAAGTCCTAGGATGGATTCTTCTGCCATTGCCAAATCATTTCCACAGAGAAGGATAGAAGCTTCATCCTTTTCCTTTCTTTTGTTTGCTTGTCACTCGTCATTTTATTAAATGGCAATGGTCATATTAGTAATTTCGTTCCGTTTCCATGTTTAGCTTGGGGAGGAAGTAGTTGTGGCCCCACAAAATTTACCATTTACACCAAATCTCGATTTTCGAGGCTACAGTGCTAGACAAAGCTTCGGTTCGGGTCCTCAATCCAGCCTCGGTTCCAGGTTTCGTCAACGGTGGGTCATACCGAACCATCGCTTCGGCTATCGATGAATGAAGATGCTTGTCCGAACCAGAGGTTCGGTTGACAGACCTCTCATAACGGCTCCAAAGCAGCATTTTCCCGCTCTTATATCTCACACTCAGTCACTTGAGACTTAACTTAGGCTAGTGGAGAAAGAAGGATAGCTGCTTCTTCATCGTCTTCGTCTTCTCTCTCTGTGAAATATACTGTAAATCGCTGTATAAGCTCAATCTTGTTAAAAATGGCGAGGTAGTTGATTCGATTTCTTTAAATGAATAACATCTGTTTACTGTTCCGGATACATTTCTGGGTTTATTTGATTTAAAAATTTTTTTTTCATTTTTTGGCCAAAGTTTGGGGATAATTTTTAAGGTCTGGGGAATGCGAAGCGATTTTGTGAATCGACTAAAAACGTTTGATTTTCTGAATTTTGATTTTGCGGTTTTAGGGTTCGATTATGATTTCGAAACCAAAATCGGCGAACACCTGGTGTGAATGCGGGTTGGACTTTTTTTTTTCCGCCCCACCATTTTTCACTTTAAAGAAAATAAAGATTATATTTTTTTGATTTATGTGATTGGATCATTATCTTCTTTTGCTCTATGGGCTTCTCTAGTCGATAATGTTGGTGATATCTTGAATGAGGCATGTACTGGTCTGTATCCAGCTCATATCGAGTGTTTTGTGAGCAGAATCGCTCTCCATGTGCGTTTCATATTTGTGGAAGCTATTATGCAAATGCATTTTAGGTCACTTGAAGTGGGCAGCAATTCTTATTTGAGATGGAGTTTTATAAAGGAATTTGATGGACAGTAAGCAGAATAAGTAGGATTCTGAAATCGTTTATTGGTACTTATTTGAGATAAACAATGTGCAAGAATTATTATTTGGGGCTAATTTTATTTTTCTAAGGATTATCCCCTTTTTTGAAGTTGCTGAATGGGCTTGTCCAGTATTTGTTATTGGTACTATACTGATTTATCATGGGAACATTTTCCTAAGGTCCTTGATTCATTTCATGTTGATGGGTGGTGATGTGCTTTCTCTGTCTTAATGTTTGTAAAGATACATTATCCTGCATTCTCTTGAGTAACTTGCCATTTGATTAAGAGGTTGCTAACGTAATTAATGTCCGATGAACTGGAAATAGGTCAGGGTTTTAATCTACTTAGATAGAATAATTAAATTTGGTTTATTAAGGTCCAAATTCAAACATATATGGAGTTAGTTTTTGTACGGCTTAATCTTGTTTCGTTTCATGTTTAATCTTGTTTTGAGGGAGTTTAGGTTTGTCGTATTGGTTGGCATTTTGTCTTATGCTTCATGACTTTGTTCTTCTTCTTTGGCTAGACGTTGTTTTTGTGATTAGTTTTATTTTGGCCAATGAGTATTGCAGGAGTTGGCTTGTTGACTGCAAAGGATTTGCAAAGAAAGTTAAAGGCGGTACTCTTCCTTCGACAAAGCAACTCAAAGACTGTGGAGCGAAACGTGAATGCCCAAATTGCCATTGCCTCATTGATAACAGAGATGTAAGTAACCTATCAAAAAAGATTTAAAGGAAATGATGTATACGATTGCGTACATTCACGTTTTTGCTCTGAGATTTTGGTGTACATTGCTCTTCTTATGGAATCGCTGACCATATTAAGTGGCTGATAGAGTGAGGCATGATGTTGTATTTGCTAGAAACTTATGATGTAATACTAAACATATCTCACGACACTGGCTAGTGCACATGTCATCATTATAATTGTATCCTCATTCAGACAGCATCTGCTATCCCCTTGTTTCAAGCAGATTTTGAGTACCTGTCTGTGGTGGTGAGCGTTGGAGCCACTAACGAAGTCATGCACATTCACGTCTTTTCATTGGGATATTTTAGTCTATTTGCACATAAACGTTCATCTTCATCACCCCTTTGCAGGTCTCACACGAATGGCCCGGCCTACCAATTGGTGTAAAATTTGATCCATCAGATATACAGATCTTAGAACATTTAGCGGCTAAGTGCAGAGTGGGAAATTCAGAACCTCACGTGTTTATTGATGAATTTATTCCTACAATTGATGCAGAGGAAGGAATTTGCTACAAACATCCTGAAGAGCTTCCTGGTGAGCAAACTCCCAACTTTTGATTTTTGGATTTCCCAGTTCTATGTTATCTTCTTTATCTAATGATATGGGGTGACCATAATTGTTCATACCCACCTGATGACTGTAAATAAGAGCCTATAAAGATGAAGGTGTTAAGAAAATAAGAAACGTTTTGTCCTGCTGTAGGAGAATCGAAGGGCTGTTAAACATATTCCATTGCCTTCGTACATGAATATTGACTTACCACAAGGAAGAAGAGACTAAATGAATACGTTCTATATCACACCACAACGTTTAGCTTGACAAAGAAATTCTTATTCATCTTCACTAACTCCCCAATACTTGCATAACAGCCGATGGTGCTAACTCCTACTAACCTTATGCCAGCTCAATAATCTGAATTTAGTTACTTCTCCCGTGTTTTGCATTATCTTTTCTGTGTTTTCATGGTCATGCTAGAACAACTCCTATTTATCCATATTTCTTCTCAATAAAATAACCTGAAGTACTTCAGTTGTTGCTAAAGACGCCTGTGCACTTTTTTCTTGTTTTGTCTTTTGGGCATTTTGATTGAACTATTGTTTGACTCATCTTTGGGGGATTTGTTTTTTCTAGGATCGAGAAAAGATGGAAGCAGTGTTCATTTCTTTCACAGAACTATTAATGCCTACACCACTGGTCAGCGGAAGCGTCGAAAGATTCACAGTCAACATAGCTCGACAAAGGAAAAAGTTCGCTGGCACAAGACTGGTAAGACCAAGGCCGTGATTGAAAACGGGATCCATAAAGGCTGTAAGAAGATCATGGTTTTATATGGGGCTTCTGTTAAGGGTTCCAAGCCAGAGAAGGCTAACTGGGTTATGCATCAGTACCATCTCGGAACTGATGAAGATGAGAAAGAAGGCCAATACGTGGTTTCAAAAATCTTCTACCAGGCACAGAAAGCTGAGAAGAATGATAATCACATTGTCATTGAGGAACCTGATGTGGGGATAATCCAAGCTAGTCCTATGACTCCAAAGACAAATACTCCCAACCCGCCTCGCCCAGAAAAGTCCGGATCATGTGGTGATGTCACAGATGATTGTGCACTCCAATCACCTAAGCAGGTTGGTAGTAAATTCTTGTACATATTATCATATGCATCCATCTACATTTCTGTCAGAGAACTTTTTAATGCAGAAAAATATTCCTCTTTCCTTGGTTGCTAAGTAGTGCCTTTCCTTGAGTAATGCTAGAGCCTCTAAATGAGTACCAAATTTTGTGTACAAACTGATGTGGCATATTACATGTCATCTTATTTGGCATCTTGTGGGCTCGACTATGGGTTAAAAAGTGATGCCAACAAGATGACACAAAAGATGCCACATCATTTTGTGCACAAAGTTTGGTACTCATTTGGTTGCTCTTTTTTAAATCATGTTGCTAATGCTTCACTAATTTCCTCCATGTGGATTAGGAATCAGAGTTTATCAAGGAGACTTCTCATCCTCCATCTCACACTGAGAGTAAGGATGATATGGAGTATTCCTCTTGGTTGGCAGGTGAATCACAAGTTACTGGTTTAAATGGCATCGATGACGTGTTGTTCTGTGATGAGATTCTTGATTCTTCTGTTCCTCTTAGTGATTCAAGACTAAATAATGGTCCTTCAGTTGGCCCGAGCGAGTATACTAATTTAGGTACAACCTGTGGATTCAGTGATCTGGAGAACTTGGAACTGGATACTCCACCAGATTTTCAACTCTCAGTAAGCATCTTTCGTGTTCCTTTTTGAGTATTACTTGTTCCTTCCATCCACTACCAGGAAAGAAAATAACAGATTTACTATTGAAGTTAAAACATTTTATACTAGTGAGTATTACTTGTTATTTTATCAAGTTTTTATGGGTAACATTGAAAGGTTGTTTACTCCCTCCGTTAAAGAGCTCATGTTTGAAAGTGTAAACATTTTAAGGATAATTAGTTTTGTATAAGAACCCTTAATTTTAAGAATTAAACTATTTTTTCTGTTTTGGATTTTCATATAATTAGGGTACATCTGGAAACTCAATAAAATGTAATAGCTTAACTTTTCAAATGGGATTCACTGAGTGGAACTTTCAAAATAGAAAGTATGACTCTTTAAGTGGAATGGACAGAGTGCAGTTTTAGTTCTTCATATGGAAATAGGACTCTTCTGAGGGGACATCCTGTAATGGTTAGACTCTTTTTGGAATGGTAGGAGGGTTTCTTGCTCCTTGATCTTGATATTCACCATGATTTCTCATATATGCATGCAGGACTTGCAATTTTACTCTCAAGACAGCATGTTTGGCTGGTAAGATCAGTTATAAAGAGTGGATGCTGGGATAGAGCCTCCCAGGCAGTAGTACAATGGAAGTCCCATTTTTGTGTCGTCCCCAAGTGGAGATGGTCTTCCCATGGTTCCACAAGGTTGTGGTTCGATGAAGGGACCTGTTGGATTCGTCTTGCTTTCGGCTGTTATATATCTAAATATATTCGTCTTGCTTTCGGCTATTATATATCTAAATATACAAGGCCATGGAGTTTTTGAGATCTATTAATTGGGTGCCCAGTACCAGAAATGTAGAGGCAGCGGCGCAATGATGAAATATCACCAATTCCAATTTTGCTTTTTTTCTTTGTTGGCCTGTTTCCAATGTATATTTAGTATGTCAGGTGCTGTTCAGGTAATTAAATCCTGTTGCTAATTGTAACTTATTATTTGTATTGGTTTTGCTGTATCTAACTATGTGAAATTTATGTGAATGGAATGTTTCAAGTGTTTATTGTGTATGCAGTCTGTGTTTGAGGAGGTTTATTAGTTGGCTGTCGATTGTTATGATATATGATGGCGTTTTTTGGATTTGAAAGGGACACCATTTAACTCCGACTTACATCTTGTGGCCAGGGTGTTCATCGGTTAAGTTTTCGGTTTGTTCGGTTTATTCTTTTCAAACTTTAAAACCGAAAATCAAACAAAACCAAACCACATAAAAAACCAAACCAAATTCAAATTTGGTTTTTGGTTAAACCGAAACTTTGAAACAAAAAAAAAAAAAAAAAAACCAGTTTTTAAATATTATAAATGCCTCTAAATTTATAAATATTTGAGATTTTATTATTTTACTAAGAAATAGAATGGATGGCTTTGCAATGAAATTAGCCTTATATTTGAGATTTATTATAGGGATAATGACACTACAAGTCCCTTGACTATGGCTGATTCCACCATTAGTCCCTTAACAAATTTTTTTTATATTTTTGTCCCTTGACTATGAAAATTAGACACGGTTGGTCCTTTTGGTGGATGCCGTTAGTATTTTTCCATTAAGTCTGTCATGTGCCTCTCACATGCGTTTAACCAAGGGCAAAAAGGAAATTTCACCTACATCTTCTTCACCAATTCTTCAAACACCAATCTCAGATTCATACACACACACACAAACATTCAACCCTGGATAGAGTTCTGTGTACACACAACATAATTTGCAATCGTAAACCCTAAACCCTAACTAGCAACGCATCAACAAGGTTTTCAGTTCGATTAGTCAACATAAATTGACTTAAAGTAGTGCAACCATACAAAGCTTTACCATTTTGCATCAAACAATCATTTGTGCCATTCATCACTACAAAGCCCAATTTCGTGTTCGAGAACAATTCGATATGACGGCCATCAACAAGTGAAACGTCAAATTGATCGCGAAATGACACGGTATAATCAATTAGAAGAGAAATGAACGGAAGTTTACAAATGTAGACAAACCTTTGCCATTGACGGAAGCTGACGGGGAGGACTTTAGTGAGGTCTGACAAGAAATTTGCCAGCGAGAAGATGAAACAATAGCGGGAGACGAAACGGAAATCTTTGAAAACGGAGACCGAGTTTTTCCCGAGAGAGAAGGAAGAGGCCGAGGAGAGAGAAGCCGCATCTGATGATCGAACGGAGGGGTGAGACAGCATGGCCGCCATTTTAGTCTCTGGTGCGACGAATAACAATACTGGAGCTCCAGTGGAGTACAGGTGCTTATATACTGTAGTGTAGCATATATTCAGGAGGAGTTGGGATATCGAATCAGCGTCGTTGCAGTGTTGGAGGGTTGGGAGTGAGGAGTGAGGTTTTCTTGGGTCAAACTCGAATTCTGGGGAAGAAGAAGAGAAGAGACGAAGAAGAAGAAGAAGAAATGGTGGATTGACGGAGAGGGGAGGAGGAGCACGGCGGAAGGAGCCGGCGGTTACGCAGTGGGGTTGGGGGGAGAGAGAGAAAATAATATATTGTTTTAAAAGTTAGAAAATATCTTTGCACATAAAATTTCATAAATACCCTTAACTAAAGGCACGTGATGGGCACATGACAGACTTAATGGAAAAATACTAACGGCATCCAACAAAAGGACCAACCGTGTCTAATTTTTGTAGTAAAGGGACAAAAATATGAAAAAAATTTGTTAAGTGACTAATGGTGGAATCGACCATAGTCAAGGGACTTGAAATGTCATTATCCCTTTATTATATTACTAGGAAACTTATTTTACTATTATGATATATTTAAAAATTATGTTATATAAAGAATAATAATAATATATTTATTTTTATTATTATTTTAATCAATTCGGTTTTCGGTTTAAAAGCCAAAACTAAAAACAATGTTGGAATTCGGTTTGGTCAACCAAACCAAACCAAAAACCAAATTCTGATTCGTTTTCAATTTTTTCGGTTTAAATAACGAGTTTTTCGGTTTGATTTTCAGATGAAACCAAATATCGAATTGATGACACAATTCTGTAATGTTGACCGGGGTTGCCGGTCAGGACATATTCGGGCATGAACGAGATTCTAGCGAGCACGTATGGTCTGGCGAGCATACATGACTTAGCGGGCATACAGGGTTTGGCGAACACACTCATAGCGCCGAGCATAACAACGTCGCCCATAACTAACGAGAATTTCGGAGTTGACCGATCGTGTCCGAGATCTCCGGCTGGAATTTAGGGATTCACCCTCTATCATACCGGCTGTTACTCCTCCTCAATTATAGAGATTTACATCCCCAAAATTAGCCCCTTCATCACTCCATTTCGCTATAAAAGTCAAGCAAGTCCTTGGTAAAAGGTACGTCTACTATTCACAAGCTAAAACCCTAGCGTGTGCTTTTGTCTCTTTCAGGTACTTAGCTAAAGCCCAGATATCCTTATAATCAAGAGAATCCGAGAGAGTTCCTGCCCGCAACATTTTGTACATCATCACGAATACCCCTATGACCCTGTGTATCAGTACGGGTAAAGGGGGTTATGTTCAAGGCGCCTTTATGCCGGAACAAACCCTGCAGTGCTACTACCTCGGACATCTGACTTCACTTGACTTTGTTTTGGCAAAAGTTTCGACTAGTCATGGCCATAAGCATTGCCCATAATAGTTAAACTATATTTTTAGTACAGGTACTTGAATACCTTCCAACTTGTACTGACGTGTGTGTTCCTCAACACTTGCCAAAAAAATGCAATCTTATTTTTCTTCAGAGATATTTATACGTCACTTTTGTTTTTATCAAACATGGCAAAAACCACCATTTCTATTGTTAGCGTTTAATAAAATTTAATTCGATCAAAGATCAGTGTCTTCAAGAACGAATTCTTTTAGAATGACTTTTTGTGAATGAAACAACTATCTACTCTCTGACTTTAAGGGTAAACTAATCTTCAACTGAGATGCACCCTATCAAAATCGTTTTAAGTTAAAAAAATTTACTTGTTTTGATCATACTATTTCTCCTTCCATGAGTCCACGTTTAATATGTCAAATAATTAAAGGATATTATTAGAATTTGTTATAATTACAAAAATATTTTAGTATAGTTAATATGATTATATCAAATGTGAAGAGTAAAGTTATATAATTATGAAAATTGTAGACATAATTTTTTAAAGTACACTTTTTATGTGAAACATTCTAAAATAGAATAGTAAACTCTTGAGTAGGTCTTCTGTGAGACCGTCTTACTGATGTTAATTTATAACACGGAGTCTCACTCTCTCACAGTTTAACACACCAATATACGATGTATTGTTCATACTTTTACCTTAAATAGAGTGGAATTATTTAGGAGCTTTTGATTTTACCATCCTTACGGGTATCAGTAATACAAATATGACTGACTAACGTACTACTCGCACATTTCTAGCTAGCAATGTAGCCCTCGTTAATTATCCATTATCCAAGAGGTTGTCACCAGTCAAGGGTATTTTGGTACTTCTAAAAGAAGCCCAATGGTGCGAAATGAATGAGGTCGAACCTAAAACCCTGGAAAAACCCCGAACCCCAACTCAGACAGCATTCAATATGGCTCCACGACAACTGCATCGTCCATTAGCAACAATGGAAGCAAAATAGCTGACTCACAGTTAATCAATCACGTCGGAAAATCCAAACCTCATTCAATTTCATAATTGTTATCAGGAAAACAATGTTTGTCGGAAGAAACCTTCAAAAGCATTGTCGAAGAGCCCTCATCTCCCAGTTTCTCACCAATGCCCCCAAGTATTCCCCTCTCTCTGTCCATACGTATATATGTGTATACAAGTATCTGTATTTTGCTGATAATTTTTCATGAAATTGATTTTGATGTTCAGGAATGGGGATTTATTTGGAGGTTTATCGACAAATTTTGTACCAAGGTATGCAATTTGTTCGGCTTTTGAGAGAAATGATTCGTCGGTCAGCTCAATTAGGTTTTGGAATTGCTTTGAGGGGTGTCGGGCCATGTCGACAGCCAGGGGTAGGAGCATGAGAAGTAAGGTGGAATTGCGGATGAAGAAGGAGTCTGGCAAAACCCTAAGAGAGATTCGAAGGGCGAAAAAGATTCAGAA
The DNA here is from genome assembly GCA_016624345.1 of Platycodon grandiflorus. Taxonomy (NCBI): domain Eukaryota; kingdom Viridiplantae; phylum Streptophyta; class Magnoliopsida; order Asterales; family Campanulaceae; genus Platycodon; species Platycodon grandiflorus. Next base: position 49,558,091 of record CM028365.1, read on the forward strand.
GAAGTTGATGACCGATGAGGAAAGACTCATTTACAACCTTAAGAGAGTATGTTGAACTTACCCTTTGAAAATGATTTTATGTAATATCTCTCCTGTGCAATGTTCATATGTTGAATTTCTTTGCATTAATATGTTGTGGCTACGATTTTATTGGTTACGATTCATCACTATTTAGTGTGAATTTCAACCTCAATCCTTCCAATTTTCCAGGGGATGTATGTGCTTCAGACTTATAATAGTACACTCTATGGGCTTGTATTCCCGTCATTTTGCCAAGTGTTAATTCCATTTCTTTAAAATACTCTTAAGGAATTCATCAATGTATGCCATTAGTAGATCATGCATCTCTATAAGCAGGTTAGGTAGCACACTTGTGTTGATAATTCATTTACAAGAAAGATCTGGGGTACAGCTGTATGGCTTCTTCCATTTGGGAACACCCCCCGCCCTTACATCCTATATCAGTGTATGCACAACCATCTCAAGCTCATGTTTTTATCTCAGCATCAAATGGAAAATAAATAGAAAAAGTACGTAGTCAGTCAGCATTGCTCTTCCTTGAATTGGAAGGGAATTCTCGTTATAGGTAAGCCCTAAGCTAACTTTCTTTATACTTGTTATCTCCATTTTTCTTTTGACACCTTCTGTCTAAAGTGAAATAGCCATATAGCACGCTTCGCTAATGAGATCAAGTTACCGTGCCCATTTCCTTCAATTCATTCAAGCTCTACCTCTTTTAGCACCAAATTGCCCTCATGGGCGCTAGTCCGCACTAAAAGGGGGCCGTGCTCGAGTTTTGCAAAGGAGGCCACATGGTCATGAAAATTGGTCAGAAAGCATAGAGCCTGAAGATCGCCTGCTCACTCAAGTGACTCAACTAAAGAAGACGGAAGGTTTAATTCGATCCTGTCCAAATAGAAATCCATCTGGGGCTTACTCTCTTTTTAGTTGCTAGAACTGGGAGTTAGGTTTAACTGGAAAGTAAAATAAAGGACCAAATAGGATCGGAAGGTCTACTGCACCATGTGGGAGAGTTGCAGACGACTATTTCCTCCTGTACATAATTTATGGCAGGTCTAGCAGGTTATCCGGGCTCGAGATAAATGCAAAAATGATGCATGTATTATCTGTCTTCTTAGGTCTAGCAGGTTCCTTGGGGCTCAACTTGGCTTAGTAATTGAAAAATTGAAACCATATATAAACAAATTATTTAATTTAACAGGGAAATAATCAATCAAATCTGACAGACCATTATTACAATATGGCTAAGACTGATGGCATGAATAAACATATTTAACAACACTTTTTGACAAGCATTTGCCAACTGGATAGTAAGAGTTTGCTCAAACATAATCTTATTTCTGCTCAATTTCTTAGTTGTTAGATAGGTGAAGATTTACTGAAATTTATAGATGATTAATGTTGTCTATACTCATCTGTTCTGCTCAAAAGTCCATTTTTAAAAGTCAACCATCTTAAGGATTGAAATAATTCCTTATATACCCTTAATATTAAGAACCAAAGTAGTTTTCTTAATTTTGAGTTTAATGTAATAAGGGTAAAGTTGGAAACTCATAAAATATGTTAGCCTTAATTTTCATAGGACTCTACTATGCTACCGGAATCCTTCATCTTTGCCAAAGTACTCGTGTTGACACAACACAGATGGATGTGTGTGCTGCTGATTTACACTAAATTAGTGCAAAATCTTGAAACTTTGGATCAAACACCTAGATCCACACCCGTGTCCGATCCTCGTAGGCCAGTCCTGGTAACATACTTTTGGTGTTTAGCAAATAACATGGATGGAAGTAAAGTTGTACTGAATTCATGGCATCTGTATCTAGAAGGATGTTGTAATTGGAAAACAGCTTGTATTATATTTGTAAGAGGAGTAAGGTTAGCATTTACTGGATGAAACTTATGACAGATAGAGAGAGGGGGTGGGGGTATTTCTAGTTGAGTCTCTTTATGTGTTTGTTGCATCTCCCCATGGATGATCGATCACAGATTCTCATATTCCAAAACTAGAAACAAAATGCAGTGAGTATCCATTTACGTGTAAGTGAATAATGAATTTGGTGCCTAATAGGTAAATGTTCTAGTAGGTGTGTTAGGAGTTTGGTGTTGAACGGATTGACCGACTCACTCAGTCACCCTGCTCTGCTGTAAATTCCACAGTGATGGAGTCAGATTGTATGATTACGATTAGTAACTGTATTTTGAAATACATGTAGCAATATAAAAATAAGATGGACCAATATAACCCATAAATGCTTTAAATACAGTTGACTTAATATATTATCAAAAAGGGAAGAAAGAAAATGGTCTATATGTCATTTTACCGTGCATGGAGTTACATGGATGTGCACAATAACCATTAAATTCTAAAATTATCATACCAATTCATATATGCCATGTTTGCTGAGAGAATTAGAGACCAAATGATCCCTGCTTTTTCTTTATCGCTATCAAAGATATCTATCATTATTATTGTCTGATTGATTTAATGGATCTATAGCTCTACCAGTGCTCTGAAAGCCACATCAATATGGTTTCAGCTGTTGTTTCTTGCATTTGTGTTGAACTGTCTCACTATGTGGCTTCAAAACACTATGGAAAGTCATAGGCATTTGCAAGGTTTAATTTGCTGCTCAAGCATAAACTAGGTTCTCATAGATTTCTAATTCACTTAGTATCGTCTCAAACTTGTTGAGCGATGTTTGGCATCATATACATATCTTTTCCTCTGCTCATTGCACCATTTGTTGTCTTTTCAACATAATTAGATCAATGGATTGCATTCTTACTTCTTCTGATTACTGCAGGCCAAGAAAAAGTGGCATTGCTTCTCCAAAAGCTGAAAAAGTATGAGCTACCTGATTTGCCACCTCCACGGCATGATCCTGAGATTTTGACCCCTGAACAACTCCAGGCATATAAAAAGATTGGCTTCAGAAATAAAAATTATGTTCCTGTTGGTGTCCGCGGAGTGTTTGGAGGAGTTGTTCAAAATATGCACATGCACTGGAAATTCCATGAAACGGTGCAAGTTTGTTGCGATAATTTCCCAAAGGAAAAGATCAAGGAGATGGCAACCATGCTAGCAAGACTGAGTGGCGGTATCGTAGTCAACATACATAATGTGAAAACACTTATAATGTTTCGTGGCAGAAATTATAGACAACCAAAGAATTTGATACCACTCAACACCCTAACGAAAAGAAAGGTCAGTACATATGGTTTCTCATTTCTATTTTATTCTAATGCATTAGTCCAAATTGTGTGATGACCTCATAAAGACTAAATGAAGTGATCGACTACTGAAGGCAGTATTGGTTTGTTGAGTTTACTTGATTCCTAAACTAGCCATAGGAACTGAGACATTATTATATAGGGTATATATGAGCTGAACTGATCTTTGAGTGTTCATATTCCTGCTCGGCCAATACGAGCATAGCTCGAGCTTTATTGATGCTTCAGTCAAACATATATTACTCCCTCCATCCCAAGATAAGTGACCCTCATTGAATATACACGGGTTTTAAGAAATTTTTGACTTTATGTTATTTTCCTTTAATACCTCTCAATTTATCACTAGTAGTGTCAAATCAACGGGTCTACTTACTTTTCTATCTCACATACAAGAAGGGTACAATAGACAATTAATTTGAAAAAAACTTTTCAAAAAAGGAAAGGTGACAATTATTTTGGGACGTCCCAAAAAGGAATAGGGACACTTATTTTGAGACTATTTTGCGACGGAGGGAGTACAAGTTTATAAATGAATAAAGTATACATATATCATGTATATATTCTGCGAGTACCAAGCTGATTCGAGCTGAGCTGAGCCAGACTTGTTTAGACCCTGAGCTTTAAATCATGTTTGAGCTTGACTCAAACCCAACACAAGTCTATTGAGCTTTAAATGAGCCGAGCCTGAGCCAGCTCTTTTGATTAAACAGCCCTATCTGTGTTGCTTGTCACTTAGAAATGCTATTCCCCCTTCACTAAACATGCAAGTAGCATCATGTACAAGTAAACTAAAGCATCATGTGGAATACCTTGGTGGGAAAGTAGAGTGGGAATATCTTTTCCCCTTATCTCTATCTTTGAGAAGTTCCTTATTTTTTGAAGTGAACTTGTTACGAGTAACATAGCAAGCCACTTGATTTTTGCCTTCTCTATTTTGCACTATCCTCTCTCCATCTCTCTAAGAATACTTGTGCCAAGGAATTTATGTTTGAGCTAGACTCAATTACTTCATGAACCAAGTCGAGCTCAAGCTTTACTGTAGCTCAAGTCAAAAATAAATACTATTCCCTCCGTTCTAAAACAAGTGTCTCCTATTCCATTTTGGGACGTTCCAAAATAAGTGTCCTTTTCTAGAAAGATTCCTTAAGCAAATTGTCTATAATACCCTTATCATTGTTACTTATCAAAAAAAATAAAAAATAATACCCTTATCAATCGTGAGATGAAAAGAGAATAGAGACCCATTGATTTGACATCACTAAGGGGTACTTTGAGGGCATCAAAGGAAAATTATGAGTCCATCCCTTTCCTAGAATCCGTGTAAAGTCAATATGGGACACTTATTTTGGAACGAAGGGAGTATAACTTTATTAGACATATATCATATATATTCTATGAGTGCTGAGCTGGACTTGTTTATACCTCGAGCCTATAATCAGATTCGAGCTCGATTCAAACCCATCGGAAGTCTATTGAGCTTTAAATGAGCCAAATCCAAGACGGCACTGTTTATTAAACAGCCCTATAGCTTGTATATGGGATATTCTGACTCCACTTTTCAGCCAAAATGCTCCATTGCAGAGTGCAAGGAGCATCATATACTAGTAACATAAAGCATTATATGGAATGCCTTGGTTGAAATGTGGAGTGGGAGTAGCATTTCCCTTTGTCTATATATTTGAGAAGTTCTTTATATTTGAAGTGAACTTCTTACGAATGTAATAGAGCAGGTCACTTGATTCTTTTCTTCTCCACTTGGTGTATTTGAAGTGAACTTCTTACGAGTGTAATAGAACTTCTTTATGTTCTTTTCTAATCGAAATTATAACATCATTTTGTGCACAAGTTTGGTACTCATTTGGTGGCTCTAGCATTACTCTTGATTTAGTGGTGGATGTTCAATATACATAAGCCTGGTCCTGTTAATATACGCAGGCACTGTTTAAAGCCAGATTTGAACAAGCGCTTGAATCTCAAAAATTGAACATAAAGAAAATAGAGCAGCAACTTCGGAAAATGAATGTAAATCCCGAGGATCCAGTAGCCATGGCTAGCATCCAGAGAGTGGCTTCCACCTTCTTCAATGCGATCGATAAGAAACAAGGATCCCCTTATGTCTACCACGGAGACAAACCAGAAGTAGATTCTGATATTAACTCAAAACAGCCAGAAACTGGCGAAGATAGTGACCAGGAGGAGCTTGACAAATTTATAGCTGAGATAGAAGATGCAGCCGACAGGGAGTGGGCTGCGGAGGAAGAAGCAGAGAAAGAAGAAGCCAACATAATTAGATATCGGAACAAGGAACACTTTGATGGGAGATTCGGAAGGCCTGAAACGGGTAGAAGAGACAGAGAGAGGATCCCTGATAGTGATGATGAAGATGTTATTATTAATAATGAGGATGATGAAAGTGATGACGAACCTGATGAAGCTCCTTATAAATTTGAGTCACCTAAAGTACAAAGGTGGAGGGGTGACAAAAGTAGCAACCGTAATAATAGTGGAGGGTTTAATGCGAAAGCCGTAAGTAAATTTAGGGGGAACTTAGCTGAGGAAAATTCTGAGTCGGAAGATATGTTAGGTGACTTGGAAAATGTGATGTTTGAATCCGATGAAGAAAGAGGAACCGGCTTTAGACAATCGGGTGCTGGTGGTATCGAGTACCAGAGCAGCAGCGATGAAGAGGGGGGTTATCGAAATAAGGTTTTAAAATATGCTGGTGATGGGCCTGCTAAAGTTTCAGTGACTAAAGATTCGTCTAGTGATCCTGAAATTGCTTTGTGGGAATCAGAGGCTGAAGAAGAACCCGAGCCAAGAACATCAGAAGCAGTAAGTTATAACTATGATGAAGATGAGGATTATGAAAGGAAAGAAAATTTAAACAGTGCAGTGGAGGACCGAAAGACGAAAACCTCCAAACAATTAGATGAAAATTGGGACAGTGATTAACTTGGAGCAGATAACTACAGAAAAGGTAGTTCTTTCTAAAAACATTTCTTGAGGATCAACATTTATTGTGATTTTGGGGAGATAAATTATGTCTCTGCTCTTCTGTGGAAATGCTACTTCAACACAGAAGGATCAAAGTGCTGTAGAGTTCAAGGATATTTTTCCAGCTGCTCCGAAGGTAAACTGTTTTGCTATAAACATTGGTTTTTGGAATAAATACTTATTTTTGGAGCTCCATTACAATTCAAATATATTCGTAATCCAGTTTTCTCCCTAGGATTATAGTCTAATTTGTACTTGAAATACCATGGAAGTTCAGCACCTTAGACTTTATTTCCAAATGCATGTTCCGAGCGTTGGGTGCTCCTTTGGAATTGCCCGGGAGGTGCATTAAGTTGAGGCTTGAGCAAATGCTTTCTCATACATAGTTGGTCTAAGTTGCTCTAAACGTAACATTTTTCATTGATAGTTGGTTTTAAATGCTCTCAATATACCATCTTACTAACGATAACAGAGTCTGCCACTAAGTAAGGTCTGCATCAGTAATACATTTGGCATATTTAATGCTGAGAAATTGATTTGTGACTGTTGACTAATAGAGACTTGCTTTATTGACTTTTACAACATTATTCCAAGCCAATTTTCCACATGCTTGCCTTTTGCGATGGGATGGGACCGTGGAATGACACCCCCTTCTTTACTCGCACGTTATCTCAATATAACCAAAATTATATGGAAATAGAATGTTGTAAAGTGTTATCCACTGTTACCATCAATGTATTGCATCCCTCTTAATTATCTTACGCGTTGCCTCAATTTACTACAATCTAAACTCATTCATCAATTGCCTCAATATGTAAAATAGCGATGCTTTTTGTACCGTGCATTTCTTTTCTAGTTAAATTTTGATACATTGTTAGCATAAATTATTTTCTTACACAGGCACCCTAAAATCTTGTTCGAATGGATACCAAACAATTGGAGAGAACTTATATATTGTTTTTTTATTATTATATATTATCACATATTAGAGGAATATTCAATCGTTCAGGTGGTGGTGCACCACGACTAATAACGACACTATAGTGCCAAAGTGGTTTTAAAAGTGAGGTTCATTTTGTACCACTTTGGCACAATAGTGTATCTCGATTAATCCTGGTGCATCACGCATACGTGGTGCTCCGGGACTGAATATATATATATTTTTCTCATATTACATATATCCTAGAGTTTCTAAACAAATAAATTGAGTTTCGATGCTAAATTGCTTGAGTTTTTATTTCAAGTCATTTGATTGGCGGAAAAACAAAAGTAAATTTAAAAAGCATCAATACTCATTTTTAATATTTTGAAAAGTACATAAATTGTCAATTACTATGATGCCCCGTACATATATTAACTGAAGTTTTAGATTATTTCATCCAATAATGAAGTTTTCGTAAAAAAATTACAGTGACAGTATATAAAAAAATAAACTCTTCTCTTTATTACAGTGACAGTATATAAATTACAGTGTTTGTGTTTGTGTGTCCAATGTTGAAGAAATCTACCCATTGATCACACACACACACACATGAATGGGTATTAGATTGACAACAAAATAGAATCGAATCTTGGGTGGCAAACAGTGGTTGGATTGACGACGATGAAGAAAGAAAAGTGTTGTTTCAGTCCTCCATAACAGCGACATGGCGAGAGCGAGAGAGAAAAGGATTGATAAAATTCAATGTGGTCTAGCACTAGTAGTGATACCACTAGTCAACTAGGTGATGGTACACATTGACATAGGGATAGGGTTATGTTACTCGTGGTTAAGAACACTTTGACAGCAATACGAATTCTACCTTTGTTAGCCAGATAATATATATAGAAATGTGTCATCAAGTATAAAAATTCAGTTGGGAATGATAACTTTATTCGTTGGTGAAGAACAAGTGTTGGAAGGAAGGAAGGAATACATGTTGTGTTGTTGGCTTATAAAGCCATCCTTATTGCTGGACCTAAAAGAGATTGATAGGTTAGACTTCTTTGGCCTCTTCTCTAGTGATGAACTGATCTTATAGATGAGTCTTCTTTTGAGGAAGTGGATAACCTAAATTTTGTGATGGTAAAACTTTTGGTGTCGGTGGAGATATAAATTGTTTTCGAGATTAAGAGTTAATCAAGTGAAAATTATTATTTGATGAACAATCAAAGTCGTGAATTTGAGTTCAGTTTTCACGGGGAAGGATTAATCTAAAACTCTTTGACCCTCGGGCAAGGTGGAGACAGTAAATTTTTGTTTTACTAATTCGTCATTGGGGGCGGGCATACATCTCTCTCCCTCAAAACAGAATTGTTGGTTTCAATTATTAATCCTAGTATTACAGTTATTTCCACCTTGCAATTTAAACTCATGCATCAATATTCAATATTTTGAGCTTTAGAAAAAAAAGAAAAATTTGTTTGTGTAACTAAATTTTTGGTTTCAACCAACAAATGAACCAAAACAATCCTGCTTGCTCACAACAAGAATTTCTTGTGATTGTTATGGAATTATGGAAGTAAAAGGCTTACATCATATGTTTTGGATAATCAAAATGTAGTTATTGTAGCCTTTGGCTAAAGGTTTGATGTTATAAAGGAATTACAGAGAGCAAAATAATCTAACTGTCGATCTAGTGGATAAAACCTAACAATATGCATGTGATTGTAGTTTCGAGTGTACGGATGTAAATGAGTGAGTTGTGGATTGTAAAGCTTAGCATGGTCAAAGTTCAGTTAGGATTGAGAATCGATTCAAGCTAGATTTGAAAATTTATTATACTCATTCCGTCCTAGATAAATATTTCTTGTTGACAAAGCACAAGAATTAAAAAATGTAATTAATAATGAATTGTAAAATGTGTTCTAACGATAATACTCATAGCATTAATTAAGTTTTACTCCCTCCGTCACTAAATTACTGTTTTTTCTTTTCCTTTTTTGTCCGTCCTAAAATAATTGTTTTGTTTGAAAATTTTCTTTTTTAGGATATCACTTTTATCATTTTACCATTACTTTTTTCCCTATTTTAATTATGAGTCACATATACATGGGCATTAAATAAAATTACACATTATACCAATATTAATAATCAAGTTAATTGTTTTTTCTTAATTTATGTGACAGGTTAAACCAGATAATAATTAAGGGACGGAGGGAGTATTATTTTAAATAAGTGGATTTTTCTAGAATGTGCTATATTGATATTAAATGAAGTTTTAAGGGTATATTGAGAAAATGGTAGAGAATTTGTATATCAAATTTTTTTAGAAACATTAGTTTAAATATCTCAAAATAAAAAATAGGAACATTTATTTAGAACGGTGGAGGAAGGTAGTGTGATAACTCTTGTAGCTTTAGACCAAAAATGATAGTAATACAAAGGCAATCGGAAAAGACCAATGCAATCAATTCTTAAGTTGCATCATTATGACTCCATAAAGGAATGTAATTAGAAAATGGAAGAAATTGGTTACTAATTCAACAGTAACAATTGGCTATACCCCGTAATAAAGAAGTACTCCCTCCGTTTTTAAATTATTATTTATTTTTTTCTTTTTTTTGTCTATTACAGAATAATTATCTTGTTAAAATTTTTTTTAGGACATCACTTTTACTATTTTACATTTATTTTTTCACTACTTTAACTATGGACCACATATACATGGGTATTAAAGAAAATTACACATTATACCAATATTAATAATCAAGGTCAATTATTTTTTCTAAATTCGTGTACCAAATCAAATAAAACAATAATTAAGGGACGGAGGGAGTACTAAGTTACAATGACCCATGCGTATGAGCTTTCTTAAGCTATAGGGGCTTATTGTGCTAATGAATCGAGCCAATTTCAAACTAGCATAGTAAATTGGTGAAATTTGGGTCAATATCTTTTAATGAATTGTCAATCATTTTAGTTCCCTATAATTGTTTTAAACCGAAAAATGATACTTTTATTGCGAAATATCGTCTATGCTCTTAAAAAATACGAAACATGCACGCTATGCATCGCAAAACAAAATCGATGCATCGTGATGAGTCAGGCCCAGGGACATGACCTTCGGCCTAGGCCCAATCCACAGCACGAGCCCCATCCATGGCAATCCACAACATGGGTCAAGGCCAACGAGGGTGCGAACAGTTGGGTACCAGCAAGGATACGTGGCGACCAGGAATGAAAGAGTGGCGGGTACCAAGGGATAGCAAGTAGGACTCGCCGTTATTACCCACCTTGCACACGTCCAGAGACGTGGCCACGTGGCTAGACTTCACTCGTCAAACGTGCCCGACAGTTATGCCCACTATCCTGCGGTTACGTTTACTTCGTGGCAGTTATGCCCGCCATCAATCCCATTATACCTTGCAGTTAAGGCAGCCCCTACATAAGCCTTGGAGCAATCCCAAGCCAAGGCACGCACTCTTTACATTGCAAATACACTCTGCCGGATTAGCTTGAGATCAAAATACTTACTCTCACACCGAAGTGTCTTTGCAGGCAGGCTTCTGCATTCACCCTAGTGTTTTCTCTATTGCCTTAGCAGTCGTCAAAAGTCCAGATATCCACATTTTACTCCCGGTGCAACCCACGACTTTCTGTGTAGCATCACATCGTAGTTCAAAGTGTACATCGCGATGCACAAAATTGTACTAAAAGTTTTGTTTTGTTGCATCGCGATGCATGAAATTTCCTTAAGAGTTCAAAATGGGTGATACGCCCATTATTTTGGCCTTCACGCCCATTTCAAAATTAATGTATTGCAATGCACAAAATTGTACTAAATAATATTATTTTGTTGCATCGCAATGCATAAATTTTATTTTCGATGCACAAATTTTATTTCTTTCTGTATATTGAAGATAACTAGTTAGATATTAGAGATAGTAATACAAGATTAAAACTTTACAATTTAAGTAATGTTTTCAGGTTTTCATAGTTTACAAGGTAAGCTACTAGTTGATCCTTGGTGCGAAGAGGAAGAGAGGTAGGGCGTCAACATAGGTCTGGTTGGTTACAAAGAAGACCACTAAAGGTCATTTTGACACTTTTTCAGATTGGTCTTGCAAAAACTAAATGTGCATGTCTTCGGTTGTAAAATTAGTCAAAACATGATTGAGTTTACTGCTACTAATTCATTCTAAATTTTCGAGCTACTGGAAAGTCACAAAAAGAGACGACTAATGGCGAATGGAGATCTTCTTGAGAGCCAAAAACACTTCTATTCAAATACATTAAGAATAATATTAAACACAATTACAAAGGATCGGGAGAAAAAACAAATGTGTAAAAAGAGACAGGAGGGAGGGAGAGAGAGAGAGAGAGAGAGAGAGAGAAAGAGAAATAAATTTTAGGAATAATAAAATTATTCTTAAAAAATGAAATCGAATGAGCAGAAGATCGACTGTGATATTAGATGAAAATTTTGGTAAGAAATCGCAATAGAAAGAAAGTCAAGATTTACAAGAGTAAATCAAGGAAGATATAGCTTAAAACGTGATAGGTTGTTACGGGGGCAGTTTTAGAACAATTGACCAATATATCATAAAAATGGACTTAAGCGGTTGTAAACAATTGTGGTGGACTAAAGCGGTTGAAAATAAAAAAAAAAATGTATGACCCGCAATTAATCCTTATTAAAAACAACGAAAACTTTGACCTACCGATTCAAATTTGACTTGATTGAAAATTTAGCGAAATTGTGGGTTTGATTATGGGTCTAAAGAACTCGGGTCGTGTTGATATTTTACAAAGTCAATCTCGAGATAAAATTCTAATAATTTGACTTGCTTTGCATATTTTCAATGAAAGAAATTGATAACTAAATCAAAGATAGAAATGGGCTAGACACATTCACATACAATAATAGTGTATAATTTTAATTTACTATGACCAATTTTAGCATTTGAGCTTTAGTGGTTTCTGAACCCAGCCAATCTCAAACAAACTATGCTCATTAAAAGAACAGGGCCCCCAAGCAGCCTTTCAGTAGGAAGTTTTTATGTTAAAATTTGGTATGATGGAAAAAATAAGTTTAGCTATAGATTTGAATTAGAATAACTTTTATAACGAACTCTAGTCGAACCAAGCTTTTATCAAATCGGTCTTGATTCGAGTCCAAATTATTTCAACAGCTACTCTAGTCGAACCAAGCTTTTACCAAATCGATCTCATTTCGAATCCAAATTATTTCACCAGCTTTGTAACCTAATCACATGTATTGGCCAAATCAAATCAACTCTTTATTGTTTGTTTGTTTGTGCTAGTGTAGTGTCCAATGTTTGGCTACAGACTAACTACCTACCTGTCAACTACTTGTCAATGTGTAGTATGAAAGACTGGTAGTGGTTAAGAACACTGCAAAACAAAACAAAACGAACACTACCTTCCACAGGATTCATAACCCTTTTTTTTTTTTTTGTAGCCAGCCTGATTAATTTATATTTATTGAAATGTAGAAAGTGTAAAATTCTGTTGAGAATATATGAACTGATATAGAAGAAGAGTCTTCTTTTGAGGGAGTTGTTGCAAAGTGGAGGACTAAATTTCTTGTGATTGTATACTTTTGGTACATTTTCGAGATTAAGAGTTAGCATAGTGCAAAAATACTTTTCATAAGTACGTATGAGGTATAATTTCAGTTTTTTACAAGGATGCATGTTTTCCCAACTCGTTCTTTAATCTACCAGTCTCTCCTCCCTCTCTCGCTCTATGAGGGGTTATTTCTTGAACAACAGTCGTACCGATCCCCCACCCCACCTCTCAGCAAATTTGAACTTGCAAAAACGCTGAAATTTCAACCTGTTTAGCTTCGAGGCATACCAGAATTGATTTCAAACTCTCAAAGTGGCCACATTTAAATACCAGAATTGGGACACCACAAATCAAATTGGAAAATGCTAGAACAAATAAATTTTATTTACAGCAAACAACGTAGTGTTGTACGGTACAACTATAGATGCATAGCAAGTTGTACCGTACAACATCTTGTAAACCAAATCTGTAAATAAAATTAATTTAATTACTCTAGCATTACTTAATCGAATTTAAAAAAAAAACCCAACATTGCGGAAAAGGATCAACACCACGGGGTCTAGAAAACCTCAACTACAAAGATCCCAAATTCCAATATCACAATCTATTCATTCTTCCTAATAAACGGTTTGATAATGGGTATGTGGGACCAAGCTTGAGGAGATGATCACTAATCACAATGTCAAAAGTTAATTTACATTACATAGTAATCAAACTCCATCAATCAGAAAAAAGATAAATTCCTTTTTCATCCTTTGCATAACTTTCAAAAGTTTCATAAGCTCATCCTCTTTACTTCTCCTTTTTCAGTTTCTATAAACAATTTTCTTCCCTTACTAACCCTAAAATTGGGTTGTCGAGAGTGCCTTTTTTTTTCCATTACCATGACATACATCAATGTAAGAGTTTTAACGTTTCGGGTGACCGCAAGTAAAGCAAATTCGCTTTTACAGCAAATAAACCAAAGGCAGTTACTCCTCAGAAAGAGACACGGAAGTGGACCTAATAACTTTTGCTAGGCAGCAACGCAATTTCTTACAAAGGAAATCCAGCAAAAAACCTAGGGCAAATACCCGGAAAGAAACACTAAGGTAATCCAGCAAAAAAACCTAGGGCAAATACCCGGAAAGAAACACTAAGGTAATCCGGCAAGAAACGTAGGGCGAATACCCGGAAAAAAACACAAAGGTAATAGTTTTTGTTAGGCAGGAAAGCAACTACCACAAAATCAGCAATAAACCTATGGGGGCAGCTACCCGATAAAAAATACAAAAAAGTATACCTAATAGCTCTTGCTGGTTATCAGTAATAAGTTAAAGACGTATGCATTCATGTTGGTTTCTCGTGCCAAAACTTTCTAGTCTTGGATTCTTAACAAGTGCTCTAAGGCACCGTTAACAAAACCTATGGAAAAAAAGGCACTCTTGACAACCTGGGGCCACTCCCCGAAAAGTAACATAAAATAGACACAAGAAAATATAAGAACAGAAAGAAATATAGAGAGAAAATAGTACCAACAAAGAACAGAATGAGAGATGTCATTCTACTTCAATTGCAATTCAGGTCATGCTAATAAAAACTGAGAGAAAACAATCCAACCTCTTCATAACTCTGGCAAATGTACATGCCTCTCTATAAATCTGGATGACCAAAAGACCACCATAAAACAAATGTACAAGTTCACCCACTACTAAACCAAGAACTCTTCCCATCATCTCTCTAAAAAATGACCTAAAACTTGTCGGAAAATGAGGTATGCATGTATGTATATGAATGCCACGCCTAAGTCATCATCATCAATGGAGTCCTTTGATGGTGCGGCACAAAATACGCACCTCCAAAGCAAAGAAAGCATTGTCACTAGCACAGAATAATCACCCACTTTCCGTATACAATTCCCAGGCAAAAGATATCTGTACTTATCAGCATTATTTAACAAGTACGCAGGAAGATAAACAGCTGAATATGAGTGAGGGATGGGTCCCATCTTCCCAATAATATCCTTAAACGTGTACTCCTCGGGCAGCATGTCGTACAAGTCAGCCCCATTGCAGATCACGTTCTGGATACGTTTAGGGTTCAGGTAGTGGGAGAACCTGACTCGATCAGTATGGCTATAAGCTTTCATCTTGAAAATAAAGTCGCTAATCTTCCGGAAGCAAAAGCTACAGTGCCAGCCAGCATCAGCCAATAGAATGTCACTCTGACGGTAGTGTGCATACCGAGTCTTCCCTCTTTCATATTTGTGAACCGAAGCTCTCCAGCTTTTATGCTCGAATTGAAACTCAAAAGAGTACAAATAATTCCTCAGGTGAAGGTGGAGGATAGGTGGGGTCCCGTCACACCATCTCAAGAGATTAATCGTGTGGCTACTAGGAATCTCATCAACATCAGACATTATCAGTAAATCATCATCCTCAATACCCGCGATTCTGAGAAGTTGGTCAAGCGCCACCCTCTGATATGCCTCTTCAACAAACGGGTTTTCCCTTTTCTAAACCTTCCCCAATTGTCCCATAAGTCAACCGAGGCTCGACAAACTTGAATTTGTCTCTATTATTTGCAAAATAGTGAGGCTTGGGCAATCCCGTAAATGTCGAGTTGGACTCAATAAGTACAAACTGTGTAATGTAAGGGTACAACTCTTTCCATCTGATTGTTAGCATGTCTATCTCATTGCTGAATAAAACTGCATCATAAACACGCCTTGGATATTCTCGAATTCCCCAACCGTGAAGCTTGCAAAGAGTCTCCATTGACACGTTTTCATGATAATAATGTGGGATGTTAACGAATGGCTTTGGAGGAGATTGCCAGAGTGGCCTTAGGAAGTAGGTGATTTTCTGCCCATGAAAGTATATACCAACTATTCCACATGGAATAATCACAAATAAAAACATGAATGTCCTTAAATCCAGACCGTGCATCATGCAGCGAAGTCTTGACATACTAAATGCAATACTGCTTACCTCCTGCAGATTTAAACCAATAACATTGTAAGATAACTTTTTTCTTTTTCAAAGTCAACATTATAAGATACTCAGAGACTTGAAAAATCAAATAAATCTCAGGGAAAATAACTGAAGCTTGAACAATAACACAACAAAAAAAAAAAAAAATACTGTACCATGTAAATGGTCACTCGATCCTCTTTAACTGGCCTATAATCAGAGTCCATTTGAAAATAAAGCTTAGAACAAACATATTGTTCAAAACGGTTCCTTCGTATGTAAAATAACTTTTCATATAAAAGATAAAACAAATGACAGGCACCAAGCTCGACTTTAATATGACTACTACTTCCAAGGTAGCAATTCCTTTGCTTTCAAAAAGAAACTTGCTTTCTGGGACAATTTATGTATACATTTAACTCTAGAAAATCATATAAAATGATTAACACAATCTATTAAAGTCCCCAAGGAATTTGAATCAGATATCCACAATCAAAAGCTCCAATTCTAAATTGACTTAGCTGCAGCAAAGCTTAAAGTTAAAGTAAAACGAACACCCAAAAAGTTTAGAGCTTTATGGAGAACACAAAAACCCAGAAAAGATCAACCCCAACACGACAATTTCCCGATGACCTTCGCTCAAATTTGGTCAACATTCAATAAACAACATGCAAAGCAACAAAAAAAAGGTATCAAAGAGGAAACAATCTGTACACATTAACAAAAATAATAATAATAACTACACAAAGCACTCAAACACACACATCAATTGGCTGTCTAAATACAAAATCAAAGAGCCCTAAACTAAGAGGAAATCCATCAATGGAGAATTCGAGGTAGACTTCGAAAAAAAAAAACAATTTTGGCAAATGGCACAAATACATTACAAATTTACAATCAACCCACGAATTCCCCGAAATCAAACATTACCCATTTCATAAAATCTCGAAAATGTATAAATAAAACCACAAATAACACAAATGAACCAGGAAATTAAGTTAGATGATTAAAAATAAAGAACATACCTGACCACAAACATCATCGCAGATATCATCACTCTTTTGGAACTAGAATAACCATCAGGCATCATGAGGACTCAAATCAACAAAAACAAAAACAAACAAATCCCCAATCCTTTAATGCCGATTTGAGCCCTCCCCCTTTCCTCAGAACCTCGTCTCTCTCTAAAACTCCTCCTTCATAAGTACATATATGTAGTCTGCATACGCAGAATTTACAGAATCCCCAATCCAACTGCCGCGTTGTTCAATGCCCCCAAAATTCTATCGAATTCCAGGATTTGGTCAGTGGGGGAGTTAGAAAATAGAAATTTGTGCGATTTTTTTTTATAAGTGTGGATGGATTAACTTAGAAACGCCAATTATAGCCGTTTGTTGGTTTCTCTCTCTTTCTCCTCAACAATACATATGTGTGTGTGTGTGTCTCTCTCTCCTCAAAATGGAATTCCCGTAATTTGTAGGAGAGAAAACGAAAGGGCCATTGAAATTAAAGCTTTTAACCCCTCAAATTCACAGAGCCTCCCCAAAATAAATGGAAAATAATTTAATTCCCTTCGATAAAAATCTAAAACAGAGTATAACTCAAGTACTTGCATTCACATTGTAGTCCCTATACCCTGATCTTGTAGCCGTCTAATTTTTGCCCATTTTTATAACCATTTTTTTTTTAATCTTTTTATTTTTACAGAGTTCTTTTAAGAAGGTAATTTTTTTTTACCAAATGTGGCCTTTTGACTAGTATAGTGACTACAATTGTGTATCATGTTGCATTTTAAAACAATTTTTCTTTCATTTGGCATAAAATGAAAGTTCAATATTTTACTAAAAATATTGTGTTAAGAAAAGAAAAAATCTTCAAATTAGCTATGTTTTTAAAAGTTAGACTATACAAGATAGCATCTGATAAATTAGTTTAAAAAATTACTCATACAACCTAAAAGTTCACAAAACATACTTTTTTGGGTAGAAAGTTATATCCTCAAACATATTTAAGAAAGTTATACTATCATTTGTGTAAAGTAATCCGTGTAAAATATTATGTGTTTGACTCTCAGCATTTGGCATACTCGGTAACGCGAAATTCATCTAAGACTTAATGTGATGTAATGATATCTCTTGAGATCCTAAAAATAATAAAAAATAAAAATAAGAGGGAAATACTAAAGGAAAAAAAAATCTAAAACCAACTAGAAATAGTGAAAATCTCAAATTTCAAAAAGGGACAAGAGGACTTTTGTTGACTTGGTTGATCGGACGGTTGTTGTGGTAGGAGCATGGGTACTTAGTACGTGGTGTTGGTGTTTGAAATGATTGATTATTTATCTTTTTGAAAGTGAAGGGGGGGGGGGGTGCTTATAGTTATCTGGCTGCAGAGATAATCAATGGCAGTTTTGAAAGTAAAACATGTATTATGGAGCCGTTTCTTTCGTTTCACTGCCCCCACATAAACCTCTTTGCCTTTGCTACCTTTTTTTAAAACTTCTCTATTTAACTACTTTGATGATAGTGATTGCATTAGGGTTAGGGTTAGGGTTAGGGTAGTTTAGTCATTTCACATTCATTTTGAGTTTGCATTACGACGAATGCAATGCACGCAGAATTAGTTTTGTTAAGAAGCTATGCAATCGTAGACCATTTCATTTTTTGTTATGCATAATTTGTCTCCTTAGTTTTATGGAAAATAATTGATATATCAATAGGGGGGATAAGTTGCCGAGGGTAATTTAGTCATTTGGAATTTCCATTATTATCAGAAAAATACAACAATAGTTGATTTAGAATTAATTGTAAAATTAACAAAGTTGTTAGATTTAGGAGGATTGTATCAATTGTTGTTCTTATCCACAAAAAATCTTCTAAATATATCTTATTATCAAAAGATTATTTCAAGCACATTTTAGCAAAATTCATAAATTCGTAAATAGTTTAATCTAGCTTGACATGGCAAAGATATCTAGCTTTTACTTAATATGTTTCCTAAGATTATCAAGAATAAAAAATTGACAAATATCCTTTGGATATGAAAATGAAAGGATTATAATGAATAAACAAGCAAAGGCATTTATGAATCCATTTATTCGATCTACTAATGAAACTTATATTAACAATATCTAGAGAATGTATTATGCTAAAATCTTCTTCTTATGCCATCATTTTTGGAAATAATACTCCATCCATTCCAATCCGAAAGTCCACTTTTGAATCTTTGAATCAACTTAATTAAACTTTGATCGATGACCTACACACACACACACACACACACATATATATATATATATATATTTGTTTTTAGAAAATTGTAAAAGTCATAATTTATAGTATTCTTAATATAATTTTTAATAAATGAGATTTTATTTTCTAAATTATAATTAAAATATGTTACTTTTTTATTTTATTTAGTTACATGTTAATTTTTATAAATAAAAAATAAATTCTTTATTCAGAACGGAGAGAGTATTAATTACTTGTTTTCACCATTTCAAGATTCTATCAATATCAATCAATTTGTGAGAGTCCCATTACATCTTCTGACAACGAATGGTACTATAAGCATAATAAATCATACCGAACTATAATAGTAATTATCTATAGAAACGTTTCAACGTGGATTTTTGGTTACGGAGTTGATCAAAAAATGGAAAATTTATATGTGTTCAAATGTGTGTTATATAAATATTTTTCATCCGTTTTAAGTAAAAAGTTCATTATACTATTTTAAAATATTTCACTCAAAAAGTTTACTTTAAAATATTATGCATACAATCTCAATAAAACCTTCAACTTTATCATTCACACGTAGTAAAAACATATTAAATATGCTAAAATATTTTTGTAATTATAATCAACTTCAATACTACTTATATATCTCTTAATTATTAGACTTTTCAAACGTGAACTCTTTTAGTGAAACGGAGAGAGTAATATTCAAATATGTGTGTGCTCCATCAATTATTAATTTCAATAAAACCATTGAAAATTGGCCTTATAAAATCTAAATAAGATTCTCGAGGAAATTAGATATGGAGTTTTCACAAGGACCATCGTCATTTGAGTCCATGACTATCGAAGCATCAATTAAGGACAATCCAAATAAATTACTTACTAATTGAATTAGAGAAAATGTCCTATGATCATTTCTATTTATGGAATAGTTATTATTTTTTCCGTTCTATTGAAAAGTCTATTTTTTTTTTTTGAAAGTCGATATGTGGTCAAATCAAATTATTTAATATATTTTACTTATACTTTAGGAAATAAATTGTATTTACTAAAAATTACATTAAAAATACTTCATATTACAACTTTTTTGATTTTGTCAAATTAAATAAATGTAAATCTTATGTCAAACTTTAATTGAGTTGACTCAAAAAAGTTAAAATGAATTTTTTTATTGAATGGAAGGATTAATATTATTATTATTTTAAATTGCATTGCTTCACAATACAGTATATAAGAGTATTTAATAAAAAAAACATCAATAAAGTGTAGTTACACTTTGAAAAGTGAGATACTAATAATAATTCCATCTCTTTATGTGACTGTATGTATGTGATAGAGTATTACAAAATACAAAGTATCAAATAAATGTAAATTTTTTTTGTACAAATATAATGGATGCATCAAGTCTCGTGATTTGTTGACTTATTTTTAACGATTTGATTTTTTTTTTATACTTATATAAAAAATAAAGATAAAACAAAAGTTAGTATGGATAAAAAAAATTAAAATCACAAACTAAGTCATGGAGAATAAACGCATGCAATTATTCTTGTATGGTAGCGGCTCTGCCGAGTGTGAAGGAATAATTATTAAATTTCTTTTTTAAAATATGCAGCAAAACTGGATGGAGAATATAGTTCAAGTCTCACATGTGTTTGAATTTTTTTAATGATATATCCACCTGTACAAACAACAGTAATAAATTATTACTCCCTCCGTTCCTAAATTATTGTCTGGGTTGACCCGGCACATGGATTAAGAAAACTCAATTGACTTGATTATTAATATTAGAATAGTATTAAAAAAGTGTGTTGTTTCATTTAATGCCCATGTGTTTGTGGCTCATAATTAAAGTAGGAATAAAAAGTAAGGGTAAAATAGTAAAAGTAATGTTCTAAAAAGGAAAGTTTCAAACAAGACAATTATTTTGGGACGGACGAAAAAAGAAAGGAAGACAATAATTTAAGGACGGAGGGAGTATGAGTTTTCCAGAATTCATGATCTAATAAATGGGTCGGGTCTTCCTTATCAGACTATCACTTTTGAAAAAAAACAACTTACAAATGGGTTATGTTTAATTAAATTATGTCTTCCTGAAGAAAAAAAAAAAAGTGACTATTTTTGAATAATTAAAATAGAAAATGATCCTGAGACTATTCTTTTTTGGAAAGGAAGAGTTTATTAGTATAACACATTAATTCTTTCCCATCCTTTTTGTCATTAATCATACTCCCTCAAATCAATTTGATTGCTTTTTAAGTCAGTATTTAATATTTTTTTTATTTAGTTGTAGATAATATTATTTTTTATTTATTTTTTTTTGTTAACGACACTAATAGTACTTTGAATTTTATGTTTTAAAATTTCTGTGAAAGCAAGTCAATTCATGACACCAAGTGATATTCTTCTAATTATTTTTTATCTTTTTCCTTATATTTTTAGAGATCAACAAAAGACAATATATATAAGAAAGAATATATCTATTTTAACTACAATAATTACTTATCCCAACATTCATCTAATGTCAAGCTTATATAGATAGACAGAAATACCATCTCTTTAATTCATCTCATGAATTAACATAATCTAAAACTAGCATGTAATTTATTATTGATATCATAAACATAACAAAAGTAGAAATTTTAATTGTGATTGACATTCATACTTAATCTTACTAATTCTTTAAGTAATAATATTTCATGTTGAAAATACTTTCTTCACTTTTTGCATACAACGCAATTTTGTTTCTTTTATGAGCATAAATAATTACATATGATTCTTCAATAAGATATAAAAATTTCAAAAATGTATTTAAGAAATTGATTAAAAAAACTAAGAGATGAGAAACAACCATATGAACAAAAACAAGCATGCATGGCTTTTAAGTCACAATTTTCTTGGTTAGGACTAGAGTCGGCAAAATCAGTCCGACCCGATGGGTTGGCCTAGCGACATTGTGGTAGGCTGGGCTCTAGTTTTGGAGGCCCGAGGCAAATCTAGACTGGGCTGTGGGATTTAGTTTTAGAGGCCCGATGCAAATTTGTGATACCTTAGCTTGGCCCAATTGGTTGAGGTTGGGCTAGCCGAGCCCAACCCATTGTCAGCTCTATAATAAGAACCTAGAAGTAATAAAACTGGCATTTAATTACTTTCCCAACCTTGTACAATTAAGTAGGGATATTTTCTATTAGAATAAATGACTCGATTATAGGCAAATAGGCGCGGTCGTGCAGAGAAAATGGGTGTGGCCAAGCGGTGTGCGACTAGACTTTTTGGAATTGGCGCGGTTGCGTAACTTGGGATTAAGCGGCTGTGCCGGCTTCGCCAGTTTGTGTTTCCCTTATTTGTTTGTATTTAAGGCTAGGTCTTGTATCATATTTATAGGTTGTAACCCTAAATCGTGTATAAGGTTGAAATATCAATATACAACTGTCTTTAAACCTTAAATTCTCTATTCTCTTCCAACTTCCAATTGCTTGATAATTGTTATTTCTTTCAATTATTTGTTTTTTGCTTCGCTGTCGCACAACATATTCTTACCTTAAGCTTCTTTCTTTCTTTTGTGTTTTATGTTTATATTAGCTGTTTTTTCTTTTTGGTTTCTTGAGTCTGCATTATTTTTGTCCAATCATATGTAAATGGGAGTATATATACAAATATTATGGATCCAAGAAATTCCAAATAAAGACAGCGCCAAATTTCCGAACCAAACAAACCCAGAAACTGGTTTGTTTCTTAGCAACTTCCTAGAAACTGCAGGGGGTTTGGGCCATGAAGTTTGTTTGTTTGGTTGGGTAGGACAAAATTGGCAAAAGTATATTCTTTTAGGTTAAATACTGATAGAGATAGTTGTCTTCCTTCTGCCTCAAAAGAAAACCATTTGACTTAATTTGAATAGTAGTTGGATTTAATCGTATGTCTTCCTTCTGCCTCAAAAGAAAACCATTTGACTTAATTTGAATAGTAGTTGGATTTAGTTGTATAAAGTAATGATATTTGTTATTAGATTAAATTTATTTAGATTCAAATCAAATTTGTCATTTTCTTAATAATGACATGAACATTCTACATCATTAAAAACTTAACAACATTTAACCATCCAACGAAACGCTAAAGTTTATGATAATATTATTACAAGCTCAAGCTCGTAATGCCATTTGCCATAACGTCTTCAGACTCAATTAGTTTAGCGAGCACAGTGAGTGCGGCTTTAAACTCATCTCTGGAAGTTGATTAAGTTAAATTATGACAAGTTAATCGAAACGAAAGTCTTAAAACTAAACAAATTGAAAGCCTTAAAACTAAACAAATTAAAATTTAAAAAATTCCCCTACTTGTTACTACTACTCTTCTCTCCTACAAAAAAATCGAAAAACAAAATTGACCCATTTATTCCAACAATTAATTGGGTTTGCAGGCATGGTTTAAACTAAAGAGGTCATCCCCTTGGCCTTGGATTACAACATTTGTTTAAATGGAAAGTAGTGTATATAATTTTGGAGTCTCGACAGTGACATTAAGGTTAGTGCTTGGAAGGTTTCTTAGTACGACTTCCATTTTCCAATTTTTAATGCTAAGTATTGACCAACATCACATTGCATATAAATTTGAAAACAACTTATCTTAGTTACAAACGAAATCATCAAGTCACAGTCATTAGATAATTAATGTATGTACTCCCAACATAGATTACTCCACCCCAAAGTAATCTAACGAAATTCGGCACCTCGGAAACATCGTTTTACTTTGGAGGTTAGAGCAACCACGGTCTTATTTTTTGCTCCAGTTGTACTTTTTCAACATTATAAAAAAAAAATCTTTCTAATAAGTGTTTTTTATACAACTCTCTAAAAACTTTGATTACCATACATAGACTAATTAAATCTCTTTCATCTCTACAAATAACCTCGATTTAGTACTGGTGGGGAAGAGAGAAGAATGAGATGAGATAGAAGTGACTACTAATCATAGTAAAATACACTCTGAATTTAGAGTGTTGGATAGAAGAATTTAGAAATATATAGAGTGTCAATAAAAGAACTCATTGTAGACCAAAGGTAATGTAAAAGCACTCTAAATTTTTTAAATTATTTGATGGAGTACACCATTGTGATTGTTATAAGGTGTTTTTCAACTTCCGCCATCTTTTTACAAAAGGTATCGAACCTGATGAGACATAATCGTTCCGGGCTCTGTCGAAAGTCAGTCATACTCACAGGGATCTCCTCACTCCTGGGTAGTGGGTTTTTTGCTCTTACTCACATTCTGAATCCACTTAGGGATTCGAATCCATGACCTTGAGGTTGTAGTCATAGATCGTGGAACATGAGTACCAACCTCAACCAAATATCAACCTACAATTGGTCCAAACATGTAGTTGATATGTCTTTGGAGAGCTTGGAAGGCAACTAATCAAGACATTTAAAGATGTGTGTTGTTGCTCGAGGTAAAATTTAAGTTCATTTAATATTATTTTGTGTAATTTGTGTATGATGCATATAGATTTGGTCATATTAATAGTGTTCAATTTATGTATGTATGCAATATGGATGTGCGAGCAGAGCAACATTGTGCTCCCGACACGCCAAACATATATCCCAAGATTTGTCAAATGGGATTTGTCTAGGCTGTCGAGAGAACTCGGTGAATCAAATTTCATGGCTGTCATGAACAACCAGGTAAGTGGTTATATAAAAATGAAACATTAGTTTACTATTATAAATAACAACATTAAAACTTTAAAAAAGTACTGTATGCACAACTTTTTAGTTGATGATGCACAATATTGTACTCAAAAAGTAGGGTTAATGACACCACTAGTCCCTCGACAATGATCGATTCTACCAGTAGTCCCTTAATAATTTTTTTTTAAATTTTAGTCCCTTGACTATGAAAATTAGACACGTTTGGTCCTTTTGTTGGATGCCTTTAGTACTTTTCCGTTAAGTCCGTCATGTGCCCATCACGTGCCTTTGGTTAAGGGCATTTTTGGAATTTCATGTGAAAAGAAAAAAAATTATTCTTTTCTCTCTGATCTCTCTCTCCCCCCAACCCCCCTACAACATCTTCATCCCCTTCTACCATCTATGTTTCATCCCCTTCTACCCATTAGTGTGTGACTATGTGCAAATTCGATCTCTCTCTCTCTCTCTCTCTCTCTCTCTCTCTTTTCAAATCTCAACTACATAGATTAGATCTCTCCCTCGAAACTGACTCGCTAACAACTTGTTCCCTTGCTCGCGGCTCAAATTCCAAACCCCCGAAGCCAAATGAGACCTCAAAGACCTACAGATTTTTGGCCTTTTACCGACGGCGAAATCACGAGCTAGCTTAACAACAACTTTTTCTATATTTTTCGGGTCTTGTAGAATATCAGGTTGGTCTTGGGATTCAGAAGCGTTATAAACAGTATCAAAGTACAAATCATTGTACAAAGACCAAGAACAATCAGACGCAAACATCAACCTCGATGTACAACCAGCACTGCTTGAAGTACAAGAGGAAGGCGTAGTAGTTTGGGACTGATCTGATTAAAACAATTTCGTTTTACGGTAATTCCCGTCAGGCCCTAGCTCGCGCTCGAGGCCAAAATCGGAATTTTCCAAGAGCACGCCGGAGTGGACAAGACTGGGGCAGCAGACGGAGAGCTTGTGGAGGGAGGTCCAGCCGCCGGGATGGTCGTCGGCGACAGCGACGGAGGGGAGGAGATCGGAGACAAGGGAATGGATAGTTTGGGAACATTTGGTTTTCCAGTAAACGGTGCGAATCAGGTTAGAGAACTTGGGTGAAACGCAAGCGAGACAGGACCAATTGCGAGGGTCGTCTTTAAGCTTGAAGATGTTGAGAACGACATCGTCGGAGAGCTTGGAGAAGACATTTTCGGAGGCCATTATGTGATGAATTGTTGATTTATCTAAGGAAATTAAAAAAATAGAGTAATAAAATGGGTCGAAAATGGAATTTCGGCGATTGGGGAGGAAAATTCAAAGCTCCACTAATGGGACTGGGAGAAGGAGAGATCTAATCTATGTAGTTGAGATTTGAAGAGAGAGAGAGAGAGAGAGAGAGAGAGATAGAATTTGCACACAGTCACACACTAATGGGTAGAAGGGGATGAAACATAAATGGTAGAAGGTAATGAAGATGTTGTAGAGGGGTTGGGGGGAGAGAGAGATCAGAGAGAAAAGAATAAATTTTTTTCTTTTGACATAAAATTTCAAAAATGCCCTTAACCAAAGGCACGTAATGGGCACATGACGGACTTAACGAAAAAATACTAACGACATCCAACAAAAGGACCAACCGTGTCTAATTTTCATAGTTAAGGGACTAAAATTTGAAAAAAATTTGTTAAGGGACTACTGATAGAATCGGCCATTGTCGAGGGACTAGTGGTGTCATTAACCCAAAAAAGTATAAAGAGTACCATTGCAATGTACAACATAATTACTTTTTAGTTGACGAAGTACAACTTTTTATTTGACGATCTACAATATTATACTGAAAAGTATAAAGAGTACACTTGTTACGCACATTCTCTAAAAATATTTACACTTGCTACGCACATTCTCCAAAAATATTTACATTTTTTTTATGTTTTTGGAGTCTTTTAAAAAGAACACAAGATGAAAAAGCCCTCCTCTAAGGAGAAGGAAAAAATGAGATGGATATCCTTCTAGAGGCTGCTGTGATGGATGCCGCCGCCTTCTATCAACACGAAGTCAATTCACCACCTCATCCAACTGAAGCTGTGGATTCAAATCCACAATGAACATATTGTTTCAGAAGCTACAATAACAGTTGACATAGTTGACCAAGACACTACAATGAACGTTGTCAGAGCTGTTTTGGATAAACAATTATCCACAATCGAAGCCAATGACAACGAAATTGAGATCCTTAGGTCAGAATTGGGTGAAAAGGATGCAAAAATTGAAAACATGGTCAAAGAAATAGGCAGCCTGAGATCTGACTTAGAAAAGACACAAGTGCAACAAAATGTTTGACTCAATGAACAGAATGCTCAATTTGAAAAACTCAAAAAGCAGCTATTACAAATAACTGAAGAAAATACAATGATGAATAATGAGAGGCAACAGGCCCTCATATCAATTGCAGCTGAAAAAAGGAATGCGGATAAGGTGGATAAATTGGAGGGTGCAACAAATGAAGCGGTGCATGAATGTAAAAAAGGGGCCAAGACTCCTTCTTCCATGGTCAAAAGAGTACAAACCCGAGATGACTGAAAGAAGAAGAATCGAGATAACTTATGTATCGATGATACAACAGAGCCTATAAAAAAGAAGAAGAAAACTAACAAGCCAACAAAGAACAACCTCTCCAAAACTATTGAACTGGATCCTACCACCAAATCGATACTGGCAAAACTTTACGAAAATGATGGTGGAGACTAGTAAGTCAAATTTTAATATTATCGAATTTCAATAACATAATATTATTATATCGATTGTGTGAATTTACTATTAATATGATCCTCAATATTTTGCAGGGTAATTGTTTATATGGGTAAGGATCTTTCATAAATGGTTTGTTGTCCTGATATCCAAACCTTGTTGACACACAAAATGCTGGAGAACAACATATGTATTCCAATTTACACACATTGATATTGCTTTCAAATTCCATAAAAAAGATATCAAACATTACACTTGCGATGCACTTAAAAAAGTGTGCATCAACATGCACAAGTTTGTACTAAAAAGTATTGTTTTTGTGCTTTACAATGCATAACCAACTTTTATTTCACTTGAGATGCAAAATCAATATTTATATCACTTGCGATGCACAACTAACCTTTATTTTCAATGCATCATATTGTAGTTAAATATATTGTTTATTAAATGCAATGAATGAACCAGTTTAATATGCAATGTTATTTTGTTTTTCTCAACTATATAACTTGCTTTTCTTTCTTGTTTACAGCAGATAAACGTTTGGATGTTGATTGTGGAAAATGTTCAAAAACTGAAAAAGAAAGACATTCCCATAAAGTTTTTAGTTTTAATTCTTGGGTAATTTTCCTTATTATAATCTTAATTCTTTACTATATAAGTTTCTTAATTGAATGTTGTAAACTAAATCTGTATACGGTACATTATTTAGTTGTACATGGCACGATCGTCAACCGTCGGTATGTTCAAAGATATGCTTAAAATACACATCGACAACAAGTTGGAGGAGACCATAAACCATGATCTATTAATCTTCCCAATAAACACACCAGAGCAGGGTGACCTGGAGACTGGTACTTGTTTGCATTGGACCCTACTGATGTTTTATCAGGATGATAATAAATGGGTCCTCTACAACTTTTCCATCAACAAAAAGGAAAAAAACTAGCACTTGAAAATGACTAAAATACTAATGAGTAATATACCACTGTCTCTATTAAAAATACAACAAATAATCAACTGATACTTATTTTTGAATAATTTTCACTACAGACATTATATGTTGAAAAAAAGATGAAGGTATTGATCTCTGTATTGCCATCAAAGTGATACCAATGATTAAGCCAACTACAAGATGTCTGCCCAATAAGCACATGTTAAACATCACCCCAACAAGCAGTTAGAAGTGATGACTGCGAGGTGATCGTGTGCATATTGATGGAAAGATTGCTCTAAGTCAAACAATTCCCGACGAAATTTAACGCTAATGAGTGTGCAAATACAGGCCAAGATAGCTAATGCAATTATTTTGTACGGAAATAAAGATTAAGAAACAATACTTTTTTATTAATAATATTACATTTTTTGTGTTATTCCTTTTTTTTTATGAATCTGTGCTGATAATTAAACATTGTGTAATTTATATCTTTTTTTAAATTACAGTTGACGATGCACAAAAATTATACTTCATGATGCACACAAAAATTAATTATATTGAAAATAATACTGATATACTTGACGATGCACAATATTATACTATACGATGCACAAAAATTATAATGAAATAGTACTGTTATACATTGACGATGCACATTTATACTTGACGATGCACATTTTTTAACACAAAAACTGAATTAGTACTGTTACTTGACGATGCACAAAATTATACATGACGAAGCACATTTCTTACACAAAATTCAAAAAATATATTACGATGCACATTTATACTTGGCGTGGCAAACAATGCACATTTTTTAACAAAAAAATCACAAAATACATTAACGATGCATATTTCACACACACGACGATGCATAAAATACATTTAAAAACGTAATATGTTGATACGGGAGCAGTTTTGAAACAAATAGTCAATTTATCACTTAAAAGAGACTTAAGCAAATGAAAATAAATATAGTAGACTTTAGCAATTGAATATTCCACAAAAAGTACCGGTCTACAATTTTTTCAAATAACTAGTCCAAAGAGAGAGTATGAACAGAGCTCTAATCTCAAGGAGTAGTGGTGAGGCTTCATATTTTTTATATACATTTTTCATCCCAATCTAGGTAATAAGTATGTAATAGATTAAAATGTTACATCTCATGTTAAATAGTAGACTCCCTCTGTTTCTAAATTATTGTCCTGTTTGATTTTTTTGTGTTAAACTAATTATTTTTCAAATAAAAAGTTAACATATATATATATATTTTTTTTCAAAATCATAAAACACGTAATTAGTAATTCTTTTTTGGTACTACAAATAACATGTTCTATAGTTTGGAAAAAAATAAACCTTGAATTTTTATTCAAAAAAAGTCAATTTTACTAAAAAAAATCAAACATGATAATAGTTTAGGAATTTATAGAGTAATATCTAACTCATTACATGTTTGTCGCTTAAACTGGGATGAAAGGATTTGGACCTCTATCAGTTTCCAATCAGAAGAAGCCGTCTAGGGCTTGTTTATTAAAACTGGAAATTAAATACCGAAAACTGATGTCTGAAAAGGTAGATCTTAAAATATTAAGACATCACCTTTTGACTTAAAATTATGGTTATTTTTAAGAGATAGTTAATATATTAATTGATGCATATCAAACAATCTTATTTCTGAATCCACTTAATTTTTCTAATTAAACTCTTAATTAGGTTAACAAACATGCCCTAAGTTAGATTATTAGCCCAGGTACTAAGTTCTCAAGATAAAAAATTGGGCCTTGTAGATTTAAAAAATAAATTACTAGGAATAATTGCGGACCGATACCATTTTACAGATTTTCAACCGCTTTAGACCCTCATATTTGTTTGGGTGAATTACAGGCCGGTCCCTTTTTCAACATTTGTAATCGCTCCAGTCCACTCATCTTTTTTTAAAATCGGATAAAGGCATTTTTGGAGCGAAAAGACTATTATGCCATTAATGAAAGAAAACACGCGCGCATCAGTCCCAAGGCATCGCGATGAGTAATCCAAGGCATCGCGTGGGTTAATCATCGAGATGAGCAACCAAGGCATCGCGATGAGCAACACAGGCAACGCGATGAGCAACACAGGCAATGCGATGAGCAACCAAGGCATCGCGATGAGCAACAAAGGCATCGCGATGAGCAACCAAGGCATCGCGATGAGCAACAAATGTATCGTGATGAGCAACAAAGGCATCGCGATGAGTGACCAAGGCATTGCGATGAGCAGCCAAGACATCGCGATGAGCAACCAAGGCACCATTTGAATTTCAACTGCTGGAGGGGACTTGATTTTCGTTTACATTTTGGAGGCGTTGCCCCCGAACCCCCACGAGGGATGCTGTCCCCTCGACCCCTGCGACCTGATCGAGCAGGTCGATCCCCGTTGCGTTGCCCAGCATACTGCGATTGGTGAATTAAAGGCATCCCGATGCCCAATTTAAGACATGTCGATGTCCAATTTAAGGCATCTCGATGTCTAATTTAAGGCATCCTGATGCCCAATTTAATATAATATCAAAATCGATCAAAATGGTTATTTTTGGTTGGAAAATTTACATGCAAACATAGTATTGACTTCCTATAACAGTAGGGTATTGATATTATACAAAATTCAAACTCAAATCATTGATTAAAGTACCAAAATCAGTCTAAGAACATCTCCCTTTGTTTTCGGACAGCATACTGCCAAACTCGATTTTGATCTCGAAAATAGTATTTTTTTTGTAGAAAAATTGTGCACAAATGTAGTACTAAGTTTGGATAACAATATGAGATTTATTTTAAACAAATTCGAAGCTTAAAATATAGATTAAATTAAAGTAGCCAAAACAACTCAAGATCAAAGAAAAACAGAATGAACTAAAAAAATTCGAATTTGATCAAATTGTGATCAAATTCTTGTTCTATGCATGGAAATTGATACCCAAACATGAAGAAAGACTATATTAACAACATAAAATCATTTATACATCAATTCGAACCTCAAATCTGAAGTAACGATGTTCTTGAGGGCATTTTAGAAATAAAATTCTCAAAGTGCCTTTTAGCGGTTTAAAAGAAAAGGGTGGATGGAGAGAAAAAAGTTTTGAAAGTGGACCGACCAACAATTTTCTGTATTTGTTTTCAATGGTAAAGTCCATTTTAAGTGATAAATTGGTCAATTATTCCAAAACTACCCGGTAACAACCTAAAACACGTTTTAAGCTATGTATTCCTTGATTTATCTGTAAATCTCGACTTTCCTTCCATTGCAATTTCTTTCCCTTATTAAATATCTTTAATTTTTAATATTCTTAATTAAATCTCAAGATGTGTCTTTTAATTATTTAGTTTGTTAATTTGACATTTTTCTCACACAAAGAAATATATTACTTGAATGTCAACCTTATATATAGTGAAAAATATCTTTAATTAAATATCTTTTAATTAAATCGAGGTGGAAATTTATATCAGTAAAAGGTGATGCCATGAGCAAAAGGATATTTAACAAACTAAATAATTAAAAGACACAACTTGAGATTTAATTAAAGATATTAAAAATTAAGGATGTTAATAAAGGTAAGAAATCGTAATGGAAGAAAAGTCGAGATTTACAGCAGTAAATCAAGAAATACACAGTTTAAAACGTGTTTTAGATTACGGGGTAATTTTAAAACAATTGGTGAATTTATCACTTAAAATTGACTTATTGGTTGAAAATAAATATAAAAATTTAAAGCATTTGAAAATCTACAAAATAATACCCGCTCGCAATTATTTCAAATAACTACTGCGTCTCTTGGTAACACAAGGGCCCAAATTTTGGAGACTTTATGAGTTCGGCTATTTTGGGCCATTGAGCTGAAATTGGGTTTCGCTTTCAATTCTTACCTAAAACTGGAGAATATCCTCCTACTTTTGGACAGGTTGGACATCAAATTATTAGGAAATTGATAATGCTAAGATATTAAAATACTAAAAATTTTTTTTAGAAAGTTTTTATTTCTCCAGTTAAATTTTTTAAACCAAAAAAGACACTTTGAGAATTTTCTTCCTAAAATGCCCTCGTTTCTTTCATCCAAACCAACTATGGCTTTTCGAAAGCATTTTCTAACTTTTGATAATCTTTCTAGTATTTTAACTTTGATCCGTAACTAAGATATTAGTCTGTTAAAATGTATTATAAACTCTAAATTATCAAAAGATTTTCTTGTGATAATCAGCAAGAGAACCGATTTTTTGTTAAAAATGTGAATACGTACATAAACTTTTCCATCTATGGCAGACCATTCTGTTTGTTGGAACTGATTTTTTTATTTTTACATTCTGTAATCAAAAGCAATTTAAATATGATAAAAGGATTATACCATTGGCTCAATCTCTTTTTTGTTTTGTTTCATCTTTAGTTGGCTTCGATTTCATATACATACACGCTAAACGCGCAGCCCCCTTTAATGGTTTGTACTTTATATTTTCAATTGAACAAAGCCTTACCAATTGACTCTAAACTAGTGTCATCCCAATGCTCAATTTGTTGCATCTCGATACCCAATTGTTTGCATCTCAAATTAAATCCCGATGCTCAATTCTTGCATCCCGATTCCCAAATTAATCTAAAAAAGTGGCAACGCATCCCGATGCCCAATTGTTTACATCTCAAATTGAATCCCGATACTCAATTCTTGCATCCCTATGCCCAAATTAATCTGAGAAAGTGATACTGCATCCCGATGTCCAATTTATTACATCTCGATGCCCAATTGTTTGCATCTCAAATTGAATCCCGATGTCTAATTCTTGCATCCCGATGCCCAAATTAATTTAAAAAGTGGCACTGCATCCCGATGCCCAATTGTTACATCCCGATGCCTAATTGTTTGCATTTCAAATTGAATCCCGATGCCCAAATTAATTTGAGAAAGTGGCACTGCATCCCGATGCCCAATTTATTGTATCCCGATGCCTTATGTTTGATGCACGCGTGTTTTGATTTCATTAAGGATATCATAGTCTTTTTCACCCAAAAAGTGCTTTTTTCGGTTTTAAAAAAAATGGTAGACTGAAGCAATTACAAATATTGAAAAAAGAACCGACATGTAATTCACCTATTGAAATACTTCATTCGCCCAAAATAATCGATTTTAAGACATGTGGATAGAACATTTTTATAAGTGGTAATAGTCAAGTAAAGCTTTTTGACCGGGTAAGTTATGTTATATGGCCTTTGACCAATTTTCTTTGATAACTTCCCAAATAGCCCCTAAACCCTAACTACTCTTAACCTTCCCTCAACCTCTGCGACGTCCTCTCTCTCTCTCTACGCCATTTTCGCCATCTCCGCCTCTCACCGTCATTCTCTCCCTGCCATCCTCGTCGCCTCCTCCTTTACAGTGCCATATCCCCACCGTCATCCTTTGTCTCAACCGCCCTCGTTCTACGCCTCCTTCGCCACTGCTGTCGAGGTACTCGTCTTTCTTTCTCTCTCTCTCTCTCTCTCTCTCTCTCTCTCTCTCTCTCTCTCTCTTTTTCAGTCTCTACTTAATCGACCCATGAGTCGATTAATCGACCCATGATTCGATTAATCGACTTTAATCGACCCATGAGTTGATTAATTGACTCATAGTCGTTTTGAGTCATTATAATCGACTCATTGAGTCGTTTAACCGACTCTTGAGTCGATTAATCGACTCAGTAAGAGTATTTTTGAATTTTTAGATAAAAAGTGGCCATAAAAGATATTTTTGAGTAAGTGAGGCTTTTAATGAATTTGACGGGTTTGACATGGCCATTTATAAAGAAATCCCTTTATATAAAGGTATTTTTCAAAAAATCAATCTTACGAGAATAAATTAATGATATTTTGTAAAGCTATTTATATTATATATTATTTAAATTAATTTTTGAAATATCTTAAATTCATGCTACACCTATAAAAAAACAATAGTGTCTTTAATACTCTATCCGTTCCTGAATTATTATCTTGTTTGACCCGACATATGAATTAAGATAAATAATTGACTTAATTATTAATATTGAAATATTGTGTAATTTTCTTTAATGTCTTATGTGTATGTGACTCATAAAAAATAAAGATAAAATAATAAAAATAAGATCTTAAAAGAAAATTTTTAAATAAGACAATTTTAAAAAGGAAAAAAAAAATGCAAAACAATAATTTAGGACCGAGCAAGTAACAGTTTCAACTGGATGTATCAAGTCAACTATGGATTCTTTATTAGTTGTTTTGAAAGATTTAGTTACCCTTGTATACAAAAGATAATTTTACCACTCTGATTGGTTGGTTTAAAACCTGAAATCATGTTCTCTAGTACAGTGTTAAAGTCACTAAATGAGATACAAAAATTTTGGATACAAAACTGTGACTACTGTTGATCGGGACGTTACGTATCTGTCCTTGATTGATTGGTTTGAAATATTTAATTTTGCTGAAAATAAAGTAGATAAGTTTGACCATAAGGAAGGGGCAGGGATCAATATTAAAGATTTTAAACGGGTTAGCTCTAGCGATTTTGGGTTAGTTTTAATGGGTTGTGGTCCTAACGGGTTGCGGGCTAAACGGTCTAATTTTTTCGGGCCACTAATATTGCAGACCTAACCCTAACCCTAGCGGGTTTTGGGTTAAACAGGCTACTATCGGGCCACGATTAAAGATATAATATAATAATATTTTAAAATAGTGAATCGATAAATCATTCATAACTTTGATAGTTTTTTATGTTTTTCAAAAGAAATATATAAACTAGACATTTTTTTACATCGCTAGGTTATAATTTTCAACTTTTTTTCTCAAAATAAATAATGTAATAGCTCTACTTAGCAGTTCTTTCCAAAAATTTTGTTTATATTTCAGTATTTATTTACAAGTATACAAAGAAAATCTGTAGTGCAAAGGATAAATGTGTTTGACTTTGGATTAAAAGGTTGTTGGTTTTATTCTGATGGTGGTTGTTTTACGTATTTCCTAAATGTTTTACGGCCTAATTAATATTACGCGGGCTGGCGGGCCAACCTTAAAACCTAACGGGCCGCGGGTTAAACGGGCCAGCCCTAAAAAGCCCTAATTTTAAACGGGCCAAAAATATTAAGCCCTAACCCTATTTTTTTCGGTTTAAACGGGCCAACCCTACGGGCCGTGGCCCTTTTAACATCTCTAATCAACATATCCTGCTGATTCCCGTCTAATTTTAGGATTTCACTTAATTTCATACCGAATTTAACTAGGTAAGATTTAGAGCTCGTTTGGTGTAGCGTTTTGAAAAAAAAACGCGGCTTCTAAAACGCAGATTATTTAAAACGCGGCTTTTTCTTTATAAATGCGTTTGGGATATTATGTCAAAACGCTACTTTTTATTTCCTACCGCGTTTTAAAATCTGCGTTTTGGGAAAAGTTAGAATTCCAAGTTTAAAAACGCGGCGTTTTTAGCAAAGATTAAAACGCTAAGTTAAGGAATAAACTATATTTTAACCCTGTGTTTTAATCAAAACGTGCGAACAAACGGGCTCTTAATGAATGAGAAATTAATGTAACGTTGATTTGAATAATTTGGCCAACTTTGAACTTTTTGGAACTAAATCTACAACATTAATTGTTTTAACTGAACTCCAATTATTTATTAAATCATTTTCGGCTGTGAATTTAAATTAGGGTAATGATACATATAGGAAAAAATTGATCATGAATTTTAAAGCTCACACATGTGGCACAAGGAGATCCTCTCCTCTCCCTCTCTCTCTCTCTAACCAAAACACTTGGATCTCCTTGTGCTATATGTGTGGGCTTTAAAATTCATGATCAATTTTTCACTATATGTATCATTACCCTTTAAATTAATCCATTACAAGCTTGAATTACGGTAATAAATAGGCCTCCTAAAATTGGTATTTATTTTTTGGTCTTTCACGAAGTGTTTTCATACCATATTGGGCATGAGATTAATACCTAGTGAAAGACATCTTGCTGAATAGATCGCTCCGCACATGAACTCAGCGGTGGTCAAGCGAGTGAGCCAATCATAGAATTTTTACTTGGTAAGACTCGAATATAAAATATTCTGCTAAATAGATCGCTCCACACAGGAATTCAGCGGTGGTTAAGCCATTAAGCAAAGCTTAGATTTTATACATGGTAAGAGTCGAATACGAAATATTCTGCTAAATTGATCGCTCCACGCAAAAACTAAAGCCACTAAACCAAACTTTTGGGTTGAATCGGTAATTATCAAATGTGTTCATATCGGAACTCAATGAGTACTAATTTTGAGTTTCTTTTGGGTGTTAAGATTTCTTCAACAATTTGTCGCTTACAAGTTGCAAGCATTTTTTTTTTCTCACGCTAAGTATACCCCATACTACGTTGGGGACTAATTAATCTCCGCTCACAATATTGAGCTTGCGGCTGATCTAAAAAAATCTGCATCTAGTGACAGTCGAATACTGAACATACCACTAAATGGATCACTCCACACATGAATTCACCGGTGGTTAAACCACTAAGTCAATTGTTTAGGTTACGAGCACATTCTTTGAATTTCAAAAATGATACTCCTTCCATTATAATAAGTACATCACTTTTAAAAAAAATTCTTAGCTCTTAAAAATAGCTCCATTTTTAAATTTAAGCAAGAAAACTCAATCTCTTTCAATTTTTTCTTTAGTTTCTAACATGAAATTTCTAGATATCTTTCATATCACAGTAGATACTCCATCCGTCTCTAAATGAGTGAATTTATCACTAGAATAAAAGAAATATAGTATTTTTGGGCACTTTAAAAGCGCATGTACACTAATGTCTACTTATAACATTAGAAGTCCACACTAAGTCATGATATATATTTGCTGACATTAATAAACTTATACAAAAATATACACTTATTTAGGGACAAAATTTTTTTTTTTTTAAACTAAACACTCATTTAGGTACAAAGAAAGTACTATATATATTAATGCAATTTAAAGGAAATACATAAAAGTAAAACTATGATATAAAAAATTTGGCTTTCCAAATAAATTATTCTTTTGGACGGAAGGACTAAAGAAGTAAAGTTATTGACGTTTTAACGAGTTAAAATAAAAAACACAATACTCTACTTTAATAACAATTTTCTTTCCATTGTTGTTATTTTTTAATTCACCAATTTTACAATATCAGTTCTTAAAAAGGAGTCCCCAATAAACCAAGACGCAAGTTAAGAAAAATCAATTAACTTTATAAAATAAAGTGTATTTTCAAAATACGCACATGTACTAGTAGAGCTTATCAATTAAAGTAAGAATCAGGGAAATTCAAAAACAAAAAGATTAGAAAAAACAAACATGACCGTACGGTAGGTAATATATATAGCTCCAATTAACTAGAGTTGGTAATGGCAATTTCTAAAGTGAGTTTGTATAGTTAGAGAAAACTTAAACTCTAATGACTACATTTGAATGGGATGTTTATAGTATTATTCTTTCGGTTTATATTTTCAAGGAGTGATTCAGTGGTAGAGTTAGAGCTGTCAATACGGGTTAAACCCACCGAACTAGCTCAATTTGCCACCAAAATGGGTTAGGTTGGGTTGATACATTTTGATCTCGCCTAAGAGGCGGGTCAAACGGGTTGAACCTACCGGGCTAGCGGGTTGGGTTAGGTTAACCCGCCAAATTGCTTGACTATATAAATTTAGTTTGATTCTTTGATTTTTAAGAAGTGTAGTTATATTCCCTTAAATTTTTTGGCTTTAATTTGTTAGATAGTTTCTTGACCTTTTGTTTGATTTTTTATTTCATTAATTAGAAATTAAAAATAGTTGTGATATACTTTTTTTTTTAATTTTAATTTGCTAGACATTGAGTTTATTTAAGAATTTTTTTGGTGGGTTGACCCGCCCCAACACGTAGCCTATGGCAAGTTGGGTTGGGTTGAGATATTTCAGCCCACTCATTTGGCAGATCAGCCCAACCCAACCAGCCTAGTGACGGGTTGTGATGGGTTACAGGTCAGCCCAACCCGCTGATCCATTTTGACAGCTCTAGGTAAAGTTGCGGCTTCACATATTAAACTTTTTAATATTAACATGTTACACGCATGTACCATTTTAAAGTTAGAATAGCTACGTTAAATTTCTATTTAGTATGTTTTGTTTTTCGGGTTTCGGCCCTCCCTTATAATACTAAAAATAAAATAAAGGGTGAATTACTGGCCGATCCCTTTTTAAACATTTGTAATCGCTCCAGTTCAGTCATCTTTTTTTTTAAAATCGGAAAAATGTATTTTTGGAGCGAAAAGACGATTATGCCATTAATGAAAGAAAAACACGCGCGCATCAGTAACCTAGGCATCGCAATGAGTAATCCAAGGCATCACGTGGGTTAATCATCGGGATGAGCAACCAAGACATCGCGATGAGCAACAAAGGCATCGCGATGAGCAACCAAGGCATCCCAATGAGCAACACAGGCATCACGATGAGTAACCAAGGCATCGCGATGAGCAACCAAGGCATCGCGATGAGCAACCAAGGCATCGCGATAAGCAACCAAGGCATCGCGATGAGCAATCAAGGCGCCGTTGCGTTGCCCATCATACTGCAATTGGTGAATTAAAACTCAAATCATTGATTAAAGTCCCAAAATCAGTCCAAGAACATCTCACTCTGTTTTTGAATAGCACACTGCCAAGCTTAATTTGGATCTCGAAAATAGTATTTTTTTTGGTAGAAAAATTGTGCACAAATATAATACTAAGTTAGGATAACAATATGTGATTGATTTTAAACAAATTCAAGCTTAAAACATAGATTAAAGTGACTAAAGCGACCCAAGAACAAGGAAAAACGGGATGAACTTAGACAATTCTAATTTGATCAAATTGTGATCAAATTCGTGTTCTAGACATGAAAATTGATCCCCAAACATGAGGAAGACTATATTAACAATATGAAATCGTTTACAAGTTTTCAGTTTCTTTGATGTAACTAAATATTTTTTATATTTGTGTGTGTGTGTGTGTGTTTTTAACGAATCTCTAAAATAAAAGAGTGTTCATGTTGCATAGGGACATTTTAGGAAGAAAATTATCAAAATGCCTTTTTTCGATTAAAAAAGAATAAATTTTAGGAGTTAAACTTTTTAAAAAGGGACCAACCAATAATTTCCTGTAAAATAAAATAAAACATGTGAAGAAAATCCATGCACAAAAAGCCCATATTAGTACTTTATCTGCAGACAAAAGTGCACTTTGAACATAAATAATCTATTAATAATAACTAAAATAAAAATTACTGTTTATCCACGTGTTGCTTTACGTAAAAAGTTTTTTCGCCAGACGGTTACCTCTCTAGCTTTTTTAATTAATTTTAACATTATTCTAAATATATAAAATCTTTTTTTTATCTATAACTTTTTTTAATTACTATTTTGACTTAGTCGTATCCTAAAATTTTCAAATTACAACACTTAGGCTGTGTAACTGTTCTAATTAACTTTAACCTTATATTAAATCGTAAAAAAAAAATTATCTATAATTTTTTTCTAATTACTGTTTTGACTTTAACCATATCATAAATCTTTTCTAATTATAACAGTAAGATTTACCTATATAACTTTTCTAATTTACTTTAACCTTATTCTGAATATGTATATTTTTGTTTACTTGCAACTTTTTTTAAATTATTGTTTTGACTTTTACCGTATTCTAAATCTGTAAAACTTTTTTTTATTTGTATTTTTTTCTAATTACTGTTTTGACTTTAGTCATATTCTAAATTTGTAATATAATTTTTTTATTTATATATTTTTTAATTACTATTTTAGTTAGTTAATGTCATTGTATTTAAAGTGATCGGCATAATTTCTATGTAATTTAAATACACTGTATGTATTTTTTTTAAATAAACAATATGTACAATGAATTGATTATATCTTGATTTGAAACAAATGTGCATTAACCTATTTTATTAACATTTTTAGGTATATATAAATTTATGTACTTATGCTAAAATATAAAATTTATTATTTTTGAATTTTTTTTCGTCCGTAGAACGGCCATTAACTAGTTTACAATAATAAGACCACCACCATCAAATCCCACCCGAGAAACAATGATCTCCTTAATACAGACTTTACTACTACAAACGACACTTTCAATGACTTTTTACCGACACTTTAACTGAAATATATGAAACAAACGACAAGAATTCGCCTAGACACCAACAAACAAATATCATGGAAAAAATTTGGACCGGTCCACAAAAAATAAAATTTGGCGATTTAATATTATTGTAAATTAAAACAGTTGAAAATTTATTAAAGTGAACGGCTCATAATTTACCCGGACATCATTTCGACAGTAACATTTTACAAGACTTCTTACTAATATTCGAACTTACCACAATTCAATCCACTCAAAACGATCCTTTCAATTTTCAAAAGATTTACTACTAAAGACACTTTTCAAACCTAGTTTATATCACATCCATGGTCTCAGGGGCATGTTTGGTTGGTGGCTAACCAAAGTTTTTTTCCTTTTTTTTTTTCGTTGGAAATTTCTGTTTTATTTTTTTTGAGCAGTTGACGTCAATCTTGGATGGTCATCGCTCAACTGGATCGTTCCGGTGTCCACTTAGGGGGAGAAGGGCTAAAATGCGTCGTCTCGACGCGGGAATCGAGAAGCTCCATGATGGGGGTGAAGGTAACACATCTTGGAACCTTGTACTGGTTGATGGATGCGCCTCTAGAAATTGCATAGTCCATTAGCTCCTCAAACGTACCGTTTTTCACCACCCTTATCTCAAGTGGTCCGATTGAGTTATCGGCAACTCGGCCTTGTCGGTACACTGAGTTCAACGACTCTTCCATTGCTAGACAACACTGATCCAACACTTCTTGACTCGGCGAGTTAGTCCTGTCTTTCACTAGTAACTCCCAATATATCACGTAATGCCCCGGGATAGTTTTGGTGTCAGCATAGCTAGTGTATTCCACCACGGTCGTGTTAAATTGCTTTAACAACTCAGAAGCATTTTCTATGGCCTTTTGCAACTCGGGTTCGTCGGTCTTGTCCGCGTCAATGCTCAACAACACGTTCTTTCTCCTTATGAACTTGAACTGTGGTGCCGAGTTGTGGAACCCGGTGACTCGGAGGATATCGCCAACTCTGTATCTGCAAAGCCCGGCATAAGTAGTGATCACAAGCTCGTATTCTTTACCAAGCTCCACGTCAGCAAGGTCAACGAGGCAAGGAGGCGAGTCGTGGGAGAGAGTGACCAGCTTGGCTGGGTCATGAGGCATGAACTCGAAGTAGCCCATGTTTGGCATGATTGTATATGAAACCTCAGAAGGCTTCACCATGGGCTTTAAGTTAAGCCCAAAGTAACATTCTGAAGAAGCATACATGGTACAAGTTTGCGGTAAGGTACCACTGTAGAAATCAAGAATCGGAATGTACTGTGCCATGGCGCCCGTAACAATAACGTCGAGATATTTAGTGTTTGGCCAAATTCTCCTGATAATGCCCTCCCAATTTTCTCCGGAACACTCCTCCGTAATGAAAAGAGCTAGTTCGGCATTTGGTTTCAGGATTTTCGACATGCATTCCCTAATAGAAGGGTCAGTGACTTTAGGGTTCAAGATCCCCGTTTCGATATCCTGAGCCAGTTGTTTCCAGTTGAGCTGAAGAAATTTGATGGCTCGGACAAGGCCCGAGGCAAACACGGCCCCAACACGGAGGACTTCTTTGCGCATAACGAGACCACAAACCATCTGAGAGTACATGCTTTGGAATGAGTCGACGCAGAGAATGGTCTCATTAGGGCTGGTGATAACATTGTACGGGTCGTATGGCCTGTTCTTGAAGTACTCACTCCTGTAGTAACTGGTCAGAACCGGGCCGGCCACCAGCCCGCCGGGGGTCTTTGTTTGGGCCTTGATGAAATAGAAGTAAAGACCCTTCCCTTTGTCCAAACCAGGAACATATCTGTCGCAACAAATTAGTTCAAGTTAGGTAACTTGGTTATACCTATAGATAAATTTTGATTCTCTTAATATCAGTATAAAAGAAGAAAAAAAATTCAAACAAATTAATACTTACAAATTCATGACAGGCATGAGAAGGCTGTAGAGTTTTGTTCGTCGGTCCAATTCTTCATGGATGGTTGGCATGAGCTTTCTTTCTCCAGCTGAAGTTCCCGAACTGCAAATTGATATTAAGCCATAAATAAACTTTCATAATGATCAAACTCCTTAATCTAGACAAAAACATGCATTTTTGTACAAATCTTAATCGTTCAACAGAAGAAAGTGAAGTGATTATCTAACTTGTAGAGAAATTCCATATATTCCCATTTTTTGGGGGAGTTTATAAATATTTTATATGACATCCATATTGAAACTAATTGTACGCAATTACTTTTTTTTTCAAGACTTATTTTAATCATCTTATCCAGTTGTTGATAATTATAAATTTGTGAAGATCTTGAACTACAGTACCAAAAGATATGGCACCAACTCTAGAAGGTATAAGATTTTGATGGTGGAAGCAGATAATGTCAATTTTCTTTTGATTTAGATTTCTAATTTTGGGAGAACAAACTTTACAATTTATTCAAATGTTTGCTCACTTATGGTTCTTACGAAGCAACCATGTAAATGGAAAGATTGCACTGTTCAGACTAGCTCGAAGAAAACCTAGAGCTAATGTGACTGTGGTTTTATAGTAAACGATGAAGGTGACAAAAAGCGACTCTTTTTTAACAAATATGTCGAGAGAAAGGGAAAAGATGATAACTTTATGGATGTTCAATAAGAATTGGACGTTATTCAATTTGTTATCAACTTGGCTTTCTGACGTTGCTAATTGGCATGGTCATGACTTATATTGGGTTCCTTTTCAGCCAACACTTGGTTATATTGAGAGAGCTAGAGAGACCAATGCCAAACATGTTCGTTCAACACAGTGACATGCATGGTTCGAACTGTCTTAGAACAAAGCTTCGGCTACTTTGTTTGGTTAAATCATTCTGCCTTGTTAATCAATGTGCATTATTGGTTTGGGTTCCTCTCAACTATATAGCATTTGGTTATATTGAGATATAGAGACCAACGTTGTACATGTTCATCCATTAGTGGCATGTATCAACTTTTTTTAACGGAACATCACTAGACAAGCCTATGTATATTTCTATTTTCTTCACACTCTCTTGACAATCGTGCATACGTTACAACTATTTTTCAAACTACTTGTACTTTTTATTTATCTTCCTAGCAAGAGAAGGAGAGACCAATTCAACAATGTGAATATCTTTGCATTTGTCATACAGGGTAGATTTGAACTACAAAAGATTTTCTATTGGGATTTTCAACTATAGGTACTAAACTTACAGCAATGTTTTCCTTCCTTTCCCTCTATTTTTTCACTAAAAATTACTCCCACCGTTCCACCCAAAGAGTCCACGTTTGAAAAGTCAAATAATTAAGGGTTATATTAATGTCATTGGAGTTGGTCATATAATAATTACAAAAATATTTAAGAACAACAAAGATGCGTACAACACAATTGAAGGATAAAGATGAAAGGTTATGAACATTATAAAGATAATTTTTGAAAGTGACTTTTGAATAAAATATTCCAAAATAGTATAGCAATCATTTTCGTCC
Source organism: Platycodon grandiflorus (assembly GCA_016624345.1). Lineage (NCBI taxonomy): Eukaryota > Viridiplantae > Streptophyta > Magnoliopsida > Asterales > Campanulaceae > Platycodon > Platycodon grandiflorus. Next base: position 49,602,057 of record CM028365.1, read on the forward strand.
ATACTTACATCTCCAAGTTCAACAATGTAATTGAAGAACTAAGCCTAAAATTTTCCAAAAAAGAAGATTCTAGTTTATCCAAACAGAAATATATGTCTACATCCATTTTCTGCAAAAATATTCTTCCTCGTGGGTGATCATGATACCAACCGATGACGTCAAATTTTAGCCGTTCATAAGAAAGAATGCAAAGAAATGAAGTGATTATCAAACTTTTAGAGAAATCACGTTAAATAAATCTATGTACGACCTTTTGTAATATAAACAACTTATATTATCACAAGAGTTACAATTTAGATTACTTAATAACTCTGGAGGAGCGAACACATATGTATATAATATATACGCAGTACTTAATTATTGTGTCTAGCCATTATTAGAAAAAAGTTAATTAAGCATTGAAAGAACCTCCAAATTGCATGTCTCATATGTATATATATCTTGCGTGCAAAGGGGAAGAAAGTGAGGTCGGGGTCAGAAGGGCTTGTCAGATGGATTGTGCGATACGGGTGGCCGAAGCGGCGTGTTGGATGTGATGACTCGATGTCCGGCAAGAGGCCGGCGCCTCCGAGGGCGCAGCCCGGCGTGTAGACCGGTAACGGGCTTCAAAGGGGTGTGGGCTCCGCCCGCGGGACTATTCGAATTTTGGATAGCATGCACGCATAGGGCCCGCATGGAACACTGAATTTATGCGGCCGCATAAGGCGTCCGCGTACGGATTCTGGAAACCATGCCGCCGCATAGTGCGTCTGCATGAAAATCTTGAAAATCGTATGCGGCCGCATAGTGCTACCGTTTTAGGATTTTCTGTTGTATTCATATAAATAGTTGTATACCTAGAACGTTTAAAGGTGTAAGCCTCTAATAAAAATTTCGACAGTCCGTTAACCCCAATTTCTCTCTCTCTTTCGATTCCCAACTGCTTTTGTGTGTTATTTTGTCAATTGCTTCCGCTACATTGCACAACACAGCGGTTCAGGCTCGGGCGTTGCTGAAAGGAACTTCATTCATGACTTAGACATGACCCAGTATTTATATATAGTTTATCCTGTAAGTAAACTCTTACCTACTCTTATCATCTCAAATGTGAAGGGAATTGAAGAAGAATTCTTCATTGGAATGAAAAGGTGGGGAAGTATTAATCTTATTCCAATAATGACAAATTAAACTAACCTTGTGAGGAACTCGGAGATGGGGCGAGAAGAGAGGATTGGAGAACGGTCGCCATTAGCGATACGTGTGATCTCCGGTTGGAGATCCTCGTAAGTGACAACCGGAATTTTTGACTTAAAAGTCTCTCTATCGGTTGCACCATTGATATGGTACCTCTGAAGGTACTCGGCCTCAGCATTTTGGGTCAAAATTTCAGCCAAAATCTTCTCTTGCATGGAGTCACAGTTTTTCGTCATCTCTTCGATGAACTGAAGAGCCTTAGCGTCCTTCTCGCAGGCCGGAGGCCCAAACGGAGAGGAGAGACCGGAATCAACGGCCATGATCGAGGGTTTTCGAGAGAGAAAGTGAGAGAACTTAAGATTGAGAAATTATCAGTTATAGTTTTGGGTAGTGTGATTAGAACAAGAGATGAGCATGTTTATTTATATAACCGGAGAAAAGTTTCTTTCACTAAATTTACCACGTCATGTGACACATCAGATAGTTCACCTGGACAGAGCCGAACGAATAATATTGTCCTTGAAAGGACTTTGACGGAGCCTACCCGTGTGACAACATTATAAAATACTTTTATGTCGTAGGATTCTCCAATTAGGGGACACGTTGGGCCCACCCACCTCAGCACGGCTACACCTACAAGGGACAAGTGGGACCGATCAAAAAGAAACTTTATATGCTGTGGCTGAGATGTTTGTCTCATTTGTAAGAGAAGTCTGCATTTGGCCTGGGAAATGGTCTTCTCGTTCTCACTGGATCAAGTAGAATCTCATTTGTCATCAACGGACCAAAGTTCAAACACGTCAGCATGGTCAATGTATGGGAAATTTGCCCGGGCCCGAACCACACGGCTCTCTTCTGGCGAGGCTGTTCGTCACGGACAACGAAGGTCTGCCGGCGAACTTGGCAAACTACACAATTCATTCCATGAAAGGTCTACTCACTCCTAAGAACATGTACAACAAGGGATCAATTAGGTATTGGGTATCAATGCTTCCAACAAGATATTTTAAGAGTATCAACCGGGCAGCCAAGATCAACTGGCTAGCTTGATTGCTTAAAATTAGATTGGGAAGCAAATAATGCTCCGTCTCTTAAAGTATCAAAACTGGTCAAACATCAACAGAACGACGGCATTTCAGTCGAAAGAGAGCCAAAACAATGTCGTTTTGAGGAGGACATTTGAAAAAAAAAAAAAAAAACCCAGGCCCAGACGCATGCGTCAGGCCACGTGTTGCGCTCTGGTAATTCACCCAAACATTTTCCTCCTCTCCGGTTTTTTAGTCATTTTTCACTCAAAAAATGTTTTTCTTATTTATTTATTTATTAAAATATACATTTTTCTCTATAAATAGAGACTTGGTTTGTTTCATTTAGATATTAAATGAATTTTTCTACAAATTTTTGAAGTTTTTCTCTATTTTTCTCTCTTTTATCTTCAAATATGATTTTTTGAATAAATTTTTTTGGAGTTTGTATATTGCAGTGAGGGTATTTTTGTTGAGTAGCTTAAATGGGTAGATTAATGCATTTTTGTAATAAAATTGGACAAAAAGTAATTTAAGCTCTCCATCCAAGAAACTTTGTTGTTTTTGCTCTAAGGACACTCTAATCAATACTTGTACTAAGGGTTTGTTTGTTAAAACTGAAAATTAAGCATTGAAAACTATATCTGAAAAAATAGATCTTAAAATATTAAGACATTACCTTTTCACTTAAAATTATGATTATTTTAAAGAGATACTTAATATATTAAGTGATGCATTATTGCATTATCAAACAATCTTATTTTTGAATTCACTTAATTTTTCTAATTAAACTCTTAATTAGGTTAACAAGACAAGTGCAGCTTAGTTACTAAGACGCTTCACCTACAACCGATAGGTCGTGGGTTCGAGTCGTCAGAGGGTAAGTGGAGAACCACTATTGATCCTCTTAAATTAGGAGCCTGTTTGGTCGAGCGTTTTGGCCAAAACGCAAGGATAAAATGCAGCTTATTTGCAAAAATTGTGTTTCAATACTGCGGCAGAAAACGCAGCGTTTTTAAAACGCAGCTGCGTTTTAAAACGCTAGAATTCCCAGCTTTTTCCCAAAACGCAAATTTTAAAACGCTCATAGGAAAAGAAAGCTGTGTATTGAAGTAATATCTCAAACGTATTTATAAGTAAAAACCTCCGTTTTTAAAACACTGCATTTTTTAAAACGCTGCGTTTTTAAAACACTGCATTTTGTAAATGCTGTACCAAACGGCTCTAAGAGAGAAAAAAAAGAAAAGAAAAAAAAAGTTAACAAACAGGCCCTAATTTTATATCTATAGGTGGAGGGAGAAAATGTCGTACATGAAAATGGACGGCAAATTTCAATATTCATCAATTTTCTTATATGGAAAGTGAAACTCCCTCTGTTATTAAATTATTGGCCTAATTGACATTTTGAGTTAAAAAGACTATTCTTCAAATACAAATTTGATTTACATTTTTTTATTTTTTCTAAATCAATAACACATACTTCGTATTGTGATAAAAGACTATAAATTACGTGTTTTATTATAATTTAAAAAAAGAGTCAAATTTGCATTTGAAAAACAGTTTGATTCCAAACAACCAAAAAGAATATTAATTTAAGAACAGAGTGAGTACGAAATTAAGTATTCCCTCCGTTCCACACAAATAGTTCATTATTCTATTTTTGAATATTTTACTTAAAGAGTCCACTTTAAAAAATTATACTTACTATTTTCATAACATTTTATTTTTACTCTTCACTTGTGTTGTAAACATCTTGGTTGTGCATAAATATTTTTATAATTATGATCAACTACAATACTACTTATATATCCCTTAATTATTAGACTTTTCAAACGTAGATTTTTTGGGCGGAACAGAGAAAGTAAATTATTGTGATATTAAACTATGATTAATTAAGGTAATCAGTGTGGAAATATATAATTGTTGTGAACGTTGTCATACCCGCGGTGGTTAGATTTTCTGCTTTGTACTTACACTTTTTGTCAATATTATTGATGAAAATGTAAAAATTTTAAAAATACTGTTTTACGGTTATTTTCTATTAGATGGATCTTCTAGACTCAACCCACCGTGTGCTGGTAGGCTAAGTTGTGAGAGAGTGAGAGTTAGTGCTACGAATTAAGATCTATAAGACGATATCATAAGAGACCTACTCTTATAAAAAAAGGGTTTCCATTTGTTTATCCTAAATGCGCAGTTCCATTACAATGTCATTGTTTTTATCGCATACTTAGTAGGGGTGATCACGGTCCGGTTTGGTTCATTTTTTGTAAAAAAAATAGAGAACCGGAACCGAACCAATATTCCGGTTCTTAAAAAATTTAGAACCAGAACCAAACCAAGATTTATGAGAACCAATACTTCGGTCCGGTTCTAATTGGTTCGGTTCTGCACATTTTACGGTTCTAATGAAATAAGCTCTTTTAATTTTTTGAGGTGATAAATAAATAATAAAATTTAATATTTCATACAACAATTAAAAAGTATACAATAATGATAAAATATTAAAAATACAAACAAGCTCACAAAAGAAAAAAGAATGATAGTACATCGACCATTCAACAATTAAAAATGTTATGATATTGCAATCAACAAATTACCAACTTTGCTAATAGAGAATAGGGAAAGAAAAATGTTTGCAAATGCATAATACACAAACAAAATAATGCTAAGTGCTTTTCAGTCATATTGTCATACTTCCATTGTCCATTGAATTTCTATACCCAATAAGAAATTTTACACAAAACTAAAAATAGAAATTAATTTTTTTTAAACATTAATTTATATATATATATATATATTGTAATATACATTGGTCCGGTCCGATTCAGAACCAATCTAAAATTTTCAAAACCGGGACCGAACCAAATAAACGGTTCTACTAAAAATCAGAACCAGAACCAAACAAAAAATATAGATTTGGTCAACTTTTTTTGGTTCGGTCCGATTTTTGAAAAATTCTGCTCACCCCTACTACTTAGCACATCATTCAATCGTTTATGATCATAATGTTACTTTATTAACAAACGTTAATAATGAAACACAGATAATCTTTTATTTAACTTCAACTATTTTCAAATAATATATACCTTTTTGTAAAAAAAAAAATTGTCTTGACTTGACACATAGATAAAATTTTTTTAAATATACTATAAATATTTGTATGTTACATAAATATATATTCCCTTAAAACTCATGTTCATCCATTAGTAGCACGTATCAACCTTTTTCAGCCTTTAAAAAAATAATAATAAATAAATTCCTTTGTGAATACATCAAGCTTTGTTAATTATATATTCTAGTTCTGTAATTTGTTCGATCTTGTCTAGCTATTTTTGGTGTTTTAGCGTGAATGCGTGATGGATTTATTTTACGGAACATCTCTAGACTAGCTTACATATGTTTCTATTTTCTTCTAGATTACTTATGTTTCTATTTTCTTCAAAATCTCTAGACAATCTTACATAGGTTACAACTATTTTTCAAACTTGTTGTCCTTTTAATTAATTTATATTCCTAGCAAGAGTTGGAGAGACCAATTCAACAATGTGAATATCTTTGCATTGGTCATAGAGGGTAGATTTGAAGTACAAAAGATTTTAGATTGGGATTGTCAACTATAGGTACTAAAGTTATAGCAACATTTTCCTACCTTTACCCCTATTTTTTTCACTCAAAATTATTAGCAAGTAGGAAAGGAAACTCTTCAACATTATGAGCTCAATCATTTTTGTCCATAACTACGAAATAGAAGAAGTAAGGCTAAAATTTTCAAAAAAAAAGAAAAAAAAATCTTTGTTTATCCAAAAAGAAATCTATCTATATCTATATCTAGATCCATTTTTTGCTAAAAAAATTCTTGCTCATGGGTGATGATCATGATTCATGCAAATGATGAATGGGCTTTTATGGAAGTTGATTTTAATGATTATTGACTTATCAACAACTAAACAGATCTTGCCCAAGTAAAGATCTATCGATCGATCGATCTATCTATCTAACTTTATGGGATGCTCTTAGTCTTAGCATTGTACTCCTACTACTTATCTGATCTGGGCCACCTTAATTAATCCACTTTCTAATTTCTATATTAAATTTATTACTTGAACTTACCGGATTTGATCTTACCGAATACCTACGTAATTGACTTTTACGACTAATAATATACTCTCTCTGTTCTTTAATTATTGTCTTTTTTAATTCGGTACATAGATTTAAAAAAATAATTAATTTAATTATTAATATTGGTATAATGTGTAATTTTTTTTAATGCTCATGTGTATGTAGTCCATAATTAAAGTAGGAAAAAAAGTAAAGGTAAAATGGTAAAAGTGATGCCCTAAATTTTTTTTTTATTTTAAACAAGATGATTATTTTAGGACGGACAAAAAATTTAAAAAAAGATAATAATTTAGGGACGGAGGGAGTATGTAACTGCTTTAATTTGCTCAAGGTGGTTGTCAATTAGGAGGTAGGGGTGAGTCACTTAATTATTAATATTAGTATAGTGTGTTATTTTTTTTAATTGTAAAAGAAATTTTTTTTAAAAAAAAATTTCAAACAAGACAATTATTTAGGAATTGACGAAAAATAAAAAAAAGATAATAATTTAAGTACAGAGGAAGTAATAGAAATTAAATGATATTGTAACTCAATATACCTTAATTGTGGGCAAATACTTGCACGCACCGGTTCCATTATTAAATTAGGTACGGTAGGTGCAATTGTATTCGGTGGTAGATGCAAAACTCTCTAATGGGTAAAAAGGAACTTCAATAAACTTTTATTGAGTCAACAAACTTTTGGTCGTGGATTCTACTGATTTGGTCATTGGCCCTACTAATTTTTAGATATTTATATTTGTAATTATTATGAGGTAATACGGCATTAGTCTCATTAGTCTTGAAATCCTAATGTTAGATGGGCTACATACTCTCAACTCCTGAAATGCTTTTGACCACGTACATTCCAGGGTTCTGAAACTCGCATTTTTTCTGAAACAAAAATCACTACATTGGGCATTTTGCCTCCGCTTGGGGCCGAGACCTTAAGCCTCGTCTCACTCTCAATGCCTTGTGATCAAGAAACTCGAAAAGGTGGGCACGAGCTTCTTCAAATATAAGCGAAAGTTCAGCATAAATCGTTACTATTTAACTATACTTGGTGAGAAACTTCAAAGTTGATTGTAAACTAAAATAACAATATCATTATTGTACGTACTAGTTGTAAAAGATAATTCACTCGCTTAAGACGGGAAGGGCAGCTAACAAGTTTTTTGTAACATTTGTTTGAACAAATATATATACTTTATGACCAATAACTAAACATATAATTCCTCCGTTCCTAAATTATTGTCTTATTTAACCTTACACACGAATTAAGAACAAACAATCGACTTAATTATTAATATTGGTATATTGTGTAGCTTCCTTAAATACCCATGTGAATATGGTCTATAATTAAAGTAGGAGAAAAAGTAAGGATAAAATGATAAAGTGATGTCTTAAAAAGGAAAATTCAAACAAAACAATTATTTAAAGACGGACAAAAAAGGATAGCAATACAATAATTTAGGGACGGAGGGAGTATATCTTCCGAACAGTAGTTTGTACATTTTTACAAATAAAAAGTTAAAAATAAAAATACATTTGTAAATGCACATTGATCCAAGTCGTCTCAGATATTGGATTACAAATGGTGCAAATAATTGGTGCAAAAAACAGGATAGATACCATTCCTGCGTATGACAATGTGAAAGGATTAGGTCATTTTAAAGACTAATAATCCATTTTTGACCGTGATTGCTTGCATATCTTTCATGTTTATATATGTCAATATCTGTTACCCAAAAGGTTGTTACATGGAATACCAAACATACGTACCGTCAAGATCATCCTATGTTACAATTCAATGGATCTATTGAACAGGAAATAATAAGAAGGAAAGAGGGGTTTGAAACTATAGAGACAAAGAAGTAAGCATCCGAATCACGTGGGGTATACAACAATATAGAAAGTGGGTATCCCGATTTGTTCATAATCTTCAGTGATGTGAGAGGTCAGGTAACGAGAGGTTATGATAAGGAGCGATTTTCAGATGCGAATATATATATATATATATATATATATATATATGTATATGTAGAGAGAGAGAGAGAGAGAGAGAGAGAGAGAGAGAGAGAGAGAGAGAGAGAGAGAGAGAGAGGGAAGAATTAAATCATCTTGAGAAGTTCAAATACTGCAATTACTTACACTTTTGAGTATTTGTTATTTCACTTTTAGATTGAACTGAATCGTACAACTGGATGTTATAGAACTCGTTTAGTAACAAAATTAGCGATTTTTCATCTAGTTTTTCCTTATTACTCTATTATTAATATAAACTAGTACTCGGGATAATTTACTTAAAGAGTTTACTTTTAAAAAATTATGTTTACAATTTTCACAATCTTTCATCTTTACCTTCCACTTGTGTTGTTATCTTCTTAGTTGTGCTTAAGTATTTTTGTAATTATGACAAACTCCAATAACACTAATATATCTCTTAATAATTAGATTTTTCAAACGTGGACTCTTTGAGTGAAGCGTAGAGAGTAGCTTATAGTATCATGTGTTCTAGTAGCTGATAGTATCATGTATTTTAGTTAGTGGAAGTTCATTAGAGTTTTTTGTTTGTGTTATTTTTGTTAAACTTGTCAGTAATGGGGCATTCGTCTTCTTTTTTATTTTTTTCAATGCCGTAAACACTTTTTCAATTTAATTATTTGCATTATCGGGTGGGTGTGAATTAATTGTTCAAATTTTAGTTGATATAACGAGTATTAATTTAATCTGATCCTTAGATAGATATTGTTTGGTAAATTAGGACATACCGACGAAAGAACCAGCGATGGATCGGAGCTAGCAAAGGTTGACTCAAATTAATATAAGCACTCTTGGCTTGAAGTAAAACGTACGCTTCCTCCAAATTCTTTATCAACCTCTATAAACGTCTTCCTTGTAAACAATTCATTCATCTCATTAATGTCTTTCTTGACTCAAAGTTGTCTATTTTAATTATGTGGAAAAGGAAAACGTTCCTCTCTCTCTCTCTCTCTTGCGGGAGACACGATATCCTGTGACTTGATAAGGAAATTAAGAACATAAGCAATTACGTCAGGAATGTGAATGATCCAACAAGAACATGGAAAAACATCTTCGTTTTGAAGTAGTTCAAGTTAACAAAAACAAAACCCTAATATGTAGATAGATTTGCTAGCTTTTCATGCCAAAGCATCATGCATGCATGCAAATGAAATGGTGGTCCTCCGACTATTAGCCATGTCAATGGCTGTAATGCACCCAATTTGGCTCCACATGTTGTCACCATGGTCCTAGCTAAAACCTGGGTTATTTCACTTGACCCACCTTAAGATATAACGATTTATACTTTTATTAGAATTACGTTTATTTCAAACAAATCAACAATGAAAAATCTTTTCCTCCGTCGGTATGAGGCGTCAAGGTTTTGCCTCTCTTTGGCCAAACATTGGTGAGGGTTCCATGCCTAAACTCCTTGGCTCCATGATTAATTATACAAAGGTGCTAAATACCACCCCCCCCCTCTTCCATGACAAAATGACCATATTGCCCCTTCATAAGTGGTGTTTAGCTTTTGGGGTGGGGGGAGCTGAGGGTGGTATTCCGATTTTATTTTATTTTTTTTGTTGTTGCTAAATTATAGGGGGTGACGCCAACCCTAGCTACATGTTCGGGGGAGAGAGGTGCCAACCCTAGCTACTTGTGTGGTGGGGGGACGACATGCGTCAATTTTTGTTGCCTATGTGAGGTGGACATGCGCCAACTTTTCTTTTTATTTTTAGATTAGTTAGTGGCAATATGGTCATTTCACCATAAGGGGGTGGTATTTAGTATTTGAGAGGGGGGTTATTTAGTATCACTCTTTATAATTATATATATATATATATATATATATTTTATATAGTCTAATCAACCCTAGTATGACTTGAAAGGTTAGTACAAGCTAGTTAGGTAAGGGTTGTCAACAAATAAAACCCTTCTGGCATCCAATGATGATTTTTGTTGCTGTTGAAGTTATTACTTCTAGCTCGTTAGTGTCTTTTTAGTGTGTGTTTAATAAGGTGATTATGAGTTTGTATTTTGGATTTTAGATCTTCATTTTGGAATGATTGAAAAATATTGAAAAAGTTGGTAAGGCAAAAGAGAGAGAAAGTTAAAAATCAAAACCAAAGTTTTTAAATCTTGAAATGAGAACATACCCTTGGTTCTGACTATTGGCCACAATTAAAAAAAGATGAATGATAAATATTAAATATACAATAAAGCTAATATTTTCAGATTAATTAAAAAATTATTTGTATTTGAAAATCATTGTCAACTTATTAGAGAATGTTTTCGATGCTGATGTTAATTTTAATACAGTTAATTTCTTAGTATAAATTATTAACAAGTATTTCCTTCGTTCCTAAGTTATTTTCCTTTTTTGATTTTTTGAGTCAAATTAGGTATTTTTCAAATAAAAATTTGATGTATAATATTTTCTTTTATTTATTTTTAAAATCACAAAGCACGTAACTCATGTTTAAGCCAACCACTTATATATTGCAGAGCTTAGTTTGCAAACAATTGGGTTAATGACATTACAAGTCCCTCTACTATGACCGATTCTACCAGTAGTCCTTTAAGAAATTTTTTTCAAACTTTAGTCCCTTGAGTACCAAAGAGTCACACGGCAAGTCCTTTTGTTGGATGCCGTTAGTAAAATTCCGTTAAGTGACCCATGTGCGTTGCACATGCAATTTTTTAAGGGTTATTATAGAAAATTCATAATAAATAGTTAAACAATAAAAAAAATTACAAACACACCCACACACACACACTCTCTCTCTCTCACAGACACACACACACACACACATCCAAAGACACCACACACACCCACTCTCTCTATCTCTCTCTCTCTCTCTCACATACACACACACACATCCAAAGACACACCACACATCCAAAGACACACCACACACACACACATACATCCACAGACAGTAACAGCAGCAACAACGCACAACATCAACGCCACCGCTCACCCCGAAACCCATTTCCAGATCTGAATCAAATTTTTACCCGATAATCTTCTCATTCCGTAAATTTGAATTCTTCCATTTCAAAGTACCACAACCGTTTTAGAGGAAGAGATGAGAGAGAGCGTCGCCATGAGTTGCGGAGAGGAAGCCTAAGAGGCGAACGCATTGCTTCCGTACCGGCGATTTCTCGGAAGGAGTGGTGGTGGAGAGACAGGTGAGGAAATGAGAGAAGGTATTGGGGGAGAGAGTTAAAGCGATGGACTCGAACTCAGTGGTGGCAATGGCGAGGGTGTCGCCGTCGAAAAGTTTGTTGAGGCAGAGGTGGAGTTAGCGAAGTGGCGGTCTCAAAGGAGGAGGGTGGAGCAACCGGTTGGGGTGGTGGCATAATTGGGGATATAAGTGAGTATGTCCGGTCAATTTGGTTTGCAAATGCAGGGAGTGGTTTTAAAGGTTGAGGAGAGAGAGATAGAGGGAGGAAGGGAGAACGTGGGGAAGAAGAGAGTCAGGAGGGGGCAAATGTGGGCATTGAAATTATATAAATACCCTTAACCAAAGGCACGTGATGGGCACATGACAGACTTAACGAAAAAATACTAACGGCATCCAACAAAAAGACCAACCGTGTCTAATTTTCATAGTCAAGGGACTAAAATTTGAAAAAAAATTGTTAAGGGACTACTGGTGAAATCGATCATAGTCGAGGGACTAGTGGTGTCATTAACCCCAAACAATTTGGTTGCATCTCCATCCCTCGTCAAACAAGCATAAGCCCGACTCATGTTTAACTCAATTGCTTATATAAATAAGTCAAATTTCAACATGCTTCATCTGTTAAAGTCTTATTTAACTTGGCTCGTAAATTATGAAAAAGTTGATTGACTCTATTAATAATAAAATAGTAAAAGTTGTGTCTAAAAAGAAGGATTAAATGTGAACCATTTTTTAGGATAACTTAAAAGGAAAATGACTCTTTTTGGGGGATGGATGGGGAGTACTAGTTTGTTCAACTTAAGTCAAGTCAAGTTCAAATTTGACCCTTTCTCATTTAAATTTGGGTTAATTGCACATTAGGTATGCTCAGTATTGCACTTCAAGATTCGTGATCTTAATTTTTACACATTGAGGTCTAAGATTACATTTTCGTAGCAATTGAGAGTCAAAAGAAAATTTTCGTTACTTTTGGATGAAAAAAGTCATATGTCATCTATGTCCAACTATCCATGATATTTTTTTCTCTTTAATATGCACATGTTTCGCACGTGTAGTCATTCAACAAAGAATTTTTTTTATTTGAGAAAAGAAAAAAATAAAAAGTTTACAAAAAGCACAATCAAAGTGTTTCTTTTTTTGTTTTCTATGTAAATGAACACTTTCATTTTATTTTTTTTCTAATTTTTTTATCTATTCATTTTTTTTTGTCAAATAAAACTAAAAAAATCTTTGCTGAGTGAGTGCATGTGCATATTAAAAAAACTAGACACTGCATGCTGATGTCATGACTTTTTTATGTAAAAATTAATAAAAATCTTCTACTGACTCTCAATTGCTACGAAAATACAACTCTATGATTAGTTCATCCAATGTTGAAACTCAAAGAAACAACTAAAGTCCACAGAAAAAAATGAGCTACGCAAGCTCAGAACCAAAACTATGCAGCGGAAAACCATAACTAATTAAAATCAGAGTTTTAAAAACTCAGGTTTTAATTAGTTGTGATTTTTCGTTGCATAGTTTTGGTTTTGAGCTTGCGTAGCTCGTTCACTTCTGTGGACTTTAGTTGTTTCTCTTAGTTTGGCGCACCAAGTTGGGGTTCAACATCGGATCTCGAACTCGGGGCGTCACAGTTGGTATCAGAGCTTAAGTTAGCTATTTGCCAGGATAGGATCCTCGGCTTAGGTGGTTTGGGAATTGGGTTGAGTGATTAACGTCGAGTGTTTGAGTATACGTGTTGGATTGATGCTGGTGAATTTTTGGAGTTAGTCCATATAGGACTGGAATGGTTGAGTTCTTACGCTCATGAGAGCGGGGACAAATGATTTTTAGTCCGTTATCTTCTTTTTTGGAGATTTGTGATTTTTGTGTTAAGGCCTCGCTAGAAGGCTGGCGACTAGTATGACTCGCTTGGAAGGTTTAGTATTGTGATTTGACCAACTTAGGTGGTCTTGTTCATCATGAAGATGTATAGTCGGGACGCCTCAAGGAAACGTCTTAGGCTTGTAAATATTAATCATTAGAGAGGATACATGTGGAAGACCCAAGATTTTGGGTCACGAGTCCACTAGCGATTGATGTTAACTGTTGAGTTATAATAGTGCGAGGATATGAGTCCGTGCTAACTTAGACTATTCTTGCCTATCACATCATGGAATGCGAAACTTGTACATACTAGAGAAATATGTTACAATTAAGTACATTTGCTTGTATTTGACACTTATGTGCATGAGACCGATTTTGAAGGGCATATCTGTAATCACTTATCCCTAATGCCCTGCGACGGAAGCTTTTGAAGCCACTTCAGAAGGGCCCCTGATTTGGTTGTCAAGAGATATTCGTCGAGACCAAGTTGGTAGTATGATAGGTTGAAATTGCCTTACCTTATTACCCAACGGAATGGACAAGTAAATGGAATTTATGATCTTCGACATGTATGTGCATTTGTGTGGATTGTGTATCCTTCGATATGTATTAGTGGTTATGGAGCCGTCGTGCTCGGTGGAACAAAGAATTGTTGGAGGCTTGTGATTAGCCATTTGTGACTGGTAACTTGTCACGTGAACGGTATATTAACCTGGCTGTAAAGATATTGAATTTGGGTTAGCCACCCTTGGGGTGAGCATGAGATGTTTACCTTGTATGATGTGTTATAGACTGAGTTTGGTATGATAATTCAGTCGAATTTTATTGGGTGTACATATGAATAGATTGTATAACCTTATGTGTGTGTCGATTGGTACAGTGAGATGGTTTATGTTAGAACCCTACGTGCGTGTTAAACGCCTGGGGTTGAGAATTGAAAAATCTCTATTGGTAAGCTTGCCTTTAGTCGAATTGCCTAATGTGTTCCACTTTCCTTTAGGGATCTAACGTCTCTATTGTATACCATAACAGGATGACACGAACGAAGAAGACTGCAAGGATGTCAGTCATGCACTCGATCGTATTTCAACTCAGACACTCATTACGGGAACTGAGAGAACTTGAGGACCAATTGAATGTGGCCCTAGCTGAGGCCCCTCGGGTTGAACACGTGACCCTACCAAATCCTCTCGCGTCGACTCAAGACTCCAATGGAGCGAGTCAAGGTTGGAATGTGAGATTCTGTGAATGAATCCCGTAAGAGTTGCGACTATCGTGACTTATTGCATTATTTATTTTTTCCCTAGTTATTGAACTACCTTGGGTACTCCGATTAAGAACACGTTCGTTAAAACATTATTTCGTGTAGATGCCTTGGAAAGGTAATCACTGAGAGTACAATACCCTTTATGTTTTGTGTAACCTGTACAGTATCCAACATTAGTATTCGATAATACTGATCCATACCACCAAACGTGTTTAGATTTTTAAACTCTTACTACTGTTTATGTTGACTTTGGGATGCACCGAACTCAGAATTTATAACACGAGCATATTAGTTTGTGGTTTCATTGACCTCATTATTTCATCGACTTGTGCTATAGCCTGTGATGTCGTTATTCATAGTAAAGTCCATATGACTCGCGTGACTTTTGTTGTGGAACCGTTGGTTTGAAATCGTTCTTTTGACGATGAGAATGACGTCGAATAATCTTGTGGACCTAAGGGTCGTATAAGCCCGAACCTAGTTTATCGCGGGATTCTCCATGACTATTTGTTGAAAATGTACCACGAATAGTTGAAAATGAGTTTTGCGCTGTGGAAGCATAACGTTGGGATGTATATGAGATGAGTTAGTATGATTCTATAAGATGTGTTTTAATGGTGAACTTGATTAGGGATGGTAATTAGTCTCGCGATGGAACCTCGAGATCGATTATGTCTCGAAATTATACCTAACCGTTACGAATCTCGCGTGTGAATGTTACTTGAGGTTGATGACCTCTAAGCGGAACCAACTCGCTTTTTTTCGTTAGTCTTTCACTCACTGTCGACATTGGTTTGATTAAGTAGGCATGGTATAGCCTTGTTGTAATGTATGTATGCCCCATGAATATACAATCCTTGAATTCGTGGACGAATTCTTTTAAGGAGGAGATGATGTAACACCTTGAATCCTCCTACGTGTGATTTGCATGTTAGATTTTTATAGTAACATGTTAGTTGAACTATGTTTTAGTTCATATTTTCGTTTCATACTTATAAGGATTGTTAGATTAATTATGCCCTAATATGTGATCCATGATATCGTTGAGATGTGTTATAAGTGTTGTATAATCACACCTAAGAGTGGCCAAATGATCAAACCTAGGAAATAGAGTAAAAAGATGTGGGACTGGACTGTGTTGATATTGCACGGCCGTGTGCCTTTCCTTGGCACGGCCGTGCGTATAGGGGACAGAAATTCCAGTAAGTTTTGCAAGGCCGTGTGCCTTTCCTTGGCACGACCGTGCGAGAGTGACACGGCCGTGCGAATTTCCTTGACGCGGTCGTGCTAAGTCGGACAGATGGGTACTCTGCTCGTCCGATTTTCGCTCTTTCTCGGTTTTTAACATCTTTAAGTGGTTTAAAATGCTCAAACAAGCCCGGGATTGGACCAAACACTTACCCATGGTATTAATATCATAACCCAACCCATTTCCCCTCATTCTTTCTTCCTCCAAACCAGATTTTAGAGAGAGAGAGAAAGAAGAGAGAGGAGAGAGAGTAGAGAGATAAATCGCGATATCTTGAGCGTTTGAAGTCGGATCGACGATCCGTCTTCGCCATAGCGTAGAGGGCGACGAGGAGAACAATTTTAACGAAAGGATCATCCAATCTATTGAGAAAATCACCACCCCACCTCTTCTCCACTTTTTAGAGAGATAGTGTAGATTTTCAGAGAGAGAAAGCTTGATTCGGGCTTGGATCGAGTATGAGTTTGACGATTGGACTCCGTAGAAGTGTAGAGCTCGTCAAGAAGAGTATTTCCTCCATAAACCCTTGATTTCATGGTGGATTTGCGGTAAAGGTAAGTAACTATAATGTTTTATGTGTTTATGAGTTGAATTGGAAGAGTAAAGCATGTAGGAAGTGTTAGCGATGATTTTCGTGAATTTTTATCGAGAGAAATATATATATAATTGTCCCTACGAATGATGTTAGGTTATACTTCGTTCCTTGCTTGATTTAAGGATTTCGAAATAAAGAAAGAATTGATGAATTATTGTTGAGTTCGTAGACTTCGAATAATAGAGACTCGTAGAGCTTGATGTTGTTGCTATTATTGTTGTAGTTGTTGTGTTGTTGCGGTTGTCCTAGTAATCATTATATCGAGTAATAGAAACTCATTGAGGTTGAAGTATACTTGTGTATTATTAGTTGGGTTCTGGCCGTAATGTCGTCGAAGACTTGTTTTAATTTAATTGTACTTCACTATGTTATTCCTAAGTTTGAGTATATCGAATCATTGAAGTTTTGTCGTTTACGCACTAGCGGTAACCTTACGAAATTGTTACGAGTAGTAGACTCTTCGTGCGTTGAGCATTGCAATTGACATGAGCTTGTAGGGACGATACTACAGCTTGTCTCGACATTTTAAACATTGGTAACGACTCTAGCGGAGTCAATATGAGATAGTATGATTGTACTTAAAAATACTGTACGAACTATATACTAGTCGTGACTGACTCTGGCGGAGTCGAATAGGACGTAATAAATAAACGTCAATTATTGTGGTAATTTCATTAATGGGTATAGTTGACTCTACGGAGTCGAGTAATGGGTAGTATTAATCCCTGTATGACAAATATTAATTCCCTACCATAGGGGATGATGAATTGATGGGTTTATAAGTTAATTAGTAGAACTTTGACTTCGATTGACTTAGTCAAATATTAGTTGACCACAAGTTGCGCTGAATAGTTGAACTATGTTCTTGTATAAACAAGTATTAATGGTATATAGTTGCCTCTTTATTAGAGCATCTCGAGTAACTAAAGGATACCATAGGGATCCTAAGTTAAGTGTAAATAACTACGAGTAGACTTACCTTGTGGGGTTGTGAGTTTGTGTGCATGTGAGAAACATGTTACTGTATCTTGGGATTAGGAATGAATAGCCTATCCTAGTGTTGTATAGGTTCCACATTATGAACGCTGTTTGACAGTTGATTATAAGGTATAAATACCTTACATTGGGGTTTATGTATGTGTCTAGCTATCACATACACTGTTTGGTGGTTGAGTTGTATAATTGGCCTACCTTGCCTATTGTCTTGTTTTGTCTATATGTTTAATGATTACGGACATGTTGTGATTGTTCTAATATGAGATAGGACAATCATCCTACTTTGATGATTGATCGTAGGACAATTATCCTACTTTGATGATTGATTGTGTGTTTAGTATTTACAAGCACATTGAGTTGATTTGATATGTGATTCAAAAGAACATATGATGATTTGTTGAGAATGACGAGTGAATATCTACTTGTGCATTGCATTGAGTCCAGCTGGCATTGGTTGATTAATCAAGGTGGGACGACCTATAGTCTTTACGAATTTGTTTTGTAATTGCTATAAGTCGCCGTACCGGTTTGCACACACCCCTCACCTGTTGGCCGCAGGTGAGATGTAGCCCCACTGTTGTAGCAATTCGCGCGACTTTGGTTTGCTAGTTAGAACTCGATGGTATTAATCGGGGACGTCGATACTACGTACACGGGTATCGAGGCACATATGTTTTCTCGTGTATTGCAGGAGCAACGCGAATTTGGAAGAAAGAGAAGTAATATCCTTTATGATGTGGTTTAATTAAGTTGCACTTACGTGAACACCAAAGTGCTAAGTGATTTATGTGACTGGTATATAAATGTTATTACCATGTTATTCTTATTGTTAAGCATCATGCCATGTCATATACTTACATGTAATAGCTTGTTGATTATTGGTTAAGTTAGAATAATACCTTAACTTGCCGGTTTGTAGCTGAGATGTTAGGTAAGCCGGAAGTTCTACTTAGACTAGCTATATGTAGAGTTTTGGTTTACTGTTGCATTCATACTCATAGCATACAATACATTATAGTGGCTTACGGGGTCTTTTAGACTCACCCTTATTGTGTTAACTCTTTTAGATTGCAATCGAAGGATGACATAGTGCGATCGGTGAGACTTCGGGTGCCGCAGACATCTTTGGGTAGTTGCTCTGAGCCCGTGTATAATTATGTTTCTTAGTTTCTTAGTTCAGTGAAAACGATGGTTGTTGTAAAGTTATGTAAACTTTACTTATGGGTAGCATTATTTCGTAACTCCTTTTATTATTGTATTTTTCTCGAGCGCGTTAGCTCGCGTGTATTTGGTGTTGTTGTTTCTCCGGCTCAGTAGTTAGCCGTCGAGGTCTACTGTTGGGATTTCTATTAGTATTGTTCTTCGGCTTGTGTATGGCCGTGGAGATTTTCTAGTTATTGTTTTGTTATTCGAGTTTTTAAAACTCAGGTTTTAATTAGTTGTGGTTTTCCGTTGCATAGTTTTGGTTCTGAGCTTGCGTAGCTCGTTCACTTCTGTGGACTTTAGTTGTTTCTCTTAGTTTGGCACACCAAGTTGGGGTTCAACATCGGATCTCGAACTCGGGGCGTCACAACTCTAAACCCTAATATGTAAAAATTAGAACCCCAACACACACCTAATTGCAATAATGATCAAATCACAAGGTGGTAAGATGCAATTAACCCTTTAAAATTTTATTAGATGAGGTTGAAATTTCAAGGGTTAATTGCACTTTACCATCCTATAATTTTTTAAATGCAATTATTTTCAAAAGTTAATCACAAGGTGGAAAGATGCAATTAACCCTTTGAACAAAATGGGATGAAGTTTCCTAAGACAGACAAAACAAATGGAGAATCTAGGCCAATAATGGATGCAATAAATTTTGGGTCAATTTTCAGGCCTTGGATTCTGAGCTAGATTTAGAGAAGTTTAGGCCAACATCCATACCTAAGATATTTATTTAACCAACAATTATTTTCTAATAGAGGGTTTGAATTCTTATTAGATTTTTCAAACGTGAACTTTTTGAATGTAATGGAGAGAATATCAACTAACAAGTATCCAAAGATGGGCGATTGAATCCTCTAAAGCTTAATTGGCGGTGTGGTACCTGTCCTTTGACTACAAGGATAGCAAGGATTGCTCACTTGATACATAGATTAGTGGAATATGATAAGCATATATTTATGTATTTATATATTGTTGCCAAATTATTAAACTAGGTCAATTAATATATACTCTTTCCGTCCATAAATGAGTGTTCATTTTTGTTTATCGTTAACAAAAATGAACACTCAATCATAAACGGAGGGAGTAATATTCTTTAAGCAAAAACTCTAAGCTGATTAAGTAGAGTTTTTAATGATTGGTGTACTAATTTCTCTAGTGATGGATGCATTAATTTCTTGGTCTATACACCGAACCATGTAAATTTTCCACTTTCAAACTACTAAAGGTCCTAATATTGTATAGAGTTGTCCATGTACAAAAGCATTTCAATTGTAGTTGTTTATTGGATATCTCTCTAAAAGCTTAAGTTTTTAAACAACTTCGTTAATTAACATGATACTCCATTAAAACTCTAGGTTTTGCAAGGACAAGTGTTGACCCTATATTAAGCTGTATTTGCACATTTTTTTTTTTTTGAATAATTCTAGTTTTTGACGAATTGAAACCTTAACATCAGATCTACACTAAATGAAACTTGAACTTTGAGAAAAGAGAAGGATGGATATGTGCAAAGCTTGTTTATTGCTCTTCACCTAAAATCTTACCTTTCCTCAAAACAAAACAAACACATAAAAGAAAAGAGAGTAGGTCTCATATCTTACGGATCCTTATTCGTAAGACAGAGCCTCACTATCTCACACCTCAATCTACAACACACGGTGGGTCGGGTGAGAAAGATCCATTTTACATAAAATACCCATCGTAAAACTGTCCTTTTTAAGTTTTGCCAAGAAAAAAAAGTTTTACAGAAAATACCCTTATCAGTGACAAAATCCTCCAACAAAGACAAAATTTAGGTATGTTGGACCAGACAAACTGAATTTGAAGCTTTCATTTCATGTCCAAGTAAAGTATGCACAAGATACAATCATTTTTAACAACTTTGTTACTCTCTCAATACACTGACAACTACTTTTTCAATTCCTTTTTCATGATCTTTTTCTATTTTCTTTGTGAGCAGTGCACAGAGGAACAAAATGGAGGTACCGTTACTTTCCTGTCAGTAGTTGTTCGGAGAGATCTGCATAAGGCACTTTCCAAATTTGGATATTATCAGAAAGGAAAATAGCATCAAAATCTGCCTGAATTCTACATAATTGCCAATAAATAAATAAAAATAGAAAGTTGCAGGAGACCAAAGAAAGCAATCCTAGACATTAATTCCTAGTATTATTATTTTCTTTTTCACTTTTTCAGGGCAGCTAAAGAAGAAAGAGAGACAAATGGTAACAACCATTTGGAAAATTGCTTATAAACACTCTAGAGAGGAGATTAAAGAGTAGATATAAAAGAGGGGAAAGTATCAAATTAGCTTTATGGAAAATTGCTTATACAGAATAGAGAGGAGATTAATGGTGTTTATGAAGGAGATCGACTAGCTAGGACTATGAGTGGAGAGAAAGAATTAAGAGAGTTGAATCGTGGATTTGCATGTGAATTAAAATGATGCCATTTGAGATTTCTAGAAGAGATCAGATGATGTAGGGATTTGCTGGTGATTTTTTTGAGGACGGATTAGTCGAGATTTTCTTGATTTACATAACCGCCCATAAATGGTACGATTCTTTTTTAGTAACAACCAAACTACAATTTTGTAAAACTCAAGGTTTTCCGGCCACCGCCTTCTTTCCTGATTCTGGGGTATTCGGGCAAACCCCTTAATTAGGACCTTTGAATGAAGGAATGTTACGCCCGCCCACAGAGTCCTCTCCCTTCACAGGCTGGACTGGTCCCCGGAGGAGAAGGCAACCTACTGCTTAGGCCCTATTTTAGCCATTTTTTCAGTCGTAAACAAGGAAAAATTTATATTATGAAAGTATTTACTAAAATTCGGTAAATGTCTAACAATAAGCTCAGTAGCTCTAAACTCAGGAACAAGTAGCTCCTAATAAGTAGCTACAGGTAGTAGAAGGAATTCCTCCTAAAGTCGAAAGTGAGCTATAGTCAGGACAAGGAAAGAGGAGCAACCCATGAAGAATGCCTTCGGCAGCTTATACAATCCAGTAGCTCCGTAGCTCATAACCCATGAACTCATAACAAGAACAAGGAGCTGCGTAACGCGTTCCTAACTGCTAGATGGGAGCAAAGCGCAGTGAGGAGGGCAGAAGTAGTATAAGTAATTTTGGAGTCTCGACAATGACAAGGTTAGTGCTTGGAAGGTTTGTTTTTTCTTAACCGGGAAAGATGAAAGATGGATATATAGGTAAAATTGGTATTTTATGTTATTTTAACGGCTGAAATAACGTTCGTCTAAAATTAGGTTCGCTTGCAAGATAACTGAAGTACAGTGACCTAAATAATATTTTCAAACAATTAGTGAACGAATTGCAACCTTTCCCGAAGTACACTGTCTCGATTGTATGTTTTGTCAATTTTTAATGAATAAAATCTTAACAAGTGTCGTACAGACATTTGTTAGTAGGACCCACAACCAATTGACATAAATTAGTAAAATGAAAGAATATTACGGTTGTAGTAAACTTTGATCTAGTAAATTTAGGGACTTATTTATTGTTTTTATTTTGTCTCCTAAACTTAATTCCTTGTCTCATCAATAAATTATAAATAATATTCAAATAGTTACCTGAAATAATAGGTCAAAATCAGTAAATTAGTTGATGTTTTTAACAATTTATACCTGTAAAGAAGATATTGTGGTTCATGATCTTAATCCTAAATTAGAATATTTTGTTTTGTCCAAGTGATTAGTTTGTTTTCGATGAAAAGTTGACGATTAGAACCATTGAACACATATCAACTAATAGAATGTTGTTCTAATTTAATTATATTTTTCGATTCGAGTAATAAGAATGAATTGTTTTAAAACTTGATAAGGAAAATTTTACCATTCTTGTGACCTTATCTAGCTCAAGGATTAATCTTGAGTCTTCGAAATTGGGAATACTTTGGGAAACCAAAATAAAGAAGTTGACGGTTAGAGACATTAGCCACGTGAGTTGTACTTACTAATGGCGATACATCTAACTTACTCATTACGTGCCAGGTAAAATGTTTACTTTCTTTTTTTAAAAGTTAAAATATGACTAAATCAAATACTCCCTCCGTCCTTTAATTATTGTCTTCTTTGACCCGACACACGGATTAAGAAAAAATAATTGATTTGATTATTAATATTTGTATAATGTGTAATTTTCTGTCCATGTGTATGTGGCCCATAATTAAAGTAGGGGAAAAAGTAAGGGTAAAATGATAAAAGTGATGTCCTAAAAATGAAAGTTTCAAACAAGATAGTTATTTTGGACAGATAAAAAAAGAAAAGAAGACAATAATTTAGGGACGGAGGAGTAATTTTTTACATATTTTACTTATATTTTAAGAAATAAAATTTTATTAATAAAAAATTATCTTAAAAATACTACAAATTATAACTTTCATAACTTTATAAAATTTATTAAATTTATATTAATTATTAGTTAAGACAAAAAATAAAAAATTAAAATAGAATCTTTACGTGAAAATGAGGTATTATCAAATAAGAGAGGAAGTAATTGAAAGTTATCCAAAACTTAAGGCAGGTAAATGTAATGCACATGAAACTATAAATAAACGCACGGAAATGCAACCTAAAGAAGGAATCGAGCTAAAAAAAAATCCAGGTGGATAGCAACGGAAAAACAACCTTTCCGAGAGAAAAAGTACACACACCAAATACAGAAATGGATCAATCACCGAAGAACGGTGAGGGGCCGGCGGCGGTCGAGCACAAGGCGTATGCGAGGGTTGGTCTGCTTGGGAATCCCAGCGACGTCTACTACGGCCGAACAATCTCCGTCAGTCTCGCCAATTTCTGGGCCTCCGTTCGGCTAGAGCCCTCCGACGATCTAGTCATCGTCCCTCACCCTACTCACGATCTCGTCCAGTTCAAATCTCTATCTCAATTGGTAACTTCTCGGTTCTCTCTATATATCCATGTTAATGGAAGATCCGAATCTATATTTGCAAATATTTGATCTTCATGTTGGATTAATTTTATAATTAATTTGATAATCTAAATTGAGACCACATATGTAAACTATTAATATGTGTTGTTCATCTATACAATGCCTAATTATTAAGTGATCTAATTTAATTGTTAGTAGGCTTAAGGGTATAATTGTCATGGAACTAATGTGTAGAGACCATTCAGTAATTTTCAATTCTTTGAGGGGCGGAAATGAAAACAAGAAATTGGCAGCCATTGCCAACGGGTGTCAACCATTGCCAATGGGTGTCAACCATTGCCAACGTGTGCCAGGAAAAGTATATAAAGGGTTATGTTCCCCATTTCATTCTACAATGCAAAATTCACTATATCCTCTCTTTAGTGAACATAACAATTGTATAAAGAATAGAAGTGGAAGATCATCCCGAAAATTGTTCGTGTTCAACCACGCTTCCGCAATTTTCGTCTAATGGATTCGGGTACGGTAGTTCCGTTTTGTTCTTTTTATTCTCTTTGTTTCCACTTTCAACATGGGATTTCAGAATATATGTTTTAAAGTTTTCGGTGATTGTATTGTAACAAGTGGTATCAGAGCCAACCATGTTTGATTCATAGGGAATTTATAAGTTTTGAATTATATGGATTCTGGGCAATATGAATAAAAGTCTTTTGAATCAATTCATGAGATGTTTTCTTCTATTAATTGCATCGGTTTCGATTGACCACGACCGACACCCACGAAATTTCCAAACCCATCCGGATTATCATTTGTGTATTTTGGTTTTAGAGAGGAATTCTAATGTCACCATTTTCATCCTCTCATAAGCATGTTTAAGTTCTAACAACCCATTTTACATAATGTTAGAAGAAGATAGCCAATTCAGCCGATTTGTGAGTCTTCTAAATACATGTTACGCTTTTGGTTTTGCACGGGTTTTTTTTTGTGTGGAAAACTTTGCATTCCAAATTCATTTAAAAACAAACAAACAAACAAACAAACAAAATTGGAGAACCCAGTTCCCTTCATTGGTTCTGCGATTTTTGTTGAAGAAGAAAGGCAATAGTTACAATTTGCACCCTTACTCCTTTTAGTCTTTACAGAATAGCCTTTACACTTTTTATACTTGATCCCTTAGTTATATTTCTTACAAATGGGACCCTATTCTATAAACATTGTAAAGATTATTATACATTTATTCTTTTGCTTTGGAATCTTTAAATTTGATTATTTACATGCAATTCAATTGTTTATTACTTGTCTAAACATACTATTAAGGGCAATTTACACAAAATGTTACTAAAGTAACCTCTCTTGTGTAAAGAAAGAATGATTAGATGTTTGTGTATGTTTAACTCATGCGATTATAAATCAATCCAAAGAAGGGTTTGGCCGAATTTCATACACACTTGTGATGGTAAATATGTGACAATTATCAAGGTAACTTTATGTGAATAATAAATAATCCAAAGATAGATTTGTTATTTGACATAATGTATTGTCAATATTTGATCATTACAACAAGAGTACCACTTTCAATTAATATTATTGTCCAAAGACTTGGTATTAAGGTTGTGCTAGGTATCTTGCGATGTTGTCATGAATTAAATTTATTTAAGATTATTTATTTAGTTGTTTGATGTGAGTATTCTTGTTTATTCATTTATTTTTTGGTTTTCTATTCGGCTTTAATGGCTACTACTTTGAATTCTGCAAAATGAGTAATGTTCCAATGTTAAATGGAACAAATTTCAAGGGCTGGAAAGAGAATATATTGATTATTCTTGGTTGCATGGACATAGACTTAACATTAAGAATGCCGAAACCGAATGATCTCACTGAGAAAAGTACTCCTGAGGAAATTAAATATTTTGAAAAGTGGACCGTTTGAACAGGCTAAGTCTTACGATCATGAAGCGCGGGATTCTAGAGGCTTTCGAGGTGCAATAACAAATGCCGTCACTGCCAGTGAGTTCCTTAAAGAAATTCAGAATCGTTTTGTTAAAAACTATAAAGCTAAAACAAGTACGCTCATGGCAAACTTGATTTCAATGAAGTATAAAGGTAATGGGAACGTCGGGAGTACATCATGGAGATGTCTAATCTTGCTTCAAAACTTAAGGCACTAAAGCTTGACTTATCAGATGATTTGGTTGTGCATTTAATTTTGATCTCTCTACCTGCACAATTTAGTCAACTCAAGGTCAGCTACAACCGCCAAAAGGAGAAATGGACTTTCAATGAGCTCATTTCGTTTTTTGTGCAAGAAGAAGAGAGATTGAAGCGAGATAGGATTGAAAGTGCTCACCTGGCTAGCACCTCTAAAGGGAACAACAAAAGGTCGGATAAATTTGAGATCGTTGGGTATTCTGATTCCGACTTTGTGAGATGCCAAGATAATCGTATATCCGGTTCAGACTACATTTAATTGCTAGTTGGAGGATTAATCTCTTGAAAGAGTACTAAGCAGACGCTCGCTGATCCTTCCACTATGGAATCAAAATTCATAGCATGCTATAAGGCATCAAATCAAGGAATTTGGCTGTGACATTGTCACTAGCTGCGAATAGTAGACGGTATTAAAAGACTACTAAAGTTATTTTGTGACAATAAGTCTGGAGTCCTTTACTCAAATAACAAACAAGAGTTCTTTTAAATCTAATCATGTAGATATTAAGTTCTTTGTTGTTAAAGAAAGAGTGCAGAGTAGACAGATTTTCATAAAGCACATTGGGACAAACTCCATGATAGCGGATCCGTTTACGAAAGGACTACCACCCATGGTCTTTCATGAGCACACTGCTGATATGGGTGTTGTTTTATTTGAGGACAGTTCGGTTTAGTGGGAGTTTGTATTTGTATTATCGTTTATACATTCAAATTACTTTCTGCAGAAATAAAGTATTTAGTTTATCACACTCTTTTACATTTTTGAAGTATTGATCTTAATAAAGTTAAGTAGGACCAGTTGGAAATAGACATGTGTAGATCACATTATATGTAATTTTCATGCTACACATCCATGATTGATTTATGTCATTTGGCCATGTTAGTATATGTGACCATTGATTTACGATTAATGTAACGAAGACCGCTTTGATCCTATATTAATATAGTTAATAGATGAAATTGTTTGGATACCCTTAGGACATGATAACGAATTTCTGAGCTCACTATAGTTAAAACATTTATTAGATTATACATATGGTCCAGTGGGAGATTGTTGGATTAATTTTATAATTAATTTAATAATCTAAATTGGGACCACATATGTAAACTATTAATATGTGTTGTCATCTATACAAGGCCTAATTATTAAGTGATCTAATTTAGTTGTTAGTAGGCTTAAGGGTATAATTGTCATGAAAATAATGTGTAGAGACCATTCAGTAATTTTCAATTTCTTGAGGGGCGGAAATGCAAAAATAAGAAATTGGCAGCCATTGCCAACAGGTGTCAACCATTGCCAACGGGTGCCGGGAAAATTATATAAAGGGTTATGGTCCCCATTTCGTTCTACGATGCAAAATTCACTATATCCTCTCTTTAGTGAACATAACAATTGCATAAAGAATAGAAGTGGAAGAGCATCCCGAAAATTGTTCGTGTTCAACCACGCTTCTGTAATCTTCGTCTAATGGATTCGGGTATGCTTATGTTTTGTTCTTTTTCTTCTCTTTGTTTCAACATGGGATTTCAGAATATATGTTTTAAAGTTTTCGGTAATTGTATTCTAACACTTTAGTTACACATTTGTTACGTTAGTTTGATTTGTAATTCATTTTGAATTGAACATTGATCTATGATCGTTTTGATTATCGTTGCTCAATTCCAACTCCTTATACCCCAACTTGAATCTTTTTGATATTTTTCAACTACTACAATCACTTGTAGTTTTTGATCATCAATAATTTTTTAATAGAGTTTTTTCTGAAAAAAATAGTGAATCTCATGTTGGTAGTTTTGGATTAGCGAGCGATTCATCGTTAGTTTTTCTATGTTTGTTATTGGCGGCTAGCCTTATTCGAATACTCCTCTAGTCTTTGCTAGTTCACATGGACTTGGATGCAATCGGAGCCAGGAGTTTGGTTGAGTTGGGCTCGGGCCTATTAAAAATTATACTCCATTGTAAAATGAGGGTCAATTTTTAATTTTTCACGAAAATTAAAGAATTTGACTTTTAGGCTATATTAGTACTCCCTTTATATTAGTGACTGGAGAAAATCTTGTCATTTAGAATTCCTAATATATGTTTCAACATCCACTGGTTACTTTTTAGATTTCCATTTATACCCTTTATTTAGTTAATTAATTTGCATTATTTATACCTTATAAATACTCAATTTGGTTCGGGCTATCATGAGAAACTTAATAATTAATGGGCATTAAACTAACAAGTGATCAATAGTTTTGAGATAGCCAAAAAAGAAAAGTCCACATATTGCAAGTCCACATAAGGACATGAGAAACTTAATAATTAATGAGCATTATTTTATTTTATTATTATTATTATTTTTTTTAAAAAGGTTGGAGGGGACATAGACCTTACCTCAACCCTTATTATTATTATTTAATGCCTTGAAAGACTACAATTAAGACTATATGATGCCTTTGGTGTGGCTAGAACAAATTATTTGAACACCCGACCTCTCCACTGAAAGTATTGAAGTACGGCTATGGTGTAGGGCTTGAACACTCAATCTTTCTGTTAAGAGAAGTGAGCAGTACTAAATAGGCTTTTGATGAGGCTTGAACAACAACGGTGCCTCTGGTGAGGCTTGAACACCCAACATTTTTAAGTACCAGGGTGTCGTCCCTGGTGAGACTTGAACACTCGACCGCTCCATTAAGAGAAGTGAGTAGTACCAGTTGAGCTAGAGCTCGTTGATAATTAATGAGCATTAAACTAATAAGTGATAAATAGTTTTGAGACAGCCCAAAAAAAAAAGAAAAAGAAAAAAAGTCCACATATTGCAAGTCCACATAAGGACTTGATGCCAGCAGGAGCGGATCTATGTTATGAGGTGGGGGGCACGTGACCCCACTGAATTTTTTTTAATTCTTTTTTACCTTATAAAAATTGTGTAGTTTTGGATAGTGATCCAACTTAAAATTGAATGTGTGATCAATTTTTAAAGGATTGTCTTGTATGCTTTATAGAAAAATAGTTGTTTAGGAGAATTACAAATGATGATGTGATTAAACGTTTTCAAAGTATGAAAATGTGTAGAGGACAATTGTGATTTCTAAAGTTTTTATGGAATAGTTAAAATTTGTGACCCACTGAAATATTTTTCTGGATCCGCCACTGAATGCCAAAGGCGTATTAGTAAATTTGTAAAAAAATGTACACTCATTTTGCGACAAGAAAATTTTAAAAATGGACACTTATTTTGGTATAGAGGGAGTAGAAAAAGTTAAATAAAATATACAAGGTAAAAATACCAAAAGTATAATATAACAAACAAAATTCTAATTAAATTATAACCTAGTTTAGAGTTATATTTGTTGCAAAATTTAAAATAAAATTTTAAATAACCAAATTTGGAGGTACACATACTACAACCGTAATATATTTCTAATTCCTAAACAAAAGACTTGAAAAGAAAACAAAGTTTTGGAAGAATTTTGAGAAGTATTAATATTGGTGTTTGAAAGTCTCAAAGATTGCACTTGAATAAGAACAAGATCCTGCCTATAAATACACAAGGAAGATAGAAACCTTCTTGGCAAAGGAAAAAGGGCAGAAACCTACTAGGCAAAGGAAATCAAACACAATGCAGGAACAAAAGGAAACTAAAACAAAACAGGACCAACATAACTGATTGAACTTTAAGAAAGACAAAACTACCCACATGACTTAAAACCAAGTGACACCACAGTCCAGGGCAGTAGCATTGTAAAACTTCTGCAAATCTTCCTTGATCTCTCCTTGCTTGGCAATGGTAACATTTAGCTTTCCTTCTTGGACATGGACACTTGATCGATCTTGATCTTTTATATCTTTAATACCCTCCCCTCAAGTTGTGGGTGTATAAATACTAACCACCCCCAACTTGGACAGAAAATGCCAATGAAGATGTTTACCTAAAAACTTTGTAAAAATATCTGCTAACTGAGCTTTAGTCGAAATCTGTTGAGGGCAAATCAGTCCTTGATTAATCTTTTCTCGAAGGAAATGACAGTCTAACTCGATGTGTTTGGTACGTGCATGGAAGACAGGATTAGTGGCAATAGCTATGGCTGAAGAGCTATCACAATGCAAAGGTACTGGTGTATGAAGGTCAACCTGAAAGTCTTTAAGAAGATTCTGTAGCCACATGATCTCACAACTTGCTGTGGCCATTGCCCTGTACTCTGATTCTGCAGAAGATCTTGAAACAACAGACTGCTTTTTGGAGTGCCAGGAGATGAGAGAATCACCCAAAAACATACAAAATCCAGTAATAGATCTTCTGTCATTGGGATTACCTGCCCAATCACTATCACAATTTCCTCTTAAGTGAAGTGAAGAGGCTGGTGGAAGATATAAACCTTGTCCTGGTGAAGCTTTTACATATCTAAGAACTCTGTAAAGAGCTTGAAGATGAGAACTCCTAGGAGACTGAACAAATTGACTAAGACATTGTGCTGCAAAAGCTAAATCAGGCCTTGTCACTGTTAAATACAACAACTTTCCAACAAGTTGTTTGTACTGTGAAGGATCTTCTAAAAGAGTTCCATCAGTCATCAATAGCTTTGCATTGGGATAAAAGGAAGTGGTTAAAGGCTTGGCTTCTGTTAAGTGAGCAGATTCCAAGAGATCCAAAGCATATTTTCTTTGGCTGAGATGAAACCCTGAGCTAGATCTAACTATTTCAATACCCAAATAATATTTAATGGAACCAAGGTCCTTAATGCTGAATTTATCGTGAAGGAATTTCTTGAGAGTGTTGATTGAAGCCAAATTGTTCCCTGCATTGATGACATCATCCACATATACTAAAACAGAAGTGAAACCTTCATTATTATTTAAAATGAAGAGAGAATAATCTGCATGTGACTGAGAAAACCCAAGCTGCGATAATGCTTCAGTAAGTTTGGCAAACCATTGTCTTGAAGCTTGTTTTAATCTATACAAAGACTTGGTTAACTTAGACACTTGATCTGTTCCTGAGCTTGACTTATAACCAGGAGGTAATACCATATATACTTCTTCTTCTAAATCCCCATGTAAAAAGCATTATTGACATCTAATTGATGAACTTCCCAACCCTTCACAGCAGATATTGCAAGCCTAGTCCTCACTGTGACCATCTTAGCCACAGGAGCAAAAGTCTCTAGATAATCAATTCCCTCTGTTTGAGTATAACTCTTTGCTACAAGTCTTGCCTTAAATCTCCCAATGCTTCCATCAGAATTATATTTAACTTTGTAGACCCATTTACATCCCACAACTCTTTTACCTAGGGGCAATTTCATGACTTGCCAAGTATTATTTTCTTCAAGAGCAGTAAGCTCTTTATTCATAGCCTCTACCCATTTAGGATCCTGAGGAGCTTGGGAATAGGTCTGTGGTTCTAAGGCATAAGATAAAGTATTGACAAAAGACTGATGTGGGGAAGAAAAAGAGGTAGTGCAGAACTTGGGAGACACAGAAGACACTACATAGTCTTTGAATTTTACTGGAGGATGCTTGACCCTAGTGGAAGTCCTGTGGGATTGTGAGTTAGTGTTATCAGAAGCTACAGATTCAACTTCATCAACACCATCATCCTGTGATGTTGGGATATCAAATTCAGCCTGGAATATGGGAGTATCATCATGAAACATATTGAGATCAACTTTGGGATGGCAAGATTCTGTGGAATCTGAATCCAGAAAAGGGAAGATGGATTCATGAAAGACAACATGTCTACTAACAAATGTTTGTTTAGTACTGAGATTGTACAGGATGTAACCTTTCTGATCTGTTGGATATCCAAGGAAGACACTTTTGATGGCCCTAGGGGCAAGCTTGTCTTGTGTATGAATGGAAGCAAAACAAAGACAACCAATAGTTTTTAAATGATTATAAGAAGGTGGAATTTTGAAAAGCAATTCATGGGGTGTTTTGAATTTGGTGGCTGATGTAGGGATTCTATTTATGATGTATGTGGCAGCTAAAAGACAATAACCCCAAAAGTGGATAGGAAGTCCTGCTTGAAATCTTAAGGCTCTGGCCATATCAAGCAAATGTTGGTGTTTTCTCTCTACCACCCCATTTTGCTGAGGGGTGATGACACAAGAACTTTGGTTGCAAGAAAGGGAATCACTTGTGAGTTGTAAAATTCTGTTCCATGGTCAGTTCTACAGAATTTGACAGAAGTTTTGAAGTGATTTTGGACATAAGAATGAAAATATTTAAGGAAAGAAAACACGTGTTTTGGTTGACATTAAATAGGTCCATACACTTCTGGAGTAGTCATCCACAATGGTAAGAAAATATTTGCAACCATTCATAGTAGATACTCTATATGGTCCCCATAGATCACAATGCATAAGTTCAAAACAGGAAGTAGTTTTGATAGAGCTAAGCTGAAATGGAAGTTTATGTTGTTCAGCTAGAGGGAAAATTTCACAGAGAGTAACAAGATTATTATCTACATGTTTTGACTTGAAAATAGAATATAAAGGAACAATTTTCTGTAAAGTACTAAGAGAGCTATGTCCTAGTCTAAGATGCCAAGAAGACAAGCTGTTGTCCTTTGTGGTTGCAGAGAAGACTTGAGAACAAGGAGTGATTGCTATCAGTAGGAGGCTCAGCATGGAGGAGGTAGAGGCCTTTATGCATTTCACCAATGGCTATGTCTTTCATCAGGTGCTGGTCCTGAAAACAACATTTGGATTTGGTAAAATGAGCATTACAAGGATTTTGAAGAACAAGCTTAGAGACAGACAAAAGATTGAAATGGAACTTGGGAACATATACAACTCTATCCAGGGTTAGAACAGGATTGATGTAGACACTACCAACATGTGTGACTTTGACATTATGGCCATTGGGTAGGGAAAGAATAACTGGTTTATCAAGCTGCTTCACATTATGCATGCAATCAAAAGAAATGCATATGTGATCTGTGGCTACTGAATCAATTACCCAAGTGTGTGAAGAATAGGTCGATACAGGACTAGAATTAACAAGGGTAATACCTGCAAGATGTGTTGTCATGCCACAAAACTTTTGATCTTCTGGGCTATCTTTTCCTTTTAACATTTGCAGAACCTGGTTTAGTTGTGTTTGAAGATGTTCAATGCTGATTTGGCCTGAGTTTCCATTGCACATCTCATCAGAATTATGACCCTGCACCATTTGGACTTGCATTGCCTTGCCATTTTGGTCTTGATGATTATGGTTTCTTGAATTCCCTGTGGTGCTGCCATGATTAGTTCCCTTTGTATACTTCCCTTTGTTTGCTGGATGGCCAGGATGCCCTATTGGAAACCCATGTAGTTTATAGCACTCATCCTTCACATGGCCTTCTTTGTTGCAATAGTTACAGAAAATTCCCTTCTTGAAAGGACTTCTTGTGTATCTTGTTTTCATCTGATGACTTGCTGCAATGCTTCTTTCTGTACTGGTTTGTGACTGACTTGTGTGTGTGATGTTGGCCACTAGAACATTATTTTCTGGAATATAACCTTGCCTTTGGGATTCCTCTTGTCTGATCATGTAATAGGCTTCACTAGTACAAGGTAAGGGTCTCATCCTAAGAATTTGTCCCCTTGTGTTAATGTAGCTGTCATGAAGCCCCATTAGGAATTGCATGAGTTGTCTTCTTTGTTCCCTTTGTTCTTGTGAGTTGTTAAAACCACAAGTACAAGTGCACTTGCAAGCAGTTATGGGATCCAGTGCAACACTTTCATCCCAAATGCCTTTCATCTTATGATAGTAATGTTCAACAGAGCTTCCTCCTTGCTCTAATCTATGTAGATCCTTTTCTAATTGAAATACTTGGTGTCCATCAATGTTGGAGAACCTTTCACCTAATTCCTTCCAAACGGCATGGGCACTAACTCTGTATTTTAAGCTGTTACTGATATCATCAGTAACAACATTAAAAATCCAAGAGATTACCATATCATTGGCCCTGGCCCATAATGCATATAATGAGTCTACCTTTTCAGGTATTTTGAAACTTCCATCAATAATACAAAGCTTATTTTTCACAGACAAGGCAATTTCCAAGGAACGTTTCCAAGAATTGTAATTATCACTACCAGTTAGTTTAGTGGAAATAAGGGTCAAACCTGGATGGTCATTGTTGTGAAGAAACAAGGGGTGCATGTTGGAATCAATGGATATCTCCATTGTTGCTGTCTTGTTCTTTGAGTTTGAAGTTTCTTCTCCCATGTTGAGTTGGAAGACGAAAGCAATGGAGAAACTGTTTGGAGTTATGAGATGATGATTCTGTTGATTATTTGAAGTTTGGAACAGAAGGTAAAAGGCCAATTGATCTTGGCTCTGATACCATGAAAAGAAAACAAAGTCTTGGAAGAATTTTGAGAAGTATTAATATTGGTGTTTGAAAGTCTCAAAGATTGCACTTGAATAAGAACAAGATCCTGCCTATAAATACACAAGGAAGACAGAAACCTTCTTGGCAAAGGAAAACAGGCAGAAACCTACTAGGCAAAGGAAATCAAACACAATGCAGGAACAAAAGGAAACCAAAACAAAACAGGACTAACATAACTGATTGAACTTTAAGAAAGACAAAACTACCCATATGACAACCAAGTGACACCACAGTCCACGGCAGTAGCATTGTAAAACTTCTGCAAATCTTCCTTGATCTCTCCTTATTTGGCAATGGCAACATTCAGCTTTCCTTCTTGGACATGGACACTTGATCAATCTTGATCTTTTATATCTTTAATAAGACTCCTATAATCACTGAACTTTAAATCATAATACAAAATTACGTTATACTCCCTCCGCCTACGGTGAGTGTCCATTTTTATTCATGCATTTCACGATCAAGAAAACAAATGGATACTCAATTTGAGACGAAGGGAGTACTAAATTTGAGATGAAAACTGCGAACCAATACACTATTTGACTCTGAACATCTTGAATTCAAGTAATGCAAATAGTTTATTATAAAATACATATGATACTTTTGCAATGATTTAAATAATAATCCTATTACATTTTTTTTTTAAATTTATTTTGAATAAGTAATTAAGTGGATAGTCCTTACTTATCAAAAAAAAATAAAAATAAAGTGGATAGTCCTTAAGGTTGGTATAAGGCGTCCAGGCATTCAGCCTCTTAAAATGGGTGGGCCACTTTGGCAGCCCCAAATTAACTGATGGACACAAACATTCAGTAGGTACCTGTTCTGTCAAGTTTCTTCTTCATTGGGCCATCGTCTCTTTGTAATATTTTTTGGGGAAATTTAGTGAAGGCCTATGCCCACATTGGGCCTATTCTGGCTCCGGCAGTGCTTGAATGCAAAGTACGCATTTGATCAGTTCTTGTTGTCAACCATGTTTCCAGGAAAGATGTTGATCAATTAAGGACAAAAAATTCAAATTTAGTAATTTTCTCCTGGAATTTTTCTAAGCATGTTCTTTGATATGATTGTTTCTGAACAGCACATTCACTCTTTATTCAACCACTGTTTTCATTCTTCTTTAGCATTTGAAAACAACTATTTCGTGGCTAGTCATAATCATACTTCTATCTTACAGGTGAATCGATTGCAAAATGAAGGTTACTATGGCGGTGTGCGGTTGCTTATGGCTACTTGTAAAATTTTTAACAATTACTGCAAAGATAACGAGATCAATCTCCATGAAGGAAATTTCACACTTTCATATGAGACTAATATCCCTCGTCAGGTAATCTTTAAATCAATGAAGGATTGTTTTGTGAGTAAGGCTTACAGTTTAAGGTTGAAAGTATTGTGTTGTACATTGCCATTTCTCTTTCTGATTGCCTCTAGAACATTTGAAATTGATAGTTGGTGTGTTTGATCTTGTCAATCTTAGCCCTTTACAGACTATAACACAGAGAGCTGGAAAACTAATTTGTTGTCCCACCAATAACCACTGCTCTCTTGATATCTGGTTGACTAAAAAAGAATCACATATAACAGGGAGCCTAGATTCTTTAATTTTTAGTTTGAAGAAGTTCTGATGTAACTTGCTGTACTTTCCTTAAAGTAGGGTAGTTTAACTTTCAACAGAGTTTGAGGTTCACATCTGCCACATTTGAAGTATTTCAGTAAGCTTTATTTCCCTTGTTACAACTTGCACACTTCATAGTATATAGTAATTTGTGTAAAGGAATGTGATCATTGTTTGCATGATGTTCATACGTACAAGATGTTTTCTTTAATCTTCCCTATTTTAATGAGTCTCCATGCTGTGAGGACTTAAATCCTTTTGAAGTTAATAAGACCATTGCATATAAGAAAAATAGATTGAACAGAAGTGAGAAATATGAACTGCACTAAGTCCACAGGGGAACTGGCGTTGGTCCTTTTTGGAGTTTGGAGGACATTTATGCTAGCAAACATGCAAATATCTCAATGCCCGTTATAATGCATCTTTTTTACACCATCTACTAGAGTGTTTTCTCCATCCTCCCCTCTTTCATCTCTTATATGCCATTCCTTGCAAGATGTTGCCGCAAAAATAAATAGAAACAAAGCACCTACACTTCTGTAACTTAAATTATCTAACAGTTGCTTTCCTCTCTTGTAAAAAACAGTTAAAGGACATTCTATGTATAGTTCTGTTTTTAACAATACTCTGGAAGTCAGTTTGCTCCCTAATATTAATATCTTGCACTGGAGTTTTGGATTTGCTTAGGGATAATGCTTATAGTATCTCTTTGTGATGTCTCAGACAGGGTTATCAGGTTCCAGTGCTATCGTCTGTGCTGCATTCAGCTGCCTTCTTGACTTTTACAACGTCAGGCATTTGATTAAGGTAGAGGCAAGGCCTGGTCTTATCCTTAGTGCTGAGAAGGAACTAGGAATTGTTGCTGGTCTCCAGGACAGAGTAGCTCAGGTCTATGGGGGTCTTGTATACATGGTATGGTGACGAAAATTTCAATGGGTACGCATTTTAGACTAGTATCATTGTCAAGGGCTCGATTCTAAAATCCATCTAAATCTTCATTGCAGGATTTTAGCAAGAATTACATGGATGAATTGGGCCATGGAATATATACGCCCTTAGATATTAGTCTTCTCCCCCCTCTCTACCTCATCTATGCGGAGAATCCAAGTGATTCTGGGAAGGTTAGCATCATATCTATCGTAGCTCATTTAACTTCATATTGGTATTTTCCGTTCTGTTTTTTTGACATGCTACTTTTCCTCGTCTTTCTCTTTCTCTCTCTCTCTCTTTTTTTTCTTTTTTAATAAGTGGAACGAACTTGAGAATGACTCAATAGTTATAGATAATTTCTTTATAAGACAGAGTCAAGTTACAGAGCATAGAAGCTATAGTTTTGCTTCTATCTGGAAGTTATGATTAATATTGGAAGATTTTCAAATATAAACTGATTTTTACATCTATGTATACAAGTTAAATATGGGTAAGCCATTTGGCCCAATTCCTCCAAAGTTTGATGACAAAAGATGTGTAATGTTGTTTATGTTATTTTCATTTTTTACCGAATGACAGCGTGAGCAAAAATTTTAGTATTTTCAGATCATGGCAACTCTATAAGCATGCAAGTACGGTGGCATTGCATTGAAGAGTACAATAATTTTCATGGCATCACCAATGAATATGAACCATGTTGTTTTTTAGCTTATGATTCACGTTTTCATTTGTTTCTTCTGTTCTGCCCCTGAGTTGCAAATGGTAACGTGACTACCATTCTTGAGGATTTTCGGTGCTCTTATGAGATCTTTTTGAGTTGAGGAGTTGTTTATGATTTATTTACCTCTTCAAGTTCATTTTGAAGAAAATAATTTGATACATCTTTGTATATGCAGGTTAAACAAGATGAAGAGATGAGCTGTTTCACTACTATGTTTATAAATAATACTCCCCAGTCCCTTAATAACCGTCCTGTTTTCCTTTTTCATCCGTTCCAAAATAACTGTCTAGTTTCTAAACTATTCTTTTTAGGAAAACACTTTTACTATTTTACCCTAACTTTTCTTGTTACTTTAATGATGGCTTCCACTCGCTCATGGGCTTTAAAGTAATATACATAACATACCAATATTTATAATAGAGTCAATTAAATTTTTTTTAATCTGTGTGCCTAGTCAAACAAGACAATTATTTAGGAATAGAGGGAGTGTTCCATAATCCTTATAAATTAAGTCAACTCAATTTTGATAAACTATTTCATATTCTTAGGTGAAGTTTTGTAGGCACAAAATGCTTCTGAAACTGATCAAACAAGTTATAGGGGAACTGAAGCAAATGTAACAGTGTTAAGTTTTTTGGAGAATTTTATCCTTTCTGGCTTCCAGCTCTGGGCTTCAAAGCTGAAGCAACCCAATTGCAATTAGGGCTAATATGTCACATGCATTCTTTAACAAAATATTTACTTACTACAGGTACACAGCACTGTTCGACAAAGGTGGCTTGATGGAGATAAGCTTATAATATCATCAATGGGAGAAGTTGCCAATTTAGCTCTAGAAGGAAGGACAGCATTGCTTGAAAAGGACTATACTAAACTTGCGAACCTCATGAATCGTAACTTTGACTTGCGAAGGTAAGACATGTAGTGTCTTCAATCTCTTGTTACACTTAGAACACATGAACATATTTTGACTCGCCGTGTCCATCTTATTGGTTCAGTGAGTTTGCAAAAGAGTGGTATCTTACCTTTCACCTTCATCGTGTAATCTCATATTTGAGCAATATGGCAGGGTATCTTTGGTAATGTGCAATCGATCGTAGCTAGTTTTTATAATAATTGGGGAAACTCTTTCACGATCTAAAGGACAAAGTATAAGATATTAGTTTCTGGTGTTATATGCAATGCTTTCTTCTTGTCTGATCTTAGAGCTTCATAAGTTTATGTATCTGATTTCATTCAGGCACATGTTTGGAGAGGATGCCCTTGGTGCTCTAAACATAGAGATGGTAGAAACGGCTCGTAGGGTGGGTGCTGCATCAAAATTTACAGGAAGTGGTGGTGCGGTGGTTGCATTTTGCCCTGATGGACCATCACAAGTGAAGCTTTTGGAGGATGCCTGCAAAAGAGCTGGCTTTGCCATTGAGCCGGTGAAAGTTGTTCCATCCCGCCTTAATGAAATCGATATCAGAACCCTGTCATCTAAGTAACAACGATGTCTTAATTTATGTTTCAAGGTTTGGTTCCCCATCCTTTTCTTGCCAGTTGAACTGCAAAGTTGGCCCTTTCAATTAGAAGAACTTGTCTTTCTTCACAAAAAAGGGAAATTCTTACTAGTCTGGTACGAATACGTATGAACAAAAGGGAAGCAAATATTACGGGGGATCAACATTGCCTTCAAAGAATCTCAATTTTGATACTGGCTTTAAAGACGTATACCACTTTTGCTACTTAATTTACAACGGAAAACAAACCCTTTAAGCATGAAACTTAACCGCATTCTGGCTACAATCCTTATATTTATGTCCAAATATGGTTTTTTTGGTTTTCCAAATTAAGTGTTTTTTTTGGGTTTTCCTTGAGGAAATAAAGAAAGTTAACTTTAAGACAAGTTGCCTTTACAAGAAAAAAATCAACCTTTTAAAACGCTGCATACCAGACGTGTTTATAAGAAAAAAAGTTGCGTGCTTGGTTGCACCAATGAGGCCTAAAAAGTAATCCAATTGCATATCTCTTCTTCTGATTACCGACATAGTTATAATTGAAGAGAGAAATGGAACTGTCAGAAACTATTTTCTCGACTATGATAGTCACTTCTTTGTTTATATTGGACACTAAGAAGAGCAAAACAAAACTGACTATCTCCTCGCAATTTTTCGACCATGGCAAGCTACATTACTGCAAACGCATGCAGTTCATATCGGCACGGAGAGAATGACAAAACAGTGAAAAGTGGTAGCAGGTACATGATTACCATAGCGTACCTCCACATGTTCAAACACTGTTTGAAGTAAATACAACAAATGAAGTGGGAAAAAGAAAAACTTATAAAAACATATAAGGTAACACAATCGTCTTTGTAAAAGACTTTGTTTTCATTAATAACAAACAAACAAACAAACAAACACAAACAATTATTGAAGTTTACAGTAAGACTGCTCGAATAATTCCATGACCACAAAAAGTAAAGCAGAATGAATACTTTGCCTGCAATTAACCAAAACCCAAACGCACATAGAAAAACCGAGAAGAGAGTTCATGGAGCCTCAAGCTAAATATGGACATGTTAACCAAATTAACTCCATGGATAAAAGACACAGTAACCTCTTCCCACCCTCACTAACCACAACGGCCTCCTCCATGTTTGAACGACAACATACAGCACACTAAAGCTGAAGATTTTGTGGAGTTGATTTCATACTCAAGAACTGAATGATACAATCTTAATCGAAGAGAGTGCTTCCCCTTAGCAAGTGCAGCTCTTGGATAACCTGACGAATGTCCATGCGATCTTGTGGTGACTCCACGAGCATGCCACTCCAATCTTGAGAATTGAAATCAGGCACTCTTTATTTTTTCCTTTTAGAAGCATCGGTTCCACAATCTCCAATGCACCATTAGCTATGGCCATGCTAGCATAATTATGAAGGTTTAGGCTTCCTTGAAACAAAGGGTCAGTAGGCCTCTTCCCTATCACCAATTCCAGCAAGAGAATTCCGTAACTATATACATCTCCGTTTGTTGACACTTCATTTCCAAGACCATACTCTGCAGCAGAAAGTAAGTGTTGGAGCTGAACTAAATAAATGGACTAAAAGGCACAGGGAACAACAATAAAAGATGTAAAAGAAGGGTAAATGATCAAATGACACTGCGTACTTCTGTTTTAGCTCCAGTGTTACATATTCTATTATTTTTCAAGCAAAATACAGGGGGTCATTTTGTCGTTTACCAGTAAAAGAGTACTATTGAGATAAATAAGCAAAGCAGATATACTACAATTGAAAAATGAAGGGTGCATTATATTTTAGAAGAATAAAAAAAAATAAAAATTTGAAAGCTAAATTTAGATGCTCAGCTATAAAATATTACTTTTACGACTAATATGCAAAAGATAGTGTTCATTTGCCTTTAGGGCAGCTTCAAGTAGGCTACAAATTGTTCAAGCGCAAAGTTTTGGGCATTTTCATAAGCACATAAGTCAAACTATTAATTGATTTATGTTATTCTGCTGGTACGAGGCATTAGCAATCTTTTGATCTATGGTTTTCCGGTTGATATGATCTTTGAAAGATGCAAATACAAAAAAGTAATCTAATTTCAATGTCTACCTGGAGGTGTGTACCCAATAGTTCCTCCAATTCCAGTTCTGCTACTTGGATTTGCATTTGAGAGTTCAGGGAGAAGAATTCTTGTTAGCCCAAAATCTCCT
Source organism: Platycodon grandiflorus (assembly GCA_016624345.1). NCBI lineage: Eukaryota > Viridiplantae > Streptophyta > Magnoliopsida > Asterales > Campanulaceae > Platycodon > Platycodon grandiflorus. The sequence continues at coordinate 49,643,203 of CM028365.1, forward strand.
ACATGAGCAACTATGTCTTCGTCCAGTAGAATGTTGCTTGGCTTTAGATCGCAATGTATGATAGGATGCTCAGAGTGATGGTGAAGATAGTCGAGTGCACAAGCCACATCGATAGCAATGTTAATTCTTTGAAGAAGGCCAAGTTGGTGAAGCTCATTCGGTGTACCAGGACTTGAATACAACCACCTTTCCAGACTCCCATTTGGCATGAACTCGTAAACTAGAGCTTTGAAATCATTACCTTGAAAATCAACACTTGAGCAAGAAGTTATGATCTTGACAAGATTTCGATGTCGAATATGTCTCAAGGCATCACACTCTCGTATGAAACTCTTGAATCCCCTTCCATGTTGAAGGTTCAGTACTTTGACAGCAACGGTCACACCATCTTCATCGAGGACTCCTTTGTAAACTGAGGCGGAGGCACCCACACCAATCAAATTTTCTAAAGAGAACCCATTAGTTGCTTTGAGGAGTCTTTCATAAGAGATCTTCAAGAATGATTCTTGCAATACCAAACCTGGTGGCTGATCTTTTCTTCCCTTTGCGTGCCAACAGAACAAGAAGAACGACAGCACTGCTACCCCCACAAGACTGGACACAACCGAGATAACTACTATGAGTGCAAGGGACAAACTTTGGGAGCTCTTTGAGTCTTTAGAATTGCATTTGGGCAACTGAAGTTCAGAAATTCCCCACAAAGTCGATGGTTTGCCACAACTGATATTGCACTTGAATTGGCAAAGACTCCTTTCGTTGGTACCTCACCTTCTAACTCATTGAATGATATATCCAGATTCTCTAAATTAAATTCCTCAAGAATCTTGGCAACGGTCCAGAGAAGTTGTTATGTGACAGGTTTAGGTATTGAAGAGCTCTTAAAGAACTCAATGATGTGGGAATGGATCCCTGAAATAAGTTGCCATTCAGGTATAGGAGTTCAAGACTTGTGCAGCCACCAAGGTTACTCGGCAATTCACCTGACAAGAAGTTCTCAGCTACAATAAGTTTTCCCAAATTCTTTAGGCTGCCAACCTCTGGTGGAAGTGGTCCAGACAAATGGTTGCTTCCAAGGTTCAAAGCAATTGAAAGTGATGAAAGTTCAAAAATTTGTGTGGGTATGCTCCCACTGAGGTTATTTTGATAAAGGGATAGTGAAATCAAGGTAGTGCAGTTTCCAACACTTGAGGGTATTGTTCCCTCTAACTTGTTGCTGTCTATATGGAGATGAGTTAGCCTTGACAAGTTTCCAATGGAATCAGGAATTTTACCACAGAAATTGTTGCTTGAGAGATTCAATATTTGTAACTTTATAAGATTGCCGATGGTAATGGGAATAGTACCTGTGAATTTGTTGTCATTCAAATTCAAGTATGTTAAGCTTATAAGATTACCTATTGATAAGGGAATGCTTCCAAATAATGAATTTCCTTTGACGGATAGAACGTTTAATCGGGAAGAGAAATTCCACAATGAATGTGGTAGCACCCCACTGAATTTGTTGTGCCCAAGATCCAATATTTGTAAGTTACTGCAATTGGACAATGAATCTATAAACTTCATTTCATCGTGTTCCCCACTTCCAAGATTATTTTCGAACAAAAATACAAATTTGAGATTTCGGAGGCTGGCAAAGTCAATTGCTACTTTCCCATCAAAATTATTAAATCCAGCATCAATCACGCCTAATTCTGAACAATTAGAAATTGAGGGTGGAAGGGATCCAGTGAAGTAATTGTTCCTAACTTGAAGTAGATAAAGATGGGGTAGCATCAAACCTAAGCTTGTTGGAAGACTGTCCCTAAGTTGATTCTCAGCAACAGAGAAAACATTTAGCAACGAAAGGTTGTAAAGGGATGAAGGGATTGTACCAATGAGATCGTTATCGCTCAATCCTAGATTTCTTAGGCTTCTCAACTTATGGAAAACATTTGGAATGCTTCCACCCAAGTGACATTCAAGAAGAGCTAAGGTTTGCAGAGATGTGAGATTCCCAATGAGTGGTGGAATCCCACCACTTAAATTGTTCTGTTCAATGGCAAGTGCTTTCAACAACAACAAAGAACTAAATTCTTTTGGGATTTTCCCAACTAACTTATTTTTTCCTAGATCAACAAAAGTGAGGTTGGTACAGTGCGATAAGTTGGCTGGAATTTCCCCCTCAAGGGAATTAATATAGAGGTCGAGTATTTGTAATCTAAATAAACGACCAAGTTCAGGAGGTATTACACCACTAAGTGTATTGTTATAGAGTATGATCGCCCTAAGAAAGCTCAGGTTTCCCATGTAAGGAGACAAGGAACCTACTAAGTCTCTAGATGAAAGATCTAAGACGGTAACTCTTTTGTGACGAAGACCACATCTAACACCTTGCCATTGGCAATAATGTAACGAGTCATTCCAAGAACTCATAACCCGTTGAGGGTCATGTGAAATCTTCGACTTAATAGCGAGTAGTGCAAGACGATCTATGTCATTCGCACCAAAGCTACCCACAATTGTGTCGGGGAGAAATGTAACAACATGTAGCATAAGAAAAAAGATAAACGCAGTGGCTATTTGTGTTGAGTTCATATTTTGAAGTGGAGGAGCTTGTATCTATAACCATAGCTGGAAGGACTGATCAATTTATAAATGGCTACCAGCCACCGATTTTGAATTGGAATCAAAGTTAGACTGGACACACAGATTAAGAATTAAGCTTAATGGTCTCTATCGCCTTTTCCTTTTTTTCTCCATAGAAAAGACTTGATGAAATTAACATTGCCTTTTTTTTTCTTCCTACTTATTTTTTGGCTTATGTATTGTACACCGGCAAGTTCATCTTCAACCTGTAATGTCTTGCTCCTATTATTTTCTTAATGGGCTCCATAAAATACATCACATTTGACAACCAGATAATAATCAGATAATTATACCATGATGTGTTGGGCTTTTCTCCAATATGGATGACATCTCGGCCATTATTAGTACGTACGATTCCTTTAATAATTCATTCTTTTTGGTATCTCTTTTTGTTATTCATTATTGCCATAATTTCATGCCAATTATTGTTAAAATTAAGAAGAAGATAAGCTCAAAATTAAGTCTTGCAAGTCATGCTTTTTGACTTGCCGAATTTATCCCTCTACTAAACATATAATTACAATTCTATAAATCATAAAGTTACCCACAACTCTTTACAATAAGCACTTATTTCTCATATAATTCAAAATATACCTACCCAAGAACCACCAAAAAATTAAAAGACAACTAATGTAAACAACAAAAAAATTAATTGCTCTTGATACCAAATGTAGACGACTAAAAATCTAATTGTTCTGATACAAAATGTATCTATAACCATCCCTGGAAGGAGCTAATTGTATCTATAACCATCGCTGGAAGGACTGAATTTATAAATGGCTATTTGCCATCGATTTTGAATTGGAATCAAAGTTAGACTGGTCACACAGATTAAGAAGCTTAATGGTCTCTATCGCCTTTTCCTTTTTTTTCTCCATAGAAAAGACTTGATGAAATTAACATTGCCTTTTTTTTCTTCCTACTTTTTTTTTTGGCTTATGTACACCGGCAAGTTCATCTTCAACCTTTAATCTCTTACTCCTATTATTTTCTTAATGAGCTCCACCAAATACATCACATTTGACAACCAGATAATAATCAGATAATTTCATGCCAATTATTGTTAAAATTAAGAAGAAGATAAGCTCAAAATTAAGTCTTGCAAGTCATGCTTTTTGACTTGCCGAATTTATCCCTCTACTAAACATATAATTACAATTCCATAAATCATAAAGTTACCCACAACTCTTTACAATAAGCACTTATTTCTCATATAATTCAAAATATACCTACGCAAGTACCACCAAAAAATTAAAAGACAACTAATGTAAACAACTACAAATTTAATTGCTCTGATACCAAATATTTATAATTAAAAATCTAATTGCTCTGCTCTAATACCAAATGTAGGTAATATAAAATTGTCTAATTAATTAACAACTTCGATACCAATACTAACGTGTAGGAATAGATAATTCTTAACACCCAACAAACACGTAGCGAAATAACCAATAACCAATACCAAATCAATCACCAATATTTAAACAACAATATTAACAATATTGAGGAGGGAGGGATATTATTATTAATAAACAATATTAACAATAGTTTGATACATACGTACATCTTTTGCATGATGCAGCTTAAACAAGATGAAATTAAAGATGAGCCGTTTCACTATTGTGTTAAATCAACTCAAGCATCTCAATCTCTATAAACTATATATATTTCATCTTCTTTGGTGAAGTTTTGTACACACAAAATGCTTTTGAAATTGATCAAACAAGCTATAATTAGGGCAACTCCAACCATTTGGTGCAAAAATTGAACTATCCCACTATAATAGTGCAATTTTTGCACCAAATATCTTTCACCATCTCCAACCATCCTACTTTCAAACTTTACACTAAAAGAATATTCTTTATTATTTTATTTAAAACATATATTTTATTTCATTAAATTTATGTTAATATATTAGCAAAACAAATACGTCTTTTATTGAATAGTATATTTTATTTTTTATAATACAATTTATATTAAATTAAATAATATGCATTAAAATTAAATAATAAAACAAAATACTTTAAAATACAATTAAAATATTAACAAATTATAATTGAAGACCAAAACACTTGAAAATCCAGCTGAATTATAATACAAATAACTTATAATTAACAAGACTTTAAAGTAATAAAATACAAGACTTTAAAATAATGCACTAAAATTAAATAATACATTACCAAACAAAAAATAAGAGAGGTTTACACTTTACAATTAACAAATTAAAACAGTAATATTTAAACAAAACAAAAAAGAGAGAGAAAAGGAGGATAGCGCAGCTACAGGACTGCACCAAATTTGAGGTGGAATTATGGCTGCTTCAAAATGGCGCAGGGGATAGAGCAGCCATTGGAAGAGGATTTTTGCGCCATGTTGGTGGGATAGCGTTTGAAAAGCTTACCGTTGGAGTTGCTCTAAGGGGAACTGAAGCAAATGTAAAGTGTTAGAGTTTCTTGGAGGATTTTATCCTTTCTGGCTTCCAGCTTGAGCTTCAAAGCTGAAGCAACCCAATTTCAATTAGGGTTAATATGTCACATGCATTCTTTAACAAAATATTTGTTTACTACTGGTACACAGCATTGTTCGACAAAGGTGGCTTGATGGAGATAAATTTATAATATCATCAATGGAAGAAGTTGCAAATTTGGCCACATTACTGCAAATGCATGCAGTTCATCTCGGCATGGAGAGAATGACAAAAGAATGAAAAGTGGTAGCAGGTACATTACCATAGCGTACCTCCACATGTTGAAACACTGTTTGAAGTAAATACAACAAATGAAGTAGGAAAAAGAAAAACTTATGAAAGCATATAAGGTAACACAATCGTCTTTATAAAAGGCTTGGTTTTCATTAAAAATAAACAAACAAACACAACAAACAATTATTGAAGGTTATAGTAAGCGCGCAATCTAAACTGCTCGAATAATGCCATGACCACAAAAAGTAAAGCATGTTGAATACTTTGGAACCACTAGCCTGCAATTAACCAAAACCCAGACGCACGTAGAAAAATCGAGAAGAGAATTCATGGAGCCTCAAGCTAAATATGGACATGCATGCTAACCAAACTCCATGGATAAAAGACACAGTAACCTCTTCCCACCCTCATTAACTACAACGGCTTCCTCCATGTTTGAACGACAACATAAAGCACCCTAAAGGTGAAGATTTTGTGGGGAGCCGATTTCATACTTAGGAACTGAATGATACAATCTTAATAGAAGAGAGTGCTTCCCTTTAGCAAGTGCAACTCTTAGATAACCTGGCTAATGTTCATGCGATCTTGTGGTGACTCCACGGAGCATGCCACTCTTATCTTGAGAATTGAAATCAAGCACTGTTAAAGTTGTGCTGCTGTGCTGCTAAAGTTGTGCTGCTGCTGTATTACATGAAGATGTAGCTACATTCCGAGCTACATCACAAGCTACATCACACTCTGTGTGTGTCAAGGGTCTTTTATTTATTTTGGGTATCTAATTCTTAGGATCCTCTTGATATTAGGAAGGTTTGGATTGTTTCTTTCCTCTTCTTTCCTTTTCCTAGTGAGAGTGTGTTAGGCGTGCATGGCCTTCACACACACACACACACACACACACACACACACATATATATGTGTGTGTGTGTGTACTTCATAAATTGAGAGAATGAGAGATTAAAATTTATCTTTGCAAGTTTATTATGGTATCAGAGCCAGGGAATCCTATACACGAGCTACTGTAAGAAGACTTTCTTGAGATGGCTGGAGAGTCGAGTGATCAAAGCAAGAAACTCGATCCTACCTCCCCCTATTTTCTGGGTTCTCAAGATAACCCAGGGAACTTGATCACCAAAAAAAAAAAGGGAACTTGATCACCTACATCCAATTACGTGGTGAGAATTATGATGAGTGGGCAAGATCCATTCGTTTAGCGTTGAAGGCACGGAGAAAGTTTGGCTTCGTTAATGGAACTGTCACCAAGCCGAATGAGACTGAAAAGCTCGAAGATTGGCAAACGGTTCATTCTATGATTGTGTCATGGATCATGAACTCAATCCAACTGAATCTTCGTTCTACCATATCGTACTATGAAGACTCCAATTTACTGTGGAAGGACTTGACAGAGCGTTTTTGTGTTGTGAATGGACCAAGAATCCAGCAACTGAAGTTGGCTCTTGCTGATTGTAAACAGCTCAAAATCAAGCGGTGGTGAATTACTATGGCCGTCTCAAGCAGCTGTGGGACGAACTAGCCCTGTATGAACTTCTTCTGGGATGTGAATGCGACAAGTGCACGTGTGATCTCGGTGGAAAATTTGCAAGGATTCATGAGGCGGATCGTTTGCATCGTTTCCTTATGGGTTTTGACGGTATGTACGGGGCAGTACGATTGAATCTCCCCTCGAAGGATACTCTCCCCATGTTGAACCGTGCATATCAAAGCATAGTCCAAGAAGAGCGCTTGGTACTCGGAGGAGGTTTGTCTAAGACCAAAGACGAACGTGATAATTTGATGGCGTTTAAGGTGCAATCCGATTCAAAGGACAAAGGAAAAATCGATAACACTAATAAATTCTGTACCCATTACAATCGAGAAGGTCATGAGAAAAGTGGATGTTTTCAGCTTGTTGGATTTCCCGACTGGTGGGGGGATCGTCCTCGTGGTGGACGAGGTTCAGGGCGAGGCAGCAACATGGTATCACGCGACGGCAGTAGAGACAGAACAAATCAAGGTCGCGGTAGGGGCTCGCCAGCTTTGGTCCCGGCGCATAACACCATTGTTATCAATGGTGGCGCACAGCAGGCTGGTGTAGCGCATGCTTCTGCTTGTGCAGCGCATGCTTCTGCTAGTGCGGCGCATGCCTCTGGACACCGTAGCGACTCGTCGGGCTTGCCGGGGTTATCCGCTACATAATGGCAGCAGCTTTTATCTCTTCTTGATAAGTCGTCCGAACGTTTGAATGGTAAGAGTATTAACTCTTCATGGATAATTGATACAGAAGCCTCCAATCCCGTGACCAGAAACTTGGATTCTTTGATAGATGTGCAACATATTGTATCCTGTCCGGTGGGATTGCCGGATGGAAAGAGCGCCGATGCCAAGCAAGAAGGGAAAGTTCTTTTAGATGAAAGATTGACACTTAATCATGTCCTTCATGTGCCTAAATTAACGTCCAGTTTAATCTCTATATCGTAATTAATTGATGAGTTCAATTGTATTGTTCAGTTCACTAATGACATATGTGTTATATAGGACCGCATGACGAGGACGTTGATTGGAGCGGGTGCACAAAGAGATGGACTCTATTTTTTTCGTAGCATTTCTCAAGTGCAAGCTTTGACAGTTGATGGAAAGGCTTCGATGAACCTATGGCATAAACGGTTGGGACATCCTTTAGAAACAGTGGTAAAATTAGTACCTAATGTTAGTCATTCTAGTAGGAAAGAAAATAAGGTTTGTGATGTATGTCAACGTGCAAAGCAAACCAGAGACAAGTTTCCCATCAGCGAACATAAAGCTGATGGTATTTTTGATTTAATACATTGTGATTTGTGGGGTGGTTATAAAACGCCTTCGTCTTATGGAGCATCGTATTTTTTGACCATTGTAGACGACTACTCGTGTGCAACATGGGTTTATTTGTTATATGATAATTAGACGGAAGTTAAAAGGATGTTTTTGAATTTTATGGCTATGATTGATCGTCAATTCAATTAAAAGGTGAAATATGTTCGTAGTGATAACAGAACTGAATTTCGTTGTTTACTTGAATATTTTAGTGACAACGGAATTGTATTTGAAACTTCCTGTGTTGGTATTCCTCAGCGGAATAGAAGAGTTGAGCGCAAACATAGGCATATTTTGAATATTGCTAGAGCCCTTAGATTTCAGGCAAATTTACCTTTTTTTTTTTTGGGTGAATGCATCTTAGCAGCATGTTACTTGATCAATAGAACTCCGTCTATCATGCTTAAAGCCAAAATACCGTATGAGCTACTCTTTGGAAAAACTCCTTCTTACACTCAGTTACGTGTTTTTGGCTGTCTTTGTTATGCACATAATCAACGTCACAAAGGTGACAAGTTTGCTAGTCGAAGTCGGAAGTGTCTTTTTGTGGGATATCCTTTTGGGAATTGAAGAAAGGATGGAAACTATATGATTTGGAAATCGGTGAATATTTTGTGTCACGCGATGTTAAAATTTTGAAGATGTATTCCCTTTTGCAAACAAGAGTGTCTCTTCAACAAAACCTCCTCGAAATAATACTGGGCAAATTGTTGGTGATGATGATGCTTTTCTGGAATATTTCAGTCCTGACACAAATGATGTGGACGCAACGGAGAATGTTACGGAGCACGTTCCTGACACAGTGTCAGAAACCGTACTCCCTACCGAAATAGCAGGGATAGATACTGGGGGTGAAGAGAATGTACAAGAGCTAGGTCGGGGGATAAGAACTAGAGTTCCTTCTGTTCGCTTGTGCGATTTTGTGACCCATACAGTACGGAAAATGAGTCCTCTTTCTCTAAGTTCACCAACTTCATCACGGTCCTCAGGTACTCCTTATCCTATAACACATTATGTTAATTGCGCTCGTTTTTCTGCACGACACAAGAATTTTCTTGCTGCTATCACTGCAGGGCACGAGCCTAAATCTTTTAAAGAAGTAGTACAAGATCCTGGATGGTGGGCTGCTATTGCTGCCGAAATTAGAGCTCTTGAGGAAAATAACACCTAGACCATGGCGACCCTTCCTCCGGGAAAGAAAGCTCTGGGAAGCAAGTGGGTTTATAAAATCAAGTATAATTCTGATGGTAACATTAAGCGACTTAAAGCTAGGTTGGTGATCTTTGGGCATCATCAGGTTGAGGGCATTGATTATACAGAGACATTCGCTCCGGTGGCTAAAATGGTGACGGTTCGCATTTTTCTGGCTGTTGCTGTGATAGAAAATTGGGACGTCCACCAGATGGATGTTCATAACGCCTTCTTACATGGTGATTTAGATGAAAAAGTGTATATGAAGGTCCCTCCTGGATTCTCTGTTAATCAACCAAGTCAGGTTTGCCGTCTTAAAAAATCATTGTACGGGCTTCGTCAGGCTCCACGGTGTTGGTTCGCGAAATTGACCGCGGCTTTGAGGGGCAATGGGTTTGCTCAGTCTTATTCTAATTATTCATTATTTGTCTTGGTTAAAGGCAAAATAAAGCTTAATGTTCTCGTCTACATTGATGATTTAATCATTGCAGGGAATGATAGTGTGGCCTTGGCAACTTTTAAGGCTTATTTAAGCAATTGTTTTCATATAAAGGACTTAGGAGTTCTAAAATATTTTTTGGGGCTCGAAGTAGCGCGGAGTCCTGAGGGTATTTTCCTTTGTCAACGGAAATACGCCTTGGACATTATATCGGAGGCTGGCTTGTTAAGAGCCAAACCAGTTGGGTTTCCCATTGAGCAACATCATCGGCTTGCCACAGCTAGTGGGGCATTTCTTTCTAACCCAGAAAAGTATCATCGACTCATTGGTCGCCTTATTTATCTGTCTGTGACTCGACCGGATCTTGCGTATTCGGTCCATATTCTCTCACAATTTATGCATCAACCTCGGATTGATCATTGGGAGGCAGCTCTCCGAGAGGTGCGATATTTAAAAGGCAAGCCAGGGCAGGGCATCATACTTCATTCAGACAGTCCCTTGAACTTGTCAGGATGGTGTGATTCTGATTGGGCAAGTTGCCCACTTACGCGTCGATCTTTAACAAGTTGGTTCGTGTTCCTTGGTAATTCTTCCATCTCTTGGAAGACTAAGAAACAACACACGGTGTCTCGTTCTTCTGCAGAGGCAGAGTACAGGTCAATGGCGGCCATTACATGTGAATTGAAATGGTTGAAACGTCTTCTTGAAGATTTGGGGGTTTAGCAGCATGCAGGCATGCGGGTTTACTGTGATAGTCAGTCGACTTTGTATATTGCGCACAACCCGGTCTTTCATGAACGGACGAAACATATTGAAGTTGATTGTCACTTTGTTCGTGATGCAGTTAATGACGGGTTAATTACTCTTTCCTATGTTTCTACGAAGGTCCAATTGGCCGATATTTTTACGAAAGCCTTAGGCAAGGCACAGTTCGAGTTTCTTTTACACAAGTTGGGTGTTCGAGACTTGCACACTCCAACTTGAGACGAGTGTTAAAGTTGTGCTGCTGCTGTATTACATGAAGATGTAGCTACGTTCCGAGCTACATCATAAGTTATATCACACTCCGTGTGTGTCAAGGGTCTTTTATTTATTTTGGGTATCTAATTCTTAGGATCCTCTTGATATTAGGAAGGTCTGGATTGTTTCCTTCTTCTTCTTTCCTTTTCCTAGTGGGAGTGTGTTAGGCGTGCATGGCCTCCACACACACACACACACACAAATATATATATATATATATATATATATATGTACTTCATAAATTGAGAGAATGAGAGATTAAAATTTATCTTTGCAAGTTTATTAAGCACTCTCCATTTTTTCCATTTAAAAACATCGGTTCCACAATCTCCAATGCACAATTAGCTACGGCCATACTAGCATAATTACGAAGGTTTAGGCCTCCTTTAAAGAAAGGGTCAGTAGGCTTCTTCCCTATCACCAATTCCAGAAAGAGTCAGTAGGTCACACTTCTTTTTTTGAACGTTTCTCTCTTCTTAGTCGCTTTCCTCTTTCGGTATCTGATCGCTAAGAGAGAATCTAACTTTGGGATGAAACTACTAGAAATGATTCAAGTAGGTGACAATCTCTTTCAATCAAAGGAGAGCTGTGGTAGAAGAAAAGAAAATTGATAGCTATAGGAGGGGAATAAAATGATTCTCTCATCTAACTACCTCGAGTCCTATGGAGAGTTGTAAGCAAGTGAAGACTAGAAGAGGCTAGAGGATTGGAACCCTGTTATGGAAAGAAGTAAAATATTCAGATGGATTTAGGGTGTGACGATGCCGAGTTATTTGTGGTTGGCAGCGGTGATTTTGATATTGGTGGTGGAATAAGTGGTGACTTAGCTAGAAATAAAGAGATAAGAGGAATTTTTGTAATTAATAAAAATATAGTTTCATAATAATATAAATACTAAAATAGGTCAAAGTCAATTAGCCCCATATTTCACTTTGCACCCTAATCCAAATGATTAACATAGTCCTCACATGACATGCACATGTCAAATTCTATTACTATTTCTAATGCCTATAAGGCCAAGGGAGCTAATTGAGACAAATGGCAACAACGTGTATTAAAGTTGGACACTTCATAGGTCGGGGTGCATAGTGAGATTTGGTGGATACATCAGGGTGAAAATCATATTTTGGCATTTTTATGGTTGAACGATATCTTCTAACTTGACAAATAATTAATACTATGAAGTTATTTAATTTTTCAAGGAAGATTGGGAAGAAAGTCGTTGCTATGTTCTTCTCAAATGTCAGTTTTATATGATTGCTTAAGACAGTTCTCGTGTGTTAAAAGATTTTGAGTTAACTTGTGTGTTTACAACTCGATAAACTAACTTGTAGTGAAAAATGTGTACTCTCATTGTTGTTGGAGACTTCGCTCATGTCGTTTTTAGAATTTGTGACTCAGAGTGTTAGGAAGTGAAAATAATTGTTTGATTGAGAGATTTTTGAATGTTTGTTTTCAATTGACATACTGATAAGAATGAACGTATTCAAAGTAAAAAGACGTTGCTCATTAAATTTTAACTCTATTTCTTTTGGGATAATTTATTTTGCAGTTTAGAAAAGAGTGTAAATATTTATAGTAATGGTTAATTTGAATAAAATATTAATAACACATTATTTATTTATTTTTAAAAGGTTTTATTTCCATATCACAAAATAAAATTGCCAAAGATAACATATATATTTACTTTAACGTTATTAGTAACATAAGACTATCTATAAATTTTTGAACGTAGGAGGGTCTATTCAAAATTTCTAAAATTTCACGGATAGTGAAAATCCTAAAAAAAAGTTACTTAGTTAACTGAATAGGGATTTGTAATTAGTACAATCTATAACTTAGGGATCAATAAGATAGTTTTTAACGCTGCTTGTGGTAGTTCGAAAATTCAAATGAGTAAAATGTATATTTTGGCTTTCTTCTCTTACAAAAGGTACGGATTCATCAATTGACTTCTCAATTTTTCTTCATCTTCTTGAAATTATAGCATCTTTTCTTAATACATTTCTCTTAGCTTGTTCACCGGTAATTACAAAACATGTTGCCGATTTGATAAATATATCTCGATACTCATCAATAAATCTGTTATTATACTTATTTTCATATACTTCTAATAATGTGTGCCTAAACATATTTAAAAAAGTAAAATCATATTATTTTTTAGATTCTAATAAAATTTTAGTCCCTCAACTTAGTAAGGGTATTTTTGTCATATTTAAAAATATTGGACAACATTTGTAAAAGTAATGATATGAGGGGGAAATCTCACAAAAAAATTGACATATTAGACGAAATGAATAAAATTAAAAAAGGTAGGACCTAACTTAAAATTAGGTACAAGTAGAGGGACCAAATTATTATTTAACATGTCACACTTTTATAGGTAGAGAGATGATTTATGTTTTTCACGTTTTGGATCATGTCAACTTTATAACCATTCTTGATAATTTTTGGTTCTCCTTATGAGGTCTTTTTTGAGTTGAGGAATAGTTGTTTATGATTTATTAATACACTCTAGCACGGTAGATCACATCTCCAAGTTCATTTTTGAAGAAAATAGTTTCATACATCTTTTGCATGATGTAGGTTAAACAAGATGAAAAGATGAGCCGTTTCACCAGTGTGTTAAATCAACTCAAGCATCTCAATCTCTATAAACTATATATTTCATCTTCTTTGGTGAAGTTTTGTACACACAAAATGCTTTTGCAACTGATCAAACAAGTTGTAAGGGGAACTGAAGCAAAATGCAACAGTGTTAAGTTTTTTTTGGAGGATTTGGTTAAGTTTTTTGGAGGATTTTATCCTTTCTGGCTTCCAGCTCTGAGCTTCAAAGCTGAAGCAACCCAATTTCAGTTAGGGCTAATATGTCACATGCATTCTTTAACAAAATATTTACTTACTGTTGAGTTTTTCCCTTCTAGTTGGAGAATGAACCAAAGGTTGCCCATATGTATTTGTGCTTAAAGCCCATATGGAGAAGTAATTTTAAACAATTTAAAAGGGGTAAATTGTGTATTTCCCATACCGTCTATTCTCTTAAACCTAGAGATCAAATTAGGGTTTAAGTGTGGAAGGAAATAAGAGAATATAGAGAGAGAGCCGCAATATTGAGAGGAGAAAAAGAGATTCCCGTCACAGCACAGCGCAGTCCCAGAAAAATTGCGTTTCCGGATTTGTTAACCGTTGGATCGAGCTCAAAATGTTCAGGACAGGTAGATGCAACTTCTGAACAGTGGAGATCGGGTTATTAGGTCTGGAGAAGGAGATATTGCTTCTGCAACAAGGCTATTTTTCTGGTGATATCCTGACTTGAATTCTTCTTTTTCTTTGTATCATCTGTTGATGAGGTTTGCCAAGGGTTTGTAACTCTTGATGATTGTGGTTGATGTATTCCTCTAGTTGAGGACTTTCTGTATTGCATATTATCGTTGATCATAGTGGAAGAATTTTCTGGACTCGGTCCCGTGATTTTTCCTTCTTGCCTTGAGGAGGTTTTTCACGTAAAAATTTGTGCGTGCATTGTGTGTGATTGAGTTCTTATTTTCAGATTATTTGGTTGCATGTTTGCCTTGGATATCATTTAGTTACTCCATTAGTTTGTTCAAGTAAAGGGCAAAGTGGTTCCGTTGCATTGTTTGTGTTCCTTTGCCCAACACTTACTACAGGTACACAGCACTATTCGACAAAGGTGGCTTGACAGAGACAAATTTATAATATCATCAATGGAAGAAGTTGCAAATTTGGCCACATTACTGCAAATGCATGCAGTTCATATCGGCACGGAGACAATGACAAAAGAATGAAAAGTGGTAGCTGCAGCTACATTACCATAGCGTACCTCCACATGTTCAAACACTGTTTGAAGTAAATATATACAACAAATGAAGTAGGAAAAAGAAAAACTTATAAAAGCATATAAGGTAACACAATTGTCATTATAAAAGGCCTTGTTTTCATCTCCTATCTCCAATTTCCTATCTCCTATAAAAGTGTGAGATGTTTCTTACAAATTAATAGACCACTCACCATTTAATTAATAGCCCTATACCTAATAAATCACCCACCATTTAACTAAGGACAAAACAAGTAAATTTATCATGATAAAAAATAATGTTTGGACAAAAATAACCCTAAATTTAATAAATCACTCACCATTAATTAAGGTCGAACAAGTAAATTTGTAATGAGCTAATCAATATCATGAAGAGTTAAATAATAATTTGGTCCCTCCACTTATACCTAACTTTAAGTTAGGTCCTACATTTTGAATTTTATTCATCATTTTGTCTCATATGTCAATTTTTTTATGAAATCCTCCCCTTCTGTCATTACCGTTTACAAATGTTATCCAATATTTTTAAATGCGACAAAAATACCCTTACTAAGTTGAAGGACTAAAGTTTTATTAGAATCTAAAAAATAATATGATTTTACTTTTTTAAATATGTTTGGGCACACATTATTAGAAGTATATGAAAATAAGTATAATAATAGATTTATTGATGAGCGTCGAGATATTTATCAAATCGGCAACATGTTTTGTAATTACCAGTGAACAAGCTAAGAGAAATGTGTTAAGAAAATGTGTTATAATTTCAAGAAGATGAAGAAAAATGGAGAACTTAGTTGATGAATTTGTACGTTTTGTTAGAGAAGAAAGCCAATATATTCAGTTTACTCCTTTGAATTTTCGGACTATTACAAGCAGCCTTAAAGACTATCATATTGGTCCCTAAGTTATAGATCGTATTAACAAATCTTTATTTAGTTAACTAAGTAACTTTTTTTAGGATTTTCACTATCCGTTAAGTTCTAAAAATTTCGAATAGGCTCTCCTACGTTCAGAAATGTATAGACAATCTTATGTTACATAATAACGTTAAAGTAAATATATATGCTATCTTTGGCAATTTTATTTTGTAATATAGAAATAAAACCTTTTAAAAATAAATAAAAAAATGTGTTATTAATATTTTATTCAAATTAACCATTACTATGAATATCTACATACTTTTCTAAATTGCAAAATAAATTATCCCAAAAGAAAAAGAGTTAAAATTTAATGAGCAATGTCTTTTTACTTTGAATGTGTTCACTCTTATCAGTATGTCAATTGAAAACAAGCATTTAAAAATCTCTCAATCAAACCATTATTTTCACTTCCTAACACTGAGTCACAAATTCTAAAAACGACATGAGCAAAGTCTCCAACAACAATGAGAGTACGCATTTTTCACCGCAAGTTAGTTTATCGAGTTGTAGACACCGTACAAGTTAACTCAAAATCTTTTAATGCACGAGAATTGTCTTAAGCAATCATATAAAACTGGCATTTGAGAAGAACATAGCAACGACTTTCTTCCCAATCTTCCTTGAAAAATGAAATAACTCCATAGTTCTCCCTCCGTCCCTAAATTATTGTCTTGTTTGACATAGTGTACCTCTACATGTTCAAACACTGTTTGAAGTAAATCTATATATATATATTTAAAGTTGGTGAGGATGCTTAAGGATGTGACACCTCACCCCCTTTGGTTAAAGATGCATTCTTATGGCTTGACTTTTGGAATTCTAGGAAGGGTACCATTAGCTAATAGTCGTAGCTAAGTACTATAGATATGATATTGTGGTATATACCATTCTTCAAATACATTAATAGAGAAACTTTAGCTATTGGCAAGGAAATGAAAAGCTAGAAAATAAAACAATGTTGTTAGTGAGATTTGAACCCACACCCTTTTGAATTAAAACATGTACCTTAGACCAACTCAACCATTTATATTTTATGTATTTATTTAAAATGCTACATATATCATGGGGAAGAAGATTCTCACATGAAGAGGTTTTATAACCGATATTGGCTACTTAAAAAATATCCAGGTTCATTCAAATACTTGCCTCTTCGTGTATCCATATATAAATCATCTTCATTTTGGTATCAAAAAAATAATAATCTCTATTATAATTACTAATGGAGTAGTATAATATCTATGATATCAAAGTAATAATATCTATTATAATTACTAATAGTATAATAGCTATGATACGAGAGTTATAATCTCTTTTATAATTACTAATAGTATAATAGTTATGATATGAGAGTAATAATCCCTATTAAAATTATTACTGAGGGTAATCCCTATTATTATTACTAATAGTATATCCTTAGCTAATAACTATACCTAATAATAATAGGTTTAACATATAGTATTTATACCTTATTAGATATTTAATAATATTAATCTTATAGGTATTATTATTAGGTAGTATATAACTACGACATAATAGTATTAGGTATTACTATTAGATATTCAATAATATTAATCTTATAAGTATTATTAATAGCTATTAATAGTATTAGGTATTACTATTATATATTCAATAATATTAATTTTATAAGTATTAATATTAGCTATTACTATTACCCTATGACAATACAAGCTCAAAACCTTTTTTTTTAAGTGATTAATAACACATTTAATTCTTCTAAAAAAACACATTTAATTATTTTTTAAAAGAAATTCATTTCAAATGAACCATAGTTATATCTACTTCGTAACCACCATATTTAATTTCATTTTCTCTCTAAAATCAGTAAGTTGGGTTTCTAATATATATATATATATATATATATATATATATATATATATAGAGAGAGAGAGAGAGAGAGAGAGATTTGTAACTCCCTCCTTGCTAATTACTTTTTTATTAAGTGCTCCATTATTTGTAACTCCCACATATTTGTAATGAAATTAATTATTTTTTACAATGGTTCCAACCACTCTATATTCCAAACGGTTTGACCTTCAATTTTTTGAGATATCTTCATTGGTATTGTAAAACTTATAAAGCATGTGTCCATCACTCCCTTCGTTCGGTTGCAAGATAACTTTTTCCTTTTGTAGACAATAAGTAAGGTGAAACATCATTTGTCTGAAGGAATGATGGTTTCTCTCTCTCCTCCGGATCATGGTGTATTGGATTCGCTTTACTTATATAGCTCATGATATTTGATTTTAGCTTCCATTTTAAATTTGGGTCTGATTTATATTTTTGGGTTTCGTTGTAGTTGAATTGTTCAATTTCAATTTTAAAATTTTTCTTTTTATTTTGCACATCTTAATTTATTGTTTTTTTTTTCTCGATCTTTCACTTTTTGGTATTTTGGTTTTGGTTAGGCGATGTTTTTGGGGTTGATATTGCTCTTGATTTATAGTTTTACGTATCGATTTCTATTTTGATTTTGGTACATAATTTATACTAAAATTTTTGTTTTATTTCTGCTCTTGATTTTTTTCATTTTATTGATTTTCCCTTGGAAATTTGGTTTTGATTTTTGATTAAATGATGTATATCACTTTTTCTCTTGGTTATGTTTATAATATAAACCAACCAATTTCTATTTCCATAAATGTTAATTGAAATCTAGACTATAAATCCTGCATATATAACAATGTAAATATTTTATTTTCCATTTTGTAAAAATTCTCAAGTATATGTCTAAAATATCTTTATTACGGGCGAGATGAAAAATAATTCAACAATTTGATATAATTGAAAGATACTTTAGGAATAAAAAATATATATATAAATAACGATTTACTCATACCCATATACAAATTGATAACAAATATTTATTCTAAAATGAAAGTATTATACTAAAAATGATCATCAATTTGCGTATATTGACAAAACCTAACTTTTTTAAAACACTAGTTAAGTGCACGTGCGTTGCACGTTTGTTAATAATTTTATTAAAGTGTTTTGTTAGTTGTTTCATATTTTTGTTTACTTTTAATTGTTGAGTTCTTTTTGTGTTTTCATCTTTTACAGTGTTATTAGACTTATAAATTTTGGGCCAAAATACGAAAAACCCCCTAAAGTATACATCAAATCCCAAAGTCCCCCCCATCCTACGATTTGGCCCATAACCCAATCTAATGTTGCCAATTTTTTCAGTTAGCCCCTAGCCATGATGACCGTTAGAAAGTTAACGTTTTTTATCATGTGCCTTGCATGTGGCGGGGGCAATTAGGTCATTTCCTTATATATACAGAACAAAACTAAATAAAGGGGGTCAAAGACTCAAAGTGTCAAATCTTTCTTTAAGAGAACTGAAGGAGAGATCTAATAAATCTTGCCAGGGTGGCTTGTTAACAGATGAACTTAATTCTAAGCTATCCTCATCTAAACTGCACAATGAATCGATAATTTCAAACGAAAAAGCAGTAGCACTACTTCGCGGGTGTTTAATTTTTTTCCTCCCTTCACTACCTTCAATCTTCTTTGTCGAATTCCATATTTCATTCGAGCTCAGGTATATTGAACCCCTCCTTTGCACTTCATTACTTTCCAACCTTGATGGAACAGCTCGATAGGAAGCACTACGGTACCGATGAAAACTAAACTCAGTGAAATCCTTGTTGACACTCAATTCCTCATTTCCACATCTGGATTTCCCTTTCACCTTTCTTTTTTCTGCTTTTGAATGCCGAGGAGATGGAAGAACGGTTTTAGGACTTCTATCGACTACACAATACTTATCAAATTCCAGCTCCATGTCTACACCCATTTATAGATATGCAGTCTACAAGACATAAGACAATTCAGAAACAGATCACAGCCCATAGACCAAGTAATCAACAATTTAGAAAACGAATGTAATTCAAATTCATGAAATCAAACCAAGAAATCCAGTCAAACAACCAGTAAGATTACTAAATCTGGAGCAAACCCTTTTGCACTGGGCAAAACCCTCGAAGTTGTTTAGAACGTTTTGCAAGGGGGTCTCCGATTGGCCGAATTTTTTTGCCAATCCCTTTCGCACTGGGGCCTTCTTCGAAATTGATTGCATTGCCCGCTTCTCCTAGAAGGATTTGAGGCATTGGAACAGCGGCTTCATCGCTTGGGACCACCGCATTGATGACGAAGGAACAACATGGGTCACTTGGCTAGGTGGACTGACTTCGGATGTCGTTTCATTTTGAACAACATTGGGTGGAGAAAATAGAGTGTTTGCCGCTGAAGAGGATGATTGAGAAGCCATGGTTGTCAGAGTGCAGATGGGAGAAGCGAAATTAGGGTTTAATTTAAGCAAATAAGTAATTCTTTCGACACTTTGACCCCCTTTAGTTAGTGTTCTGTATATATGATGAAAAGACCTAACTGCCCTCCCTCGTGCAAGGCACGTGATTGATTCCCGTTACTTTTCTAACGCTCGTCATGGCCATGGGGCAAACTGAGAAAAATGGCAACGTCAAGTAATATGACTATGGGGCAAATTGTAGGCTTGAGGGGGGGGGGGACTTTGGAATTTGGTGTATACTTTGGGGGGGGGAGTTTTCGTATTTTGGCCTAAACTGTGTTGTTGTGTGTTTAGCTATTTTTTAATACTTTGTTTTTCTTTCATTTTAAATATATGTTTTTTCATTGTATAACAACTTATCCTACACCTTTGTCTTTTTCGTTGATTATTTTTGTATCTCTTTTTTTTAATTAGTTTTTTAAAAAAAAACATACGTTAGCTCGGTTATTTTTTGTTTCCCAAAAAAATATTTGTATCATATGAATATTTAATTTATTTTTATTAAAACTATAATACTTAGTTTTTATGTAATCAAAATTAGTTAATAACCATCCTAAAAAAATGAAAAATCAATACAATAAAGTTCTTATATAACACACGAGAAATAATGAAATTATATATATATATATATATGTGTGTGTGTGTGTGTGTTTAAATTTTCCACTGGTATTAAATTAATGAAATTTCATTTGCACCAGGTGCCTTTTTTTTCCCACTTGGATACCTTTTCAATTTGTACCACATTACAGACTTTAATTTGTGGCTCCTTTTAATTTTAAGGCCAAATAAAAATTAGCCCCCAATGTAACCACCAAATCTCACTTTGCACTCCATATCGAAACTTATGTCAAGGTCATATACGTACCATTTAACATTTTGTCATACTTTACCCAACTTTGCCCCTATGTGTGATGGATGTTACAAATTTGACGTTAAATTGACAACTGAGAGTCACATGAGGGGCATTTTGATCATTTGGATCAGGGTGCAAAGTGAGATTTGATGTATTATTTTTTAAATAAAACTCTCTTTCTTTCATTTCAAATGAAAAAAAAAAAGAAGTTTTAAATAATGAAAAAACAAATTAGAATTTGTGCCTATAATTTTCTATTTCACTTTTTTCCCTTCTTTCTCCTTTAATCAAAGTTATGTCATATTTTTTTGGCAAAAATACGAAAACTCTCCCAAAGTATACACCACACCAAATCCCAAAGTCTCCCTCAACCTAAGGTTTGCTGCATAACCTCATCTGATGTTGCCAATTTTCCTAGTTAGCCCCTTGACCGTGATGACCATAGAAAGTTAACAATTTTCATCATGTGTCTTGCACGTGCGGGGGTAATTAGGTCATTTCCACTTAATATACAGAACAACACTAAATAAAGGGGGTCAAAGTGTAATTTTAAAAAATAAAAATACTTATTTTCTCATTTCCATCCCCTACTTTTCTCTCTCTTCTACCCGGTTTGCACAGTTGACCTCCAAAAGCTCCATCAATGACGATGGAGGAAGCCATAAACCAAATAGTCTCCGAGCTCAAAACCAACCAAACCCTTCTCAATGACCAATCCCAATCTCCCATTTCAAAATAATCTCTATTAATAGCCCTTCAATCCCTCCTTGACTACACTCTCAACAAGAACGATCCAATCGAAATCGAAAACATCTTCAATGAGTTATCGGCGAAAAATCTCTCTATATCATTTCTCATTTTTCTGATTGCCGCCGCAATGGACTCCGGTCCCACCCATTTGTCTCTTCTCGCCACTAAAGTCTACCTCTCTCTACTCTTATACCCGAATTGTCTGGTTTTCTCTCTCTTCACTTCCATGGCCTTTCTCTCTCTCTCTCTCTCCTCCGATCTATTCACCGGGCTTTCAAGAATCAAAATCCGGGTAATGGGTCGGCTAGAGAGATAGAATTGTGGATTGGGAAGAAAACAACAATGTCGTTGGTCTAGCTTCGAATTGTCATTTTATGATCAAAACAGTGTTGCCGCTATTGTCCAATGTTGTCGCGGAGGTGGTAGTGTCTTCCCATTTGGATTACGATTTAGGGCAGAAAAATGGTGAAAGCTTTGAGAATTTAGGAATTTTTTAAAACGAAACCCTAATTTACAGATGAGGAAAAAAGAAAACCCTAATTTACAAACGGTGAATGCTTTAATAGTTTTTATTTTTGGTACTTTGACACTTTGCACCCCTTTATTTAGTGTTTATTTTATTAATTTTTTTCTTATTCCTTACTTCGAATTAACCTATACACAAAACTCATCATTTATAGACACACCACCACCACAACCTTAAATTTCATTATCACAAAGCCAAATTCAATTATTTGAATTTAAAAATTTGAAGGTTTAAACCCAAACACATATGAAGATTTGAAAATTTGGAGATCTAACAACACTGTATTTCATCTAAACCCATTTGATATTTAAGATAGATTTTTAATTCAAAATAATAAATAACTATTTCAGTAATCCAAAAATAATTAAAATTTGTCTCATATTTATTTTTAAAGTTAAAAGAATGCAATACTCCAAAAAATAAAATATACATTTTATTTAATTTCTATACATATCCCTCACTTTCTTCCATCAACCTCATCATTCATAGACCCACCACCATTACCACCACTACCACCAGCATCACCACTCTACCACCTCAAATTTCAACATTAACAAAAAAATTAATTTTTGATTTTATTTTATTAATTTTTTTATTATTCCTTACTCCTTCTTTCGAATTAACCCATACACAAAATCCATCATTTATAGACACACCACCACCACAACCTTAAATTTCATTATTACAAAGTCAAATTCAATTATTTGAATCTTAAAATTTGAAGGTTTAAACCCAAACCCATATAAAGATTTAAAAATTTGGAGATCTAACAATACTGTATTTCACCTAAACCCATTTGATATTTAAGACAAGTTTTTAATTAAAAATAATAAATAACTGTTTCAGTAATCCAAAAATAATTAAAATTTGTCTCATATTTATTTTTTAAGTTAAAAGAATGCAATATTTCCAAAAATAAAATATACATTTTATTTAATTTCTTTTCTTATCCCTCACTTTCTTTCATCAACCTCATCATTCATAGATTCACCACCATTACCACCACTACCACCAGCATCACCACCTCTACCACCTCAAATTTCAACATTAACAAAAAAATTATTTTTTGATTTTATTTTATTAATTTTTTTATTATTCCTTACTCCTTCCTTCGAATTAACTCATACACAAAACTCATTATTTATAGACACACCACCACCACAACCTTAAATTTCATTATTACAAAGCCATATTCAATTATTTGAATCTTAAAATTTGAAGGTTTAAACCCAAACTCATATGAAGATTTGAAAATTTGAGGATCGATCTAACAATACCGTATTTCATTTAAACCACCACTGTCATCCCTAGAATCGCCATGACCACCACCCCTAACCACCACCACCATCCCAGCCATCGCCGCCACAGCCATCACCACCACCAGGAAATGCACTTACCTTGCCTTGCTCAAATGGAGAAATATAATCTCTTTAGCTTTTGTTCTGTCACACTTCTTTCTTCGAACGTCTCTGTCTTCTTAATCGCTTTCCTCCTTCGGTGTCTGGTCACTAAGCAATGAGAGAATTTAATTTTGGAATGAGACAACTTGAAAGGATTTCAGTAGGTGACAATCTCTTTCAATCAAAGGAGAGTTGCGGTAGAAGAAAAGAAAGTTGATAGCTACGGGAGGGGAATAAAATGATTCTCTCATCTAATAACATCGGGTCCTATGAAAAGGTGTAAGCAAGTAAAGACCAAAAGAGGCTAGGGATTTGGAACCATGTTATGGAAATGAGTAAAATATTCGAATGGATTTAGGGTGTGGCGCCCAGTTATTTGTGGTTGGTGGCGGTGATTTTGATAGTGGTGGTAGAATATGACCTAGCTAGAAATGAAGAGAGATGAAGAATTTTGTAATTAAATAAAAATAAAATTATAGTTTAATAATAATATAAATACTAAAATAGGTCAAAGTGAATTAGCCTCAGATTTCACTTTGCACCCCAATCCAAATGACTAACATAGCCCTCATGAGACATGCACATGTCAAATTTCGTTACTATTTCTAACGCCCATAAGGTCAAGGGGGCTAATTGGGACAGATGGCAACAACGTGTACTAAAGTTGGACACTTTTGTAGGTTGGGGTGCATAGTGAGATTTGGTGGATACATCAGGGTAAAAATCATATTTTGACATTTTTATGGTTAAACGATATCTTCTAACTTGGCAAATAATTAATACTCCCTCCGTCCCTACATAATTTTTGTGCTTTCCTTTTTTGTCCGTCCCAAAATAATTGTCTTGTTTGAAATTTTTTTTTTTAAGAAAATACTTTTACTATTTTACCCTTACTTTTTCTTCATACTTTAACTATAGGCCATATACACATGTGCATTAAAGGAAACTACTCATATGAAGATTTGAAAATTTGGGGATTGATCTAACAATACTGTATTTCATTTAAACCACCACTGTCATCCTTAGAATCGCCACGACCACCACCCCTAACCACCACCACCATCCCGACCATCGCCGCCACAGCCATCACCACCACCAAGAAATGCGCTTACCTTGCCTTGCTCAAATGGAGAAATATAATCTCTTTAGCTTTTGTTCGGTCACACTTCTTTCTTCGAACGTCTCTGTCTTCTTAGTCGCTTTCCTCCTTCGGTGTCAGATCGCTAAGCAATGAGAGAATTTAATTTTGGGATGAGACTACTTGAAAGGATTTCAGTAGGTGACAATCTCTTTCAATCAAAGGAGAGTTGCGGTAGAAGAAAAGAAAGTTGATAGCTACGGGAGGGGAATAAAATGATTCTCTCATCTAACAACATCGGGTCCTATGAAAAGGTGTAAGCAAGTAAAGACCAAAAGAGGCTAGGGATTTGGAACCATGTTATGGAAATGAGTAAAATATTCGAATGGATTTAGGGTGTGGCGCCCAGTTATTTGTGGTTGGTGGCGGTGATTTTGATAGTGGTGGTAGAATATGACCTAGCTAGAAATGAAGAGAGATGAAGAATTTTGTAATTAAATAAAAATAAAATTATAGTTTAATAATAATATAAATACTAAAATAGGTCAAAGTGAATTAGCCTCAGATTTCACTTTGCACCCCAATCCAAATGACTAACATAGCCCTCATGAGACATGCACATGTCAAATTTCGTTACTATTTCTAACGCCCATAAGGTCAAGGGGGCTAATTGGGACAGATGGCAACAACGTGTATTAAAGTTGGACACTTTTGTAGGTTGGGGTGCATAGTGAGATTTGGTGGATACATCAGGGTAAAAATCATATTTTGACATTTTTATGGTTAAACGATATCTTCTAACTTGGCAAATAATTAATACTCCCTCCGTCCCTACATAATTTTTGTGCTTTCCTTTTTTGTCCGTCCCAAAATAATTGTCTTGTTTGAAAATTTTCTTTTTAAGAAAATACTTTTACTATTTTACCCTTACTTTTTCTTCATACTTTAACTATAGGCCACATACACATGTGCATTAAAGGAAACTACTCATATGAAGATTTGAAAATTTGGGGATTGATCTAACAATACTGTATTTCATTTAAACCACCACTGTCATCCCTAGAATCGCCACGACCACCACCCCTAACCACCACCACCATCCCGACCATCGCCGCCACAGCCATCACCACCACCAAGAAATGCGCTTACCTTGCCTTGCTCAAATGGAGAAATATAATCTCTTTAGCTTTTGTTCGGTCACACTTCTTTCTTCGAACGTCTCTGTCTTCTTAGTCGCTTTCCTCCTTCGGTGTCAGATCGCTAAGCAATGAGAGAATTTAATTTTGGGATGAGACTACTTGAAAGGATTTCAGTAGGTGACAATCTCTTTCAATCAAAGGAGAGTTGCGGTAGAAGAAAAGAAAGTTGATAGCTATGGGAGGGAAATAAAATGATTCTCTCATCTAACAATATCGGGTCCTATGGAAAGGTGTAAGCAAGTAAAGACCAAAAGAGGCTAGGGATTTGGAACCCTGTTATGGAAATGAGTAAAATATTCAAATGGATTTAGGGTGTGGCGCCCAGTTATATGTGGTTGGTGGCGGTGATTTTTATAGTGGTGGTAGAATATGACTTAGCTAGAAATGAAGAGAGATGAAGAATTTTTGTAATTAAATAAAAATAAAAATATAGTTTTATAATAATATAAATACTAAAATAGGTCAAAGTGAATTAGCCTCAGATTTCACTTTGCACCCCAATCCAAATGACTAACATAGTCCTCATGTGACATGCATATGTCAAATTTCGTTACAATTTCTAACGCCCATAAGGTCAAGGGGGCTAATTGGGACAGATGGCAACAACGTGTATTAAAGTTGGACACTTTCGTAGGTTGGGGTGCATAGTGGGATTTGGTGGATACATTAGGGTAAAAATCATATTTTGATATTTTTATGGTTAAACGATATCTTCTAACTTGGCAAATAATTAATACTCCCTCCGCCCCTACATAATTTTTGTGCTTTCCTTTTTTGTCCATCCTCAAATAATTGTCTTGTTTAAAAATTTCCTTTTTAGGACAATACTTTTACTATTTTACCCTTACTTTTTCTTCCTACTTTAACTATAGGCCACATACACATGTGCATTAAAGGAAACTACACACTATACCAATATTAATAATCAAGTCAATTATTTTTTTCTTAATCCGTGTGTCATGTCAAACAATACAATAATTTAGGGACGGAGGGAGAACTATGGAGTTATTTCATTTTTTTAAGAAAAATTGGGAAGAAAGTCGTTGATATATTCTTCTCAAATGCCAGTTTTATATGATTGCTTAAGACAGTTCTCATGCGTTAAAAGATTTTGAGTTAACTTGTATGATGTCTACAACTCGATAAACTAACTTGCAGTGAAAAATGCGTACTTTCAGTGTTATTGGAGACTTTGCTCATGTCGTTTTTAGAATTTGTGACTCAGTGTTAGGAAGTGAAAATAATGGTTTGATTGAGAGATTTTTGAATGCTTGTTTTCAATTGATATACTGATAAGAGTGAACACACTCAAAGTGAAAAGACAATGCTCATTAAATTTTAACTCTATTTCTTTTGGGATAATTTATTTTGCAATTTAGAAAGTATGTAGATATTCATAGTAATGGTTAATTTGAATAAAATATTAATAACACATTTTTTATTTATTTTTAAAAGGTTTTATTTCTATATTACAAAATAAAATTGCTAAAGATAGTATATATATTTACTTTAACGTTATTATGTAATATAAGATTGTCTATACATTTCTGAACGTAGGAGAGCCTATTCGAAATTTCTAGAATTTAACGGACAGTGAAAATCCTAAAAAAAGTTACTTAGTTTTGTTAATATGATCTACTTTAGTCCTTCAACTTAGTAAGAGTATTTATGTGACATTTAAAAATATTGGATAACATTTGTAAACGGTAATGACAGGAAGGGAGAATCTCACAAAAAAATTGACATGTGAGACGAAATGAATAAAATTCAAAATGTAGGAGCTAACTAAAAGTTAGGTATAAGTGGAGGGACCAAATTATTATTTAACTCTTCATGATATTAATTAGTTCATTACAAATTTACTTGTTCGACCTTAATTAATGGTGAATTATTTATTAAATTTAGGGCTATTTTTGTCCAAACATTAATTTTTATCTTGATAAATTTACTTATTTTGTCCTTAATTAAATGGTGGGTGGTTTATTACGTATAGGGTTAATTTTGTCCATTTATTAATTTATAAGAAACATCTCACACTTTTATAGTATAGGAGATAGGAGATAGGAGATTAAGTCAACAAATGCCTATATCAATCATAATTTTATTTTTATAAAAGTACTCCTAAAATATATCGATTAATCTCAATGTAATTTATCAATGTTAAATTACACCCGTGCAGAGCACGGGTTCTATAACCAGTACAACAAATGAACAAGGAAAAATAAAAACTTATAAAAGCATATTTTATAAAAGGCTTTGTTTTCATTAAAAAAAAAGAAAAAGAAAAACAAACACAACAAACAATTATTGAAGGTTACAGTAAGCAGTCTAAACTGGTAGAATAATGCCATGAAAAGTAAAGCAGAATACTTTCGAACCACTAGCCTGTAATTAACCAAAGCCCAGACGCACATAGAAAAACCGAGAAGAGAGTTCATGGAGCCTCAAGCTAAATATGGACATGCTAACCAGACTCCATGGATAAAAGACACAGTAACCTCTTCCCACCCTCACTAACCACAACGACCTCCTCCATGTTTGAACGACAACATAAAGCACACTAAAGGTGAAGATTTTGTGGAGATGATTTCATACTCAAGAACTAAATGATACAATCTTAATCGAAGAGAGTGCTTCCCCTTAGCAAGTGCAGCTCTTGGATAACCCGACTAATGTCCATGCGATCTTGTGGTGACTCCACGGAGCATGCCACTCCAATCTTGAGAATTGAAATCAAGCACTCTCCATTTTTTCCATTTAGAAGCACCGGTTCCACAATCTCCAATGCACAATTAGATACAGCCATACTAGCATAATTATGAAGGTTTAGGCCGCCTTGAAACAAAGGGTCAGTAGGCCTCTTCCCTATCACCAATTCCAGCAAGAGAATTCCGTAACTATATACATCTCCATTTGTTGACACTTCATTTCCAAGACCATACTCTGCAGCAGAAAGTAAGTGTTGGAGCTGAAGGAAATAAATGGACTAAAAGGTACAGGGAACAACAATAAAAGATGTAAAAGAAGGGTAAATGATCAAATGACACTGTGACCTTCTCTTTTAGCTCCAGTGTTACAAATTCTATTATTTTTCAAGCAAATACTGGGGATCATTTTGTCGTTTACCAGTAAAAGAAGAGTACTATTGAGATAAATAAGCAAAGCATATATACTACAATTGAAAAATGAAGGGTGCATTATATTCTAGAAGAATAAAAAAAAAATTGAAAGCTAAATTTAGATGTTCAGCTATAAAATATTGGACAATCTAAGATAAGGATCTTTATGCCTCACAACAAAGATCATACCGAAATTAGTTTTACGACTAACATGCAATTGTAGTGTTCATTTGCCTTTAGGGCAGCTTCAAATAGGCTACCAACTGTTCAAGCACAATGTTTTGGGCATTTTCACAAGCACATAAGTCAAATATTACTTGATTTATGTTATTCTGCTGGTATGATCTATGGTTTTCCGGTTGATATGATCTTTGAAAGATGCAAATACAAAAAAGTAATCTAATTTCAATGTTTACCTGGAGGTGTGTACCCAATAGTTCCCACAATTCCAGTTGTGCTACTTGGATTTGCATTTGAGAGTTCAGGGAGAAGAATTCTTGCTAGCCCAAAATCTCCAACATGAGCAACCATGTCTTCGTCTAGTAGAATGTTGCTTGGCTTTAGATCGCAATGTATAATAGGATGCTTAGAGTGATGATGAAGATAGTCGAGTGCACAAGCCACATCAATAGCAATGTCAATTCTTTGAAGAAGGCTAAGTTGGTGAAGTTCATTTGGTGTACCGGGACTCGAATGCAACCACCTTTCCAGACTCCCATTTGGCATGAACTCGTAAACTAGAGCATTGAAATCTTTACCTTGAAAATCAACACTTGAGCAAGAAGTTATGATCTTGACAAGATTTCGATGTCGAATATGTCTTAAAGCGTCACACTCTCTTATGAAACTCTTGAATCCCCTTCCATGTTGAAGGTTCAGTACTTTGACAGCAACAGTCGCACCATCTTCATCAAGGACTCCTTTGTAAACTGAGGCGGAGGAACCCACACCAATCAAATTTTCTGAAGAGAACCCATTAGTTGCTTTGTGGAGTCTTTCATAAGAGACCTTCAAGAATGATTCTTTCAATACCAATCCTGGTGCTGATCTTTTCTTCTCTTTCCAACAGAACAAGAAGAATGACAGCACTGCTACCCCCACAAGCGTGGACAATACCGATATAACTACTATGAGTGCAAGGGACAATCTTTTGGCACTCCTTGAGTCTTTAAAACTGCACTTGGGCAACTGAAGTTCAGAAATGCCTCCACAAAGTCGATGGTTTCCCACAACTGATACTGCACTTGAATTGGCAAAGACTCCTTTCGTTGGTATATCACCTTCAAACTCGTTGAAGGATATATCCAGATTCTCCAAATTAAATTCCTCCAAGAATCTTGGCAACGGTCCAGAGAAGTTGTTATGTGACAAGTTTAGGTATTGGAGTGCTCTTAAAGAACTCATTGATGTGGGAATGGATCCCTGAAAAAAGTTGCCATCCAGGTGTAGGAATTCAAGACTTGAGCAACCACCAAGGTTACTCGGCAATTCACCTGACAAGTAATTCCCAGCTACAGAAAGATATCCCAAATTTTTTAGGCTGCCAACCTCTGCTGGAAGTGGTCCAGATAAATGGTTGCTTTCGAGGTCCAAGGCAATTGAAAGTGATGAAAGTCCAAAAATTTGTCTGGGTATGCTTCCACTGAGGTTATTTTGACGAAGGGAGAGGATAATCAAGGAAGTGCAGTTCCCAACACTTAAGGGTATAGTTCCCTCTAACTTCTTGTTGTCTATTCGAATATCAATTAGCGATGACAGGTTTCCAACGGAAGCAGGAATTTTACCATAGAAATTATTGTTCAAGAGAAGCAATCTTTGTAACTTTTGAAGATTGCCGATGGTAATGGGAATAGTACCTGTGAATTGGTTATCACCCAAACCCAAGAAAGTTGAGCTTATAAGATTACCTAATGATAGAGGGAGGCTTCCAAATAATGAATTTCTACTCACCGATAGAACCTCGAATCGGAAAGAGAAATTCCAAAGGAAATTTGGTAACACCCCACTGAATTTGTTGTCCCCAAGATCCAATATGTGTAAGTTACTGCAATTGGACAATGAATCTATAAACTTCATTTCATCGTGTTCCCCACTTCCAAGATTATTTCTGAACAAAAATACAAATTTGAGATTTTGGAGGTTTGCAAAGTCAATTGCTACTTTCCCATCAAAATTATTAAATCCAGCATCAATCACGCCTAATTCTGAACAATTAGAAATTGAGGGTGGAAGGGATCCAGTGAAGTAATTGCTCCTAACTTGAAGGATATGAAGATGGGGTAGCATCAAACCTAAGCTTGTGGGAAGACTGCCCCTAAGTTGATTCTCAGAAACAAACAAAGTATTTAGCAACGAAAGGTTGTAAAGGGATGGAGGGATTGTACCAATGAGATCGTTACCACCCAATCCAAGAAAACTTAGGCTTCTCAACTTGTGGAAAACATTTGGAATGCTTCCCCCCAAGTGACAATCTTCAAGAGATATAATTTCTAGAGATGTGAGATTCCCAATGAATGGTGGAATCCCACCACTTAAATTGTTAAATTCAAAACCAAGTATTTCGAGCAACAACATAGAACTAAGCTCTTTTGGGATTTTCCCAACAAGGTTATTCATGCCAAGTAGAAGATGAGACAGGTTGGCGCAATTCGATAAGTTGGCAGGAATTTCCCCCTCGAGGGAATTATTAAAGAGGCCGAGACCTTGTAATCTAAATAAACGACCAAGTTCGGGAGGTATACCACCACCAAGTGTATTGTTATGGAGCCGGATCTTCCTAAGAAAGCTCAGGTTTCCTATGTAAGGAGACAAGGAACCCACTAAGCCTCTAGTTGAAAGATCTAAGACGGTAACTCTTTTGTGACGAACACCACATGTAATACCTTGCCATTGGCAATAATGTAACGAGTCATTCCAAGAACTCATAACCTGTTGAGGATCATATAAAATCTTAGACTTAATGGCCAGTAGCGCAAGACGATCTGTGTCATTTGCACCAAAGCTAGTAGTGGCACTTGTATAGGGGAGAAATGTAGTAACATGTAGCATAAGAAAAAAGATAAACATGGCTATTTGTGTGAAGCACATTTCTGAAAGTTGAGTTGCATGTACATTTAACCATCGTTGGAGGGGCTGAATTTATATATGGTTCATGGCAGGACCACAATTTGTTATCTTGTAAGCACAATTTGTCTACAATTTGTTATCTTTATGAGTTGTCTCTATTTATACTCCGTGAGTCATATTCTTAAGCACAACTTGTAAAGTCATCTTTATGAGTTGTCTATACTCAGTGAACAATTTGTTAATTTTCTCTCTCACTCACTCATGTAAGCACAACTTGTTAAGTCATCTTCTTCACATCTATTGAGACATCTTTAGGCGTACTGCGGTCTGCGACCACTACAGTCACCGGTTTTGAATTGCAAGTTTGACTAAATCAAAGTTTGTGTGACCTTCGTTCTCCAAGGAAAAAAACTTAATCATCTCTATTGCCTTTATCTTTTTTCTCCATAGAAAAGACTTCAAAGAAAAGCCTTCACCGAACCGTTAGTAGTACTCTCATTGTGATCTTTATTGCATTTTTTCTTTTCTCCAAATGAAAAGATCTAATGGAACAAAATTATTTAACCCTAATTTCTCGAGTCCTCTTTTTCCCTCTAATTAGATAAAGGCTTCATAAATGAGATGGCCAATAAAGAAAAGTGTTGGGGAAATCGATTAATTCTGAATGAATTCTCCAAGGCACGAAAATGAATTCGATGTCTTTAAAGAGATGTTTTCAGCCTTCCAGTATGAACTGCGAATCACAAAAGGCTTTGGACTGCGAATCACAAAAGGCTTTGGACGAAAGATCTCTCTCAGGATACAATGGAGTTGTGTTTGATTCAAAGTGTGATATTTGAATCAAACCCGAAGCACTCTTCTTTTACGGGAAATCTTATGATGCTCGAGCGATAGCCCTATTGTTATGTGTTTTGTATTTGGTTGTTCAAACCTTTTATACTTGGAGTTGGGATCTCTTTAAAAAAAAAAAAAAAAACGACTAGCAATTGGCGAACAATTATGATTTAACACAATAACAAATATATGTATATATATTAGATTTAAATTTAAATAAATTTGAAATTATATAACAATTCCCCCCAATTTTCAAATTTTATTTAAGTATAATATGTACAGGTATATATATATATATATATGTATATATATATATATATATATATGTATGTGGTGATGGTTGTATCACTTAGGTGATTGCCTACGTACCCTTTCGGGATCAAGCATTCGTAGTTCCAAAACGTATCATCATAAGAAAGAGATAGTACATAGATGAAAGTCGCTTTTGGCTTTGAACTTCCACTTAGTGTAGACCACTCAAGGTTTAATCAAGGTGCTATCGTGAACGAATCTTGAACCAAGGACCCCATTAGACTAAGCCGAAGTCATCACACATACTAAATTCCAAGCAAGAGTGTCTTATTTGTCCAACGCATTAATGGCCTTGCGTATATCCTGATGTCGTAAGTGCTTTAGAGATGGTCTAAATATCTCATGGAAAGCGGCCTGACTTTTACACTTATCTAGGTAAGTTCTCAAAGTAATTCATATATATTAGATTTAAATATAAATAAATTTAAAATTATATAACAAAAAATAGGTCAATATAAATGAGACCGAGGGAGTAGCACATATACAGTAAATCCCTGTCCACGTACGTATAACACTGCAGTTCCCTATCCTTTTTCTTCCCTGTTGAACTGCAAAGTTGCCCCTTTCTATTAGAAGAACTTGTATTTCTATTTCCCTTCCACAATGGGAAATTCTTACTAGTCTAGTGTGAATATGTATGAACAAAAGGGAAGCAAATATGAGTAAATGTACGGGGGATCACTACATTGCCTTCAGAGAATCTCAATTTTGCTACTTAATTAATTTACAACGGAAAACGAACTTCTCTTAAAGCATTGGAAAATGTGTGCCGGTGAAGTTCTTGGAGAGGTATATATTAAAGTATATAAGGTAACACAAGCATCTTTGTAAAAGGCTTTGCTTTCATTAAAAACAAACAAACACAACAAACAATTATTGAAGGTTATAGTAAGCGCGCAGTCTAAACTGCTCGAATAATGCCATGACCACAAAAAGTTAAGCAGAATACTTTGGAACCACTAGCCTGCAATTAACCAAACATAGAAAAACCGAGAAGAGAGTTCATGGAGCCTCAAGCTAAATATGGACATGTTAACCAAACTCCATGGATAAAGCACACTAAAGCTGAAGATTTTGTGGAGCTGATTTCATACTCAAGAACTGAATGATACAATCTTAATCGAAGAGAGTGCTTCCCCTTAGCAAGCGCAGCTCTTGGATAACCCGACTAATGTCCATGCGATCTTGTGGTGACTCCACAGAACATGCCACTCCAATCTTGAGGATTGAAATCAAGCACTCTTCATTTTTTCCGTTAAGAAGCATCGGTTCCACAATCTCTAATGCACAATTAGCTACGCCCATACTAGCATAATTATGAAGGCTTAGGCCTCCTTGAAACAAAGGGTCAGTAGGCCTCTTCCCTATCACCAATTCCAACAAGAGAATTCCGTAACTATAGACATCTCCGTTTGTTGACACTTCATTTCCGAGACCATACTCTGCAGCAGAAAGTTTTGCAGCTAAAGGAAATAAATGGACTAAAAGGTACAGGTAACAAAATAACAGAGTGTACTTTTGTTTTAACAGTGTTACATACTCTATTGTTTTAGCTCCGGTTTTACATACTCTACTATGTTTTAAGCAAGGTACAGTGGGTCAATTAGAAGGAAAAAAATTGAAAGCTAAATTTAGATGTTCAGGTATAAAATAATGGACAATGCAAAATAAGGATATTAATGCCTTACAACAAAGCTCATACCAAAATTAATTTTACGGACTAATATGCCAAATGTAGCGTTCATTTTTCTTTAGGACAACTTCAAGTAGGCTACTAACTGCTTAAATATGGTTTGGGCATTTTGACAAGCAAATAAGTCAAACTGTTCAAATATGGTTTTCTGGTTGATATGATCTTTGTAAGATGCAAATACAAGAAAAGTGTCTAATTTCAATGTTTACCTGGAGGTGCGTACCCAATAGTTCCTCTAATTCCAGTTGTGCTACTTGGATTTGCATTTGAGAGTTCAGGGAGAAGAATTCTTGCCAGCCCAAAGTCTCCAACATGAGCAACCATGTCTCCATCCAAAAGAATGTTGCTTGGCTTTAGATCGCAGTGTATGATAGGATGCTCAGAGTGATGGTGAAGATAGTCGAGTGCACAAGCCACATCGATGGCAATGCTAATTCTTTGAAGAAGGCCAAGTTGGTGAAGCTCATTTGGTGTACTGGGACTCGAATGCAACCACCTTTCTAGACTCCCATTTGGCATGAACTCGTAAACTAGTGCTTTGAAATCATTGCCTTGAAAATCAACACTTGAGCAAGAAGTTATGATCTTGACAAGATTTCGATGTCGAATATGTCTCAAGGCATCACACTCTGTGATGAAACTCTTGAATCCCCTTGCACGTTGAAGGTTTAGTACTTTGACAGCAACGGTTGCACCATTTTCATCGAGGACTCCCTTGAAAACTGAGGCGGAGCCACCAACACCAATCAAATTTTCTGAAGAGAACCCATTAGTTGCTTTGAGGAGCCTTTCATAAGAGACCTTCAAGAATGATTCTTTCAATACCAATCCTGGTGGCTGATCTTTTCTTTTCTTTGTGTACCAACAAAACAGGAAGAATGACAGCGCTGCTACCCCCACAAGCGTGGACGACACTACCGAGATAACTACTATGAGTGAATGGGACAAACTTTTGGCGCGCTTTGAGTCTTTAAAACTGCATTTGGGCAACTGAAGTTCAGAAATGCCCCCACAAAGTCGATGGTTTGCCACAACTGATACTGCACTTGAATTGGCAAAGACTCCTTTCGTCGGTACCTCACCTTCAAACTTGTTGAAGGATACATCCAGATTCTCCAAATGAAATTCCTCCAAAAATCTTGGCAACGGTCCAGAGAAGTTGTTATGTGACATGTTTAGGTCTCGGAGAGCTCTTAAAGAGCTCAATGATGTGAGGATGGATCCTTGAAACAAGTTGCCATTCAGGTATAGGAGTTCAAGACTTGAGCAGCCACCAAGGTTACTCGGCAATTCACCTGACAAGTAATTCTCAGCTACAGAAAGTTGTCCCAAATTTTTTAGGCTGCCAACCTCTGCTGGAAGTGGTCCAGACAGATGGTTGCTTCCGAGGTCCAAAATAATTGAAAGTGATGAAAGTCCAAAAATTTGTGTTGGTATGCTCCCACTAAGGTTATTTTGATAAAGGGAGAGAAGATTCAAGTTAGTGCAGTTTCCAACACTTGAGGGTATAGTTCCATCTAATTTGTTGCTGTCTATTTCGAGATCAGTTAGCAATGACAGGTTTCCAATGGAATCAGGAATTTTACCACAGAAATTATTTCTCGAGAGAAGCAATATTTGTAACTTTTGAAGATTGCCGATGGAAACGGGAATAGTACCTGTGAATTGGTTATCGACCAAATCCACGAAAGTTAAGCTTCTAAGATTACCTATTGATAGAGGGAGGCTTCCAAATAATGAATTTCGGCTGGCCAATAGAAACTCGAATTGGGAAGAGAAATTCCACACAAAATTTGGTAGCACCCCACTGAATTTGTTTTTACTTAGATCCAATTTTTGTAAGTTACTGCAATTGGACAATGAATCTATAAACTTCAATTCATCGTGTTCCCCACTTCCAAGATTATTTACAGCCAAAAGTACATTTTGGAGATTTTGGAGGTTTGCAAAGTCAATTGCTACTTTCCCATCAAAATTATTATTTGGAACAACAATCGAGTATAATTCTGAACAATTGGATACTGAGGGTGGAAGGGATCCAGTGAAGTAATTGTTACTGAGATGAAGGAATTGAAGATGGGGCAGCATCAAACCTAAGCTAGTAGGAAGACTGCCCCTAAGTTGATTCCCAGCAACAGAGAAATAATTTAGCAACGAAAGGTTGTAAAGGGATGAAGGGATTGTCCCAATGAGATCGTTACCACCCAATTCAAGAAAACTTAGGCTTCTCAACTTATGGAAAACATTTGGAATGCTTCCACCCAAGTGACAATCAGCAAGAGATATAGTTTCTAGAGATGTGAGATTTCCAATGAATGGTGGAATCCCACCACTTAAATTGTTCTCGTAAATTGAAAGTGTTTCCAGCAACAACAGAGAACTAAACTCTTCTGGGATTTTCCCAACTAGCTTGTTTGTGCCTAGTTCAAGAAGAGTGAGGATGGCACAGTGCGATAAGTTGGATGGAATTTCCCCTTCAAGGGAATTGTTAGAGAGACTGAGTTTTTGTAATCTAAATAAACTACCAACTTCAGGAGGTATTCCACCACCAAGTGTATTGTTATCGAGTAGGATCTCCCTAAGAAAACTCAGGTTTCCTATGTAAGGAGACAAGGAACCTACTAAGTCTCTAGATGAAAGATCTAAGACGGTAACTCTTTTGTGACGAAGACCACACGTAACACCTTGCCATTGGCAATAATGTAACGAGTCATTCCAAGAACTCATAACCCGTTGAGGGTCCTGTAAAATCTTCGATTTAATGGCAAGTAGAGCAAGACGATCTGTATCGTTTGCACCAAAGCTAGTATAGGGGAGAAATGTAACATGTAGTAGCATAAGAAAAAAAGATAAACGCAGTGGCTATTTGTGTTGAGTTCATATTCTGAAATTGGAGGAGCTTTTACATTAACCATTGCTGGAGGAACTGAATATATATGTGGTTCATGGAGCTACTAGAACCACAATTTGCTACTTAAGTCAACTTGCAGGTGGAATATGACCTACAACTTCAACTGAACAGTGGACCTCTATCTTTATGAGTTTTCTATTTTGGCCATAATTAGCAGTGAGACTATAAATACTCCACCGTTTAAAAGAAGAGTTCATTTTTCTTTTTAAAGGTTAACGTGTACTAAATCAAATCAAAATTTTACATACTTTACATATATTTTAGGAAATAAAATTTTATTAATTAAAAAATATTTTAAGAATATTATAGATTATAACTTTATAAAAATCACTAAATTTATGTTAATTATTTGTCAAACTTTAACTAAATTGACCAAAAAAAGTCAAAAGTTGACTCTTTACCTGGAATGGAGGGAGTAATTAAATCCAATGGAAGGAAAAATGATCAATTTTGCCTCATACTTTGAACAATTTTTAAATTTTGTCATTGTACTTTTGGAGCAAAATTGTCATTGTACTTTCAAAGAAGGTTGCAATTTTGTCCTTATCCCTTGTCATCCAAATTTCTTAACAAAATTAATTACAAATTTTCAATCACCTCCCCAAAATTTTATACATAAGTTGGAATATCTTTAACGATAGATGAGTTCGAAATTAGGTGGATCGAGTGAGTTAAGGTTATTGACAGATGTCAATAATTAAACGAAAATTTCTGACCGGCTTTTACTTTAAAGTAATATTGATATAAATTATTAATTAAAAAATTAAAATAAAACATTATTAAAAATAATTCTTATAAAAAGATAGTTATTCATTAAAAAAAGAATGTTAACATGGCATAATTATCATTTTGATTATTAAATATTAAAATAAAACTTTTATTTTTCTTGTAATCTTATATAATTCTAACTAAAAAGGATTTTAAGGAATATTAATACAAAAATAAGTTTACATTTTCTAGTTAATTCTCTTTATAAAAATTAATTATATTTAATAAATGAGTGTTGTCGACTAGATTCCATGGATTAACTATATTTAAGGCAAAATATATTGAGTAATTGATTTAAATATTTTCTCTTATTTTTCTATTTAGACGATATATCTTTCCCTTCTTGTTTTTAATATATGTTTATTCATTCTTTCTTTCTCTGTTTCTTTTTGTTCATAAAATATCTTTTTTTTTCTTCTAACCCTTGGAAGAAACAAAATAATTTAAGAACCAAAATACCATTTATTTTCTAACACCAATTATTATTAAGGATCTCCCAACATTTTAAAAAACTTTAGGGAGGCGATTGAAAATAATTCATTAGAAATTTGATGACATTAGTGATAATAGCAAATTTGCATCTCCCTTTCAAACTATAATGACAATTTTGCCTAAAAATAATACAATGACAAAATGTAAAAATTGGTAAAAGTACAGTGACATAATTGATTATTTTTCCTCCAATGGAATGTCTTGCATCTTAATTATGTAAATGATGTTCAGTAGGACTAACTGCACTTGAAGAGAC
This sequence comes from Platycodon grandiflorus, assembly GCA_016624345.1. Lineage (NCBI taxonomy): Eukaryota > Viridiplantae > Streptophyta > Magnoliopsida > Asterales > Campanulaceae > Platycodon > Platycodon grandiflorus. The sequence continues at coordinate 49,682,371 of CM028365.1, forward strand.
GTTTTGGAATCAAAATTTCACATACCAAAAATGAGTAGACTTGACTAAATCAAAGTTTGTGTGGCCTTCATTCTCCGAGGAAAAAATCTTATTGTCTTTATTGCATTTTTCTTTTTCTCCGTGGAAAAGACTTGGTCAAGCATTTAGTCTTTACTGTGCGAATTGCCTTTTCTAGTTCCTCCAGAGAAAGCCTTCGCCGAACAGTTAGTCAAGCACTCTCATTGTCATCTCTATTGTCTTTTCCATTTTCTCCGGAGGAAAAGATTTAAGGCAAAAATTTAGATAAGACCGGACAATTTCATATAACTAATATAGTGTTAATGAGTGAATTGGTCAAAGTGAGTCTGTGTTACGTTAAGATGGGATCGATCAGGAGACCTACTTAAGATTTAATGTAACAATTAATTAATCCTAATTTCTCTACTTCTCTTTTTCCCTCCACAAAAAAGGCTCCATAGATATCTAAATTGTATTCATCTTCTTTTTTCTTCTCCAAGTAAAAGGGTTCACAAAGGATATTTACTCTTACTAACAACAAAGGGCATTGCCGTAGCTCTGCTCAACGTCAACAGCTTTCGAACGCAAGTGCAATATTTAGCATATGTAATTACCAATCAACATTCCACGCGTTCCAATGTAGTTCCTCTCATTCCAATTGAGCTTTTTTAAGAGTTAGAGAGAGAAGTAACCTTACAAGCACAAATTTCCAACATGAGCAACAAAATCATGTGTCAATAATCTATTATGTTAGGACCTTTTGTATAAATTAGTTTTGATGATGATATTTAGGTTAGAATTATTCCCAAAGATTAGAATTTTTATAAACAATAGTTTTCAATCTTTTTCATCAAAAAGTGTTAGCTTTTTCTGAAAAAGCTAAGTGCAGAAACAGCAAAATAGGTAAGATCAGCAACAGAAACAACAAACAACTAAGTGGAGAATGTAACGCCCTGGACCCGAGATCTGATATGGAACCTCAAATCAGTGCGCTAAATAACAATAAGAAATTAAAACCACCGGTCATAACGAGCCATACTAACTCAAAACCATAAGTAAGCAATAAAACACCAACTGAAATACGAGTTATAAAAACTCCAACAACAACAAATACTAAAACAACCTCAATGGCTAGAACACAAGCCGGAGAACAACAATAAACAGCCACGAGCTAACACATTCAGAAACCCACTAGTAATAAACAGAGATCATAAACTAGTACACATGCTCGACTACAAGTCGGCACCGAAATAAAAGTCTACAAGTAAAGTACAATATAATACTACCCAACCTACTGAGTTTATATAACTCAGCTTTAGCCATCGTCCTCACATACAAAAGGTGAATACAAAATTCAAGTTCTACAATAGCACTATCCTAGTACACATCCAGCTAATATACTTGAGCCAAGCTGGCCTCACTGTGCTGGATCTTAAAGACTACGAACTAAGAAAAACAATAAAAGGCGTGGGGTGAGACAAAGCTTAATAAGTTACTAAATGCAGCAATATGACATGTTATTATGCACAACAGTATTAACAGAATATAATAACATGTAACAGGTCTCACATAATAACAATCAACCCTATTCTACACTAGAGGCTTAGCTACCGCCAACCGTCTCATACCGGTTGGAGAGCGCGACCAACATTCGCTCGTATAGAAAGCACATAGCAGTAAAGCAAACACATAGCAAGGATATTGTGTCGACGTACACCTCCAACCCAACCAATATTTTTGACCTTATCGCTTCATTCCGAATTAATGTCATTGCTACTGATATCCACGTACTGATGTCATGCTCAATCAAGGAACTATTATGCATATTTCGTAAGTGAACCAGTATTCGTATTCACGTCGACGTGAAGACCCAGACCTACCAATGACCTGGGAACCATCACGGAAATAACTTGCCAAAGTTGCGCTTATTGCATACAAAAGTGGGGCTAAAACCCTTGCCATGGCCAACGGCAGGGCGAGGTCCAGTGTATTGGCCCCACAGCTAATACGCAGCCCCTGCTCCCGCATTAACCGTGCGTCAATACACCTCCAAATATGCATCTATCAGCTACACTCCATGCAATGCACAAGTAGATATTTACTTGTCATGCTAAACAGATCAAGAAGTGTTCGTATTGAATCACAACCAAATCACATTAATTCATGATGTGCCTTATTGAATCACATACACCCAAAACATCACAATGTGCTCGTAAATACTAAACACATAATCAATTATCAAAGTATGATGACTGTCTTATCACGTACTAAAACAATTACATGGTGTTCGCAATCATTGAACACATATATCTAACCACAAGGGTAGGTTAGTCGTTCCTGCACCCAATCAAGATAACAAGCGACTATAGCATGTAAGCGATTCTCAAATCAATTCAAACTAAGTCCGCTAATGCTAGACATTATAACCCCAACAAATATAAGTCAACTCGTACTTACTACCGTCAAATCATCACACAATGACTATAATTAACTTAGGATACTACAGTATCGTATAATAACACAATACGCTCTTAATCATGTGTATCATAAACCATCACATTTCGCTTCTGTCACGCACTAATATACGTAACTACTCGACACTAGTTTCATCACCCGTATTGGGCTGATAATAGGGCTAGGTCACTAGTACCTATAACATAATCAATTTGTCTCGCAATATTTGGAGACTAATCATCTCGTATCTCGTGTCACACACTACGGTTCGTAATTAATCAATAATCCATATAGGATAACAAAAAATACAATTAACCATTGTTCGTACGTAGGGAGTAATTAACATCTCAAGTTAATCAGCGGTCAACTCGTGTTGACTTAACAAATCAATGATATTATTATTCACTAAATTATGGACATACCAAATGGGTCCCCCAACAACGTAGGAAACTAGTATTCATCTCGTAGTAATTTATACTACTCACCACTCAACTCCGTAGAGTCAATTATGCCCAATAAACAGTTCATCATATCACCCGACATATTTTTGTTATGTCCTAAGCGGACTCCGTTAGAGTTAGTCACGACAAGTACTCAGTTCGCTATGGTATTCGATATAATTTTATTATATCCTATTTGACTCCGTCAGAGTCGTTATTAATTTTTGAGTTACCGAGGCGACCTGTGGTATCACCTTAATTTAGTCATACTAATTTTAGTACCAATTATTCGGTACAATAATTCACCCAAATGCGTTTACGCAAGTCTCATCGCAAATAAATTAACAACTTCTTCACGGCTACTATACGAGCCGAAGCAACACAATAATAACAAGTACACCTCGACGAGCTAATAATGCTTGGAGCCAAATAACAACAACACACCTCGACGAGCTAGTAATGCTTGTACCCAAATAAAAATAACAATAAACATTAACAACCAACAAATAGCACGAGTTCTTCTCGTCTATAACGATTCTAGCATGTAAATATCTTGATTTATCATGCGATGACTAAATCTAGGAGAAAGAGAGTTAGTACACCGAAGAGATTAATTATTGTTCCGGTAGATCATTCCCCTCATCGAGCTCTACACCGCTACGAAGTTCGATAGTCGAATCAACGCTCGATCCTTGTGAGATCTAGACTTTCTCTCAGGGCTGGCCCAAGGCAAGGGCAGGCTGGGCGCCCGCCCAGGGCCCAAATTGGCAGGGGGCCCAAAATTTATTATATATGATAGTATTATATAGGTAGAACCATGTGAAGCTTAGGCCCAAACCGAAAAATCCAATGTGTTTAATTTGTGTTTTAAAAAAAATTGAAAAAGAAAAAGAAAGAGGCTTGGGCTGGAATTTAGTGCACCAATTTGTTAAGTCAACTCGACGGCAACGAACCGTCATCGCGAAGGACTGCACAAGAAATGGAGGTCGGAGAAAGATCAAAGAGACAAAGACCCACCTTCATCTCTTCTCAAAAATTCTGTAATCCTTCCTTCAATTCATCAAATCAATCTTCATCATAGTAATTAGTAAAGCTCAGCTTTGACCTTTGAGAAATAGCATCACTGCATGTCTGCATCACAATTCACAAAGAGGCTCTGAGTCTCAGTCTAAGGTTGTTTGAGATTGAGAACTGAGAAATCAAAAATATTAAGATTTAAGGTGAGAAAGTCAGAAAACTCAGTTTGTAAATTGTAATTGTATTACTCTATGTGTGTGCTTGTGTGTGTGCGTGTGTTACTGTGTTACTGTGTGTTGGCGACTTGGCAATGTGTTTGCTGTTACTTGTTACTTGTTAAATTTTTTTTTTTTTGACAACCTGTTAGTCTGTTACTTGTTAGTTAACTATGTTAATACTTAATAGTTACTGTGTTGGACCTTTGCCCAGTTGCCTACTTGCCTACTTGCCTTTTGGTGATGGTGATCATGGTGTTAATTGGTTATTGGTGTAATTCTAATTTTTTTTTTTCAATTTAATTTGTTAGAGACTAGAGAGACATGAGATTAATATAATTTGTTTGATTTTGAATGCCAGGTACAAGGTTGAATAGAGAGTTTGAAAAAAAATATTGAAGAGTTGGCCTTGTTTTTTCTTGGAAATACAGGTGCTTTCGTTCATTTTCTTGACTAATTTTGTTGCCACTGATTTATCATTTATATAATATTGCCTAAAAAGCATTTATCGGGAAGTGAAAAAAGGAAAAAAAGAAAATGAACGGAACAGTTAATAGAATCCCAAAAAGGAGCTATTGATAAATTTGTTAAAATAGTAAGCCCTTCTAGTGAGAATCCTGAGGAATTAGGTGAGGGTAATCTTGAACAACCAGTGAAAAATTTAAGTGATGAGAATCATGAGATTCATATTCATAAGGATGAGGATGTTGTTAATTTGAGTGAGCATGATCATGTCCCAAATACATCCAATCATGTCCCAAATACATCCAATTTAGAAAATTTGATAGTTGTTGAGCAATCACTTCCTTCATTTGATATTTATGATCCTAGAAATTTGGATAATATTGATAATAAAACAAGGGATATTTTAGTTGAAAAGGGGCCTCAAAGGGAAATGAATCTCGTGTTTCCTTTAGATAATACTTCTCGGCATTTTTCATGTTTTTCTTATTTTAGAAAATTGAGTAATTGAGAGACTAGCGATAGAAAATGGTTGATTTACTCTAAACATGTGGATAAATTATATTGTTTTTGTTGCAAGTTGTTCAAATCTAATAGCAAAAAAAATGCATTTGCATGGATTTAGAGATTGGAAGCACCTTAGTGAGAAACTCAAAGAATATGAGAATAATGTTGAACATATGACTAACATGAATACTTGGAATGAACTAAGAGCAAGATTGAGCAAAAATCAAACAATTGATAAAGATTTGCAACAAGATATTACAAAGGAGAAAGAACGTTGGAAACAAGTTTTGATTAGAATAATTTATGTTGTGAAATGCCTTGCTAAATACAATTTGGCTTTTAGAGGATCAAATGAAAAGCTTTACCAAGTTAGTAATGGAAATTTTTTGGGATTGATTGAGATGATTGCTGAATTAGATGTGGTAATGCAAGATCATATTAGACGAATTCAAAATCATGACATTCATTATCATTATCTTGGTCACAAGATTCAAAACGAATTGATTTCTCTTTTGGCCCAAAGTGTAAGAGGTTCTATTATGAAGATCATTAAAGAAGCGAAATACTTTTCTATAATTCTTGATTGTACTCTAGATGTTAGCCATCAAGAACAAATGAGTTTGATAATACGATGTGTGAATATGTCAAGCAACAAAATAAATGTAGATGAGTACTTTTTAGAATTCTTGAAAGTAGATGACACATCTGGATTAGGACTTTTCAATGAATTAATGAATGAATTTAAGTCTCTTGCTCCCAATGTCAATTATGTTAGGGGTCAAGGTTATGATAATGGTTCTAATATGAAGGGAAAGCACCGAGGGGTTCAAAAGCGATTACTTGAAATAAATCCAAGAGCTTTATATATGTCATGTGCTTGTCATAGTCTTAATCTCACTCTTTCTGATATGACACATTCTTGCGTTAAAGTCGTTTCATTTTTTGGAATTGTGCAACGTATATATGTATTATTTTCAAGTTCTCCAAAAAGATGGAAGGTTTTACTTGATAATGTTTCGGGCTTAACTGTGAAATCATTGTCCAATACACGTTGGGAGAATCGAATAAAAAGTGTTAAACCTATTAGGTTTCAATCTCCTCAAATAAGATTGGCATTAGTGGAATTATCTTGATCTTGTAATGATGCCAAGTCTAAGAGTGAAGCTGAAAGTTTGGTTAGTGCACTTGAGAATTTTGAATTTTTAATTAGTATGGTTATTTGGTATGATATTTTATTTGCTATTAACATGGTGAGTAAAAAGTTGCAGTCTAAATCTATGTGCATTGATGCTACCATGGAGCAACTACAAGGTGTTATGGTATTTTTTTGAGAAATATAGAAATGAAGGTTTTGTGTCTAGTATGAATATTGCTAAAAGTCTTGCATAAGAGATGAATGTAGAGCCTACATTTTTAACTAAACGTCGTATTATTAAGAAAAATAATTTGGTGAAAATGATCATGATGAAGAAATACAATCGTTTAGGAGTCTTTTAGAGTTAATTACTTTCTTGTTGTTGTGGAAATGGCAATTGCTTCGTTGAAGAATAGATTTGAGCAATTAACAACATTTGATAATATTTTTGGATTCTTATTTGATTCAAAGAAGTTGAGGTCATTACATGAAGATGAACTGAAAGAATGTTGTACTAATTTTACAACTACTTTTTCTCATGATAATGTGTTGGATGTGGATTTACATGATCTTTTTTCTGAATTAAGAGTATTGCAAATGACTTTACCAAATGAGTCAATGTCAACGATTGAAATTCTTAAATTTGTCAAAGCTCGAGATTATTATCCAAATGTTTCAATTGCTTATCGAATCTTATTGACCGTACCTGTGACTGTAGCATCAGCTGAGAGAAGTTTTTCAAAGTTAAAATTGTTGAAAACCTATTTGAGATCATCAATGTCACAAGAAAGGTTGAATGGTTTGGCTATTTTATGTGTTGAGAAAGACATGTTGGACAATATTGATCTTGAAAGTATTGTTGATGATTTTGCATCTAGAAAAGCACAAAAAGAATATTTTTCATGATCAGTTTATTGCTTGTTAGTGCAGTTATGTTGCTTTATGTTGCTGAGTTGCTGATTGGTGCTTGGTTACGGTACGGTTGCACTGTTTTGTTACTGCTAGTGATGTTTTATTGCCGCTTCTGTTCTTTTCCTGCTACTGTTTTAGTAATTTTGTTGTTATGACATTTGCAATATGTTGTTAGGTACTACTTTTGATAATTTATTCTTAATATTTTGTTATAACTTGAATTTGGTTAATTAAACAAGGGCCCTTTTTTCAACTTTGCCCCGGGCCTATAAAATGCTAGGAACAGCCCTGCTTTCTCTCACTAGAAACCCTTGGGAGATGAAAGAGATCTGAGATTACACCGATAAATCTTGAGTTTGTTCAGCTAGAAATAATCCCCTCGACTCGCTCTACGTCGTGGTGAAGTCAGATCGTCGATAGCTCGTCGGATTCTCAAGATGTGCTCACTTTCTCTCTCTGCTCTCTCTCTCTCTCCTCTTCTCTCTCTAACTCACGGTTGAATGGATGGAGAAATGAGTGAGAAGTGAATGTTTACTCCCACTTAAACAAGGGAGGAAGAAATCTTATTCAGGACATAACATAATGGTCAAAGGGTCAAATTACATAAAAAAAAAAAAAAAAACTTGTCAAAGCTAAAACAAGACAGATACGACCGCGTGGAGTGATGGGTGGGCATAATGCGGCCGCATTGATTCCAGAGAAATGGCTTCTTCGTGCATCCGCATGGTGCGAGGGCACTCGGAGTAGACCCTAAACCTTTCCAAAACATGCCTAGGTTGATCCTTAAGGTCTTTAAGTCATTCTAGGTTAATTCACAAAGTCAAAAACACACCTAAAACTCAACTAAATCAACCTCCCGCAAGGCTCAAACAACGACGAACACTAACCTCGAATGAACACAAGGGTTGGACACTCACGAACACAGCCTAAATCCACTCTACTTACAAATGAATGATGGAATTAACATACACATCTATCAGAAACAAGCTTAACCAAGGGATGAATACGCAAATACGAGTGAAGGCATATATTCACGGATGAATCAATATCGAGAACGACTTCTAATGAGTATGCAACCACGGCAACGATTCAACTCCGTCCGTTTCCCGGTCAAACTTGTACAACGAACTAACAAATCACGGTTAACAAGAAATGATAACTCATCTACAAATCAATCATTATAGGTCATAAATCATATCACAATGGTTTTTAACACGATACGGAGTAGCTATAAGCGAAATAAGAAGGAAATAGGGACGGAGCCTTACAGAGAAACAGCTAACAGCTAAGATTAGAAACAGCAAACAGGTAAGAAAGTAAACAGCAAACAGCTAAGACAACAAACAACAAACAGCAAATAACAGAAACAGCTATGAGCAGAAACAGCTATGACCGAAACATAACTGTTTATTATCTAGAAAATTCATTAAAGGTGATAAAGTCATTTCAAGATGCTGCTACAAAGAGAATCCCTAATTAGGGCAACACCAAAGCTATGAGAGACAAAAGGTCTTGTGAGACAAAAGGAATAGAATATTTCTAACTGTCACATGGTAATCTACAAGATACTCAAGTGGCATTTTCAAGTTGCAAATTAGAGTTGTTGCATAACAGCTCTTGACTCATTCAGTGGCTTTAAAAAGGATCTATCCCCATGAAGAAAACGCAGCCATTAAGAAGCTCCAAAAATAGCTCTCACACAAAAAATATTGCTCTTTTAAGAGAGAAAATATAGTTGAGAAATAGAAAAGAGCAGCAGCAACAACAAAACTGAAGAGCTACCACTTTTAACATTGAAGGATCACGTCAAAGAGAGTTTTTGCAAAGATTCTAACGTCACTTCAACACTGAAGATTCAAGCATCAAAGATCCACAACAAAACTTTATTTAGACTACTTAAGAGTCATTTCTTAGAAAGCAAAATCATCTTCTTTGTGAACTTAGTAAAGTGTCCCAATTGAGTTACCAACTAATAGAGAAAAACAGAGGTTTTTCTGTCAAGAATCTGTATATTTAATAGAAATATAGTGGATTATTGTATCATAAAGCCAAAGAGTTGTGAGGACAGTGGATGTAGAATAAGAGACCTGAACCGATATAAATAATGTTGTCAATTTCTCTATCCCTAAAACTATTTACTTATTGTCTTGCATTAGCTTAATTCTTTCATTTAATCACTTAACAAACTACTTTCGCTGTGCATAACTTTTTATCAAAGATTAAATTACATATCTAAATTATTAATTACTGCATTATAATTAAGGGACCTGACATATTAGAAAATAGGTACTTGCTTCATGATCAAACAGAAGCATTTTAAATTTTAAAGAGTGCCTCAACTTTCATAACTTGTTATCTCAGAGGATTTTGTGACAACTTTGGAGGTTTATTGTTCAACTGTAAAGCAAAAAAAGAAGAAAGAAGTACAAGGAAATGATCTTGTAATAAATAGGGACCAAAATGCCTAAAATATCAGTGAAATGTAATGATTAAAACTGGGGGTACACATTCTAGCAATTCAAACTTCCTATCTCATCTTATGATTAGTAACATGGTTATGGTTTTCTCAGCTTGGTTTATCACACAAAGGGTATTGGGGGTAACTTTTAAAAATGCAATCTGCAGGCATCCTTACTGATGTATAACAGAGCTCCATTATATCCTAGAGGCAATTTGCAATTAACATGTTTGCACATAGTAGTGGAGGCGAATTACGTCTTAAAGAAAGCATAATTCTTATGTGACTTAAGAGCAATTAAAGATACAGCAAACGAAAGATTACAACAATCTTAAGACGTTTTTATGTTTGTATTACAATAAAGCTCGGTTCGCACACGCGCAGTTAACTAAAAAGCTATCATCATCTTTTAAATTTTAACAGTAAGAATTTAATCTCACATTCACATGTGTAAAGGTAGTTATCTATCATATTTAGACTGATGCACAACGACTCCTCAACTCTCCAAACTCAGCCCAAATTGCTTCCATTTTGCACTACCTCCCTCCCTAGTATTGCCTCCATTTTGCACAGCCATCTCCCTAATCCCCAGAATTTGAACAACAATACTAAAAACCCATATTAGCTAACAAAAACCCCAAAAATTAATTTTAATTCACATGTTTATTACGGAGTATTAATTTTAATTCAATTATTATTCTGAAGAGTCACCCCACAAAACCTTAAGCATACATTGATCTAGTCTCGTATTGACACCATGTCATAAGCATGGGCTTAAATTCTGTTAGTATGCTAGAATAAAGGAAGAAGTACATTTTATCTTGAATCAGCTTAAAGTCGAGAGGCATGTGCACAATTAAAGATACAACCTGGAGAAATCTATGAATGTAAAATCATAAATCTGTCTAGAAAGAACTAGAGTAATCAACATAGAACTAGAGTAATCAACATATATTGAACATAAAACAAAGGAATTCACGTCATATTGAGAGAGAAGTAATCTATCTAATAATATTATCCTATGTGTTCCTACATGATTCTGCTTTCAATTGTGCTTCACATGGAGTTTAAATCACATTTGTTTCTCTTTTGGTTCTATACGAGCCAAACTCGAGTAGCCAATTCTAAGCATCTGTTCGGTCGCAGCAAAGCCAATTCTGGGCCTTCTCTAAGCCTCCGTTCGGTTACAGCAAACCCAATTCTAAGCCTTCATCCAGTTAGAGCCCTCCCTCCCTCCCTTATTCAAATTTAAAGTTAAGTGCAATAACCATAAAGTATTTGTGCCCTTATGGACGCTCTCATTTTCACTTTGATCACAAGTTAATTTGGAATGCTTTGATGTTCACAAACTCAAAACATATAGTATAGTCAAAGAAACAAATAAATACATTACAAATCACTCAAATGAATTAGTTAATTAAAATGTTCGAGACTCATTTTTTCAATAAAAATTCCAACTTTCACAAGAGAGATCAGGCCAGCCACCAAGGAAAGCATAAAAAGGATCCTTAACTACAACTAACAATCTCAAAAGCATCAACCAAGGGTCCAAGGCCATGGCATCCATTATGATATCAAGCTTGACATACACATTATAAGAAGTGATCGTACATTTTACCCACAGCACAATAGTCAATAGTGTCTCAATTGACTTTAATCGCATCACCTAGGTTAAAAACCATCAGAAGCGGCTAAGAACAATTTAATATATATATATATATATATATATATATATATATATATACAGAGAGAGAGAGAGAGAGAGAGAACTTGATAATTGATTCTCTCCTTAAGGCATCAAACTTGGTCCTCGACTCCTCGTACTTCTCGTACAGAAAGGGCACCTTGTGTAGACGTAAAAAGCTGTTTTGACCTGAACAAGATAAATTAGCACACTATGTGACTGAACAAATAAAACATAAACATTAAAAAGGAGTATATATACAAGAAATCCACTTCCAAGTCCTAGTAAAAATAGGTTTATTATAGATAATAAACCAGCTGTACCAACGCAATCAGAATGTGTTGAATACACTCGATTAAGAGTAACAATCTAAACAATAGAGCCTTGCCATGAAAATTAGCGGGAAGAAAGAATTAAACTTATTTTCCTTTACAGAGAGGGCTATAGACCAAGACCACCTGGAACTCCCAAAGTCTTATCTGCTCATTAGCCAGATAAAAGTACGGTTCTTATTCCTTGAAATTTATTCTTGACAAAAGATTCCATCATGAATTATCATTCTCTAGCACTGTACTGTAACCTAAATCAACCACTAAAACAGCTCCCTTACTTGACTACTTGGAACATTTAGGCAGTAGGCACCATAACACTCCACTCAACCAAGTAGTTTAAATAGTTAAAGTCGAATGTCCCGTGTATCAAAATGTTAGCCTAAAAGATTTAAAACCTGAAAAATGTCATCCAGTCTTGAGATTATTTGAGAATCGTAATGACTCGGGTTCTTTGGAACTCCCACATATGCCTCCAATAAGGCCCCTCCAGGCGGACACCTCTACTACTCCACAAACCAACACCCAGAAAACAGTTATCCTAATCTGATTGCAGAAATTGAATCTTCAGTAAAATTGAATATTAAAGTAGTCCTACTTGATGACATAAACAGTAGGGATGAGGTTATAGACCTTTGTCAACCATGAGGGCCTCATGATGAGGCATCGCTATAAATCAAAATATGAAACTATGTATACAATCCACGCATGAAAGGATTAAGCACAATTACTATTGACACAGATCAAATAAAATAATACAAAATCAGCTCAAAAGGCCAGAAATATAATCATGTGATGTACTAGGATTTTTTCTTGCAATATAATGATCACGCTGAGAGCCTAATACATATAACCCAATCTCCCTTTGCTTCAAAGTCTCTCATTTCAAGTCAGAAGATACTTAATGATCAGCTAAGATCCTCAAATACACATACAATGATACAAAGCACTCGCTAACACCAGTGGATCTTCTTTTAATAAACAATCCCATTTGGGCAAAAGACTAACCAATTCTGAACATAACCACAAGTTTGCGTCAGGAAAACACCCACCAAGAATTTGCCTAAAAAGGGCAATTAATAACCAATCGATCCCTCTAGCCGAAATGTAAATCATTTCAAAGCAACCCAAACAGCTGTACTTTAACAGACTCGACAAGTTTCGAATACAAACCATTAACAATCTTTATTAGGGTACTCATATCATAAACGATATGAACTTTAAACCACTTGGGTTCACACAAGATTCCATAACGAAAAGCGCTGTCTAGATTCTCAATTGGGCTAGAGAAACAGAAAAGATTCTCTAAGAGAGAACTCGATTGAGTTTTCTGCTTCATGGGTCACTTATAAATCAATCCATGTGTCATCTACGTTAATCAAGTGTGATTTCAATCCAATGGAAGGAATTGCATACAGTTATAAAAACACACACACACAGTGAATGAGGACTGATATTTTGACTAGAGAAGTTACCTTTGTATGGAAATTCTATCAATTTGTCGAGGGAAAAGGTCAGGTCCGGCAGGCCGAGGGGCTCTCTTTATTGTTAAGTCCCTAAACATTGAGCTCAATTGTTCAGTCGGTGAAATCTCTGCAGCAGATCTTCAACGATCATCATCACATCAGAAGCTTTGATGGAGATGAGTTCAAGCAAGAAGGAAGAAGGAACTAGGTTTCATTGTAGCATCGCCACACGATCTTCCAGCTTGTGTAACTAGAGGGTTTAAGTAAGTCTATGGGTTTAACCCGCCTTAACCCACGAAATTTGTTGGGCTAAGATGGGTAACCCATCTTGACTCATTGTGTTAATGGGTTGCGTTGGGCCGGTTCATGGGTAGCGGGTTGGAATTGAGAGGCCGAGTGCTTCTGTCACTGAATGGAAATTTACTAATAGAATGGTACAGCAAACAACCTTCAAAAACCTAAGGACCATCTTCCCATAACATAAATTTTTAAACCTTTCTGCACTCAAGTTGTATGAAGGATAACCAGTATATAAAGAATCAAATAAAATAATCTGATTACAGTGGTCAGTCACCAAAAGGGAAAAGAAATTACTGCACCATGTCACAAGCTAAAGCAGAAGTTCAATGCCATTAGACACAAAACAGAAATGAGCAAGAAGCTGCAGAGTTAAAACACAAGCTAACCTCGAGTTCTTGATGCCATTGTTTGCGATGCATTCCATTTGCCAGATCAATCAAAGTCGGTTCTCCTCCGTAGATTTATCAAAAAGGTTAAGACCTTTAGCGTCTTTTTAAAGCAGAATGTTTGTGAAGCTCCACCAGTTGCTCAAGAGATACGAGAGACCACCTATCCTCAACTTGAGCAAACACCTTTTGATTGAGAGAGTCTACTATTATGCTAACGTTTCCAAACCAATATATCTGATGACCATCTTGCATTCTACCCGGTTTAGGCTTAAATAACAGACCTTCTTGCTGTGCATGGACTTCAATAACTTCTTTCAAGCTCAATTCACGCCCGCTACCTGTATCCTCTGGCAAAGTTGCAGAGACTCGCTGTTGGGCATGCGCAGCTGCATTCTGTGCCTCAAACCGTCTTCGGTCAAATACCCTTGGATGATAGTTAATTTCGTCCCTCACACCAGGTTTCACCACCTCCATGCCTTCAGCAGCTTGGTTCATCATGTCCAGACCCAGATTAAGACGATACCGGATGTGTTCATTTGAAAGAAGTTCAGGTGGTATAAGATCCTTCCAACCCAAATACCACGTGGACACTTCTTCAAATTTTGGTTTTGAGCACAACCAATGATACAACACATATTCCCACTTGTCGAAGAAGACATCCATTAAATGAAGCATGTGATGAATGGGAATAACAGAAGCCCAAGTCCGCATCCAGTAAAACTGGTCGAGCTTCTGATCTGCTGGATTTACTTCAAAACTTTTCATGACATCCAGCAATTTCGGAACAATATATCTTACCATTATTTGTTCCCAGCTGGTTGGATCAAATACAGCCTTCCAAGGTGACAATATGTAGTAAGCAGACATATCATTTGGTTGCCAAGCATGAAGAACGCTTTCCAGTTTATTGCGTATTATGTGATGAAGAGTCTCCAACTTCTGTCCTAGCAGTGGTAGCCATGGATGCACCCAGGAATGGATGGGGATAGTTTCCCGACGTGGGTCCCATGAGTTCACAGCAGCAGACAATTTTGGCATGACAACATTATCCAGTATGGACTGCAGGGCAGAAGGAGGGAGCAGCTGCTCCCAAGATTCCAGGAATCGAAGCATTGGTTCTGGGTCCCTTGCCTGCCAAGTGTTGCTGCCAGATATCCTCACAGCAGGAAATACAACTTCCATAAAGAGCTGTGTATAAGGTGAGTCAAAACCATCTTCTCCTTGTAGCAGGTTCTTCCACGTTGATATGACTCCTAATCCATGCACCGGATTTAATAGTGGGTCCCAACCCTGAAATACCCTAATAAACAAAGGCAAAGCAAATGCACATGCTATGCAAGACAAGTTACAAAGTTTATAATCATCAGAATATCGTCTCTGCAAGTCCCCAAATGACTTCGCAAGTGAGTCCAGAGTCAACGTTCCCAAAAGGTTTTCATCACCTATCTGTTCCAACACACTAACAATCTCTTCCATGCTATCTAGCTGCTTCTTTTGGCGTGCAGCATCAACTTTGAGCTTCTCCTTCTCCTTCTGCAAAGTGACCACTGTTTCCATCTCATTTCTCAAGTCCCGATCTATTTTCTGTATATCAAGCTCTGCCAAGTCAACGATCAATCTGACATTATGCTGAAGCTCGGGCATTGGGATGTCATTCTCCCTTGCTTTCTCTTCAGCATTCAAATTCTCCAAGTTTGTCAACACCCGAACTTGTGGTCCCCTCATATCAAACACTTTCTCAACAACATCAAGGCCCTGCTCTTGCTTCTTGATCAGCAACTCTTCCGCGGTTACATAAACCTTTTTCTTTTTTACCAGACCCTGCTTTGACCACAGCTTTTCTTTCTCCTTCAGATGAGCACCAGCAGGCGGTGCCGTATGAGGCAAAGACTTTTTCTCCTCAGTTTCAAGCAATACTGATACCTTAGCCTCTTTGTAATCATTAAAACCCATTCCCATATTCTTGGGCCGCAACTTGGCCTCAATTGGAGCTACGATCCCTTGTTCATTCTTCCCAAGCCCGCCTCCTTTGTAGCCCATCTTCTCGAGCAACTTCATCCCGATCCCTCTGGTGTGCTTCTCAAATACACCAACATCTCCTTGCTCTGGTTCTCTCTTTCCTAATTGGGAAGACTTTTTGGTCAATCTGGACTTCTCAATTTCCTTCTCACGTCGCTGTTGGGCGCCTTCCTTGATCTTCCTCCCAAAAGCCGAAGGAAGGAAGTCATCATCATTGTTATCATTGTCAACTTCTTCAAGCCCATTCACATTCTTAGTTGAAGAGGTCGAATGGAAGCCTAGGCCAGAATTGGATGCTCCAAGACCTAAACCAAGCATAGGCAAATCATTCTGGTATTGGGCATCTTCATTGTACTCTTTGGAATTCTGATCAATCTCTTGGTTGGGTATGACGCTACCGCTGGAGACAAAATTTAGAGGCTTAGTGAGGTCAGGCTTCTTGGAGAGATCTTTTCTCCGTTTTTTGCTGGAGCCTCCAACCCCATTGTCATAATCGGAGTCACTGTCAGCAGAGGCAAAGATGCCATAGAGGACATCATCTTTGGTCTGCTGGCGCTTTTCCTTGCGCTTCCCATAATAGAACTCTCCATCAATCCACCGACCATCATCGTAATCATTCTCCATGCCAAATCTTTCCATTTCCTGATGCTCATCCATATTTCCTCCTCTCCCACGAGCACAAGCAATATAAATGAACCTGTGGCAAGGATAACAAAAGTGAAGGGGAATACTTGTTTTCTGACAAATGCTTGAATTAATGAACTATTTACTATTCAATGCTATACTAAAACAAAGGCATGTCTCCTTTCTCATATTGTTGATGAACACTTTCAGATTACTTTTTCAGAATTTAATATAAATTATGAGAATTCCTATTTGCACCCCAAAAATTATTTAGTACACCCCATTACTAAGTACCCCACCCCCAATATTTTCAACCCCTCAAATTGCTTAGTACACCCCCTAATTTCCTATTTTAACCTTACCAATATTTTCTCCAAAATTAATTAAAATTTACTAAGTACACCCCACCACAAACAAAACACACCCCTTCCTCCTTCCCCCCCCCCCCACGCCACCCCACCCCACCCAACCCAGTCCGCCACCTTCCTCCTCCCCCCTCACGACACACACACACAAAATACCACACCAGCCCTTTTTTCCCACCTTCTCCACAAAACCTAACCCCTTCCTCCTCCTTCCCCACCCCCCTCACAACCCAGTCAAGCAGCCCGCCCCCTTCCTCTTTTTTTTTACACCCCTACCGAACATCACTATGAGTGTTCTGCACCCCTACCGAACAGCTTTAGGTGTGTTCGGTAGGGCTGCCAAACAGTAATGAAATTTTTTTTTTAACTAAAAAAATGAAGGGCATTTAAATCAAAATTTATAATAGCATTTTTGTAATATATGAGAGGGGTGTTCTCAGCAAATGTTTGGGTGTGAATAGCAACTCTGGTAAACTATACCCCCTCCGTCCCAAAAAAATATTCACCCCAACATAGTTTCTCATAAATTATAATCTCTAAAACCTAAACAAGAAACAAAAGGATAAAATTATCACACCAATTTGAAATCAACTAAAATTGGGGATAAATCCAAATTCAGGGATACCAAAATAAGCATTAAAATTTATCAACTAATTTATCAATATTGCCATGAACATCATGGTATCCCTTAATCATGCTATACATAACCACCACAAATCATCCAAAAAAATCAACTAGATAAAAGCAAACCAATTTTTACTTTTCTAGGATTTGAAGAATGAAGAAATACCTTTTTTAACGAAGTTGCGAGTCTATGTTTAAGTTCCGATTGCTTCGTCACCGTAGCCGGTCCCTTTTCACCGGCGGAGCTCTCCTCAGCGAGAATTTCTCAATCGTGTTCTCCCTCACAGTTTGCGTAACACCTAAAGAATGAGACTGAACAAACCGACCGGGCGGCTCTCAAAACTAAACCGAAAGCATAGAGTTTTATATTATTTTTCAATTTGGCCCCTCAGATATCATCTTTTGAAATATATATCCCTTTAGTTTAAAAAAGAAAAATTGAGCCCAATTCTAAGCGTGAGCCCCTGCTCCTTAGGCTCATAGGCTGGTTTGTCAGGCGCACCAATTGTTACCAAATACCAAGTCATGCCATTAACTTTTGTTTTTCTTTTTTTTTTCTTTTTTTTTATAACTGCAAGGAAAATCATTATATATGTTTTTTAATCTCGACCCACATTGTAATAAGGAAGACTATTTTTTACGTGTTCATATTGGAACTGTTGGTCTCCTAATTAATTTTTTAGACTACTTTGTTTATCTTGTCTAATTTTATTGAATTGTGTACGTAGTATTCCTTACTTTTTCTTAATTGTAAGCACTACATCTTTAAATATTATTAAGCTTCATTAAATAACTCAATACCCTTACTTCAAGAAATTGTTTTTTTTTTAAATGTAACTTTCACTCCGTCTCTTTTTAAAAGATGAAATTAATATGTTTATGTTCATGCATTTTATATTTTTTATTTTCCCCTCAAACTATGGATAGAGATGTAAAAAAGCTACTTGGAATTAGGGGCGGAGGCATGTAGAAACGTAGGGAGGGGGGGGGGCAAGTGATCCCACTCAAAAGAAAAAAAAAATTATATTACAAAACGGCATAGTTTTAAGGAGTGACTCCACTCATAATTTTTTTTACTCTTCCTAGGCACCGCACAACAAGGAAACCCAACAACAAAATCAAAAATAAAATTGGCATAGCAGCACTGCAGCAGTAGTAGCAAACGACGTCGGCGGCGAGCAACCCTTCTTCCTCCACTTAAAAATCACCAAATTTTTCTGGATCCGCAACTGAACTATTTTTTGTGATCCCACTGAACTATTTTTCTGGATCCGCACTCCTCGGAACCGTATGCAATGCAAGGGTTGCATCTAGCTAGAGTATACACTATTTCTGTTAGAAGAAATATGATTGACAATGTTAAATCTTATGGAGGTAACGAATTTTTTTCTTTAACTAATGTATTGTTCTTGTGGCAATTTTAAAAATTCTTTCGAAAAATCTTGTAATGGATTGGAAATTCTATTGTTGAACTGAACATTTTATCCATCCTTGTGTAGTGGAATTGGGCTAGCATACGTATATTAAAAAAATTCAATGACCAGGGAACCTAATCCAAAGACTTGAACTACGAGAATTTAATATAATAACAAGTAACCAACTCAACTAAAAAAGATGTCACAATCTAACACCTACGTTACAAGCAATTCACCAAGGAGTCAAAACAAATAAACAATGGTGAATCACGACCATCTATCGTCAAATTCATCCCCGTTCAACAACTGCCCCCTCCCCAAAAAATAATAATAAATAAATTCGAAAAAAAAAAAAAACTAAATCATAGCTTACAAGGATAAATTCATTATAGCCGCAGAACACAAATATTTTCGGTCATGGTTAGATATAAATACTCAACCAGAAGAACAAGATGAACAAATTCTTCCAGACCTCCCTTGTATCGAATTATCACATGAAGAACTCTCTAAAATAAGGAAACCTTGGACTAATACTCTCGTCATCAAATTAATAGGAGGAATGCTTCATTTTTTTATTTTTTTCATTTGAATACATGATTGACAAATTTATGGAAACTACGACAGCCTATAACAGCGTCTATGATTCAGAGAACAGGGAAGTAGAAAACTGATGTTAATGTGGTCGGGCGACTGCTCAGTGCTCACCATCAGGAGGTTGACTAAAAGGATTCACATGTAAGAGGCGGCCTAGATTGTGCTTCATTTGCATTGTTGCAACTTGCACCGTACATAGTTTACTGCAATTTGTCTAAAGAAATATGACCATTGTTTGCATGATGTTTAGAAAACATATAGAACATACTCCATTTTTTCTATTTATAGAAAACAAATGTGTACTTTACTTCAAAAAAAAAACATTTTTTTGGGTGAAAAATGGCCGAAAATCAGAGATGAGGAAAATAAAGTGCGGTCCACTCGGTGCTCGCCACGTGTAAAGCGCTGTCAGCCCTTTAAATTTTTTTTTTTGAAAGCATCACTCAAAACGACTTCATTTTGGTGGTTTGAAAGCTGAAATAGCGTTGTTTTGAGTCTTCTCTCTCCATTCACTATTGGTAAGCACCGGAAGCTTAATTTGCTACCCAATCAACTTTTGCCCAAATAAGCTCCCTTCTTTCTTGCTCCCTTCAAAAATCACATTTTGCTCCCTTTAAGTTTACCATTGTTCTTGCTCAAAGCCTGTTTTGTTATGGCGTTCATAATAATACTCAACAACCTTTATTGATTAAGTCTATGCATATGCATCATGATCTCTCTTATGAACTATGCCAACTTCTTTTGCAAAGAATGTATACTTGAAACTGAAATGAACAAGGTACAAGGGGAGCTCAAGCAAATGTAGTTTTAGAGGATTCTATCCATTTTGGCTTCCAGCTTGGGCTTCAAAGCAGAAGCACAAGCCGATCCTCGCTAAAGTTGGACAAAGGTGGCTTGACTGAGATAAGTTTATAACATCATCAATGGAAGGAGTTGCAAATTGTTATGTACCAAATGAGCATCAAGGTCCTTACTAATCTTTTTTTTTTTTTTATTCTTTTCCTCTCCGAGAGGGAGCTGACTTCTTGCTTGTATACACACTTCAAGTCTTATGAATTTCAGGAAACAAGTTCAGATTGAAGCTCTGGAGAAGAAAATCATCAAAGCAATTTGACATGTTTACCAATATTTGCCATAAATCAAATCATATAAAGATGAAACTTACTTCATACAGCCTACTGAATATGTTATTCTCCAATTCTGTGCACTACTTTATCACAGCTCTGCTTTGAGATTGAACACAGTAAGAACAAGAAGTAAATCCAGAATTGCACAAATTCTACTACATTCAACATGTGTGCACAGATTCAATACAAACTAAATCCAGTAATTGTACATGTTCAGCTACATTCTCTACTTCCTCGTATCTTCTCACAGGACAATTTTGACTCGAAAACGTACATCTTTCTGCCCGTTCCTCAAAATGTTAGTTGAACTAGACAATTCTTGCTTAAATCATGGTCAGCCTTCAGCATTCACTATCTATATCCACAGTAAAAAAATCTACACAACAACAGATAACTATAAGTCCTAAACTCTACTAATCACTCACACAACCAGAGCAGATAACGTGATGTCCTGTGAACCCAAACCTACAATAACCAAACTAGCTAACTTCCTAAACGTAACTCACTCTTCACATAGCAAAGCAAAGAGCTCTCGAGGCGATGACTCCCAAATCGGAAGATCAAAAATGGCTGCTTCATCCGCTCTTCCTGTGCACTGCACAGTGCTTCAGCGGCATTGCATAAATTAGAAATGTCATGAATGATGGCTTCTTGAGCTTCAACCTGCATTGTCCAATACACCAAAAAATAAGACAAACCCCATTTATGCACAATTATTTGCCTCTACATACAGACTATAAGCCCCATTCAAATGTCTCCCTATATTCCACTCAAAGATTATTAGCAACACTATTTCAATTCTTGAAAAATTAAGAGTATGTCTAACAATAAAAATAATTTAAAAATTCGACCTTTAAACATTTCAACAAAAGCCCGGAACCCTAAGCTGAAATTGAGGTAGAATGCAGTAAATACCTGAGCAAGAAGATCATCAAAGAGCTGTCGGCAAGTAGAGTCTGAAGAATGCGCCGGCGGTAACGAAGATACGGTGGCTAAATCGGTGTGCTCTTGTTGTTGTTGTTGTTGTTGAATTAGGGTCTTCTCCTGCATAGTCTTCAAGGTGTTCGACAAATGTTCCCACTGATTAATTTCTTCTTGATACCTTCTTTTGAGGTTTACGAGTATTCTCTTCTTCCTTTCCCTTCGACTCCTCTCTTCAGCTTCGGGATCTGAGGTAGGAGGAGGAGCGGAGGTGGTCGTAGTGGGATCGAGGCGGAGACGCTTCAAGCGCTTGTATACGAAACCGTCGTCGTCGTTGACGAGCTCCCACTCCTCGTCTGCCGCCCAGCTCGTGGTAGCCATCGACGCCGCCGGCGTCACTGAGCGGGAAAGATTTTTAAGGCACGAAATTGGGCAAACCCACTAAAGGAAAGAGGAGGGAATTCAAATAATCGAGGTTGGAGAGAGGGTGAGACTGTTTCTTTTTACTAGTATTGGTTTTCTTCTTTTCTTTTTCTAAATTAGTTTTTAATGAATGAGAGTGTGAAAAGTTTTGCTGGGGTATGGGCACAGGATGTGACACATTTTGTGAATTATGTAACTTTCAGACATTTTATTTAGGGAAAATTACACAAATGATCCCTGTACTTTTTGACTTTTTTGTGATTGGTCCTTAAACTAATTTTTGCAAAAATTAGGTCCCTGTACTAAATGAGTAAAACACATTGGTCCTTCTGTCCATTACCGTCAATTTTTTGCCTTTAAATGTAAGCAAGTGTCACGCACGTGATTATGACCAAGGGTAAAATTGTCCTTACAATTTTTTTAATAGACAAAAATACCCTTTATATATTTGTTTTTTAAAATTAAATATGAGGATATTATTGTAATTAACTAAATTTATTTTTTACACCCTTTTCTTCCTCATTTCAACCCTATCCTTTACATTCAACCATGGTTGCCACCACCAATCAACCATAGCTGCCACCACCGTTTGAGCAAACTGATACAAACTGGGTGTTGCAAACTGCCACCACCAATCAACCATGGCTTCCATGGCCGTCACTAAATGGGCTCTACTTGTTTGCAAAACCCCCCAATCACATACTCACATAAACACATAAAATCCCCTCTCTCTCTTCCCAACTCCAAGCTCATCGTTCATGGTCCTCAAAAATCTCTCCTCTAGGTTTTAGAGGGAGAGAGAGAGAAAGAAGTGTTTTCTTATCATCACCTGTATTAGAGAAAGACAGAGATATTTTATTGTATGTATTGATAGGGCATGGAGGTTGGACGATTAGATAAGGTGAATTCTGAGAAGGATCGAATGTGATTGAAGAGAAAAACCTTGGAGGATGTGCTCGGCCAATGCCAAATAGCTCTTGAATTACTTAGTGACCCCGGTCATGCGGCCGCCGAAAAATGATGATAAAGGTATCGATGACGGCGACGGTGATGCCCAGCGGCCGGGATACGTCGGCTTTGCCAGGATAGGGAAGATGATGAGGTAATGGCCTCTTTTGAATTTTGAATTTTTCTTTTTGGTGAGCTTTGTGTTTTTAGTTTGTGTTTTAGATTGGGGATGGGTGGGGTTGAGTTGCTGGGTTTATAATTGGGGAACATTGCTACGATTTACGACTTAGTGATTCTCACTTAAATCAATACACCGAAAGATTCTTGCCATCAAAGAGATCCGAAGTCTGGTTCTTAGATCCCTTCCTTCTATTTCTTCGCTTCTCTAGGATCTACTATACTGACATGGGAAGAGTAGACGAACACTGCATTTGTCCATAAATCCAATTCTCTGTGCTTTTGTTATTACTTTGTTAATTTGAATTATACGATTGATCTGGAGAGAGAATGGGGGGTTATGATTTGGCCAGTTTGTTGGGTGGGGGAGAAATTGGGAGAGAGAGAAGCCTTAATATGTTCTCATTTTCTGGGCTGCGGTAGTGGTGGTGATGGTGGGTTTAGTGGTGCGGTGGTGATGGCGGGTGGGTTGGGGAAGAAGATGATTTTGGGATGAGTTTAGTTGAGGGCAAATTAATCATTCAGTCCCTGTACTTTTTAACTTAGATTGATTAATTTATCCTTGGGCTAAATCACATGAAACGCACGTGATTCCATTAAATAGCAAAAAATAGACGGCAATGGACGGAAGGACTAATTGCGTTAAGAAATTAAGTTCAGGGACCATTGGCGTGGAATTAGGACCAATCCCAAAAAAGTCGAGAAGTACAGGGACCATTTGTGTAATTTGCCCTTTTATTTATTTACTTCATCTTTCCGACAAAAGAGTCTCCTTTCTTTTTCAAAAGTCATGACTAAATCAAATTAAAATTTACTTATTTTATTTATATTATAGAAAATAAAATTTCATTAATTAAAAATTATATTAACAATACTATAGATTACAATTTTCATAATTTTATAAAATCAAATAAATTTATGTAAATTATTGGTGAAACTTTAATTAGATTGACCAAAAAAATTAAAAGTAAACTCTTTACCTGGAACGGAGGGAGTATTTATTTTTAACGTAATTTAAAAGAAAAATGTGATTCCTTCTATTCTAAAATAATTGTCTCCTATTGACATTATATGTGTTTTAAAAAAGTGGTTGAATTTATGTAATTTTTATTTAACACCTACAAAGTATCCCTTATTGGTGTCAAATTAGGCCTCTTCGTTTTTATTTCATAATTAATAAGAATATAATGTACAATTTGCTCAAGAAACTTTTTAAAAATAAAAAGAAAAGACTTATTTTAGAACGTTTGAATTAAATAAGTGACACTTATTTTAGAACGATACTTGTTTCTTTCCAAAATAAGTGTTTTCTTTCTATTTTTAAAAAGATTTTCTTAAGCAAATTGTTTATACCGTCTTTATCAATTATGAGAGTGACCTAGCTAATAATTTGACATTATTAAGCAATACTTTGAGAGCTTCAAAAAAATTATTAAAAAATTACTTGTTTTAAGACTAAAAGAGTATATCGTTTACTTTTTGTTAGTATTTCCCTTTTCATTTTACTTTCTAAAAATGTAAACTAGAATTTTGTATTACAAATTTGTAATTTTCACAAGTTTTGCCAATCAAACCAATATTATTGTCTCTTTTCCTAACTTAAGTGTTGATCTCTTAAAAGTTTTGATCCTTAAATTAATGTCTTTTTTTCTACATCAAGCACATCTATAATAAAACTTAGTTTACATTTACTTACAATTTTGATCCTTAAATTAATGTCTTTTTTTTTTTTTTTCTACTTCAAGCACATTTATAGTAAAACTTACAAAAATTATTGTTGTCAACTAATGTAGCCTTATGTTTACATATACTTACACTTTTGAGAGCAAGGAAGTATGTCCTCTTAATATTGACTTCTTTAATTCTCTTAAAAACTTAAAAAATAACACTTGATTACAAACAAACAAAAAACTACTTTTCCAAAGATTCATCTAACCTAAGGCCTTATTCGCTTTGGAGTTTTTTTTTTTTTTTTATACGTAGTTCTTAATTTTATTTTGTAATTTTTACTTTCTTTCTTATCGATTTCACGTGTACGGGGTGACAATTCATATTATCGTGTCGTATTCGTGCCACA
Organism: Platycodon grandiflorus; assembly: GCA_016624345.1. Taxonomy (NCBI): domain Eukaryota; kingdom Viridiplantae; phylum Streptophyta; class Magnoliopsida; order Asterales; family Campanulaceae; genus Platycodon; species Platycodon grandiflorus. The sequence goes on from CM028365.1 coordinate 49,707,450, forward strand.
CTATCGTGTTTTCATGTTATCTATTTTATTTTATCTTAAATATAATAATAAATATTATTTTTACTAAATATATAATTTCGTGTTTTCGTGTCATATTATTTCTGTAATTCATATTTATAATCGTGTCAAGCTAGGTTGTGCATTAGTATCGTGTCAGCCATTATCACTCGCGTTAACCTAAACGTAATTTTAATTTTCCGTATCATATTATCATTGAAATAAAACCAATGTACAATTATACATAACTCATTCCAAGGTTTTTGTTTTTTGTTTAGGGCAAAAATTTAGAAACGATTCTCATACTGGAAATTTTCTGTAACACAGCTCTCGTTGATCCAACTAACTAGGTGTTAGTAGACTAACTATAAGAAAGTAAGATTTCAAAAGGGAACTAAACGATAAGAAAGTGAGATATCGTGTTAAAATTTAGGATCAGTACAAAATGTTGATTAGTGGTTGGATGGTAATTATTGACGAGGGTTGGACCTAACACAACTTGGCTTGGAGCATCACCGATGGGGGATTTTTCCCCATTTTTACCATAGTGAAAATTTTTGAAGAGCTCAGTATAGCCGGGCAGCTCTCTCCCAGGAGAGCCAATTTTTGTACCCAAATCTGAAGAAAAGTTCCCTCTTCCCATGTGCTGTTTACTGTTGTGTGCCCCTCCTCCTAATGCTACATATATCCGTTTTTCTTACTCCTTTTTTAATTTATAAAAATTTAACAATATTGTTTAATAAATAAAATATATAAATATATATATATTCATTAATATAAAAATATAAATAAGAAAAATATATTTACTCCACATTATATATAAAATAGATATTATGTATATAATATATATATATATATAAAAGTAAAGTGGTATACTCCACATTATATATAAAATAGATATTATGTATAATATATATATATATATATAAGTAGAGTGGTATATATAAAGTGAGATTCATAAAATAAAAAAAAAATTTGTTGGGGTCACAAAAAAGGTAAAAAAAAAGGAAAAAAAGAAAAAAAAGATAAGCCAAATAAATTCTGAGGGGGCGCGCCGTCGTACTGCAGTTAGAAAATGGCGAAGTCGTTACATCTAGCTCGGGGTTCTCTCATCTTCCTCCGTCATAAACCAAATTTCTTCTTACCCTTCAAACTCAAATTCAAACCCTTTACCATCAAATTACCAAATTCACAACCCTATTCCACAACTGCAACCCCGTACCCACTTCAATATGACATGATCGTGTCCAGCCCAGCTGACACCCCGCCGCCCCGCTCTCGCCGCCGACAGCCACTCCACCTCACCAATTCCAAGCCCCTCGAATCACCCGAACCGAACCCAGGTTCCGAGTTGGATTTTAACGACTGGGTCGATCAAAAACTAGCATCTTCATCATCAATAAACCAACCCAATTTAGATGATGGGGATATGGATAAATCTAAACGGAAATACTATAACAAGCGTCAAAAGAGAATGTACGGGGCCGATTCCGACGATGAGGACAGTTCTCGAGACGGGAATAAGTTTGTGGAATTGAAGCAGGAAGTAGTCGAGCTACCAACACTGCACAAGAGAGAAGAGGAATTGTATTTTTACGATGCGTTTGCGTATCCATGGGAAAAGGACAAGCATTATAAGATGGTTTATCAGTTGGAAAAGAAGTATTTCCCTGATCAATGTTTCGATAAGGCGTTTCTCGAACCGGGTCAATCTAATACTGAGAATGCTGCTACTAAGCTTAAAAAGAGACCTGCGGGTAAGGGTGGAGAGCGAAAAGATGAGAAAGGTTTGGTGTTTTTCGATGAGGAAAGCAAAAGTAAGGGTAAGGGAGAGGTGGGTTTGGAGAAGGAAGTGAAAGGGGAGGTTATAGAGAAGAAGGTGGAGGAGTTCTTTAAGAGTTTGAAGAAAGTCCCCAATGGGGATGGTAAGGTTGCTTCTGCGGAGCCGTTTGTTGCAGCTAGGAGTACGGGGCTTCCTCCTAAATGGGATAGTCCAACAGGAACAGTTGTTTTGATCAACAAACCTAAAGGTAAACTAGTCTGTGCCTTTTTTCTTGGTTTCATTGTTGAATTTGATTTATTAGTTGATGATATTATTCGATTTATTTAAAGGTTACTCCTTTGATAAAATTGGCGCATTTATTTTGAGGTGAACTCAAAAGGTCTGTTGCTACATATGGATTGATAATTGTCAAACTCCGCAAATTTGCAACTTGAAGAGCTGCCTAATGACATTTCAGGACAACATTAAGAGAAAGGGGGAATAGAAGTTGCATCTATTTTTCTAGCATACGAGTACCATTGCCATTTCTTCTATCCATATTGCCTATCTGAAAATAGAACCGACCAGTTCCAGGGATCCAATTCCTGAATTCCCAATCCAGTAATTTAGATTGGATTTTCTCTTAGAATTTTTATTTTAACTATGGCGACTTCAAAGTTGCAATTTCATGGTGGAATTAGAGTTGCGACATGAGGAGGTAAGTGCACCTGCATTTAGCTACTAGTTTTGTCTCAAGCTTTCTGTAATGTGAACGGTTACTGAAATAAACTAACTGTAAGGATCATTAATCAGTTATATCACCAGGTGCTGGCAAGTTTTTGTTCGGCGTCCTAATTGTCTTTGTCTTCATGCCGCTTGCCTGGCCTGACCATGCTTTCTTTGGTTTAGAAAAATTATCCAAGCACTTACTGAAGTCTAAACTGTAGATTTTATGGTCTAGCTGTTAATTTGATAGTTAACTTGTTTGCTGCTAACAGGATGCAGTAGCTTAAACTGAGTCTTGGCACTTTGAGTTACTGTTCTTCTGTTCTTTTTTAAAATTCTTACTCATCTGTTTGCTACACATTCCAAAAGATTGTCTATGACAATTCCGAGTTTCTTCCTTTCCTTTTCTTTCTTATACTTCTTTCTTCTTTGTGTTTGCCGGTCTGCCTTATGCACCGCCTACACATAATTATCACCATGTCACTCTACAGGTTGGACTTCATTTACAGTTTGTGGAAAGCTGAGACGCCTGGTCAATGTGAAAAAGGTATAAGTTCCTTGTAGGACTGTAATGGCACGTTGTATAACATTACATAAGATATTCCTCCCAATATGTTATTTATTACAGGTTGGGCATGCTGGGACACTTGATCCTATGGCAACTGGTTTGCTGATTGTATGCGTTGGTAAAGCTACAAAGTTGGTAGAAAGGTAACACTTGCAATATGTCCTTCAAACTTCAATGGTTCTGGTGAAATTTCTGGGAAACTCTCTCTCTCTCTCTCTCTCTCTCTCTCTCTCTCTCTCTCTCTCTCTCTCTCAATAAACACACCAATTTTGAGGGTATCCCTAAAGATTAAATTTCCTTCGGGAATGACTGTTGGACTTTCTGTTAAGGACCTTAAGGTTTCAATCTTTTTGTGGCAGCTATCAGGGTATGATCAAGGGTTATAGTGGGGTTATCCGTCTGGGGGAAGCTACCTCAACCCTTGATGCTGACTCACCGGTGCGTTTGTATCTACAAAATGTTTTTGTTTCGTACTTAAGAAGGCGTCAGATTTACATTACTTTTCTGAAACTTTGAGACAAAGAGCCATGAAGTTATTGAGTATGCATCTCTCCGTCCTATACATCCAGTAAAAGTTGCATAATTTAACCACCTGAAATTTTATTTGCCAAGTATGGCGTGTTGAATTTAGATCTCTGATCATATGATTTGTGGTGAACCAAAACCAATTTTATTTTATTTTTTTGCTAATCTTATAGCTTTTAAATAAATGAAAGTCAGCATTCTGATCAAAAATCTTTTTCCTGGTGCATATCAAACTAAAAGAAGAAACTAGATTTTTCTGCTGGAAATACATTTGTATATTCAGACTAAGATGTGCAGGCAAAAGTGAAAAAAAACCGTTAACAGTATCCCTGTCATTTTTATCAAGGAAAGAAGTAGAATGTCTTTTGTGTAGATCATTAGACAGATAATAACCAGTACTTTGAGGGTGTATGAATTTACATCATATGCTTTGTTCAAACATGGCCATAAGGTCAGCTGGATGGTTCCTAGTATGACAAAACATGTGCATGGGTCTTAAAGCTTAGTGAGATTGAAGGAAGTTCTAATTATGAGAGACATACATTCTCAACTTTAATATTATGCAATTCTCTTTAGTTAGTCCAAAGGCATAACTTTCTTTTTCTTCACATTTGATAGATTCAAGTACTATTCTGTTAAAAAAAAAGTTGCAGGTCTTGCGAATTTGTAATCTAACTGCATCTCACCTTTAATTTAGGTGATCCAACGCGAGCCATGGGAACACATTAAAGACGAGGACATTAAAAAAACTGCTGCATCCTTTTATGGGGAGATATGGCAAGTCCCTCCCATGTTTTCAGCCATCAAAGTAAGACTTCTTGCTTTATTCAGTTATGACTTAATATTGAAACAAGAGAGATTGGTATCACTGGAGAATTTGTACCGTACATCTCAAAGACAAAGAATAAGATTAATTAAATTAGCGATCATATTGGCTTTAGTACACTTTTGTTCATCATGATTAGCTTGTTTGAGCCGGGGGTCCTTGTAATGAATCTTGTACCCACTTATTCTTATACCTGAGTCCTAATGAGAAGTATGGTATGCAGAAAGAAGTAACTAATAGTACCTAACATGTTTCTTCACATTGTGACAGGTTGGAGGTGAGAGAATGTATGAGAAAGCAAGAAAAGGAGAAAGTATTGAGCTTGCACCAAGACGAATTTCAATTTATAACTTTGACGTCGAGCGAAGTCTGGATGACAGGTCAGAAGCTAGCTGGACATTCTATACATTTTCAAGTTTACTTTTTTAAATTATATGAAGACACCCCACGTAATTCCAGTATGCTGTCTATTTGTTCACACAAGACCCTTTTTTGTTTTCTTTTGATTCTCGTAAATTGGTGTATTGCTGTAACAAGACAGCAGTTGAGAGGCTGTCATAAAACCTGATGTTTCTCTATATTTGCAGGCAAAATGTGATCTTTAGGGTGACATGCTCAAAAGGAACATATGTTCGATCCCTTTGCGTAGATTTTGCAAAGGCTCTCGGAAGGTTATTAGATTAGTTCAATCATTTGTATTTGCCTTCTGAAGCTGAACTTGTCAACAAAGAAAAACTACTCTCAATTTTGAATTCAGTTTAACATTTATTTTGTTGACTTTAGTTTTTAAGTTGTCAACGGATAAGCTGACATATTCTGATTTTGTCTCTCATATGCAGTTGTGCTCATTTAACTGCTTTGCGAAGAGATTCAATTGGTTAGACCTACTTCCTCAAAACTTTCTAGTGTTGATCAAATTGATCTTTCCCCTCTTTCTGATGTCCGAATACCTACTTCCTCGAAACTTTCTATTGTTGATCAAATTAATCTTTCCCGGTACATTTTAGCTCTGTCAGATTTCCAAAAGCAACAATCGTATTCCGACGGACATAATGAGATTGACGAGAATTTTGATGATTTTTTATTTTTTGTTGTTGCAGGGGAATATTCAGCAGATGATGCTTGGGAATTCAAAGAGTTGGAAGAAGCAGTTACCAAAGGTTATTTATGACTTGATTGCTGCATCCCATAAGTCGGTGAAGCTACAGCAGTCTTGAACCCGTATAATTTTTTCCCCAATTTTCCCCAGAAAGCTGACAGTTGTAGGAGATGACATTGTAATTATTCTTTATAGTACAATTTTGAATGTGGATCAAGGTGGTTTTAAATTTAGGTTAAATTATTCTCTCCACCACAAAAAGATGGTGCACTTTCTATATTTAAATGTCAACACGAAACAATATCAAATCAACTTTTGACATACATTTAACATGTTTTAGACATTTACTCTGTTTGAATATCGGAAAAATAGTTTTAGAAAATTTACGGTAAACTGAAGTGAAAGAAAAGAAGATAATTGAAAAATTATTTTCCTGCATGCATTTCATTGATAAGAAAAATGTGATAAAATTTATTAATAGGTGGATTTGTAATCATACCAAGAATCAAACAATGTGACAACGCTCTATTGACGCAAATTTTGTAACTGAAGTTGTACTGTTTTCTTTGATAGCTGTATTATATACTCCTCCGTCCCAAATAAATGTTTCTAATGGATAAAACACAAGAATTAAGAAACATAATTAATGATGTGTTGTAAAATATATTCTGACAATAATACCCATGAACATTAATTGGGTTAAACTATTTTAAATAATTAAATTTCTTTGGGATGTGTTATATTAAATAAAGATATATTAGGAAAAATGGTAGAGAATAGGTAGATCAAAAGTCTTTAGGAACATTAGTTGTCACATTCCAAAATAAAAAATAGGAACATTTATCTGAGACGGAGGGAGTTTATCTTTGGTTGGCGATCATACGAATCCGGCATCGCCAACCAAGAAGTTTATACTCGAAACACTGATCTGCTAGATACTTGGCAAGTTATTGATTGAGCAACCTCAGTCTAATAAACTCTCGATGTCAGCGGTCAGGGAAAGGCTACTAGTGAGATGAACAAAAACAGAAAAGGAAAGGCTACTATTAAGTGCTGGTACCAACATGAATTACATTGATCAAAAGCAAAAGCCTAGAAAAGTGACTTGTATCTCTATGACATTTTCGTTATATTGAAAATCAGTTCACCAAAGCCTCGTTAGTAGTGGAATTGGGTGGATCGAGTCCCAATGCTTCGAAATAGGCTTTCTCAGCAGCAACCATGCGTTCTTGAAACATTGTCCATTCTCTTCGACACCTCTCCCTCACCTGACACAGTTAATAAAGTATTAATACCTCTTTACAAGTGACTATAGTCACCTTGGGGCCTGCATTCTACAAAATTGTGTTTCTCAAGGCCTTAAAATAACTATGATCAGGGAACATGTGCCTTAAGCCCTGAGGGCACATTTTAAGTATCATTTTTCAGAAACAATTTGCACTGGGATTCATCCTACTGGCACCGGGAATCAAAACAGCAATAACTGGATTTCTTTCCAAAATAAGCTTACTAAACATGTTAGCTTTTGCCGTACTGGCATGAAAATGGGGATAGGGGCAATGGGGCATGCAAATGCATGGAGAGAGAATGTGGACTGACTGATCAATCACAAATGCTGTAAAAGATGACTGAAAAATTGTCCATACCCCTTCCCATGGTGCCTTTCCGTTCTCTGCTCGACCCTGGTGACAATAGCAAATAGTGACTGTCAGGTCCAAGCGGATATTCCTAACAGTGACAATAATTATTTCATGTAAAAGAGATCTAAAACTTGCCACTGAGAACTAGGGTTACCTGGTTCCCTAGTGAAGGAACTGTTTGATGAACAATCCACTGAGCATCTACAACTCCTATTTTCTTATGAGCAGGCTGTTCCAAAAAGAAGGTTCGCAAGGACGCATGAACCTCAATAATAAATTTATGCAGGAGACACAAATTTATTACAAGTAAAACTCACCTCTACGCATTTTCTAAGGGCAAAATCAAGGCCCCATCCATGGACTAAGTCATTCTGCAGATAAAAATAAAGTTTCGAAATTAACGAAGGCGGCACAGATTTGCAAACATAATGATGTCCCCGTGAGAATGGCCTCTCAGGCCAAAGGGGGTTTGGAGAGAGAGACGGCATAAAAGGAGATAAATGACAGATATGCACACCTGAATCATGTTCCAGACACAGCGCCATGCATCACGAGAGAACACGGGTGCCATTATCTCAACAAATCTGTGAATGATACATTGTTTTGAAACTTAGCCAATTCAGTGATAAGAAATAAGCACAAGCATCACCCACAAATAAAATAAACGCATACATACGCTGCACATGGTGGCAAATGTGGGTCTCCACACCAGCCATATCTTTCCTCTGCGTCTCTGGGAGGGAAATAATGAAACAACACCAGCATCAATACGTTAAACAAATAATTGATTGCCTGAGACTAAGCATGCTGAAGATAGGAAACTCTATAATACTTACTTGTGAACTTCAACATCATCGCGCTTCTTTGTCATTTGCCATGTTAGCCCACTGTTCGGTGCCAAACCAGGCTGTGAAATCTGTAATCCATGTTTTTTTACCAGCTTAATGTACCTACATGCATAAACTTTAAGAATCACAAACCCCTATTTTTTTCTTTTTTCTTCAAGTAGCTTTTCAATTACCACAGGAGATAAGAAATTTTACTTTTCTGCGTCAAAGTCCTCCAACCCAAGGTCCTCATCCCAGATGAATATGTAGTCATAGGGTGCAACAATATCAGGATGCAGGAAGCGTTTGGCATACCACCTAGAACAAATTTTAGAAAGTTTGCATAAACAATAGGATTACATCAAGATTTTTAAAATCTATCTTTGGAAATAACAACTAAAATTAAACCTGGCAGCTTATTGAGATTGCACATAAAAAAGAATAGGTGTCAAATTACCATTTCGTTTGCTTTAGAGCACTGACATGTATAGCTCTCTTTGACCACTCAAATTCATTCCATTCACTTGTCCGACCGTCATAGTGAAACAGCAGAATGGAAAAGTTCTCTGAGAACTGTAGAAAGTTTGTTATTTAGCCCTGTTTATAAACATAAATACACACACACACACACACATACAAACACAGTGGATTAGATCCCAACCTTTTTCACAGCTTTATCTATATTTTCCTTCTGATCGTAACCAACCGTAAATGTTACAAGGTACCTTGGTTTGATGGTCAAGTCCTGCACGTTTAAGCCTATCAATTAGTTACTAACTAATAGGTACAAGTGAATGGTTAAATATTTAATTATCATCAAATCCATGGACCACCATTTTCAACTAGTATCCCCTAAAGAAGAAGTATTTGCCTGCCATAAAGAGCAACAATTAATTGAAATCCTGAAGATCTTGAAGTTGGGATACGGAGATACTGTGACAAGGGACGACCCAAGCATGGGCCTAAAAATAATATATTTGTAGCACCAACAAGAATCTGGGAAATTCATGAGTGTGGTTCTTTACAAAGATTCCTCGTGATATCACACAACTTTGATTGGTAAGACTAGCCTTTATATGGGCCTTTATATGGTTTCGATTATATTTGAGCTTCATCCAGTTTTTGTTTTACTGTAAAGAAACGATTTTCAGGGGTCCTCATCATCATAAACCACAAATGAAGCTTGCTTTCTCTTCATGAATAAATATTTCCTTTCTTATAATCTGGCCTCTTTCCAAGTAAAACCATCATATTTATTGGCTTCATGTGTTTATTCATAATAAGATAAATAAACCAGGTCATAACATTCATAATGTAACTAACATGTGGTAATATAACTCACAAATGTAACAGACTTGTCCAAATGCGTCATCCATCAGGGGTATGACAGAAGATACACACGTAACGCACCTCATGGGGCATACCCCACAATCTGCGGAGATAGAAATCTGACTCAGATGCAATGATGCCTGGAGGAAGCCTTTCAGCACCTCGAGGATTAGTTGGAACCCAGATCTGCATTAAAACTACTTAGAAATTAATACTTAAAATGACTATCTTTTAGGTTCTAAGATATCTGAATAAAAGCAAGGTAAATCATTAGAGCGAAAAAATTCAAATATGCAACAAAGCTGTGGTAAATTTACTTCTTGCTCTGGATTCAGTCCCCAGAGAGAGAGAGAGAGAGAGAGAGAGAGAGAGAGAGAGAGAGAGAGAGAGAGGGTAGAGGTGAGAGTGAATGGAACCATATTGACTGAATTTTATGTCGATGAGATTAAGTATTGGAAAGCTAGCTCAGATCTACACGTATCAAACAGATAACTAAGAGATCATAAATTCAGGACATCATCGTTACATATTCTTTTCACCAGATTTAAATATTGTGATGATTACAACTCCTTCAGTTGATGCTACACATTTCAAACATTGTGTAGTCTATCTATAGGTTGATTTTTAGAAGATGTGTTTGGATCAGGACGCACAGATGAAAAAGATCAAAATTACTGATGCTTGGAATGCTACACGTACAAGGAAGCCTCAGGGTTAAAGTACCATTACTGGCTGGAGTAGATATTCTTTTTTATATTCTCGAAGCTCTGTTAGTTTCCTTTCAAAAATAGCAATGATTGAAGTCCTCATTCTTCATTATTCTTTTGAAAAATAAAGAATAAAGATCTTTTAAACTTCAATCTACCGAAGAAGAAAAAGTAGTTTAAAAGAATCAATCATTCAAACCACTGGTGGGCGTTTACTGCAAAAATAAGAGGCTTAATTTACTAGAACAGAGATATTAAAACAAAATAAAGGGCGAAACAATTTGTAATCTTCCTTCTATTCATTCGAGCATTGTGACATTTAAAAAGAAAAAGAAAAGAGAAGAGCGTCTCCTCTTAATCATCTGCCGACATAATACCAAGCACTTTGCCATAATTTTAGGTAGGCCAAGGTGATAAAATCATAATAGAAATCCCCAAATTGCTCAAAAAGAGTTCTTGAATAGGTCTTCAGTCAATATTGTTCTTTCATTTTAAGCAGCATGGGGCAGGGGATATTGTTTTGGCTTTCTGCGTCGCTGTTCATTTATTCCTTTGCTCTAATCAGCTTGTCCATGCTAGAAAAGCAAGAGACAGAAAACTCAAATGCATTCATGACATGAGTAAAATTACTCATTCCTCAGAAAAAGGGAGAAGAGGATGAAAAATATTTAATTAAGAGCCATAAATGAGTACACAACATAGAAACCCTTGCTCAAAGGTGAAATGCTCAAAAAAAATACCTTTGTGTCATTAGGTTTGTGCCCCATTGTGCCCTTGTTACCCTTTAGAGTGGACCAGACATTCAAGAGTGCTTGGGTTGAGAGGCCTGAGTACTTGTCCTCAATGTAAGTGAGATCAATGGATGGAAAAACAGTAGAAGGCAGGTTCATCTGCTTCAAACACACAGAAAACTATGTCACTTTCTTTTTCAATGCGTAAAATAACCACCTTCCACAGTTGGAACATAGAGGAACTTGCCTTGGTCAAGGAGAGAGTTGGAAAGGAGACTCCTAAAAAGAAGCCAAGCACAACACCAGAAAAAGTCGTTACTATTAGCCTCATTGTCTCATTTGGTCTTCTTAAGGTTCCACTGCAGCGAAAGCAATGCTATTAGTAAAATAGAAAACACATGATTGATTGATTAAAGACTCTTAATCAATTAACATCAAAGATAAACAAATTCAAGTTTCTGAACCTGCGGGTAGTTGTTCCCATAGTATATAGGATTGCCTGGTTGGGAATCACAAAAACAGTAGCTGCAAGCCCTCAAATGAATAGCTGATCCACATAGTCAACTTTTAAGTACTCACATCCTCAAATAAGAAATGCATAGCTTCATCGCAGTTGGATCGACCCTAAATTTTACAAGTCGAGAAGACAACCAAACATTAACATTGCACTTCTTTGAACATGCAAATTATCAAAGGTGAAAGACACTCAAAAACCTATGAACTTTCTCACATTCGAACATACATCTTGCATGTATTGTGACTTTTCTTACCTCTCACTTATCTTTCCGAAGATGCCAACTAATCTAAAAAGATTGATCTGTTGGAAAACAGACCCAAACAATTCTTATCAGGCTTTTGACATACGTCACAATGTTGGGATCAAACCAAGGTGCAATCATAATGTACAAACAGAACAAAAATCAAGTGTTTTGAACTGTACTTTTTTGCATTTATTGAATTCTAGTTCGCTCGGCAACTAAAAAATAACTAACAAAAAGTTATTCTTTGACACACAGATTTAATTACTTCCATTACAACCAAATCAATCACTGCAAACATAAATGCCACACATGCACAGAAAGTCATACCAGAATATTATACCCAAAAAAAAAAAGAGAATTAAATTGCGAGAAATAAATCAACTTGATTCGACTCAACTCAACTCAACTCAGCCTCTGTCTCAATTACTTGGGACCGGCTACATGAATCCTATTTCACTGGTTCGGTACAATGCAAAGTCAAGATTGCATTAAATAAGTATTGTAGAAATTGAAATAATTAAAAAAGTCGATGAAAATGAGATTTCACTAACCTCGTAGGAAGCCACAGCTGGAAAACCCTAGGAAATTGAACCTCAAAAAAACCTACGAATTCGTTTCAGAACAGCTAAATCACCACAAAAATCAAACTTATACGAGTAAACGAAAAGCAAGTGAAGTTGGCCGAATTTGGATTTGATTCAATATATCTTAAAATCGAAACGAACAACTTATCGAAGAAACAGAAATTCTTACGTTGGAGTTCTCGATGAAAGACAAATCCTCCTCGTTGTAGATAGTACGTCGATCTTCTCGCGAACTAGTAGGATTACAGTTTGAGAGCAAATCATTTTCGTATATTTGATTAACAGAATTTAAGCTTACTGCGGGGCCCAGCCAAAAGTCCGATTAAAATGTTTGAAGCGCCACGTGCAGATTTAAGTAAAAAGTTGTACGGTCTAAGCGGGGTAGTATTACTGTTACAGTAAGGTTTACCCTCGTTATAGATTTTTTCGAATTCATGCTGATATTATGGTCGGAGCTTTTGGATTTAGTCTATGTTTGGTACATGGAATTAGAATTAATTTTGCGAAATTGATTTTATGAAATTTATTAATAACGTTTGGTAGTAAAAAAATTATATTTGAAATTGGAATAGATTATTAAAATCTTGAAATTGATTACTAAAATTTAAGGAATCACAATCCTTATGGAGAAGGTGAAATTTGGATTCCTAATAGTTGGAATCCATGTAAAAGGACGATAATATACTCCTATTAATTCAAGTATTTGTTTTATATTTATAACTTCATTTGGTTTCAACTACTTTACGGCCGTTCATTTTTACTTCTCCTCATCGTCGTTGTTCTTAGGCTCTTCATAAGACTTTTCATACTCTTCAAATATGATTTAATTTGTTAATAATAGTTTATAATTTTATGATTGTAGTGTTAATTTTTACGTTTGAATTAGCATGCTTTAGGATTAATTAATGTTACAAGATTTAGATTAAATACACCATAAGAATTTTTTTTAAAGAATTGGCATGCTTTGCATGACAATTACGCAAAATAGAATGATAATGGTGATTGCTTTGAACTATATAAGAGAATAAAATAATAATTATTTTAAATAAGTAATTACACGTTGTAACACCCTGAACCCTCATAGGTGTGATTTGTTTATGTTATGCGTGATTTACATATTAGACTCGTTATAATAACACGTTAGTTGAATTATGTTTAGTTCATGATTTTCGTTTCATACTTATAAGAATCGTTAGATTGATTATGCCTTAATATGCGATCCACGATACCGTTAAGATGTGTTATAAGTGTTGTATAATCACACCTAAGAGTGGCCAAGTGATTAAACCTAGGAAATAGAGTAAAATAGAATTGGATTAGACTTTTGAACTTGGCACGCCCGTGCGCCTTTCCTTGGCACGGCCGTGCGGGCGAGCAAACCCGAATGGGTCGTGAAGGTTGGCACGGCCGTGCGCCTATTTTTGGCACGGTCGTGCGAATTTGGCACGGCCGCGCGCCTATTTTTGGCACGGTCGTGCGAAGACGGACAGATTGGTACTCTGTTCGTCCGGTTTTCGTTATTTCTCGGTTTTTAACATCTTTAAGTGGTTTAAAATGCTCAAATAAGCCCGGGATTGGACCAAACACTTACCCATGGTATTAATAACAAAACCCAACCCATTTTCCCTCATTCTTTCTTCCTCCAAACCAGATCTTTAGAGAGAGAGAAAGAAAAGAGAGAGGAGAGAGAGTAGATAAAGAAATCGCGATATCTTGAGCGTTTGAAGTCGGATCGACGATCCGTCTTCGCCATAGCGTAGAGGGCGACGAGGAGAACGATTCTAACCAAAAGGATCGTCCGATCTATTGAGGAATCATCCCCCCACCTCTTCTCCCACGTTTTAGAGAGAGAAAGCTTGATTCGGGCTTGGATCGAGTGTGAGTTCGACGATTGGACTCCGTAAAAGCGTAGAGCTTGTCGAGAAGAGTATTTTCACCATAAGCCCTCGATTTCGTGGTGGATTTGCGGTGAAGGTAAGTAACTATAATGTTTTATGTGTTTATGAGTTGAATTGGAAGAGTAAAGCATGTAGGATGTGTTAACGATGATTTTCGTGACTTTTTATCGGGAGAAATATATATCCCTACGAATGATGTTAGGTTATACTTCGTTGCTTGCTTGATTTAAGGATTTCGGAATAAAGAAAGAATTGGCGAATTATTGTTGAGTTCGTAGACTTCAAATAATAGAGACTCGTAGAGCTTGATGTTGTTGCTATTATTGTTGTAGTTGTTGCGTTGTTGCGGTTGTCCTGGTAATCATTATGCCGAGTAATAGAAACTCATTGAGGTTGAAGTATACTTGTGTATTATTAGTTGGGTTCCGGCCGTAAAGTCACCGAAGACTTGTTTAATTTAATTGTACTTCACTATGTTATTCCTAGGTTCGAGTATATCGAAACATTGAAGTTTTGTCGTTTACGCTCTAGCGGAAACCTTATGAAATTGTTACGAGTAGTAGACTCTTCGTGCGTTGGGCATTGCAATTAATATGAGTTTATAGGGACAATACTACGACTTGTCCCGACATTTTAAATATTGGAAACGACTCTAACGGAGTCAATATGAGATAGTATAATTGTACTTAAATACTTTACGAACTATATACTAGTTGTGTGACTCAAAGTCGAATAGACGTAATAAATAAACGTCGATTATTGTAGTAATTTCATTAATGTGTATAGTTGACTCTACGGAGTTGAGAAATGGGTAGTAGTAATTCCTACATGACATATATTAATTCCCTACCATGTGGGATGACGAATTGACGGGTTCATGACTTAGTGAAACGTTGACCTTGGTTGACTTAGTCAAATATTAGCTGACTACGAGTTAAATCGAATAAAGTTGAAGTATGCGTTGATAAGAATATGTAATATATTATGATGCGCATGAGATGAGAGATATTGTGTGACGATAGGATACTTAGAGATCCTTAGTTTAGCGTAACTATTGCGCCTTAATTAATGGTTGTAAGTACGAGTAGACTTATCTTGTGGGGTTATGAGTTTGCGTACATGTGAGAAACATGTTACCCTATTTTGGGATTAGGATGAATAGCCTATCCTTGTGTTATAAAGGTTCCACATTATGGACATTGTTTGACAGCTAACTGTAAGGTATGAATACCTTACATTGGGGTTCATGTATGTGTCTAACTATCACAGACACTGTTTGGTGATTGAGTTGTACAATGGGCCTACTTTGCCTATTGTCTTGTTTTGTCTATCTGTTCAATGATTACAGACATGTTGTGATTGTTCTAGTATGAGATAGGACAATCATCCTACTCTGATGATTGATCTTAGGACAATCATCCTACTTTGATGATTGATTGTGTGCATAGTATTTACAAGCACATTGAGTTGATTTGATATGTGATTCAAAGAACACATGATGATTTATTGAGAATGACGAGTGAATACCTACTTGTGCATTGCATTGAGTCCAGCTGGCATTGGTTGACTAATCAAGGTGGGACGACCTATAGTCTTTACGAATTTGTTTTGTAATCGCTATAAGTCGCCGTTTTGCACACACCCTCACTGTTGGCCGGTGGGATGTAGCCCCATTGTTGTAGCAATACGCGCGACTTTGGTTTGCTAGTTAGAACTCGATGGTATTAATCGGGGACGTCGATACTACGTACACGGGTATCAAGGCACATATGTTTTCTCGTGTATTGCAGGAGCAACGCAAAGTTGGAAGAAAGAGAAATAATATCCTTCATGATATGGTTTAATTAAGTTGCACTTGTGTGAACACCAAAGTGCTAAGTGAATTATGTGACTTGTATACTTTTAATATGATACATGATCGTTATGGTATATAAATGTTATTACCATGTTATTCCTAGTGTTGAGCATCTTGCCATGTCATCTAGTTGCATGTGATAGTTGTGGATTGTTGGTCAAGTTAGAATAGTCCCTTGACTTGCCGGTTGTGGCTGAAATGTTAGGAAAGCCGGAAGTGCTACCTAGACTAGCTACATGTAGAGTTTGGTTTACTGTTGCATTCATACTCATAGCATGCAATACATTATAGTGGCTTACGGGGTCTTTTAGACTCACTCTTATTGTGTTAACTCTTTTAGATTGCAATCGAAGGACGACAGTGCGATCGGTGAGACTTGCGGGTGCTGCAGATTGATCTTTGGGTAGTTGCCCTCCGGAACTTGTGTACAATTATGTTTCTTAGATTCTTAATTCAGTGAGAACGTTGGTTGATGTAAAGTTATGTAAACTTTACTTATGGGTAGCATTGTTCTGTAACTCCTTTAATGTTATACTATTTTGGAGCCGACCTTCGATGTCGAGCCGTTTATCACTGTAGTTTTCTTCGAGCATGTTAGCTCGCGAGTATTTAATGTAGTTGTTTCTCCGGCTCAGTAGTTAGCCGTCGAGGTCTATTGTCGGAGTTTCTGGTAGTATTGTTCTCCGGCTTGTGTTTGGCCGTGGCGATTTTATAGTTATCATTTTTGTTTATTTAAACTCGGTTTTTATTAGTTGTGGTTTTCCGTTGCATGGTTTTGGTTTTGAGCTCGTTTAGCTCGTTCAGCTTCGTGACTTGTAGTTGTTTCTTTGAGTTTGGCGCAATTGGGGTTTAATACCGAATCCCGAACCCGCGGCGTCACACACGTACTTTTCTCTAATTCTTTTAAATATTTAAACTTTTTATTTGAAGTAGTTTCATTATAAATATAGTTTTTTTTTTACCTAATAATTTTTTCTTATTTTATTGATGTTGGATAATTTAATTCACCAAAATTAAAAAAGATTGAAGAGCTTGTTATTTTGTGAATCAGTAATAACGTTAATGTCTAATTTTTATCATGAAAGTCATCAACAAGTACTTGTATATATTAGGGTAATGTTGTCAATTACCTTAATTTTATCTTTGTATTCCAAATTGTTTTGTTTCTTAGCAAACAATATAATAAAAAATTGTACTACATTAGTAATCACATTCCTTATGCTACAAAACACTTTTTAGGAATCATTTTCATATCTATTTATGTAAAATCTCATTACTAGTAATCGATTTCGCAGAATTGATTCCATTTTCGTGTACCAATCGAGGCCTTAGGCTCTCGCCTTTTACCCAACTTGGATTGGAAAGAATATTCTTTTTATTGCAGGCCATTTCACATTAATTATCCCCAAATCCTACTTATATATATTAACGGAAAATAATTATGCATGAACATTACGACATTAATGTACATGTGTTATTAAAATAACTCCAACGTTAATTTTCTTAATTTTAGTTAAAAACTAAAAAATGATACTCTTTAAGGACGGAGGGAGTATAATACTCTCTTTGTTCCTAAAAAATCGTCATTTTTGTCTCTTTTTTTTTGTGTCAAACAGGAGGTTTTTAAAATGTAAATTATATATATATATATATATATATTATTTTGAAAAGTTTACTGATCACGCAGATTTAGATTTGGTGAACACGTCAGACCCACGTGTAGCTAGTCTTCACAGTCAAAATGCCTCGGCTCTCTAAAGGCTTTCTTTGAAAGGACTTGATTATGGGACCTACAACAATGTAGCAAAAAACAAGAACCGTTAGGGGTGTCGGGGGTTTGACCCGACTATTACCCTCCGGTGTGAGAATCAGTTCAGGGGTATTAAATTGGAGAGAGGCTAGTAAGAAGCCCTCTTTAATACTCAGGCAGTGTGTTAAGTGTATGTTGTAGGTGAATATGAGTAAGCTTTTAAGAGCTTTGTCTTCTTGAGAGTAAATGTTACCTTAGTAATAAATGGAAGTGGCTCCTGGCATTTATAGCCAAAGGTGGCGTATGTAGTGGTACAATTAGAGCCACCTGCTTGCTAAGGGATGAATGCACGTTGAGGGGGGCCATGCTGTTGGCAGGGATAAGTTGACAAGTAATAGCTTCCTTCCTGGGAAAATGGGAAGCTAATAATTATTGGCAAAGTCACACCCCAAAGGAATGTCTCCCTCCAGTGAGAATGTCTTGATTCTGCTAGGTTAGGTACTGACAGTCAGTAAGCATTTAATGCTCTGGAACCGACCTGCCACGAGGTCGCGCATTGCTCGCCTTGGAGTCGACCTCGTAGACGACTTGAGTGTTGGAGCACGCCGAGGTTGAGCTTAACCGACGACCTCGGCCTTGGGACCTTGACATTGTGGATGAGGAACTTCAAGCTCTTGATCTTCCTATGATGCCAACGGGCTATTTTAAGCTCTCTGTACCTCTTTTTTAGCACAGTAACCCCAACCCTTAGTTCCTTAGCAGCTTTGGTTATTGGAAGATGAAGATTATTTTTGATCTCCTTCAACTCTAATCCAGATGACTTTGGCTTCGACCTTTTTAGCTGTCTTTTCATTCTGATATGGTCACTTGCTGATGAGCTTGATTCTCTCTCCTCCATCATATTAACATCGTTACTAAAATCATTAATATGATCATTGGCTACAACAATACTGGTAGCCGAGGTCTGGCTTAACCGACGACCTCGGCCTGGGGATCCAAACCTCTACTGTCGACGTGAATCTATGGGCCCACATGAGGCTAATGTGGAGGACACGTATTATGCATATTTGGGAGGATCCCTTCATTTATGAGTTACGTAGTTTATGATTTTGAAAAAAATAAAGAATATACATCATATTTATATTTAAAAAACCTCTAGCTTGACAAAAAAAATCAAAGAGGACTATTATTTAGGAACGACGGACGGGAGTACTACATATGTTTTGGTTGACAATATTAAGCATTAATTATCATTTGATACTCAAGTTCAATTGTTAAAAAATGAGATAACTACATCACTTGGACAAATCCAAGGGCAAAGATTCAGCAGCAAGGTAATTTAAATTGAAATAATGTACTCTGTAGTAATCTTTTGCCTTTAAGAGTAGGAAAATTTAATTTTTTAACCATCAAACTATCTTGGAAATATTAATTTGACTATCATACTTTAAGATTCGCAAATTTGATCATCGTTTTCATTAACACGTTTAAAACTTAACTTAAATCGTTAAATTTTGTTAAAAATTCAATGTTGACTCTTTAAACATGCTAACGTAAACTTTCTTGCACATAAAATAAAAAATTCCCACAAGTCCACATCATTATATTTATAGAGCTACTGTTAAAATATTTAACAAAATTAACAATTTAAATTTAATTTTAAGTATAATTATAAATACGATGGCCAAATTTATTACGAATACAGTATAAAAGTAGTATGGTCGAGACAAGTAAGTGCTAGTTGGTAAGGCGCTTCACCTATAATCGATACGTCGTGGGTTCGAGTCACCAAAGGGTAAGTGGGAACCACTATTGATCCTCTAAAAAAAAAAAAAAAAAAAAAGTAGTATGGTCAGATTGATATTTCACAATTAGTATGGTGGTTAAAATAGTAGTCCTTAAGAATAAGTCAAATTAAATTTTTTTCAAAAACATGTACTCCTACTTCCGTCTCCATTAAAGAGATAGGATAGGAGTAGTATATTTTAACTTTGTTGTTCAATCTGATGATTAACTTTTGAACTAATATTTAACATACTGTTTTACTAACATTTGGAAATTACACAAACAAACAAAATTTTATTTTATTATAATTCACATGTCATATAGTATAATTTTTAAATAGTTGTTAAATATCTATCTAAAAATTAATTAAAAATCAGATTATGTCTCTTTAATTGAAACAAAGTAAAAAGTTTGTAGAGAAGAGAGGTAACAAAATGATAGTTGTACGTACGTACGTACATTTACTAAGATATCACATGTGTACAAATACAATTAATAGAGCACTCTTCATAGTTTGACTGCTAAATTTGAATGACACTTCCAACAATGAAGGCATGGCATGGCTTAATCATTAGTTTAGTCAAGATTATTTTCCCCAATTAGACACAAGGAGCAATAATAAATGCTCAATGTTATTAGACGACTTGTAATTTTGATAAATATATCTTCATGAATTCTTTCCATATAAAGTAACAATATGAAATGTAAATTTGTTTATGATTCAAGTTGTACTCTATATTACTATATATCTATATATATATATATATATAAATATATATATATTTATATTCTTTTCAGTATGTTCACATTTTGACTTGATAATTTTTTAAGTTCTTGGTCAAATAGGATGAGGGGTAGCTAAATTGTACTCCCTCCCCTTCGTTACAAAAAAAAAAAAATCTTATTTGACAAGTTAATTTTTTTTAAATTGTAACTTTACTTAATTGTATCTTTTTTTTAAAACATTAATACTTCATTGGTAAAGATTTTACTATTTTATTTTGAGATATTTCATAAAAAGTTCACTTTCAAAAATTATGTCGGCAATCTCCAAAAACTTTTTTATTTCTACCCTCCATATGTGATACTGATCCCTCCGTTCCACCCAAATAGTCCACGTTTGTTTGAAAAGTTTAATAATTAAGGGATATATAAGTATCATTAGAGTTGATTATAATTATAAAAATACTTAAGCACATTCAATATGCTTACAACACAAATAGAGGGTAAAGATAAAAGGTTATGAAAATTATAAGCATAATTTTTTTAATGTGGACTTTTTAAGTGAAACATCAAAAAATAGTCTAGTGGACTCTTTGCATGAAACGGAAGGAGTATAAGCATCTTGACTTCGATCAAGGATTTTTGAAATTATTATCAACTCTAATAACATTTATACGTTCCTTAATTATTAGACTTTTCAAACATAGACTTTTTGGGTGAAACAGACGGAGTACTACTTTTAAAAATAGAACTATTATCTTGAATAAATTAAAGAGAAAACAGTAACTATTTATTTTTCTAGGACCGAGACTACTCCAAATATTTCTGGTTTACAATACCAGTATCCGACTTATAAAGTTATATATTAGGCATTTCTCTTGCAACACCAGAGCTCCAATATTGGAAATTCAGATAACAGGCCATGTCAATTCGACACATCCAAAGGCCAATTTTTATAATAATTGTTTTTTTATTTTCTTTTGCCTTCACAACATTAGTGGACTATGGAACAATATATATTTTTGCAACAAATTGACATTCAAAATTTGAAATAACGTAATCTTTTGGGAGTCCAAAATAAAATAGCCTAAATGAGCTATAAAGCCCCAATGCTAATTATTGGGAGTCCACGTCAGAGGCTAGAGGGGGAGGGGTAAATAGCCTTATAAAATATTTTTTGTAATATTTAAAATCTTTTAAAACTTTGGTAGCGGAAAAGCAATTTTAATTAAAGCAATCAACTGAAAGTAATCAGCTGCTGACTAGAGCTTATGAACAGTTTTGATGAGCTGACTGATTTTTGTTTAGCAAATACTGACTGAAGCTTTAAGTAATGAATTGCTTAAAGTTTTGGTCAGTTTGATCAATTGAACAAGCAGTAAATGAACACAAGATATAAAGTAGTTCAAAGTATAAAAACTGCTACGTCCACTACCAAGTTGGTCAAACTTGAATTTTTGAAGTGCACTAATATTAATAATATAGATGATTACTAACAGATTAGTGTACAACAAGGACCAGTGATTTATGGAGATTGAATGTTACAGGGAACAAAACAATCTCGTGGGTTACAATCAAAGATCTTTCAATAACTAAATAATTGGGAGAGATTCAAACAATGATTAAACTAAAGACTAAGTACAAAGAATGTAATACGAAGTAAATGTTCTAAGTAAATGCTCTTCAATGGAGTTCCATAATTCTTTGACAGTATTGAATGCTTAAAAATTTCTGTAAACTTTAATGCTTGGTTGTGGTATAGGTCACAGTTCTTTAATGCTCATTCGGCTTTATTTAGGAAGAGATAGAGAAATATCCGTTAGACACAATTGAGAGTAGTTGACGTTGCATTTAATGTTATGATATAAAGCAGGTCAAACAAGGTGAACCACTATTCCTCGAGCTTTGTGTTATCACAGATGAAGTAGGTAGAACCAGTCATTTCATTCTGAAATAAAACAAAAAGCTAGGAAGGTGAACCACTATTCCTCAAGCTTTGTGTTATCACAGATGAAGTAGGTAGAACCTGCCATTTCATTCTAAAATAAAATAAAAAGCTAGGAATGGAAAGTGCAGGATACTCATTTAATGAAAAGCAAAAAGCATGTTTGAAAACAACACGCTAAGTACTGACATAAATTCAAAATAACTACGAAAGCTTATCGTGGAAGCTTCCGTTTGAGGATATGTAGACTTTAAAGAGATAAAACAAGGACACGTATCAGTCTACTGTCTTTATGTCATATAATCAGTGACTGACTTAGAAAATATCTAAGTCTTTATCAGTTACTAAACATTGGCTGAATTAGCTTGACTGATATATAAGGGTTCATCAGACATCAGCCAATGCGGAATAGATAGTCATGTGATCAGTCATCTTTAATTAACAAGAATGACTGGTCACTTTGGAATCAGTAGTGACTGATATACGTAAGTATATCAGCCATCAGATAGTTAGGAATGACTGGTCATTTGATCAGTCATCTTTGGTTAGAAGGATGGTTGGTCACTTGGTCAGTCAACAACAAACACAAAGATTGGCTGAGTGATTCCAAATATAGAATGGTTTTAAATAAATCATGAAAATGACCAACAAATTTATTGGTCAATATGATGTTATTAATTCAATAATAATAAATTAAAAAAACCTTTCTTTTTTCCTTCATATAGATATAGAATTTGTCCAGAGCAATTTGACACTATGGTTTTAATGAGATTTTGCAAAATTACAAGCTGCATATTAACGTATGAATATATGGATTTGGGTCTAACTTTGATTGGAAACAAATTGAGGATTGATGGGATCCTACATGATATCATAGTCATCAAGGGCCCAACCAAACTTCCGACGTGGATCACACCTCGAGAACCAACACCCGGGTGATCAACTTTCGAGAAGACCACTCATTCGAGAAACTGACCTACGATTAGAACCATCCAAGCAGTAGCACACATCGAGTTCGAAAGTGACTCACTAAGTGACCCCTTCTTAAATGAGACTTGACAGGAGCCGTCCCTAGTGCACTAACCCCGTCAACTCCCGACTCGATATGGGACCCATAAACTTTTGGTTGTTAGGATGTCATCTTCATCATTTTTGCAGATGAGTGAATAGTAGATTTGATAGGAGAAAGTGGCAACTTATCCACTAGCCAGTCCAATGGCTTTTTTTCTCTCTCACTCTCAATTCCTCCATGTTATAAAAACCCATCACTAGTAAACGTAAACCTCTAGTCTCATATTACTCTCAAGCTCTTCGTCTATATATGTCGTGCAAAGAACAACAAGAAAACGGAAAAGAAGATGCATGTTTCGAGGAAAAGCCGTGGTCAATTTGTTATTCCACTAGTTTAGAGTTACAACATCAATAAGAACTACAACCCTAAATAAAAGCCCAATTAAAGAATCGAGTCATTCAATTCTACAATATTCATTGCTCTACTGGTTTTATTCTCTTCAACTCCCTCATTTATCCCTTTCTCAGTTCATTTACTCCGACATATCCTAAACTGTTTGGAAGCACATAATTATCAATCTCATTCTCACATAGGAGGGGGACAGTTCCCGACTTTGTTCACGGCGTGTTTATCTTATTTTTAGGTAATTATCAAGCCAGATATCCATTGCACCACCATTGTCCACCACTAGTCAATCACAGTCCAACAAGATCACAATATTGGCTTGATCATGGATGTTAAATTTGAAGAATTTATATCTGAATTTGTAGGATAATGTGTTATAGGCAGATATGAATAGATATGAATGGTGGCTATCATCATAATGAAGCAGAGAGTGTGGTGGCAATGATCATAGTGGAAGTCTTAAAGTTCGCGTTTGTTCGATAAAAAAGCGCAATTAGCTTAAAAAAACGAATTATTTAAAGATGCTTTCGATAAAAATAGGGAAATATAAACTAGCAATGCTTGTTATTCTCCATTTAGGTCCCGACGCGGCTTTGACTTGTTGAAGAAAGAAACGTCGCGATTTTTATTGTTTTAGTACGTAGTTTTGACATAATACGCATTTATAAGTCGCGGTAGAAACGATGGCTCTTAATGGTAGTGGATGTGGTAGAGGTATCTATAAGCACTAAGCAGACGGAGAGAGGATAAGAAGTTTAAAACAAGAAAACGAAAAGAAAAATAAGTATTAGTCATGTCCAAAGCACAAAAATTAGCAAGCCATTATATGGGTAAAATGGTTATTATCACATTTTTTGATTGAAAAACAAGAATAATACTAGAGCCACCAATTGAGTACCAATGTTGTGCACAAAGATGTGACATATTATATTTATCTTATTTAGTACCGAGTGAACTCCACTTTGAGCTAAAAAGTGAAGTAAACAAGATGATACACATGATACCATATTATTTTGTGTACCAAATTTGATACTCATTTTGTGGCTTTAGCGTTGCTCGAAAAACAAACTTGATTTTAGGACTAACTATGAAGCTAAAGCTTGATTTCAAGGACCAAATAAAACATGTTCAAGAATGAGAGGAAATTGAAAATTTTGGGACCCAATTGTTACTTAATCCACCACATTATTATGCTTTATTCACCCTTTCCAATTCTATCTTTCATTTTTCTGGACAAAATTACCACTTACCTAGTATGATAACTTTCCGGCTGCAGACACATCTGCAATAAACCCAACTTGACCCAAATCGAATAACCAACAATTAACCACCACATCTGCAGCCGACCTCCACCACCATTGTCAAGCCGCCCTTACTCCGACAACTTCCACTACAGTAATAAACTTTCTCTCTCTAAAACTTATCAATTTCTGATTTTTCGAGGCTGCTTCAGTTCCTGTTTGGTAGTTAGAGAGATTCCAATACATTCTCTATCCTCGATTTTCCCAAATTGCGTTGATTTTGCTTGAAGATTCAAAGACACACTCTCCGATTATATGATTTCAATTTCAAATACCCGCAAAAGTACACAATTTTGGGAGCAAATCGTCGGCCCGGAAGGAAAGATGAAGCCTTTACTTTCATAAAGGGTAATTTCGTCATTAGAGTATTACTCAGTTATTTCAAATAAATATCTTTTCGACTGTTCTTTCCGTTGCCAGAACCCAAGTCAAAATATGCCTGATAAATTTATCAGGCGAGTTCGTTGTGATTCTCTCTTCTTCAACGTTGGAAAAATTATTCCAAACCTTAGCCAAACGGTTAGCTACTACAACAAAAGATAGAAGTTTTGGAGATAGCTCTAGTAACTAACGTTGACACGGAGACCAATGACTACGCCGGACATTGCCGGAATCTTAGAACAGTCAAAGGACCTTGATCGTTTAAGGAAGGAGCAAGAGGATATCCTCCTTGAGATCAACAAGTTGCACAAGAAGCTACAATCCAGTGAGTCTCACCCATCATTGATTCACTGTCATCACAATCTTAATTTTCTCTGTATTTAGGTTTGTTTAACTGTCATATACTTGGGGAAATTCTTTCTAATAGTTTAATTAAGAAAAGGTTTCCTTGTGTGATAGTTTGTGCGGTCAAAATGGATAAGTTAAGTAATTGGTGGTTTAGATGCCGGTTGCGAATGTGGGTGTTTAATGAATTAGCTGAAGAGTTTGTGTTGCTTATACAGCACTCACTATGGTCTCGTTTATAGGGAAATTCATTTTTCTTTATCACATTTATAATGTGGATTGTGGAGTCTGTGTTAGATGAGGGGATTGGGATTACATGCCTGATACAGTTATCATTATTAAGTTTGTGCGCTGTTGAGTTTTTCCTAAACTAATTTTGTAACTTCTTCGTTAAAGTGTGAATTCATCATTGCACTAGCGAAAGAGACACTTGGATAGAACATGTTCAGAAAAGTTTGTACACATTCAAATTTTGGGTTGCTATCATCAACACACATTGTAATACACATGTATACATCAATGTGCTAGCAAAATAAAAGCCCATTGCTTCACTTGGGCATGTAAATATCCTAGAGTATTTTGCAGGATAGTTCTTGACACAAGATAACAATCGTTGATGTAATTTAATCTTGGCCATCAATTATAGAGGTGGGGAATATTAAATATAGTGGTGCATCATTTGGCAAATAGAAGTGGTGCCTCATTGTGAGAAATTTGTAAAGTTTCTTTTAGGATTAGGTTTTTGCAATAGATTTGGTGTAAGATGTTGATGTAGCATATTAAGTTTTAGAACAGAAAGATAATCAATGAGAAGATTGTTTTCATATCAGATGGGTAGGATAGCTATATAGTGAGTAACTATCTTTATTTCTTTTACAGCTCCTGAGGTGGTTGAGAAGCCTGGAGATAATTCATTGTCGAGGCTTAAGATGCTGTACATTCAAGCGAAAGAGCTTTCAGAAAACGAAGTGAGGCATGTCTCTTTCATAATCTTCGTGACCATATTACCGAAAAGAATAAAATAGAACTGTTATTTTATAGATTCTTATGGAGTACTGCCTCTTTTTGTTTTCTATTGAGTGCAGTATTTCCAACCAGTTGTTAAATCAACTAGATGCACTAATGCCATCTGGATCAGGGCATCAGCGAAGAAGAATAGGTGGGTTCTTAAGTCAAGCTCATAGTTACTTATTGTTTTTCATTTAGATTGTTGATGATGCCTAATTCTGAAATGTGTTCATTTTGGCATGGTTTTTAATAGATTGTTGTATAATGAACATGGATTTGGGGAACGATTATACTCTTGCAAGCTTGTCATGATTAGCAATAAAGTGGAGTCCAAAAAAGATTTTCAAAGTTGCTAAACTTGTACATGTTTGCCAATAAGTGAATTTAATACAATTGCATGGCCTAGGCTGTAGTTCTACTAGAGCATTTCGAAACTATCAGATGTAATGTTCATGTAGCTATATTTTCCTTCGGTTAACGATCTTATGGACGTCCTTATACTGCAGAAGGTAATGAACAGAAAAAGAAAAGAATGAAAGCTGATTCAGATGGCCCAAGGGTGTCTCCTTCCGTGCGAAACCACCTTGACGCTCTTGCAAGTTTGAAGGGTGAACAGGTTATAGCAGTTTTGTTTTGCTTTTGGCCTAGGCTGTTACTTCCATTTAGTCAGTTTATATTAGTTTCTTATGTTTAGAAGGCATACAATATTTTGTGTATGTAACATTTAATGTAATTTTATTAGGTTGCTGCGAGGGTGAGACAGGAAGATGCAGATAAAGATGAGTGGTTAATTGTCAAAGTAATTCATTTTGATAGAGAAACAAGAGAGTAAGTTTAGTTATACCTCATACGAGAGAGTATGCTATTGGTTTTTGTTAGTTTATAATATTGCTATTGGCCTATTTCGGTGTTTCTTACTTTTCTTAAAGATACTGAGTATAACACAAAAATTAGTATCACAGTGAAGTGGTGAACAT
Source organism: Platycodon grandiflorus (assembly GCA_016624345.1). Lineage (NCBI taxonomy): Eukaryota > Viridiplantae > Streptophyta > Magnoliopsida > Asterales > Campanulaceae > Platycodon > Platycodon grandiflorus. The sequence goes on from CM028365.1 coordinate 49,734,917, forward strand.
CAGTAACTCATATTATTATGGAGTAAACTTGAGCTCCGTAATGGGTTCTAATCAATTCAGTTTTATTGTGTATTTTGATGAAAAAGCTATTAATGTACGGAGTAAATACACAACCATGTGAGTTCAATGAACACTATATGTATATGTCTTTTGTGTATAACAACGACATGCATTCTCTGGCACTCATTGAATATGTTAACTCACTTTTCACTTCCCTATGCTTGAATATGTTAACTCACTTTTCACTTCAGTATGCTGGAGACTGACAAGTACAATTAGAAGTCTGTTTTCTTTATGTTCATTCCGAAGAAAAAGGAAAAAAAAAGAAGAATTAATGATGGTTATGTGTCCGTTTTTTGCAGGGTAAGGTGCCCAAATATATTCCTGTTTGTTAAAGTCCACTTCATGTTTAAGTCCTTTTTATCTTTGTTCATATGATTCATCTTTTATTTGTAGATTTGAAGTGCTTGACGAGGAACCGGGCGATGATGAGGAACCAGGAGGCCAGAGGTATATTTCGTATGATTAATGATTACTCTACATTCTTCTGTCTAATTAACATTGTTCCCTCCCCCAATCTCTTGTCCGTGGCTGGCATCTTAACATCTTTTGGGCATATTTGTACGTGAATCCGGCCATGCACCTTGTTTTATGATTTCGCATATAGTGAACTTTTTCTTCTTGTTTTTGTATTTTTGTTCTGTGAACCACTCTCAAGTCGCTCAAATGTGCGGTATCAGTATGCCAGCCTGTAGTCAAGCGTGGATGCGAGTAGAGTCAAAATGCTGCCATTCCTATTGCTCTTTTTATCATTTTTTTTAATGTGATTTGTGTACTAACAGCACCCTGTGTGTAACGAGAATAATTCAGAACAATTGCAGAATAACCTTATTAAAATTTACATGTCAAATTACCTATGCTTATTTTGGATGCATTCCGTTATGCAAAGAAAGGAACATGTGAAGGGCTAAATGTTGCTATAAAGGTGTATTTCTTCTTTTATCAAAAAATAAAAAAATAAAATAAAATTGTTGCTGTAAAGGTGGGTAATGGCATGTCATCCTTGGCTTCCGTGTCCCAATTTAGGTTAGTTATTTTTGGAATGTTCCAGAGGAATCCTTTAGTGACTTGCAAGTGTCTGAGTGTGTGCCAAGATGTATAAATCCTTCTACCCCAAGCAATTATGTTGTGGAATCATTTTCTTCTTGAATGGATAGAATAGTGAAACAACTCGAGTGTTGTTGCTTCAATTATTGTCGCAATGGCATACACTGATAATAATTCTGGTGGTAACAAATTGGTGGCCATCATGAAGCTGCCTTATTTGCAAGAAAGGAAATCCATTCTTTTAATCACCAGGAAACAAACTTGTTTTATTGCACCCTGAATAAACCATTTAGAACACATGAAATATGTTAGTCTAATTACTTAATTGCAATTTATCTTCCTGCATTCAATTCTGTGAGGAGGAATTTCATATATGAAGTTGATTGAAAAATGAATTTTGAACGAGTAAGTCGATTGAAAATTTCCACTTCATCTTAGGATACCTATCAACATCATTGGTTCTACTTCTATGTGGATACTATAGATTGGCGTACATAACTACATGTGTCTAAAACTGTGTATCTACTATCATGCAATGCTTGTATATATCATTCTTTCGTACTTTGCTTCTCAGTTAGGATCTAACTGTTTTGGTGTGGTTTTACCCATCAGCTGGAGCCTGAAGCTCCCAGTTTACTCTTAGTTCCCTTCTTAATCGTGAACTAGCAACCAAGCATTATATATATACATATATATATATATATATACACACACACACATATATATATATACACACACACATATATATATATATACACACATATATATATATATATATACATATATATATATATATATATATATATATTGATGGGTTTGTGTATGAAAAGTCCAAGTCCACGGATTTGTGTAAATTCTTTACTGCTCAATATCAATTGCTTGTGTCATGAGGTTATGACCCCGATTTTGATTTCATACACAATCTAATACAAGGCATTACCTCATCTTACTTGTGGATTCGTTATACTATTGGTGTTTTAGGAAATACAAGCTGCCTATGTCACATATCATCCCTTTCCCCAAGCGAAATGATCCCTCAACCGCTCAGGATTTTCCTCCCGGAAAACATGTATTAGCAGTTTATCCGGGAACAACTGCTTTGTATAAAGCAACTGTGGTCAATGCTCGCAAGGTAAACGACTTATCCCTATGCTTTGTGCATGAAATAGTCGTTACTGCGTTGTCGATTGAGTGCGCATTTTTTAAATGGCATGCATTTTTAGGGGTGTCAATGATCCACATATTTATAATCGTTTTGAGAAATTTTTTTTTCTTTTTTCATGGAGTCAAAAGTTTTTTGATTAATAGTAATTATTGTGAAAAAAATACAATGAAAATATAGTGGACTCATTGACCTCCCCCAATATGCATGAGATATATAGAAAGTGAGCACTAGCTGGCGACCGAGAAAGCATAATGACTTTCGTTATACTGTTGAAGATGTGTAACTAACTTTTATTTGCATTTTGCCTGCTGCTCTCCTGGTCTTCTTAACTACGATACGAAATCTGCAGAGGAAGATTGATGAGTAAGTGACTTTTCTCCTCTTTGAGTCTAAATGATTGCACATTTTGAGAAGAATGAATGAGGAACGTATCCAAGTTGAAACAAAACTCACATAATACTACATGCTTGTGCCTCGTAATCCAGAACGCACATACATATTCGTTGCATCTCGGTGTATTTTCAAGTGAGTTGTGCTAGTATTGTTATCATGATAAGCATATTTTCTATTTTGGTTGGACAGTTACGTGTTGGAATTTGATGACGATGAGGAAGATGGATCCTTACCCCAAAGGATTGTACCCTTCCACAAGGTCGTGGCTCTCCCAGAAGGGCATCGACAGTGAACATATGATGTTTGCAGTTGTTTATATGTTGTTGATGTGCAGTACACGGAGCTATACGTTGATGCCCACGAAGTTAACGGATATCTTTAGGATGGTAATTAAACCTCCACTCTCCTATCTTCTTGAAAAAACTACGAGTATTATCCTAGATGATGTTCTACGTTTAAATTAAGGACCAGAATGTTTTTGGATACTAATTTGTAACAAGAAGGTTTCTATCCCATGTAAAGTGAATATTTGACGGTATAATTTTAGTCACTCTTATGTGGCTAACATATTTTTTAAATTCTAAAGCAAATTCAGTGGCCTCTTTCCTCTTAAATTGCCCTCATTTAGGGGCCGTTGACGTTAAAAATCTGAGGATTACTTCATTTTCCTCAATATTTACTTATTTAGGATCATGCGTGTGCAAATGAACTAAGAGCATGTACAATGGTTTGATTCAATCAAACCAAAAATCAAACACAACCCATTAAAAATCAATAAAGTAATTCATTTGATACTCATTTGATTCAAAATCAAAAAATTACTCCATTGGTGTTTGGTGTTTCTGTCAAAACACAGCCAGTTTACTATTTTTGGTATCAATGTCCTTATTTAAAATGAAGCTTTGTTGATAAAGCTACAAAATGGAGCGTCCGGCAAACACTCTATTTTGAATCTCTTTGTCCAAACTGCACCATTTTGGACCACAAAATGCCCCAAAAAAAAAAAAACTTTATGAACTGATTTATTAAGCACATTTATAAGGAAAAAAAAAGTTAGCGTTCTAGAAAAAGTTGCATTCAAAAAAGTAATGTTTAAAAAATGTTCCATCAAACCAGACAAGGCCTAATATGATTTTGCAAAATTCATAAAAGACCGTTTTACGTGTATTTTTTGTAAGACATATCTTTTTTATCCGACCTATCGTGTGTTGGTGGACTGAGTTGTGAGAGAATAATAAAAAAACTACTCCAATGGTGGCATAAATTCCAACATTTTTACATACCCCACCATCTTTATCTCCAACCAATTTACATATCTCACCATCTTTATCTCCATTAATTTAATATATTCTTTCAACTTAAATTTACAAATAAATTTGATATTGCATAAATTATTAAATTTGAAATTATATAAATAGTCATTATTAAATATTATTTATTAATTATATTTGAATAATATTTATTATAATTTGATATTATTTATTTATAATATTATTAAATTTTAAATAACTACAATAATTCGATATTATTTATAATATAAATTATTAATATTCAATTTATAATATTATCCAAAATATCAATAATTTGCAAAAAATTTGTTTGGTGTCCAATGATGCAAACCAAGTCTCTATTTATAGATAAAAATGTGTACTATTTTTTTATATATTTTTAAATAATATATATATATTTTGAGTACCAAAACTGCCCTCAACCGGAAATAATTAAGAAAATTGCCCAATTGTCCAGGTGCTGACACGTATAAAGCGATGTCAGGCTTTGTCCGCTACTTTTTTTGTTTTGAAATTTTGCCCCTCAAAACGACGTCGTTTTGAGGGGTTAAAGGCTTAAACTTCGCCGTTTTGTCTCCTTCTCTTTTGTCCGGTTTGTTTGATTTTTTTTTTTATTGGGTATCATCTGTTGCGATTTTTTCTCCACAAAGCTTTTGATGATTTACTTTTGATCCCTTTTGATACTCCATTGTACATTTTAATTCAATCAAATTCAACGGAAGAACTTCCGTTGGACCTGCTCATAGTCCAGTGTGTCAAGTCAATTGACTTGTGCCTGGGTCCCACTGAGATTGGGCCCGTGCCAAAGATCAGCTCCCAACCCTCAATTCAAAATTATGCGCACGTAAACTCGCATTGTCGCTGCGAAATAAAACTAGATAAATAATATTTTTCTCTCTAAATTGCTATTTTTTTATAAAACATAATTTGTTATGATTTTAATAAAACCTGAAAATAATATACAAATAATTTCTATCAAAATGAAGCACTCCAATCGTTACACCTAAAAGTTCTTCCTTGCAAAACCTACAACTGTTGGGGGTGAGATTGTGGGTCAGTATAAAAATGAGTACACAATACTACAAAATAGAACAAGACAAATAATTCAAATATTGTTATCGATAGATAGAGATGTTAAAAGGATCACGGTCCGTAGGGCTGATCCGTTTAAATTGGAAAAAACAGGGTTAGGGTTCAATTTTTTTTTGCCCGTTTAAAATCAGAAATTTTCTGGTCCGGACCGTTTAACCCGCGGCCCGTGAGGTTTCAGGGTTGGCCTGGCGGCCCGTGTAATATTAATTAGGCCATATAAAATTTGGATATACATAAAACAACCACTATGAAAATTAAACCACAACCTTCAAATCCAAAGTCAAACACACTTATCATTTACACTACATTTTTTTTTTTGTTCTTGTAAATAAACATTGAAATATAAACGAAACTCTTGGAGGGGACTAATAAGTTGAGTTATTTCAATATTTATTTTGAGGTAAAATATGTTGAAATTTAAATAAAGTGATGTAAAAAATATCTAATTTATATTTCTTATAAAAAAAATATAATAACCTATTTAAATTATGAGTTGTAAATAACAATCACTTTTTACTTTTTTGAATTTTTACAAAGATAAAATTAACATCCATCACGTTTCTTTATTTTTTTAGTTGTGGCCCAATAGTGGTCCGTTTAGCCTAAAGCCCGCTAAAATTAGGGTTAGGTTCGTAATAATAGTGGCCCAAAAAAATTAGATCGTTTAACCCGTGACCCGTTTGAACTAGTCCAAAACTACTAGGATCAATCCGTTTAATATTTCTTATCGATAGAGATAAAATATAAACAATTGATTCACTAGTCAATGGTAAAACCGATTAATATACTATTCGATTATATTTCACAGGTATGTGCGCTAATCAATTTCAGGCGTGAGGGCAAAATTCATTACTAACAATCACGTGTTGGTTCCCAATTTTTTAAGGACCACCAACACGTACAATCACACTAACCGCTCCACTGCAATCTTTATACCAATTAGTAACACTAAAGTATTTGACAAAATCAAGATTTCGATTAAATAACACTAATCAATTATAATTCAATATAATATAATAATTGCAAGATAAAACGATTACAATATCAAAATATGGAGTAATAACAATAGTACATAGCAATAACAATGAAACACGGTTCAATAATAGAAGTAAAAATCAAGAGAGTTGCTATTTACACTCTCGTATTTATTAAGTACATATCTCATATATTATAAAAATACCATTATAAATTAAGAGAGTTGCTAAATATCCTTATTTTTTTAGTTAAAAAAAAATATTAATTACTGTTCGGTAGATATGGGTGTTGGGTCACACAGTACCAAACGAACCGTTTAAAAAAAAAAAAAAAAACTCATAGGAAGGAAGGAAGGGGACTGGGGGAAACGGGCTGCTTGACTGGTTGTGTTGGGGTGGAGGAAGGAGGCGAGCTGCTTTGCAACAAGGCAGGTTGAGAAGAGAGTCATTTGAGCTTGATAAAAGCATGAGCAATCTGTATTGGGAAGAAAGTTTAATGAAGTACAATAGAGCAACTGGGCCATATACCCTTCCAAGAGGGGATTCCCGTGAAACTTTCTCAAACTAATAATTCCATGCTTGAACACCAAAGCACGAAGAGCAGGGAGATTGAACTGGATGTGTTTCGGGGGAGGGGGAAAGGACGTGGGTTGCTTGATTGGTTTGGTTGGGGTGGGTGTGTGTACTTAGTAAAATATGTTAATTTTGAAGAAAATATTGGTAAGGGTAGAATAGGAAATTAGGGAGTGCACTTAGCATTTTGATAGGTTAAAAATTTTGGGAGTAGTGTACTTAGTAAAAGGGTGTACTAAGTAAAATTGGGGGCGTAAATAGCAATTTTCAAAAATCAAACATGACATTTTAATAAGGAAAAATTATCAAAATGACCTTCGTACTATCATTTAATAACCGATTTCACCATGTACTCCCAATATCCTAAAATTGACCAGTGTACTCACTAATTGAGTCTAATGCGGTCCATCCTGTTAACTTTTCATCCAATTTTTTAACAGGACTGCTAACGTGATTAACGGAGCTAATTTATGAGGGGTATTTTTGTCCTTTTCTTCCAAATCTCACCACCCCACCCACACCCATGACGCGGTGAGATTTGTAAGGAAAGGAAAAAAATATCCCTAATAAATTAGCTCCGTTAACCACGTTAGTATGTCCGTTAGAAAATTGAATGAAAAGTTAACAGGAGGGACTACATTGGACTCAATAGGGGTGGCAATTTGAGGCACGACACGAATGAACGAAACGGACATGACACGAAATTATAGGGTCGGGTCGATCTTTATCGGGTTCGGGCTGTTATTGGGCCGACCGGATAACATCCCGCTAAAATCGGGCCGTGTTCGTGCTGTATTCTGACTAGCCCGATAAGATGGTCATCCGTGTGATATTATCCCTGGACAAATCTTGGTCGTTGATTAAACTTAATTTTAGTAAGCCTTAGCCGTTGATATTATCGGGTTCGTGCTGTGTTCGGGCTAGTCCGATAAGAATTAATGTTTTTTTGGCCTGACGGGCTTGTTTGAACTAATATGACAATCGTGACTATCGTGCTTAACGGACCGTGCCGGGCTTTTCGTGCTTTAATCGTGTTGTGTTTGGGTTTCCATTTTAGGCCCGTTAAGCTTAACGGGCCGTGTTCGTGTTTGGTCTTAACGTGCCGTGCTCTTATCGTGCCAGCCCGTTAACAGCCCAGCACGACCGAATTGCCACCCCTAAGACTCAATTAGTGAATACACTGGTCAATTTTAAGATATTGGGAGTATGGGGTGAAATCGGTTACTAAATGATAGTACGTTGGTCACTTTGATAATTTTTTCCTTTAATAACGATCACGTAATTTAACGGGGAATCTTCATATATGGTCTAGCCAAACACCCAAACTTCTTATATGGCCTAACTTACTCCAAAACATATTTTATGGTATTTTTTTATTTAAAAATCCCAAAATATCCTCTTTTTTAAACGATTCAAGGTGTAATTTAAACGTCTCAAGGGTATTTCAAACGACTCAAGGGTCGTTCGAACAAATCGTTTAAACAATTCGAACAAATCGTTTAAACAATTCAAGGAGTTGTTTAAGCAATTCATGAATTCGTTTAAACGATTCACGGGGTTGTTTAAGAAAAACACGAGTTCGTTTAAACGATTCATGGGGTCGTTTAAACGATTCATGGGATCGTTTAAACGATTCAAGGGTATTTCATGGTAGTAGAGAGATAGAGAGACAAAAATAGGGCTTCTATGGAAGTAGAGACATAGAGAGAAGACATACCAGATACATGGCAGTAGTAAGATGAGAAAGTCGAGGGAGACGATGTTGTCGGATACGGAGAAAGAGGGCGACGTTGTGGTCGGAGATCGATGGGAGAGGCGTTGTGGTCGGAGAAGAGGGGTAGACGTGAAATTCGAGAGGCAGAGAGACATTTAGGTTTTGATGGCCTTTGGGGATATTTTAGAATATTTGTATCAACTTTTAATCAAAAGTCATATATAAATTATTTTATCGGGTCAAAATACTATGCTCGATATATCCCACTAATTTAATTGACAGTCCGGTTCGTATAGTTCAATTTTCGAGTCAGAGTGTTTTCGGACCCGAAGAGAAAGAGAAAAGAAGCCGGTGCGTGAAAACTGAAAAGGCGGGAGATCAAATGCACAGACAGAAATCACACTCAAAAGAGTGAGAAAATTCGGAGAGAAAACAACGGAAAACAAAACAGAGAGAAAATGGGGGACGAGATATCAGTCCTTCCAGTTCTAGAACCGCTCGATCTCAACACCATTCGCAGGTAACTTCAAATTCCCTTCTACACACACGCACACATAGGCACGATAATATATGTTAATAGGGATTGCTGATGTAAGTGTGCAGTCGAATTCGAAAACTTGAAGAGATTCAAAGAAATTGCAACGATGTTTCGGAGCTGTCTCCATCCGAGGAGGAGGAATTGTTCAAAAACTGTGTTCTCCAGCTCGAGGTGCAACTCAAAATTTCATACTCTATTTCATACCCAAACAGATTGTATTCACTAGAAAATTTATTTTCGTTGTTTTTTAATCCCTTTATGTACTACCTCCTTCCTAATTGAAGAGGTACCCTTGGATTATTTTTGTTCAATTTGACTAATTTTGGGATGGATATTTAACATATTTTTATTTGGTTAGAGAAAATAAAACTATAATAGTATTTGGAAACTACACTAGAAGTACCATAAATCACGCATTTTATAATTTTTGAAAATCAATTATATTCTCGTCAAATATTGTTATAAAAACGAGGATATTCTTGGATTAAGAATTCCAAGTTTTTATCTTCAATGCGGAAGCAAATCGGTCGAAAATAAAAGTACCAAATATTTAGAGAATTAATGGCAAGAAAATAGAAAATATAACGGAATCAAACAAAAGGGAATAGAGGATTTACGTGGTTTAATCCACTCCAAGGACTAGGGTTACAAGGATTGACACGATCCCATAGAGTACCACCCCACTCACAGCCCAAAATAGCCACGCACTATTTTGTCTAACACGCCAAGACCTCGAGACCCTCGACTACCGTGTTCGTCGTCCGTCCCTTCGATTGTGTCTCACACCTCTCGGCTTGTGTGCTCTCTCTTTTTGGCGTTGATGAACAAAGGGATTGATCCCTTTTTATAATAGATCTTTAGCACTCATAATCAACCTAGGATTAGTAAACTTAATCCTAGTCCACTTAGAAGACTTATTTACTCGGCCAAGCACATTGCCGAATGCCGCACGAACAAGGCTTCCAACTTAGAAAAGGATTCCTATTAGATTTTGAGACATAATTTAACAAATATCGATCCAAAATGTTCAAATTGACTAAAAAAGTCAAAGTGTATCTTTTCCAGAGGGAGTAACATTTATAATTTCAATTGTCTTCAAAATTTACAATAAAATGAAACAGGAAAAAGTAACTCAGATCCTTTCGGACTACTCCGATGTCAGCTCCTTAGCGGTTGAAGATTTGGGTATATATTTCTATCCCTCCTTTTCATTCCCATTTCGAAACACACAAACACACACACACACACACACGCATACTTAGTCACCGTTCGTATAAACAAGCATTTACATCTTTATACTTATTTATAGTTTTCTTTCTCTGTTTTAATCCTATCTCTTCTCTTACACGTACATGCATGCAAGCACTTGCGTTTACATGTTTTTGTCGAAACTATATGCTAATGTTGATGATTTACAAGAAAGATGCCTATTTGGAGCAATTGGAAGGTGAACTTAACACGGTGCAGGCTGAAAGTGCTAAAACTTCTGAAGAGATTGAGAATCTTATGAGGGATTACTTGGAAGGTGAGAAATTACACAGGCAGTTAGCGAATTGTTGCACGTGATTGTGGGGTGCTTTGTGTGAAGAGTTTATTTTGTGTCTCGTATGATGGCCTTTGTTTGCAGATTCTAACCGGTTGGAGAGCAATATTGAAGGGTTAAATTGTTCATTGGACTTCATTGCATCACAGGTTGGTTGGATTTTGTTTACCACAAGTTTTCATGATCAAATTCCCGCACACAGCAATAATTGCAAGTTGCATGAAGTGTCTGTCTGTTTTCCTTTAAAGAGAAACCTTGTGCTGTTCACTTTTAATTTATCTCTGCGTGAAGCATTTTCAACTTTCTCTTTTTTGTTTTAATTTTTCATGTCTCAAAAGAGTTTGAGTATGAACAATAAACCATTTTGAAATACAAACGTTTTTTGGTTTTGTATTCCTGAAAAGAGTCTTTCTTGTGGGGATGCCCTACTTAAGAAATCATATTGGACTCCCGAGAGATGTTTTAATGAACATGAAGAAAAGAGCCTTTGAGCAATGAGCATACAAAATAGTGAAGGAATATACAGTTTTTGTGACAAACCTTGTATGGAACATTCATATAGACCAATGGTCGTGATTCAAGGCTGTTGGGCCTTTCCTATTGTTCTGGCATCAGGCATCCAAATATATGCGCAAACACACGTTCTAGTGGAGAGTTTGCATCTGATACCTTAACTTCAATGGTCCTGTTTTATGTGTTCTTTACCTTGGGATGGGTAAGATTTTTCTGTGTGTAAGTCGTTGCGGGGATAGGTTTGGAGGTTAGAGGGGTTTCTATAGTGCTGTTTTGGATTTTATTTTTTGTGACAACAAATCTACTGTAGTTACCATTATTCTTTTGAGACTAGGACTTACAGGGAAGATGATCAATGGATGGATGGAATATGTATTGTATACGGACAAAAATTATATGATAAATAGGAATAGGATTGCTAAAGGTGGGGGAAGCAAATATAGATATCCAGATGAATTGTAGCTTGCTGCAAGGACGCAACATCTATTTGAGCCCCTAGGCCCTATGGTGTATCTTCAGGGTTCGTCTAGGAGTTTGTTTGTTGGACTTTGGAAATAAGTGTGAATGAGTAGATTTGAGGAAAGGTAGCATAAAGAGGGATACAAGATTAAAATGGAAAAGGTGGAATACTATGAGATTTACATGGAAAGGAGGGAAGGAATCCTTAAAGTCAGAAGGAGCTCTGAGCTGTGTGGTGGTAAGGAGTAGCAGCAAATTGTTGTGTTATGAGGATATCACTTATTTTACAGAACATAAGGGGTCCTTGATTACACCTGCCTGCAGTGCAACCAGTGATGAAGAAATGGGCGTCATTGCCATGCTATCAAAAGCGAAGACGTTAGACATTACTTAGGACGTTGATAGAAGCTTATGGGTGGAATTTGCCTTCCTATTTGCTGCAAAAGGTGATATGATTGATAGAGTTGCTACTTCATTACTTTCTGGGGTTGTATTTTGTCTCTTGTAGCATCAGGACTGCTGAAGGTTTCTGGCTGTTGCACTGAAGTCGACAATCAGTGTAAGATGGTTTAGCTTTGGAAGGAAATAATCCATGAGACGAATATGATGTACTAGTGGCATTATTGGCTGTCTATTTCCAAGGTAAGAGATGTAGCTTGTCCAAATCTCCCTTCTATTTGAACTTTTTGGATCTGATAGACTGATCCGATAGACTCCTGCAATGGACTTTTGCTGGAGGTGGGCTTTCTTTTATGACCAACTATTAATTCTTCTTTTGTGTTCAACTGAGATAGTGTTTTAGTTTCTTGGAAGGATTTCTATTGTTCTTTGAGCCTTGGCTTGAATGGATCAGCATAACTAGAATCTGATCATGCTTTACTCATGCTGGATAGGGATTATCTGAGCAAGGGGAATAGGCTGCTAGACTCGAGAATATGTGGCTGGAGGTGGGGGGATTTGAGCTATTAACCATATGACACAATCACCATTTCTCTCATTTGACGAGGGCATAATGAGATGCACCGAATATGGATTACCAATTAGTATATCTGGAAAACAAATTCAATGTCCTTACAGTCTAGTTATTCATTTGCGGTGAGTTTCTCATATTACCTGCCTATTCAGCACTCTGCAATGCTGCATTTGGTCTGTTGCAATTATCTTAGGTAGGAATGAAATGGTAATGAGCCATTTCACTTAAGCCTTTGGTCCTAACTTGGCAGTTGGCAAGTGGATTAGAATGGAATGAGCCATTCCATTTATCATCTGGCATGTGGTATAAAGGCGTTATTACTGAAGGATATTTGAGGTTGAGAATCAAAGAGATGTATGTATTTATCTTGCTTCTTTCCATTGTTATACACTTATACTGATCTCAGTCCAAAAATCTTAAGCTGATTATATTCTAACCAAAGCAAACTGCTTATCAGCATTCAAAGAAATCTCAAAGGCAGCAGTGTTTTCTGAATTGTAATGCAATCTGTTGTAACATTCATTGGGCTTCCTTACGTGTATATATTGAAGACTGTTTGTATACCAATTACAGGGTTTCATTTGAATTGATTCACTAGCTTTTCATTCTAACCATGGTATCTGTTTATCATGCTCTAGGGTTTAGAAAAAGAAAAGGCAGATGCACAGCTTGAGTGCTCTACTCAGGCAGAAGATCAAATGGTTTTGTTAAGTGCGCATGAAGGTTGCAAGTTTAAGGTTCAACACTCTGTCAGGCTTTAGGCACAGTTTCTAGCTTCTGTACGTGTTATATTTTTCTCTCTTCAAGTGGCCTCGATCATTGTCTTATTTAATCTTTGTATTTTTTAGATTTTGGAACTCGATACTGAGGTTGAGAAGAAAAAAAGAACTTTAAAGTCATTGCAAGATCTTGATTGCACTCTTAAAAGGTAAATTCATCTGGCGTGCAGCATAATAGGAGTTCTATGATGTCTGTTATGCTCCAGCTTCTTAAATGTCTTTTTTTTTTCTTAACATGTTGTTAGGTTTGAGGGAGTTGAAAAGATTGAGGATGCGTTGACTGGTCTCAAAATTATTGAATTTGAAGGGAACTGCATTAGATTGTCTTTGAGGACATACATTCCTGACTTGGAAAGTTTCCTGCGTGAACAAAAGATAGAAAATATCAGTGATACATTGGAGCAGAATCATGAACTGTCAATAGAAGTTGTGGAGGGGACCATGGACGTAAAGAATGTTGAGGTATTTCATGTCCAACAAATTGAGAACTGAATGAAAATTTTGCTTTGTATTCTTAGAATCAAGAACTTCTGCTATCATAGTACTGAAACAAATGCTTATTGTTATCATAAGCTCGTTAAAAGAAACCATTCCTTGGCATGGGCATCTTAAGAACAGAGATAACTTAGCCGTCCAAAAAAGAAAAAAAAAAAAAGAGAGCAGAGATGATACATAGGTAACCTGTGCTTCTGCATTGTCTTTTGCTACTATGGCTAGGAGTTTCTGGCAGATGCTATGCCCACCACTTTATTCAATAATAAACCAAATTCTAAGTAGATTTCCTTAAAATTGGAGCATTTGTTGTTCAGATTTAACCGGAGGTGTCAAATCCAGAATTGTACTGTGAACTGAAATTTAAATTAAGAATCAAATTGCAGTATAAATTGTAAGCTTCGGGATTGCAAAATAGATTGTCAGAGTATCTAGATATATTAAATTACGACAATTTTATTTAACTCCATAATTTATTATTGCTTTGTAAAACTTAATTTTACTTTTCTAATATTTAACGATTAACAAGAAAACATTGCAATGTATAAATTTGTTTGCAGCACATCATGACAAAAAGCTTGAATCGTGCCTTCTTGGCACAAATTGTCAGTTAGAATGCCAATGTGATCTCATGTTCTCTAAGAATATATTCCTTTTCTAAAAAGTTCACTATGCATAAAATTTAAAACCTGTTTTCCATCGATTCAACTCAGCCTTTATCCCAGTTACAAGGGGTAGGCTAAACCGTTATCCAACTACTTTGGAATATAGACAAATGAAATATGTTTAACAACCATGTTTACTTCTCATATCACTACCTTATTTTCTAATTATCTTTATAGTCTCAAGAATGGGATTTGTGTTGTTAGAAACTCAAATAAAATAAAAGAAGGAAGAGAGAGAGAGAAAGCGGGTCTGCTTAAATTTGAAATCTGAAGTCCCTTTTCAAATAAGCTTGTAACCTTTTACTTGCATATAAAGTATAAACTAGAAGTATTTATATTTTCTTGAGATGATGGGAAGCTAATTGAAACTTAAAATTCAGGCGACTGGAGACCAGACATACTGACCCAGCACCAATTTACCCATTTGCATTTGATTCAGTGCCCTAGTCGTTACATGTACGATTCAAATCAACAGAACTTGAAAAGAATGGGATCTTACGATAATCGCTTGGTATACTAATAGGCCTTTACACTTAAATAGATATCATAGATAGCAATATTCTACTTATCTCAGATATTCGATCAATGTTTCATGCTGGCTCCAGCATTTCCAAGTTTCTTGCGTCTTTGAGTTACTTCATCTTGATATATTTAAAGATTTCAGCACTATCTTCCTAATTCTCAACTAAGTTGCTAAGTTTCTTGAAGAAGGTTGGTCTAGTTTATGAATTGACTTTGAAGAGAAAGTCAACAGAACAATAATGACTTGGTTTACTCTTTAGTCTCTGTTCAATTATCTTTTGGCTCTTCTGTTGCTTGCACAGGATTACAAACCTACTCAAACGTATTTTAATTATTCCCTCCGTCCCTAAATTATTGTCCTGTTTGACCACAGGACATTTTTCAAACGCAAATTTGACGTATATTATTTTATTTTTTCCAAAATCATAAAACACGTAATTCGTAGTTCTTTTATGATTTTGGAAAAATATAATAATATAAGTCAAATTTGCGTTTGAAAAATGTGATGTTTGACAAAAAAAAAGTCAAACAGGACAATAATTTAGGGACGGAAGGAGCATTTTTTATAATTTGCTACCCTTTTTTAATTAGTTTAAATTTGTATCTACTTCAAAACAATCTTATATACCTGGGTGGTTATAATGTGCTTCATGATGTTTCTAGATTTTCCCGAATGATGTGTACATTGGTGAAATTATTGATGTTGCCAAGTCTTTCAGGTCAGTTTCTTCATTAACTTGTATTTTGCTCCTGCTTATACATCTGGGTGGCACAGTTTTGCTGAGGGCTCGTAATTGTTTTGGATATGATATACCTCTACCAGGCTTAGCATAAATAGAACTATATTGGACATAATAAACTAAATTCACACCACACGACTGATTAATATTCGCAAACATGCAATACCTTTTTCTTGTTGGCCTTTTAAACTCCTTTTCTTTGGGTGCTTGTGATGTGTTTTCTTCCTCGTCAACATTGTATTTACTTGTACATCTTAAATTCATGAAATCATACACCCTTTTGTTGATGTGATGTTAAAATCTTGCAATTGCGTATGAGAATTGAAGATGTAAACTAAGGAGAGCGCAACAGTTAGGGTTGGAAATCCAAGAGAAACAAAAAATACAACCAAGTGCCCAAATAGATGGCTAGAGACCCTATTCAGAGCTTGAAAAGAATCCAACTCCACAACCCCTAGTAACAGCTTGTAGTTTCTCATTCTCAAAGTCCCATTCATCGCCTGAGGATTGGCCCAATAACATATACCTCATCTTATGATAAATGTCACTTGCTTTCATGTTAATGCTCTTACGCGATAGAGTTAACATAACAATGATCTTTGTTTATTTATTTTTATTTTTTGATAACAGTGATTTTTTATTTACGCCCATACTGCCAAATGCCTTTCCAATATAATAATCCTTTGAGTCTGATAGCAAATTATCTTTCAAATGATTGATGTTCTGGTGATGCCTAATGGCCCTAATGAATTGAAACATACATTTTTATTACTCAGCTCACTTTCAAATTGTCTAATTGTTTATTTTATCAAATCTATAACTTTTTACATGAGATGTATGAAGTAAAGAAATCATGATTAGCTTTTTTTTTTTTTATATTAGAAATTTTTGTATCAATTAACTTAAATGATATTGAATTTTAATTTTGATATATAAAAGAATAGTGAATTCAGGTGCAAACTCTTTTCCCAGCTTTGAGTCCTAAATAATGTCAAGTTGACTAATCTAAACATGTGTTTGGCTTGGGGATTGAAATTGTATAAATACTTTTGACATCGTTACTTTGCTTCCTGGCATCGTAACTAGTCATTTCACCTTGATATGCTTCCAGGCAGTTATTTTCGCCTCTGCTGATACCAGACACCAGGAACTCTTTCGAGTGGTTTGTACAGAGAGTGCAAGAAAGAATTGTCCTGTGCACACTAAGGCGATTTTTGGTGAAGTCTGCAAATAAGTCAAGGCAAGCCTTTCTTTTTGTATTGAAGTTTTCAACCCATGCTTCTTTAAAAATTATGGAAGTCAATGCAAAATTCTGTTTAAATGGCTCTCTATGTTTGATCATCTGCTCATTGCTCTTTGTTGAGAGTAATCATGAGGTTCTCTAGACTTAATACCAGTGTAAATTGATTGTGGAAACTTTATTTTTGTTATTTTCTATGCTTCCCTTGCATTCAAAACTTTTTGGTTTTATTCATAACTGCATGTAATAGGATAACCAGAAGAAAAGTTTTAGGTAGGCTGATGCTGGGCTATTGAGTTATGTACTTATGTCGTACAAGAAGGTTGCGGTAATATGACAGGAACCTTTCTGGGAATCTGGGGAGAGCTTATGCTTGTGGGGGTATTATGGTCTGATTGGATCACACTCAAAAAGAACAGAGCTACTTGTGAGTTGAACTCGGTGATGATTGGAAAAATCCTGATTTGATTTGTTGGATGTGGACTACAGTAAAAAGAGATATTATTGCAGTGATATCTTTCTTCTTCTTTTTTTGTTTTGTCCACATCTTTGTTTCTTATTCTCTGTTATGAACTTTTGGACTGTTGTTTAAATTTATATACCTTCTTAGATGTTGAATAATAAAAGACTAAATGCCGAAGTATAATGAACTCAAAAGTTTCTACTTTGTCGGTTATTTATGATTTATTTATTTATTTATTTTTTTCTGAGGCAAACCTTATGAAATAACAAGCTTATGTATCAGCATGCCAAGGTTTACTCTCACTTTATGTACTTGCCTTTTACATGTGTCTAAGATAAACTGGCTGGCTCTCTCTTTATCTTGTGCCTTTTCTCCTAAAAAATGTACAACGACAAGGGCATTTTTCTGTTGGTTCAGCTAGAAAACAGCCATCTTGAATTATCTTAAGCCTCAAGAACGGTTCGGGTTTCAAACACTGGACATCAATGTAGCAATACCTTTCCTCCTGGCTATTTTTTCAATTTTTTTAGAACTTCTTTTCTTGCTCCGTTTATTTATTTTTAATCGCCTACCTAGTAAATAGAATGCTTATCTTAGTTGGAGTGAGGTACATATTACATTGGTCCACAATCAATAACATCTTCAGCATCTAGAGAAACAATGAGTCGAAGAACACCATGCATTGATGGGTGGTGTGGTCCCATATACACTATCAAGAGGTCTTTTCTTGTAGCTGAGCTAGTTTTTTGTAGGACCTCCCCTACAGTATCGTAACGGCAGTAGAGTTTGTCAATTCGGTAATTTCATTATGCCGAGGCCCTTGTGCAATGGGCTTGTTAATTACTTTGGTGTACCATGAGGAACTCGAAATGTTTAATGTGCTTTTCTTTTCTATAAGCCGAAGACCTGCTCAGTGTTCAGTTATGAGTAAAAAACACATTTCCTTCAACAGTACCTCTTTCCTGATAAGAAAGTGCTAAAAGGAAGGGGGCATTACCCCTACTTGGAGAGGAGAGATATTCTTAAAACAGTGTATGATTGCTTGACCTTCTGGATTAACATTATAGATAAGCAACCTTTGCTTGATGCAACCATAAAGATCAGCTCGTTAAGTGTGGACATTAGGGTTCATGTTCGAGGACACCCACTTTCAAGGTGAGGTCAGGGAATAGTATCTCAGTTGCTATTTATTCACGGTTGCACAGTATTAACTTCAGCGCTTATAAATTGAAAGTATGTATGGGTAATGGGGCCACATATATTCAGTTAGAAACTGCAGTATGATCTCTCCTACGCATCTGCCATAAGCATATGCAAATATCAATCAATAATTGTACATGAAAGTTGACGTGTCAGATTTCTTTTCCCAGCATTGATAATGTTACTTGTTACCAATATTAGGCATTCCTTTGAGTACTTGGATAGAGAAGAGACAATAGTAGCTCATATGGTGGGTGGAGTAGATGCTTTCTTAAAGGTGTCTCAAGGGTGGCCAGTAACCATTTCTGTGTTAAAGCTGGTATCTCTTAAGAGCTCAAGTCAATATTCAAAGGAGGTTTCCCTGAGCTTTCTTTGTAAGGTCGAGGTGAGTTGTGCTCTTCCATTCAGATCATTCTTTCAAGCTCATATATATTTTCCGTTTGTTTAGAAATGAAATGTTAGCAGAACCTTTCTCCTAAGTATTGTCATTCTGCTCAATCCTTAAATACCTATTTTGCTGGTTAACCACTACTGCATGATTGAAACTTGAAATCTTGAATGTTCTTGATATGGTTGTTCAGAAGGTGTGGTGGTCTTTGGAGGTGCTCATTATGTTTCTTGTATGACTTTTGTTTTCAAATTTATTATCTTATACTCCCTCCATTGCGCTCTAAGATTCCACGTTCAGATGTCATACTTGTTAACATTAACATTGAGTTGCAATAGATACCCCTCAACTTTAAGAACTAAAGTAATTTTCTTAATTCTAAGTCTAATTTAATAAGGATAAGTTTTGAGACTCCAACAAGATAGTAATCTTAATTTTTCAAATAGGACTCTTTAAGTGAAATGTTCCAAAATAGAAAGTAGGATTCTTTATGCAGAACGGAAGGAGAATTCTTATTGAATTCTGCACACTAAGATATTGATATATTTCTGAATATGGTTCAGGTTTGGAGAAGCTGTGACACATTTTTCTTTAACCCGTTTTCAAAATGGTATTCAAGTTATAATATTTCTGAAGTAGTCCCAATGGAAATACTGTCTGTGATAAGTTAAAAAACTTCTGCCCTAGAGATTTTTCAAAAATCACAAGTCTGATTACAACACTAGAAAATATACGATCTTACATTTGACACCCCGTGTCTGTGTCCATAAATTATTGCAATATCATCATTGTAAATACAATGTAGGACCGTGACAACCTCAGGCTTGCATGTATATGAGAATGCTGATTGCTGCACTGTGTCCTCGTTCTTTTTACTGCAATTACTTGCCATTCTTTATGTGATAGGACTCTTCTTATGGCCAATACTGGTAATCACAACTGCTTATATTTGAAATGAACATCCTACCTCTATAGATTTCAGGAGCATTGAACTCCATTAATTATATTGTCCCTAAAGGGTTTATAGGATAATTTAGATTTGAAGGTAATTATGATTAATTTTCTTTAAGCTAGAGCATTTAATTTCGGGAGCACCTATTCAATTCAAAATTCTGATTCCGAGTCTTTTATGTTTCACAAATCACGAACAACACTACTATGAGTTCAGGAATGATGCGAGTGTATTATTTGAATTGAGTTCTTCAAAGTTCCCTCCTCTCTTTCTCTTCCCCCCACCCACCCCCACCTCGGGCCATAAATTTGTCATTTATGATTTTGTTAAATTCTATAGCTACGTTGATTTCCAGCTCAATGACATGACTTTATTGAGAAAATTCTATTTTACCCTGAGAGAAGGATTGTTTGTAGTCCTGTCAAATCCCATGAGTTTCACATGCATTATGAATGATCATTTCATTGTCAATAGTTCCTTGTGTAGTCAAGTTAGTTGTATCATCTTTTAGCCTGTGCTTGCTTCGAGTAATGTAGGGCGTGGTTTGCTCTAGATGATCCTTCCGCTTTATTTTGCTAGTGGGTTTCTGCTTGTAATGGACTATTAGGTTGCTAACTGACATGATTATTTTCGTTTCCTCTTCAATTTGTTATTAGGAAGCGGCAAACTCTTTGGATGCACACGTGCGCCAGAATATTTCAAGCTTTGTGGATTCCATTGAAGAAATTCTCATACAGAGAATGCGCGCAGAACTCCAATCTGATGGTGGTAGTGAAAAGTAATAGTGAAAAGTGATGGTGTTTACAATAAGGTTCGGGATGTTATTATTATGCTACTCAGCTGGCTGATATGTCTATTCATAACCAGCAAAGGATATACTTGCATCAATTCTCACCTATTTGCTGGCTTTGACATCTCCTTAAATCTAAATCTCTTCGGAGTCGTTTGGTAACCACGATTCGTCAAATGTTAGATGTTTGGTACGGGCGGTCGAGACTAATAACACGAACTATCCGTATAAAATTTTTATCCCCCTCGCTAATAATACCAAGAGAGGGCGGTATTATTGGTGACTTCACACTAAACAAAAAAACACGTGAATTATATTTTTAATCTCAAAACTACCTTTGATATATAAGTGAAGATTAATAGCGAGGTCGTCCTAATTATGGAGGTCTATACCACGTAATCATGAAAAAAATATAGTTGTATATGGCTAGAATTCTTACATATTTATATTGTATTTCATTCTAATAATTAATAAATAAATCCACTTAAATTTTTTATTATTTTACCAATTTTAAATTAATAGTCTTATTATTATTCATCTTGGAAAGAAATTTAAAAGATAAATATTTTTTTAAAAATATTTTAAAAGGGTCATTTCCTTTTTAGTTTATTTGAAAAAATTGTATTTTTAAAATTCAAACTATAACTTTCAATATTTTTTCTTAAAAATTCTTTTCAAAAGTACGATACTCTCTTCATCCCAAAATTAATATTCCCACTTTGAATTTAAGTTTTTCCCAAAAATGGTCTCATTTTTAAAATTTGACTTGTAAGCTTCCATTATTTTTCAAAATTCTATCTTTATTTAAAAAATATATGACATTTCTAATATGTATCACACTAATAAAGTTGTCATGTTAGTTAAAGAGTTTGATTTGTCAATGCAAATTTTTTTTTTTTGAGATGGATATAATATGATTTTTTTTTTGTTATACGAACAGATACTACACCATACATGTGATTTGAATTTTTTTTAAAAAATTATAATATTAAGAAATTTGACTCATTAAATACTAACTAGCGTTAATTGTATATATATTAAGAGGCAAACATAGTTTTGGTCATAAGTAGTGGGGGCATGAGTCGAGTTTGCTTATTAATACTCCCTCCGTTCCAGGTAAAGAGTCCACTTTCTTTTTATAGAAGTCAACACAAGACTAAATCAAATAAAAAATTTACATACTTTACTTATGTTTTAAGAAATAAAATTTCATTAATTAAAAACTATCTTAATAATACTATGGATTACAACTTTAATAACTTTGTAAAAACCACTAGATTTATGTTAATTATTGGTCAAACTTTAGCTTAGTTGACAAAAAAAATCAAACGTAAACTCTTTGCCTGGAACGGAGGGAGTATATAAGTAGTGGTTTTAACCTCAACTCATAATACCTATTCCTAAAGTAATAAGAAAATATAAATAATAAATAATAAATTTTTTTTAAGAGGTTTGTTATTCACACTCCAAAAATTATTAGTACACTATTTTTTTTTAAATACACCACCCTTAACATTTTCAACCTTTTTAAAAACTAAGTACCCTCATCCCCCTATTTCTCTATCTTATTTCTCCTTACATTTTCCCCAAAATGAACCCAACCCTTCTAAGTACCCCCTCCCTCCCCCCTTGGAAAAAGGAGATGCTTCGGATCAAGATGTCCAATCTTAAAAGGCTACCAAAAGAGTGGAAAATATCTTTCTTGCCTTCCATAGTTGAACTTTTTTTGGAATGAAAGTCTTATCAATGGTTGGAGATGGATGACCTTTTTTTTTTTTGCATTTTAGGTTTATATAAAATTTGTTTTGCAATTTGTATGTTAAATTATTGTTAGGGTTTAGTTACGTTTCAAACTTTTTACAATTTGGTGTTCAAATTTCGTAGTTTATAGCAAATTTATTTTAAAAAATCAAAATTTTTGGGTCATAGCCGTTCGACCCAGTGTAACCGAGTGGTGCTCCATTACTATAAGACTTTACCAAAAGACATGTACTTCAAAAATAATATTGTTAGATTTGTGGACACTCTTGTTGAACCCCCTGGCGCTAAACATATTAGAAAGCAGCATGCAGCAATAATGATATATATATATATATATATATCTCATGCTCAAGTGTTTCTTACATATTGTTTCTAATGCTGGTCATTTTCAGATCAAAATCGTGGATCGAATGCCTGATATCTTATGATGATTAGGCCTACGGAAATTAACTTACTGGTATTTCAATGATCGATTGAGTTGGCCGGTAGGAGTTGAGGAAACTACTATTGTTGCTTGCATTCATGAAGGTTTATATCTCTATGAATGATATCGTCAAAATTTGTTTTGCTGGTCCCATCCTTGGGGGTTCTCTCGATCGCTCTAATTAGATTATTTGTTATGGTACCTCTTGTTTTTATTGTGATCTCTAAAAGAAGATTGCAAATTAGTAATTCATAGCTTTTATCTTATATTGTATGCATGCACAGTTCGAAGAGATTGTTCTTAACTGTGCTCCCTCTGACTCAATCTAGCTATACAAGTGTCGTATTACAACTCCTGCATGAACTCCAAAGAGGAACCACACCACAAATGTGGACCAAATAAAAAGACAATCTTATTAGCTCAAACCAATGAACAACCCAACCCTCAAACTGATCAGAACAAACGCAAGAGCTCAAATGATATATGTTAGAATATAATTACCAAAAACTTTAAACCATATATTCTGAAATCCCATGTTGAAACAAAGAGAAAAAAAGAACAAAAGGGAAGCGTACCCGAATCCATTAGACAAAGTTTGCGGAAGCGTGGTTGAACACAAACAATTTCCGGGATGATCTTCCACTTCTATTCTTTATGCAATTGTTATGTTCACTAAAGAGAGGATATAGTGAATTTTGCATCATAGAATGAAATGGGGACCATAACCCTTTATATACTTTTTCGGCACCCATTGGCAATGGTTGACACCTGTTGGCAATGGTTGCCAATTTCTTATTTTCATTTCCACCCCTCAAGGAATTGAAAATTACTGAATGGTCTCTACACATTAGTTCCATGACAATTATACCCTTAAGCCTACTAACAACTGAATTAGATCACTTAATAATTAGGCTTTTTATAGATGACAACACATTAATAGTTTACATATGTGGTCCCAATTTAGATTATTAAATTAATTCTAAAATTAATCCAACAATCTCCCACTGGACCACATGTGTAACCTAATAAATGTTTTAACTATAGTGAGCTTAGAAATTCGTTATCATGTCCTGAGGGTATCCAAACAATTTCGTCCATCAACTATATTAATATAGGATCAAAGCGGTCTTCGTTACATTAATCGTAACTGGACCCATCAATGGTCACGTATACCAATATAGTCAAATGACATAAATCAATCATGGATGCGCAGCATGAAAATTACATGTAATGTGATCTACACATGTCTATTTCCAACTGGTCCTACTTAACTTTATTGAGATCAATACTTCAAAAAATGTAACTGAGTGTAATAAACTAAATACTTTATTTCTGCAGAAAATAATCTGAATGTATAAACGATAATACAAATACAAACTCCCACTAAACCAAACTATCCTCATATAAAACAACACCCATATGAGTAGTGTGCTCATGAAAGACCATGGGTGGTAGTCCTTTCGTAAGCGGATCCGCTATCATGGAGTTTGTCCCAATGTGCTTTATGAAAATCTGTCCACTCTACACTCTTTCTTTAACAACAAGGGACTCAATATCTATATGATTAGATTTAGAAGAACTCATGTTGTTATTTGAGTAAAGGACCGCAGACTTATTGTCACAAAATAACTTTAGTGGTCTTTCAATACCATATACTATTCGCAGCTAGTGACAAAATTTCGCAGCCAAACTCCTTGATTTGATGCCTCGTAGCATGCTATGAATTTTGCTTCCATAGTGGAAGGAGCAACGAGCGTCTACTTAGTACTCTTTCAGGAGATTAATCGTCCAACTAGCAATTAAATGATTATCGAAAACACTAAGTGAACCAGTATCAATTATATTGGAATTTTGAGATAAACTGAAATTAAGAATTTCCAAATGAACAAGAGTATCCATATTTGTCCAAAACAGAAATTGAAACTAAATTCCGTTAAATAATGGTACAACAAAGGTGTTTATCAAATCCAAATAACAACCAGTCTTTAACAATAATCTAAAGTGCCCTATTGCCTTTACTTCCACCGACTTGCCTTCGCCCACGTAAATGCATCTTTCAGCATTAGTTGGCTCTCGGTAGTTCAGGCAACCCTTTCTTTTCCCGCCAATTAGCAAATTTAGCACATTTCTTCTTCTTATGTCCGGGCTTGCCACAAAAGAAACAACCATTTTCAGTCTTTCGTTTCTTTTGCTCCAGACCCTGAGAGGCAGCAACTTCTTTCCCTTTATCCTTCCTTTTGTTGTTCCCTTTAGAGGTGCTAGCCAAATGAGCACTTTCAGTCCTGTCTCGCTTCAATCTCTCATTTTCTTGCACACAAAATGAAATGAGCTCATTAAGAGTCCATTTCTCCCTTTGGCAGTTGTAGCTGACCTTGAATTGACTGAATTGTGCAGGTAGAGAGATCAAAATTAAATGCACGAGCAAATCATCTGATAAGTCAAGCTTTAGTGCCTTAAGTTTTGAAGCAAGATTAGACATCTTCATAATGTATTCTCTGATGTTCTCATTACCTTTATACTTCATTGAAATCAAGTTTGCTAAGAGCGTACTTGTTTCAGCCTTATCGTTTTTAACGAAACGATTCTGAATTTCTTTAAGGAACTCACTGGCAGTGACATCGGCATCTGTTATTGTACCTCTGAAAGCCTCTGGAATCCCGTGTTTCATGATCATAAGACTTAGCCTGTTCGAACGGTCCTACTTTTCAAAGTATGTAATTTCCTCAGGAGTACTTTCCTCAGTGAGACTATTCGGTTTCGGCATTCTTAATGCCAAGTCTATGTCCATGCAGCCAAGAATAATCAATATATTCTCTTTCCAATCCTTGAAATTTGTTCCATTTAACATTGGAACATTACTCATGTTTGCAGATATCGAAGTAGTAAACATTAAAGCTGAATAGAGAAGAAAAATAAAATGAATAAACAAGAATACTCACATCAAATAACTAAATTAATGATCTTTAAATAGATTTAATTCATGACAACATCGCAAGATACCTAGCACAACCTTAATACCAAGTCTTTGGACAATAATATTAATTGAAAATGGTAATCTTGTTGTAATGATCAAATATTGACAATAAGTTATGTCAAATAACAAATCTATCTTTGGATTGATTTATTATTCACATTAGGTTACCTTGATAATTGTCACATATTTACCATTACAAGGGAGTATGAAATTCGGCCAAATATAAACCTTTCTTTGGATTGATTTATAATCGCATGAGTTAAAAATACACAAACATCTAATCATTCTTTCTTTACACAAGAGAGGTTACTTTGGTAACATTTTGTGTAAATTGCCCTTAATAGAATGTTTAGACAAGTAATAAACAATTGATGTTGCATGTAAATAATCAAATTTAAAGATTCCAAAGCAAAAAAAATAAATGTATAATAATGTTTATAGAATAGGGTCTCATTTGTAAGAAATATAACTAAGGGATCCAATATAAAAGGTCTACAGGCTATTCTGTAAAGACTAAAAGGAGCAAGGGAGCAGATTGTAACTATTGCCTTTCTTCCCCATTAAAACGCACAGACATCAACTGGGTTCTTCATTTGCATTCTTCACTTCTTGAAATGAAACCCCCCTTTTTTTTAATTTGCTGCCGCCTTCTTGTTTCCCACCGGCCAGCCATCACACATCCCGACTAACACCCACCGTACGACAGACCAAAGCGATGATGGCTTCGCACAGCCACGTTGACGATTCGCGAAATCCATCGCGCTCGTCTCAAGTCACCACTTTAAGTTGCTGTCTCGGTGTTCGCTGGAATTAGTCTATCACTACCTACCGTCAGGCTGACGCCCAGAAATTTGAATCGATTGGTTGGTGTTTGCCGGCAAGGACGCGAAGAACCACACGGGCTTGGGTTTTCAAATTAATATTTATGCAAAACATTTCAGAATAATATGTTAATATGTTTAAGGCATAGACATATATAGGGTTTGTTCTATAATTCCAGAACCCATGCAGCAGCAGAAAAATTAAAATTTTAACATGTATAGAACACTCACACTTTGGCTAAAATATTTCAATTGGGTTGTGAGCACTCAGACAGGCCATATGAGAGGATGAAATTGAGGTGAACATTAGGATCCCTCTCTGAATAAAAAATACACGAATGAGAACTCGGATGGGCTTGAAATTTGAGGAGCGATGTGGTCAATCTAGACCGATGCAAGTATTAGAAAAATAAAAAAAAATCTCATGAAATTAATCAGAAGACTTTTATTCATACTGCCCAGAATCCATCCAATTCATAAATCAAAACTAATAAATTCTCTATGAATCAAAACATGGGTTTGCTCAGAATCCATCCAATTCATAAATCAAAACTAATAAATTCTCTATGAATCAAAACATGGGTTTGCTTTGATACCACTTGTTAGAATATAATTACCAAAAACTTTGAACCATATATTCTGAAATCCCATGTTGAAACAAAGAGAAGAAAAATAACAAAAGGAAAGCGTACCCGAATCTATTAGACAAAATTTGCGGAAGCGTGGTGAAGTTTACGGCTGTCATGATCACGTCACATCATTAAATAAACTGATTTTATGGTTGGAATTAGAAGACTAACCAACAACTAAATCATGCTTGTAAACCCCCCCCACGCGAGTAGGTCTATTTCTTTCATATCTCAAAGGCAAAAAACATACTCCCCAACTCTTGTGTAATCAATCTATTATATAATCATTGACATCTATCTTAATTCTTACATAAGAGCTGAAGAAAATGTTACACGAGACTCGATGATTGATTTTATGATAATCAAAAAAGGCAATTGTTAATCTACAATAGAAGGTATCTATCGTACGTATTGATCTGAGGAGCATAATATATATGTATGCTTGTGGTAAATAAAGTAAACTTGTATGTGCAACGTTGGGTGACAAAATTGTTAATTTCAAATAAAAAAAATAAAGAAAAGTGCTTAATATACCACATGTATCAATAGCAAGCATCAACTAGATGCTTAAAAACATGAGGTTGATGCTTGTGTTAACTCCACGATGACTTGGAAATTATAAAGGTGAGGTGGACTTTATGAAGAGGGATGGATGGGTGGGTGGGTGGTGTGTCTGATATTGAAGTAACAAATTTGCTACGAAAGGTACTGGATATGTTATGAAAAGTACTCCTTTCAAATTTCTATATTAAGGAAATTGAGATAAACATCAAATTGAGGGTTTAGTGGGACGGCGTCGAATTTTGTTGAAAGATGGATGGGTATAACAAACGAATTTGAGTTTATTGCATCCTAGTCCTCGTCAAATGATTTGTTTTCTTAACTTCCCTGATTTTATTGGATTGTATAGATACTTCCCCTTAACTTCTTATAATCTTAGACACCTCACCAATTAATAAGTTGACCCATCCACTAGGATCAAACAGAGGAATCAACAGCCAAGTGCTTGTGAAAATACATCTTTACGGGTATGTTTATTTCTATCATACATATTGCTACTTTTTGGTTTTCAACTTTCTTGTCAGTTTTCTCTTTAGATATCTATTACTTTTTGTTTGATCATTATAATATTTTTTTTTAAATTCTAAAACTAAATTACTAAACATACCCTTGTTTTTTACTAGTAACTTTCTTAAAACAATGACAACAAAGTTATTCAAAGAGGTTTAATAGTATTTGGTGATAGGGGTGTAAATTCGAATCGTCGAATCGAATTGAATCAAATTGGCCAGTTCGGTTCGGTTTTGAGTTAGAACGGTTCGGTTTAGATTTAAAATTTTGATAAACCGATCGATTCGGCTCGATTTGTGATTTTTAGTGCAGAACCGAACCAAATAGAACCACTAAATTTTTATTTATATATATATATATATTATTTAGTAATTAAAACCCTACCTATTTTGGCCATTCAGATTTCAGACATCGCATCTCTCTCTCATCCCACATCGACAGACGACAGTGTGCGCCGTTCTCTCAACCAGTCAACCTCACCGTCGCCGCCGGCCTCTCTCTCACCGGCCACCACCGCAGTCTCTCATGTTCTCACAACATGGTAAGCTCTCCATCTCTCCCTCTTTCTCTCTCTCTCTCTCGATCTATTTCTCTTACTCAATCACTCGATCTATTTCTCCCTCTCTCCCTCGATCTATTTCCTTCTCCAACCCTAGTAAGGCCAAGCTCGTCCCCCCCTCTTTTTTCTTTCATTTTGTGTAGAATTGATGTTTAAATTGTTTAATGTCAGTTTGTGAAAGGGCTTTTGTCTTACACGAGCTTGCTCAAAACCTGATCCTTAGAAGCTTGTTAGAGCTTTTTGTTTGGTCAATTTCCTTTCCCTTACCCCAAAAAGGTTTAAAAATAAAAAAATTGAGTAAAAAGTTTGTTTGAGCTGCTGCCTTGCTGTTACGGACCAACCCGTAAAGTGTGGATAGCAGTTTAAGTTCAAGAATGCAAGAGTGTTTGCTAAATATTGTCAAAGTTGCAATAGGTATGACAGAAATAAACATACCCGTGAAGATGTATTTTCACAAGCACTTAGCTGTTGATTCCTCTGTTTGATACTAGTGGATGGGTCAACTTATTAATTGGTGAGGTGTCTAAGGTTATAAGAAGTTAAGGGGAAGTATCTATACAATCCAATAAAATCAGGGAAGTTAAGAAAACAAATCATTTGACGAGGACTAGTATGCAATAAACTCAAATTCGTTTGTTAAACCCATCCATCTTTCAACGAAATTCGACGCCGTCCCACTAAACCCTAGTTTTAGGGACAGAGCTCTGCTATTACCTTTCTTCTTCTTGCAAGCTCGTCTAACTTCCGTCAACAGTGACGGCATACCTTTGATTGCTTCGGAAAAAGCTCGTATTTGATATGTAATCGCTTCAGGGTTCACTTTATTTGGGGTGGATGCTGCAGGCTGGTTGGCCCTACTTTGTAGTGCGACATTGTTCCCCATTGAGTGAGTGTTTGTTCTTGCTACAAATTTTAATTTTTTTTTAAAATTCAATTAGTAGTAGTAATAGTATTAGAGCCTGTTTGATTTAGCCGATGAAAAATGACTTATGACTTATGAAAAATGACTTATGACTTATGACTAATAAACTGGTGCTGTTTGATTTAATTTTTCAAAGTGCTGATGAGCTGTGTTAAGTTAGTGTGATTGTTTGGTTAATAAGCTGAAAAAGTATTGAATTAAAATATAAGACTAAAATACCCTCGTCATTAAATATTTTTTGCATCATATCAACTTTTCTCACTAAATCAGGTTTCAAACCGAGAAAGCAGGCATATAGACTGAGCTATATACCCCGAAAGAAAGTTCGAAATGGAATTTCGATCTCAGTAGTCTCCTGAAGCCAGCTCTATCCTATGAATATAGATTCATGGATCTTCTCTTAGAGAAAGACGAGTCGATTAAGCCTATCATGGGAATGGATAGGATTGGCCGATGGAATTGAATAGTGACTTCTCGGGCAGCCGTCTTCTTGCCAGAGAAGGTATGGTTGTGGAAAATAAAGGACTTTCATCGAAGTCTTAGTCCCGAGGGGGAGCGCAATCTCGTCATCTTGTATGGTGGGGATCTTTGTGCATCTCTCCTGTCTTGCATTCGTACTCATGATATGATTTGGTGCTCGTGCGCATGTATGCATATGTGCATATACCAAGCGATTGTGGCTCCATACCGGGAATTGTGGGAAGTTCTAGCCTCGTTTAGGGCTTCCCTTATTATTATTTATTTATTATTTTATTTATTATTAATATAAATTATTAATATTTAATTTTATTTTTATTATTATCATTAATTTATTTATTATTATATTTATTACATTTATTATGTATTACTATTATTATTTATTAAGATTAATATTTATTATTATTATTAATAATATTATTAAAATTAAAATTATTATTATTTATTAAAATTATTATGTATTATTTTATTTTTATTACTATTATTATAATTTATTATTAATATTATTATTATTTATTATGATATTATGAGTATTATTTATTCTTATGATTAATATTATATTTATTATTATTATTTACTACTATTATTATCATTAATTATTAATATTATTATTAATATTATTTATTATTATATTATTATTATTTATTATTATTGTTATTCTTATTATTTTATTTTTTTATTATTGTTAGGGTTAATCTTGAAATGTAGAAAGTTTTACTAAAGAATATGACTTGTTTTTGAAAAGTAGAAATAAACACAATACCTAGTGCTTATAACTTATGGCCTCACATGTGCTTTAAGTGGCTTGTATGTTGTACCTGACTTATAACTTATCTTCCCATAAGTAAAATCAAACGCTTAAAAAATAACTTATGATAAGTGATAAGCAATAAGCACCTGCCCATAAGCCAAATCAAACAGGCTTTAATATCTGTCCTATTTTTGTTCTGGGTTTTTGAGTTTTCAGGGATTTCTGGTTTTTCTGATTAGTTACGAATTTTTGCTTATAAATTATTTCATATGCGTTGCTTATGAAGGGGATGACTTTCTAAGAAATTATACATTTAGTACACCGATAAGAATAAGAAAAAGAAAATTCATATTCTGAAAGTCAAAGTTTTTGATATTACGTTTTTGACTTTCGTATATTCGTGATGTTACATATATATATATATATATATTTTTTATGTATGATCCGTAAAAGTAATATCATGCTTTTGAACCAAAAGCAACGCTAGGTACCCCAAAATAGTCGCCCAACCCAACTTTGAGGATCAACCGGTGTGTCAAGGTGTGATTGATTGGTCATGTACCGGAGTTACTGCATATGTGGAGTCTGGACATTATGCATTAGTTGGGATTCAAATTGGATGATTATTTTGGGATACTGGCATTACTCTTGAAAAGTTTAATGTGTCTCTTCACTTTATTTAATTGCGTTTTATTGTACCTAAGGCCAATTTTGAACCTACTTTTCTCGTGCAGTGAACTGCAGGAAATATTTTAAAATAGTTCTAGTTGGTGCGAATTGTAACGCCAGAAGAAATTACTGCAGCCAGATAATTTCAGAACCAAGAGGTACTATCAGTGTTACTACCAATACTGAAATTAGTAATTATAGCAGTAACCCTCATCCGATTTTTCAGTCGAGTAGTTTTCAACATTGGTTTAAAAATTGGCAAGATTTGAGAAGGCATAAGCTGACAGCAAGCACTTTTGCTGGGGCTGTTGGTTTTTGGCCTCGCCGTAGAGTCCAGCTCTGGTTAGAGAAGATTGGTGCAGTCGAACCTTTCACGGGTAACCTTGCGACCTGTTGGAACAACATCAAGGAAGAGGAAGCGCTTGAAAGGTATAAGCTGATAACTGGAAATTCTGTTCTGTTTCCTGAGTTCCAGGTTTATGAAAAGATGAATCCCGAAGTGGACTGGCTTGCAGCTTCTCCAGATGGGGTAGTTGACAAGCTTGTTTACGGGTTGCCATCTCGAGGAGTGCTGGAAATAAAGTGTCCATTTTTTAATGGTGATATGAGAAAGGCTTCCCCTTGGCAACGAATCCCTCTCCATTATATTCCTCAGGCTCAAGGGTTGATGGAAATCTTGGACCGAGACTGGATGGATTTTTATGTTTGGACTCCTATTGGGAGCAGTTTATTTAGGTGTTATCGAGATGTAGAATATTGGAATGTCTTGAAAGAAGCTCTATCTGACTTCTGGTTGAATCATGTCCAACCAGCAAGGGAGTTGTACTGTAAATATGAGATCATCGATCCCCTCACTCAGTTAGAATTACTTCGCCCTGCGCCTAGGCATGAGTTCTGTCCTTACATTGTGTGCAAAAGCAAATATCTTGTTGACAACTCTGAGTTGCTGATGCGCGAAATTCATGGAAAATTGCAAAATTGATGCTCCTTGAAATTTACGAAGTATAGCATGATCTGATTTGGTTGCAAGAGTTTGGACTTCATAGATAACTGTCCTTCAGGATTTTGGCTTGAAAGTAAAGTCAATCAACCACCAAGTTGTTTGGGTTGGACATTCTTAAATTGATATATTTTTAAAGGGTATGCAAATGTCTGGAAAGTAGAAATTCATGGTATTCTAGTCATATCCCAAAACGGCCTGATCAGGAAAGTGTCGTACCATACATACCTTACAATAAGCTACAGGACTCTTGAGTTTCTTTTTCGTCCTGTGAGGCATTTTTCCTGGGACTACCTTCTGGTTCAGGGGACGGATTCGGAAAAGGCATGGGGGATTAATGTGCGTTTTGAGTTCATTGGGGAAATCATATCTCTTATTTGATTATCATTCGGCTTGGAGGACTTGGCTATTTTTGTATGTCAACATGCTGAGAGGCCAAAAGGTTAGTAGGAAATCTAAACTGTGAAATTGTATTTACCATATTTTCTCTTTTTGTGTACATGATGAAGGTGAAATACTAGTTCAAGTAGGGGTTCTAGCACAACTCTTTCTCAAAGCTCACCACTGTGTGTGAGAAAGGGACCCGAAATCTCGTTTCCTACTGGTTGAATGTCGATTTGTCCATAGCTTAATAGTCCTCTTTTTGAAGAAAAGGAGCTTGGGCATTCTTATCTGCTTCAAGTTCTTGATTTGAGATATGGACTCAATATGGGATAAGCTCACTTCCATTGCAAAAACTTTGATGGTAAAATGTGAGATCTATTTCGACAATGTCCCTGCCGCCGCCTCCACCATAACCACATCCTCGAGCTCAAACCTTAGCAATGGTGGTGCATTACGTGTGTGTTTGTTGGGGTTGACTGTGTGTAGAGAGAGAGAGAGAGAGAGAGAGAGAGAGAGAGAGAGAGAGAGAGAGAGAGAGAGAGAGAGAGAGAGAGAGAGAGAGGATTTAAATTTAAATCTCAAATGATTTTAGCATTTTTGAGGGAAGAGAGATAATAGTGAACTTCTATTTGAAAATTGAGATGACTTTTGCAATTTTGATTTGAGATTTGAGATAAAGACTTAGTCTGTTTGGTTGAGCGTTTTGGCCAAAACGTAAGAATAAAACGCAGCTTATTTGCAAAAATTGTTTCAATATTGCGGCAAAAAAAATAGCGTTTTCAAAACGCAGCTGCGTTTTAAAACGTTGAAATCCCTAGCTTTTTCCCAAAATGCAAGTTTTAAAACGTTGATAGGAAAAAGAAAACTGCGTATTGAAGTGATATCCCAAACGTATTTATAAGAAAAAACATGCGTTTTTAAAAACTGCATTTTTTAAAACGTTGCGTTTTTAAAACACTGCGTTTTGTAAACGCTGCACCAAACGGGCTTTTAGTATGGGAGACGCTGCCATTGCAAAAACATTTGATGGGAAAACGATTTTAATTCGACCATTTTACCCAGAGATGACCATTTGTCCCTGTACTTTTTTCTTTCAAAATGACTATTTTACCCCTAACTAAAATCGTGTGAGGTGCATGTGTCTATACTTAACGACAAAAATTTGACGGAAGGACCAATAGTGTAATCAATACTCCTACAGAGACCAATGACGTGTGGTAAGGACCAATCCTAAAAAAAAAGGTATAGTAGTACATGGACGATTTTTTGTAGTTTGCTCTTTTCTTTTTCTTGGGTCTTTTTTTTTTTTTTTTTGCTCTTGAACTTTGTACTTGTTGCTCTTTAAGCTAGCAATAGAGAACGAGAAAGGCATTTCTGCCATTCTTCAAAAGATAATTGCCCAAGAACCATCAAATAATCAAAATTCATAAAAACAAACTATAAAGATAAAACTATCAATAACTAAAGAAAATAAAGATAATAGTGGGATTCAAATGCTAGGAGTATAATTAGCAACCTCCCATTAAATTATTCTTTTTTTGTATATTCTTTGTTGATACATTTGATCAATTCCACTCATATTGTTTAGTAAAACCTTTATCAATATTGAACAAGTAAAATCCATCTTCCCTAACTAACCAGTAACATCTATTACCATCATTTTGATTCTCATAACAAGCGTTTGCCAATTTCTTATTGAAAACATCAAAAGTTTGTGTCCTTTGTCGCGTTGTGGTTTGTTGCCACAAAAAGCCGCAAAAGAAAAGAGTGCTATGAATTAAATTCATACAAAAGTGCCACTTATAGATATCACCATGGTATGGAATGACATGCTCACCGAGATCATTATTTTTTGACTTACAGTGAACTGTTATGTTATCATGATATACATCATTTTGAATCATTAGAGTATTACTCAGTTATTTCAAATAAATATCTTTTCGACTGTTCTTTCCGTTGCCAGAACCAAAGTCAAAATATGCCTGATAAATTTATCAGGCGAGTTCGTTGTGATTCTCTCTTCTTCAACGTTGGAAAAATTATTCCAAACCTTAGCCAAACTGTTAGCTACTACAACAAAAGATAGAAGTTTTGGAGATAGCTCTAGTAACTAACGTTGACACGGAGACCAATGACTACGAACAGTCGAAGGACCTTGATCGTTTAAGGAAGGAGCAAGAGGATACCCTCCTCAAGATCAACAAGTTGCACAAGAAGCTACAATCCAGTGAGTCTCAGATTCACTGTCATCACAATCTTAATTTTCTCTGTATTTAGGTTTGTTTAACTGTCATATACTTGGGGAAATTCTTTCTAATAGTTTAATTAAGAAAAGGTTTCATTGTGTGATAGTTTGTGCGATCAAAATGGATAAGTTAAGTAATTGGTGGTTTAGATGCCGGTTGCGAATGTGGGTGTTTAATGAATTAGCTGAAGAGTTTGTGTTGCTTATACAGCACTCACTATGGTCTCGTTTATAGGGAAATTCATTTTTCTTTATCACATTTATAATGTGGATTGTGGAGTCTGTGTTAGATGAGGGGATTGGGATTACATGCTTGATACAGTTGTCATTATTAAGTTTGTGGGCTGTTGAGTTTTTTCTAAAACTAATTTTGTAACTTCTTCGTTAAAGTGTGAATTCATCATTGCACTAGCGAAAGAGACACTTGGATAGAACATGTTCAGAAAAGTTTGTACACATTCAAATTTTGGGTTGCTACCATCAACACACATTGTAATACACATGTATACATCAATGTGCTAGCAAAAAGCCCATTGCTTCACTTGGGCATGTAAATATCCTAGAATATTTTGCAGGATAGTTCTTGACACAAGATAACAATCGTTGATGTAATTTAATCTTGGCCATCAATTATAGAGGTGGGGAACATTAAATATAGTGGTGCCTCATTGTGAGAAATTTGTAAAGTTTCTTTTAGGATTAGGTTTTTGCAATAGATTTGGTGTAAGATGTTGATGTAGCATATTAAGTTTTAGAACAGAAAGATAATCAATGAGAAGATTGTTTTCATATCAGATGGGTAGGATAGCTATATAGTGAGCAACTATCTTTATTTCTTTTACAGCTCCTTAGGTGGTTGAGAAGCCTGGAGATAATTAATTGTCGAGGCTTAAGATGCTGTACATTCAAGCGAAAGAGCTTTCAAAAAACAAAGTGAGGCATGTCTATTTCATAATCTTCGTGACCATATTACTGAAAAGAATAAAATAGAACTGTTGTTTTATAGATTCTTATGGAGTACTGCCTCTTTTTTGTTTTCTATTGAGTGCAGTATTTCCAACCAGTTATTAAATCAACTAGATGCACTAATGCCATCTGGATCAGGGCATCAGCGAAGAAGAATAGGTGGGTTCTTAAGTCAAGCTCATAGTTACTTATTGTTTTTTCATTTAGATTGTTGATGATACCTAATTCTGAAATGTGTTCATTTTGGCATGGTTTTTAATAGATTGTTGTATAATGAACATGGATTTGGGGAACAATTATACTCTTGCAAGCTTGTCATGATTAGCAATAAAGTGGAGTCCAAAAAAAAAAGATTTTCAAAGTTGGTAAACTTGTACATGTTTGCCAATAAGTGAATTTAATACAATTTCATGGCCTAGGCTGTAGTCCTACTAGAGCATTTCTGAAACTATCAGATGTAATGTTCATGTAGCTATATTTTCCTTCGGTTAACGATCTTATGGACGTCCTTATACTGCAGAAGGTAACGAACAGAAAAAGAAAAGAATGAAAGCTGATTCAGATGGCCCAAGGGTGTCTCCTTCCGTGCAAAACCACCTTGACGCTCTTGCAAGTTTGAAGGGTGAACAGGTTATAGCAGTTTTGTTTTGCTTTTGGCCTAGGCTGTTACTTCCATTTAGTCAGTTTATATTAGTTTCTTACGTTTAAAAGGCATACAATATTTTGTGTATGTAACATTTAATGTAATTTTATTAGGTTGCTGCGAGGGTGAGACAGGAGGATGCAGATAAAGATGAGTGGTTAATTGTCAAAGTAATTCATTTTGATAGAGAAACAAGAGAGTAAGTTTAGTTATACCTCATACGAGAGAGTATGCTATTGGTTTTTGTTAGTTTATAATATTGCTATTGGCCTATTTCGGCGTTTCTTACTTTTCTTAAAGATACTGAGTATAATACAAAAATTAGTATCACAGTGAAGTGGTGAACATCAGTAACTAATATTATTATGGAGTAAACTTGAGCTCCGTAATGGGTTCTTAATCAATTCAGTTTTATTGTGTATTTTGATGAAAAAAGCTATTAATTTACGGAGTAAATACACAACCATGTGAGTTCAATGAACACTATATGTATATGTCTTTTGTGTATATGTGTTTGTTCAACAACGACATGCATTCTCTGGCACTCATTGAATATGTTAACTCACTTTTCACTTCCCTATGCTTGAATATGTTAACTCACTTTTCACTTCGGTATGCTGGAGACTGACAAGTACAATTAGAAGTCTGTTTTCTTTATGTTCATTCTGAAGAAAAAAGGAAAGAAAAAAAGAAGAATTAATGATGGTTATGTGTCCGTTTTTTGCAGGGTAAGGTGCCCAAATATATTCCTGTTTGTTAAAGTCCACTTCATGTTTAAGTCCTTTTTATCTTTGTTCATATGATTCATCTTTTATTTGTAGATTTGAAGTGCTTGACGAGGAACCGGGCGATGATGAGGAACCAGGAGGCCAGAGGTATATTTTGTATGATTAATGATTACTCTACATTCTTCTGTATAATTAACATTGTTCCCTCCCCAATCTCTTGTCCGTGGCTGGCATCTCAACATCTTTTGGGCATATTTGTACTTGAATCCGGCCATGCACCTTGTTTTATCATTTCGCATATAGTGAACTTTTTCTTCTTGTTTTTGTATTTTTGTTCTGTGAACCACTCTCAAGTTGCTCAAATGTGCGGTATCAGTATGCCAGCCTGCAGTCAAGCGTGGATGCGAGTAGAGTCAAAATGCTGCCATTCCTATTGCTCTTTTTATCATTTTTTTTAATGTGATTTGTGTACTAACAGCACCCTGTGTGTAACGAGAATAATTCAGAACAATTGCAGAACAACCTTATTAAAATTTACATGTCAAATTACCTATGCTTATTTTGGATGCATTCCGTTATGCAAAGAAAGGAACATGTGAAGGGCTAAATGTTGCTGTAAAGGTGTATTTCTTCTTTTATCAAAAAATAAAATTGTTGCTGTAAAGGTGGGTAATGGCATGTCATCCTTGTCTTCCGTGTACCAATTTAGGTTAGTTATTTTTGGAATGTTCCAGAGGAATCCTTTAGTGACTTGCAAGTGTCTGAGTGTGTGCCAAGATGTAAAAATCCTGCTACCCCAAGCAATTATGTTGTGGAATCATTTTCTTCTTGAATGGATAGAATAGTGAAACAACTCGAGTGTTGTTGCTTCAATTATTGTCGCAATGGCATACACTGATAATAATTCTGGTGGTAACACATTGGTGGCCATCATGAAGCTGCCTTATTTACAAGAAAGGAAATCCATTCTTTTAATCACCAGGAAACAAACTTGTTCTATTGCACCCTGAATAAACCATTTAGAACACACGAAATATGTTA
Source organism: Platycodon grandiflorus (assembly GCA_016624345.1). Lineage (NCBI taxonomy): Eukaryota > Viridiplantae > Streptophyta > Magnoliopsida > Asterales > Campanulaceae > Platycodon > Platycodon grandiflorus. The sequence goes on from CM028365.1 coordinate 49,773,546, forward strand.
TTCTAATTACTTAATTGCAATTTATCTTCCTGCATTCAATTCTGTGAGGAGGAATTTCATATATGAAGTTGATTGAAAAATGAATTTTGAACGAGTAAGTCGATTGAAAATTTCCACTTCATCTTAGGATACCTATCAACATCATTGGTTCTACTTCTATGTGGATACTATAGATTGGCGTACATAACTACATGTGTCTAAAACTGTGTATCTACTATCATGCAATGCTTGTATATATCATTCTTTCGTACTTTGCTTCTCAGTTAGGATCTAACTGTTTTGGTGTGGTTTTACCCATCGGCTGGAGCCTGAAGCTCCCAGTTTACTCTTAGTTCCCTTCTTAATCGTGAACTAGCAACCAAGCATTATATATATACATATATATATATATACATATATATATATATACATATATATATATATATATACATATATATATATATACATATATATATATATACATATATATATATGTATATATATACATATATATATATATATATACATATATATATATACATATATATATATATATATTGATGGGTTTGTGTATGAAAAGTCCAAGTCCACGGATTTGTGTAAATTCTTTACTGCTCAATATCAATTGCTTGTGTTATGAGGTTATGACCCCGATTTTGATTTCTTACACAATCTAATACAAGGCATTACCTCATCTTACTTGTGGATTCGTTATACTATTGGTGTTTTAGGAAATACAAGCTGCCTATGTCACATATCATCCCTTTCCCCAAGCGAAATGATCCCTCAACCGCTCAGGATTTTCCTCCCGGAAAACATGTATTAGCAGTTTATCCGGGAACAACTGCTTTGTATAAAGCAACTGTGGTCAATGCTCGCAAGGTAAACGACTTATCCCTATGCTTTGTGCGTGAAATAGTCGTTACTGCGTTGTCGATTGAGTGCGCATTTTTTAAATGGCATGCATTTTTAGGGGTGTCAATGATCCACATATTTATAGTCGTTTTGAGAATTTTTTTTTTTTTTCATGGAGTCAAAAGTTTTTTGATTAATAGTAATTATTGTGAAAAAAATACAATGAAAATATAGTGGACTCATTGACCTCCCCCAATATGCATGAGATATAGAAAGTGAACACTAGCTGGCGACCGAGAAAGCATAATGACTTTCGTTATACTGTTGAAGATGTGTAACTAACTTTTATTTGCATTTTGCCTGCTGCTCTCCTGGTCTTCTTAACTACGATACGAAATCTGCAGAGGAAGATTGATGAGTAAGTGACTTTTCTCCTCTTTCAGTCTAAATGATTGCACATTTTGAGAAGAATGAATGAGGAACGTATCCAAGTTGAAACAAAACTCACATAATACTACATGCTTGTGCCTCGTAATCCAGAACGCACATACATATTCCTTGCATCTCGGTGTATTTTCAAGTGAGTTGTGCTAGTATTGTTATCATGATAAGCATATTTTCTATTTTGGTTGGACAGTTACGTGTTGGAATTTGATGACGATGAGGAAGATGGATCCTTACCCCAAAGGATTGTACCCTTCCACAAGGTCGTGGCTCTCCCAGAAGGGCATCGACAGTGAACATATGATGTTTGCAGTTGTTTATATGTTGTTGATGTGCAGTACACGGAGCTATACGTTGATGCCCACGAAGTTAACGGATATCTTTAGGATGGTAATTAAACCTCCACTCTCCTATCTTCTTGAAAAAACTACGAGTATTATCCTAGATGATGTTCTACGTTTAAATTAAGGACCAGAATGTTTTTGGATACTAATTTGTAACAAGAAGGTTTCTATCCCATGTAAAGTGAATATTTGACGGTATAATTTTAGTCACTCTTATGTGGCTTACTTATTTTTTAAATTCTAAAGCAAATTCAGTGGCCTCTTTCCTCTTAAATTGCCCTCATTTAGGGGCCGTTGACGTTAAAAATCTGAGGATTACTTCATTTTCCTCAATATTTACTTATTTAGGATCATGCGTGTGCAAATGAACTAAGAGCATGTACAATGGTTTGATTCAATCAAACCAAAAATCAAACACAACCCATTAAAAATCAATAAAGTAATTCATTTGATATTCATTTGATTCAAAATCAAAAAACTACTCCAATGGTGTTTGGTGTTTCTGTCAAAACACAGCCAGTTTACTATTTTTGGTATCAATGTCCTTATTTAAAATGAAGCTTTGTTGATAAAGCTACAAAATGGAGCGTCCGGCAAACACTCTATTTTGAATCTCTTTGTCCAAACTGCACCATTTTGGACCACAAAATGCCCAAAAAAAAAAAAAAAACACTTTATGAACTGATTTATTAAGCACATTTATAAGGAAAAAAAAAGTTGCGTTCTAGAAAAAGTTGCATTCAAAAAAGTAATGTTTAAAAAATGTTCCATCAAACCAGACAAGGCCTAATATGATTTTACAAAAATTCAGAAAATACCGTTTTACGTGTATTTTTTTGTAAGACATTTTTTTTATCCGACCTATCGTGTGTTGGTGGACTGAGTTGTGAGAGGATAATTCGTAGAGTAATGCTATGGGTACTTAAAGAGTACCAAATTTTTTGCACCAAATGATGTTATAGCTGATGTGGTGCAAAAAATAAAATTAAAAATTATAATTAATGTATCACATCAGGTTCATCCACATCATTTGATGCAAAAAAATTTGGTACTCTTTAAGCACCCATATCATTACTCTAATTCGTAAAACGGTCTTACAGGAAACGTACTCGTACAATAATATTAACAAGTACTTAGCGTGCCTTGTAAAGTGTCATTTTGCAAGAAAAATGAAATCTTGCTCTAGAAAAGTGATTTGGGACAAAAAAAAAAAACTGTAACAGACGCGGAACAAGTACACCATGAGTACTGGATTTTGTAGTGTCCTTTCATTACTCATTAATCTCTGCTGTGGTATATTAGATCTTGTTTAAATTGATCAATGGAAAAACAGGAAAGAAAATGAAAGAAAGTAGAATGGATGCTATCTATCTATATAAGTTGAATAATAATAATTCAGATATGGTTAGGACATGTTTGGGTAATGGAAATTGGAGGATCTGAGAATGCCCCATTGAGAATACGAGTAGCAATCCAGCTGTTGGCAGCCTCCGTATAGTGTATACCGTCCCAGCTAATGACCTTTGAAGGATCTTTGCAAGAGCCAGCGAATATCTCCTTACCATTTATTTTGCCTCTGTGTCCACACCAAATCTCATTGTTCAAGTCGTAATGCCCACAACAGATGCTAAATCTGTCCTTAAATCCTGAAAAAATTGGGAGAAAAACACGCCAACCGAACACTTAATTATATATACAAGTCATTACAGAGTCAAACCAAAGAGTCAAAGAGAGACTAAAGAAAAAATAGAAACTTTCTTTTTTGGTAGAGGGAGGATAAATATTACTCCATTCATAGAGTACACTATTCTATTTTGGGATGTTCTACTTCAAAAATTTATTTTTTTAAAATTATGTATATAATCTCTATAAACTTAATTTTTAACTTTACTCATTCACATATATGACATAAACATCTTGATTATTCTCAAATATTTTTGTAATCATGACAAACTCCAATGCTACTTATATACCTTTTTATTATTAGAAACATAGACTATTTGAGTGAAATGAAAAAGTAAATCACAGAATTGATCCTTACACATTAATTTACTAAGAACATTTTATGCAACAAAACAAAATGATAAAGGAAATTAATGGATATAAGCATGAAGCAAAGTAATAAATAATGGAAATTATTGAAATATAAACATGATGTCTATACATTTTTCGCTACACGAGTGTTTTGAATCGGCACACATATTTAAATAAGATAATTAATTTTAATATAAATATTAGGATGGTGTGTACTTTTTATGAATGTACATGTGAGAGTGTGACCCATTGGTTCATTATTTAATTCAAAATTTTTAAATGGGAGGGTTGGTGAACATTATTTTTTTAAAAACTTCTTTGAGCTACCATCCTATTGTTAGTTTCAACCTTAACTTCCTTCGTTCTTAAATTATTTGTTTGATATTTTTTTAGACAAATAGATTATTGTTTAAATAAAAAATTAAGATATAGATATTTTTATTTTTTTTAAAAAACATAAAATACATAATTCATAATACGAAAGAATAGTTCATTTGATTCAAAAAAGACAAACTCAGTAATTTAGGAGCCGGGCGAGTAGAATAGTGTCAGCAACCATATGTTGAAATTCTTCGTCAAATACTACAATAATAATATTTTGCAGTAAAAAACATCTTATGAAAGATAATAATTAATAGAATGATTAGTAAAGCTAACGTATCAAAACTGATGCCAATTATAAGATAAGTAATACTCCTTCCTTCCATTCTATGTAAAGGGTTCACTTTCTTTTTATAAAAGTACTAAATCAAATCAAATTAAATTTTACACACTTTACTTATGTTTAAATTTTTTTTCATTAATTAAAAACTACCTTAAGAATATTATGAATTACATCTTCGTAACTTTGCAAGAACAACTAAATTTATGGAGTATAAATTATCGGTCAAACTTTATCTAAGTTGACAAAAAAAAAAAAAAAATTAAAAGTGGACTCTTTGACTGGTACAGAGGAGTAATAATAATAATGGAGTAATACTCACCTTGATGTTTTGCACTCTTGAATAAATGATATTTCGCTGCGTACAGATCTACATACGTTATTGCAGCTCCCGGAAGCTTTGCTCGCAGACGAACTACTCTTTTTTTAAGCTGCTTATTGAACTCCTTGCAAACATCATTTCTATCCTTTACACACCCGATATCATCTACATCTCCATCTCCATCTCCTGGAGCCGGAGGATCACCAACCTTCACTTTGGTCAACGGCAAACATCCTATTGGTCCCGTGTTGTGTACCCAAAATGCCCTTGCCCCTTTCTCATATAGTTGCTGCATGCATGTCCTCAAACTAAATTCCATCAATCACTTCATGACGTACAGAAAATAACAACAAACATGTTTCCACTAGATAGATAGATCTATCTTATTTAATATGCAAAAAGAAGATATTACTCCATCCTTTCCTAAATAATAATCGTTCTATTGGACTTTTTTTTTTTTTTGTTCAAACAGAATATATTTCAAATGCAAATTTAAAGTTTATTTTTCGTAAAATCATAAAACACATAATTCGTAATATTTTTAAAATATTACGAATTACGTATTTTATGATTTAAGAAAATAAAATAATATTCGTCAAATTTGTACTTAAAAAACATCATGTTTGACCAAGAAAAGTCAAACAGAATAATAATTTAATTAAGAACAGAAGGAGTATCATATGAACGATAATTAAGAAGACAATTTAATCTAACATACGGATTTGTTTCACAATAAGCTGCTTATGTAAGTGCCTACAAAACACACCCAAGGTTTGAGAATCTCCAACCTTATATACTCTTTACCAATCTATTGTAGTAACTTACTTGGATGGAGGAAGCAAACTGGTTGACAATATCCGGTAGAGTTGCCCGAGTGCCTTCTACGCCCAGTTTTCTAAAGCCATCCCAAATATCATTTTGCCCGATATCGATCGTGTATAGAGCTTTAGAGAAATCCTCTGGTCGTGGGAGATCTGATCTATTCGATGGATCACTGGCTGAAGAAGAAAAAAAAAAAAAAAGGAAATACTTGACAAATTTCTTTGCGACAATCTGGATTATTCATGCTATATATATAAATTTATACAAATAAAGTTTTTGAAATGTTTACCTTTGTTGTAGATATATGTGGTTTTTTCTTTGAACTGATCATATTGCGCGACTTGGATATCAAGAGGGAATGGACTAACACCATTCTCGAACCAAGATTCGTTTACGCGTGTAATGGTTGCTCCTCCTGTCGCAAAATTTGCCCCAGTCGAGAAATTGGTTTTGATCGAATTCAAGTATGCGCTCAAGTATGGTAGGCCTAAGCGCTCAGCTTCCTCATCAAAATATTATTACCCAAGTACGAATCAGCATCAATAGTAACAGAGAAAATATAATACTGTACAATTTTTTGGAAAAATATAATTTCATGATACATCGAATTTCGCATCATTAAAGATGAATTATGTGGGTGGTATTTTAATTAGTTGACGCAGCATTGCTCGATCATTTCTGTATATGTGTAACTTACCAATAAAGTCAATGATGAGGCGGCCATCACTGGGTCTTCCGGTGGACCGCTTGAAGAAAGTCTCGCCATGGGGAGGTGGTAATGGATAAAAAGACGCAGCTATTCCACCGGTATCCGAATTTGAGTCGCCGAAGTTGTATATCGCGGGTATGTCACACGTTGGGATAGATGGCACCTTCCGGCCACCTTTGGCTCCCACAGACAGTGAGAGTACAATTATTCCCGCTGTTATTAGGAGTCTTACAAACTCCTCCATTGTTGTCAAATGTTTGTGTGTCAGTGTAACTGTGTATGTGTTTAATATTATATACACACACACACACGGTTTTGAGTCAAAACTTTTGACTATAGATTAGTGACTTTTTAAATAAGTGTTTTTTTACTTTTTAAAGTTAAATTAATTAATTTTTAAAAGAATATTTGACATGATTTTTTTATTTTTTAAACCATAAGATACATAATTTATAGTTACGAATTAAGTATTTTATAATAAAAAAAATATATGTCAATTTTTTATTAAAAAACATTAATTTAAATTTAAAAAGTCTTAGGACACTTGTGAACAAAGGAAGTAACTTATTTATCATGGTCAAAAATTATTGTCTATTAAAAGAGTCTCATGCTCAGGTGTTAAATTATTGTTGGTCTCTAGCTCTTGAATCTTGACTTTATGGCTAATTGTATAATGTTCTACCAAATACTCCCTCCGTTCTTAAATTAAAATCCTGTAGGATTTTTCGTGTCAAACGAAATATTTTTTGAATGCAAATTAGATATATATTTTATTATTATTTTAAATAATGAAACATGTAATTTGTAGTTTTTTTTTTGTCCAATATGAATTGTGTGTTTTATAATTTTGAAAAAAAATAAAAATATTACGTTAAATTTGCTTTTAAAAAGACTCCATTTAATTAAAAAAAGTCAAGCAGAACAATAATTTAGAAACAAAGGGAGTATTTTCATAGCAACGTTAACGAATACTAGTAATATTTTGGAAAGTAAATTTGGCATTCGAAATGTGTACATTATACAAAGTTTGAAGCCCCTAATGAAATTCTTAATGCAAAATATTTCTAAAAATGAAGCCTTATAGCTCATTTGGTCGTATATTTTGGCCAAAACGCAGGTATAAAATATAGGTATAAAATGCAGTTTATTTGCGAAAATTGTGTTACAATGCTGCAGCTGAAAAAACTGCGTTTTCAAAATGCAATTACGTTTTAAAACGCTAAAATTCTCAAATTTTTTCCCAAAATGCAGCTAGAAAAAAAAAACAATGTTTTGAGATGATATCCCAAACGCATTTATAAATCATTTTCAAAATAGTGCGTTTTGAAAACATTGCACCAAACGAGGTCTTAAATATAATTCCTAAAGAGCACTTAACATCATCTCTCCGTGGATTTTAATAAGCACTTACTAAGACGGTCAAGCACGGCCTTAAATTTATTTCTAAAATAAAGCCTTAAATATAGTTCCTAAAGAGCTCCCTCAATTATTGTTCAGTTTGATTTTTTTTGAGTCAAATGGACTGTTTTTTAAATTAAAATTTGACTTATATATTTTTTATTTTTATCAAAATCACAAAATACGTAATTTGTAGTACATAAATACTACGAATTATGTATTTTTGAAGGCAAATATATTCTTATCAATTTTTGTTTTTAAAAAATCACTTTCTGCTAATGCTACAATAATCAGTATAGTTAACAGAATTTTATACGCAATAGTAACATTAGGAAAACAATCTAAAGTTTTAACAAACCCAAGAACTTCAATGACTAACTTTGTTTATTTCGGTAAACACATTTGCAACATTTGCAATTCAAAAAATAAATCATTGTCAAATTTGTCATTATGTTTTAGGGGAATTTGAAGATTAACACAACAATCATGCAATCTATTCTCATCTAGTCTACTTCTTAGGATTAGAAAAAACACCAAAAATATTTTTAAAAACATTCAATTGTTCAAATCTGCTCTTTAAAGATGAACTAGCAATATCCACTACAGCAAAAAATAAAAAAAATTAATCGTAAAAGACTCCTCCGCAAATTGTGAAATCTCTTCATGACAATTTTCATCAAATTGTTTCTTTCTTTGAGTTTTACGTTTTTGGGGAAAAATAGGATTAATTTCCAGTTTAGATGCAAGCATTTTTTCTATTATCAAACGAATTTTATTATTTAATAACCTTGCTTACTATAGAATGCTTTTAATTTATTAGGATTTTTTTTTTTTAAAAGTTAACTCAACTCCCCTGAGGATCGAATCACGTCACTATATATGTACTATTAAAATAATTTAAAAGTTAACTTGCTTAATTTTCTTAAAAATTACAGTCATTTTGGGATGAAGGAATTAAAATACTTTACTTGAGATTAAGCACTAAGTAAGTAAAATCATCAAGTCAACCACTGAATTATAGGGTTCAAACTTTATGACTGATTTTTTTCTTATTAGTAATAATTGTCACCATTTATTCATTTAATCAGAATTATTATATATCCCGGAGGTGATTAAACAACCCACCAGGTCGCCAGTTAAAGAGCAACAAACCACAGAAATTCCGGCCGGTTAATCCTTTTTGTCCAACCAACGGCTTCCCGATGCAAATCTATCGGTTTTGCTTTGTTTTGTTTTTTTGTGTTATTTTTGAGGATCATACATATATGGGGACAAAAATCGAACTGATTCAAAGAATGTCGAAATAAAAAACTTACAAAAGAGAATTATCGGGGAATATGACGCTGCATTTTGGAGACTTATGATCAACATTGGAGTTTATATCGCTTTTGAGAATGTTTAATTATTAAGTAATTGAGTAGGTCTCTTATAAAACCGTATTTTAATTCGGAAGACGGAGTCCACACTCTCACAGCTTAGCTCACCAACAATCGGGCCGTAAGACGATTTTTTCTAAGTTTTTGCCAATAACAATTGAAATTTCGAGAGATATTCGTGTTCTAAGTTGATAATATATTAAGCAGATTGAAAATTATTAATCTCCTTTCATTAATTATTAATCTCAGCAGTGGTACATTTTAGATCTTGTTTAAATCAATGGAAAAACAGGAAAGAAAATGTAGGAAAGTAGAATGGATGCTGTGTTGAATAATAATTCAGATATGTTTAGCTAGGACATGTTTGGGTGATGGAAATAGGGGGATCTGAGAATGAACCATTGAGAATACGAGTAGCAATCCAGGTATTGGCAGCCTCAGTATAGTGTACACCGTCCCAGCTAATGACCTTAGAAGGATCTTCGCAAGAGCCGGCGAATATCTCCGTACCATTTATTTTGCCTTTGTTTCCACACCAAATGTCATTGTTCAAGTCGTGATGCCCGCAACATATACTAAATCGGTCCTCAAATCCTGAAAAATTGGGAGAGAAACACGCGAACCAAACACTGCTTTATTAATAGAATTAGTAAGTCATCACAGAGGCCAAAATGACTGGAATTCTTCTGATTTTTTGAGATTTCCTGCTATTGTAGCAGTCGAGTTGTAAAGTAAATAAGATCGTAATTTGTATGAAGCTTTACCAGGAATAATCAACAATAACACAAAGATAATTTCTCGATAATTAAACCACGTACACGCTTAGTGTGTGTATTGTTCTCACTAAAAACAAAAACAAAAAATCTCACAAGTTAAATTTTTTAAAATTGTAGTTTTACTCGCTTATATCTTCTTCAAATTGTACTAAAACTGTTGCTCCCTCCGTTCCACCCAAAGAGTTCACGTTTGAAAAATCTAATTATTAAGGGATATATTAATATTATTGGATTTGATCATAATTATAAAAATACTTAAACACAACTAATATGATTACAAAACAAGTGGAGGGTAAAGATGAAGGATTATTAAAATTGTAAACATAATTTTTTGAAAGTGGACTTTTTAAGTGAAATATCACAAAACAGTATAGTTGACTCTTTAACTGGAACGAAAATAATACTATTTTTATAAAACATGAATATTTTTTGGGACAAATCAAAGAAGAAAGAAGAACTATTATTATTATTATTAAATTTTTTTTTGGGACAAATCAAAAAAGAAAGATGAGCTATTTTTATTTTTTTTTGGGATGAAGAGAGTATAAATATTACTCCCAAGTTTTATGCAAAAAATACACTATTTTGTTTTGGTATATTCTAATCAAGAGTCCACTATTAAAAATTATGCATACAATCTTTATAAATCTTTCAACTTTACCCTACACATGCTGTTAACATCTTAGCTATTTTCAAACCTTTTTGTAATTATAATCAATTCCAATACCATATTCCTTAATTATTAGACTTATCAAACATGAATTATTTAGAGGAACGGAGGAGTAGATCACATAAATGATGCTTAATTAGAGCCCGTTTGGTGTAGTGTTTTGAAAACGCAGCGTTTCTAAAACGCATATTATTTAAAACGTGGCTTTTTTCTTTATAAATGCGTTTGGGATGTTATGTCAAAACGCACTTTTTATTCCCTACTGCGTTTTGGAAAAAAGTTAAGAATTTCAGCGTTTTAAAACGCAATTGCATTTTAAATACGCTGCTTTTTATAACGCAATATTGAAACGTTAAGTTAAGGAATAAGCTGTGTTTTAACCCTGTGTTTTGGCCAAAACGCACGGGCTCTTAATGCTTACACATTTACCAAGTACATTTTACGCAACAAAACGAAATGATTAAGGAAAATATTATTGGTTATAATTAAGCATGAAGCAAAGTATTAGCTGATAAAAGGAAATTATTGAAATATAAACATGAGGTCTAAACATTTGTACGTACGTTTGTTAGCAATAACTTCTCACCTTACATAGTAGAATATTGTTAGCAACCATATGTTGAAATTTTTTATCTAGAATAAAATAATAATCTTTGCATTAAAAAAACATCTAATGACAGATAATAATAGGAAAAAAATAATTAATAATAGAATGAAGATGTGAAGGTCACGTATTTGATACATTTTTCGGTTCAAAAATAAAAATAGAATGATTATAGTAAAGCTAACGTAATCAAAATTGATATTGTCAATTATGAAATAAATAATAATCACACCTTGATCATTTGCACGGCTGATTAATTGATATTTCGCTGCGTACATATCCACATACGTTATTGCAGCTTCTGGAAGCTTTGCTCGCAATTGTACGACACTTTCTTTAAGCTGCTTATTGAACTCCTTGCAAATATCATTTTTATCCGTTACACATCCAATCTCATCTAGATATCCCGGAGCCGGATCATGAACTTTCACGTTGGTCACCGGCAAGCATCCGATTGGTCCCGTGTTGTGTACCCAAAATGCCCTTGCCCCTTTCTCATATAGTTGCTGTCGTCAAAGGAAATTCCATCACTAATTAAATTAATTCCATCATAATTACAATAAACATGATTGCACTACTACATTTATATATATTGTTCAATCAATATATATGCAAATTAAAAAAATAGAGTGCCAACAATTTCTGTAAGTTCATTTTACATGTGATTTTTTATGTTTCAACCAACCTTGATTAATACAAATGAAAAACATAATTGTTCCATCATTTATTCTTAAAGTCTGGGGATCCATCTCAAAACTAATTGGATTGTGAGAGGTGTGCATGGCCCCAGGATCTTTATTAATTATTTACTAGACTTGTTTTTTTTTACCTGATGTGAGTTTAATGTCTCAACATTTATGTTTGTTTGTATTGTCCAACATATAATAAGACAATGATGAGAAGCTCGGAACCTCTTGGTGTTTCTTGCCTTTCGTACGTGTGTTGGAGGGGCGAGCTCTTACCAACTCATTAAATGAGTTGATCATAATGTTCGGGATGCTCGGGAATAAAAGAAGAAGAGTTTTCAACCTTCATGATGACATTATTTTGTTCTTGATGATCACAAACGTACGATCAGTACATTATTAATTTTATGAGTTGGCATGATATCAGATACGTACCATAAACACACAATTCCGGATTGGACAATAAGACTCATTGTTTACAACAATAAAGAGTCAAAACCACGACTGGCAATGGGACCCACTTATTGTGAAAGAAGACAATTTGATCGATCTAACATACGGATTTGTTTCACAATAAGCTGCTTATGTAAGTGCCTACAAAACACACCCAAGGTTTGAGAATATCCAGCCTTACTCTTTACCAATCTTTTGTAGAAACTTACTTGGACTAAGGAAGCAAACTGGTTGACAATATCCGGAATAGTTGCCCGAGTGCCTTCTACGCCCAGTTTTCTAAAGCCAGCAGCAATATCATTTTGCCCGATATCAAATGTGTACAGAGCTTTAGAGAAATCCTCTGGTCGTGGGAGATCTGATCTGTCTGATGGATCACTGGCTGAAGAAAAAAAAAACACAAATTTTTTTGCGACAATTTGGATTATTCATCCTATATATATTAGTAATTATACAAATAATGTTTTAAAAATGTTTACCTTGGTTGTAGAAATATGTGGTTCTTTCTTTGAACTGATCATATTGCTCGACTTGGATTTCGAGAGGGAATGGGCTAACATTATTCTCGAACCAAGATTCGTTTACACGTGTAATTGTTGCTCCTCCTGTGGCAAAATTCGCCCCATTCGAGAAATTGGTTTTGATCGAGTTCAGGTATGCGCTCAAGTATGGTAGGCCTAAGTGCTCAGCTACATCGTCAAAATATTATTACCAAGTATGTATCAGTATCAATAGTAACAGAGAAAATATATATAGTTTTATGATACATCAAGTTTCGTATCATTAAAGCATGATGTATATAGAAAAATTCTGTGGATATTCATGAGTTGACGAAGCATTACTCGATCATTTCTGCATGTATATGTGTAACTTACCAATAAAGTCTATGATGAGGCGGCCATCACTGGGTCTTCCGGAGGGCCGCTTGAAGAAAGTCTCGCCGGAGGGAGGTGGCATTGGATAAAAAGCCGCTGCTATTCCACCGGTATCCGAATTTGAGTCGCCAAAATTGTATATTGCGGGTATGTCACACGTTGGTAGAGATGCCACCTTCCGGCCACCTTTGGCTTCCACAGACAGTAAGAGTACCACAATTCCAGCTGTTATTAGAAGTCTTACAAACTCCTCCATTGTTGTCAAATGTTTGCGTGTATGTGTTTAATATATATACACACACACACACACGGTTTTGATTTTGGATTTGTGACTTTAATTGCGTTTAGATTCCTTTAATTTATTAATGGGGATGGGCGATTCATTAATCTTTGAAAAGTAGTAACTTTATTTATCATGGCCAAAAAATATTGTTTATTAAAGGAATCTCGTACTTAGGTATTAAATTTTGTAATCCTGCCCATAATCTGGAAAAGTTCACTTACGCACGTGATCACGCCAAAATGAGTTCTGATGATCTATCGATGTCCACGTATGCAGCTAGTATTTGGTCAGGATGCCCCGTCTCTCAATAGGCACAAGTTTTAAGTGGGACTTGTCCTCCGGTAGATACCTGAGATGGGAAGAAGCACCGTTAGGGAGCTGGACGTTGGTCCAGCTAAAGCCCTCCGGTGAGAGAATCAGTTTATGGTAAGGTTAATAGTCTCCGGTGAGGATTCAGGCTACTCTTTGGGAGTGAATGAACTGAATGGTTTAGAGAGTTTGTAGTTGTGTGTGTGTTAATTTGAACTTAGACCATAAATGAAGGCTATCACCTTGTATTTATACTGGTAGAATGTTGGTCTGAAGCAAGTGGGACTGCCAGGTGTTGACCTGGGATGAACAGCCATGTGCCCATTTATGGCAGCCGCAATAAGCATTGATGAGCTTTCATGTGGAAGTGACCTGCTCTGGTGCAGAGGATAGAACTTCCTTGGAAGTGACCTTGACCTTCTAGATGCAGCTTTCCTTAGAGGGCAAGTAACTCTTTCATCCAATGAGGCGCTAGATGGTGGCTCCGGGATGACGTAGTAGCATATGGTCATTGAATGCGGCAGCTTTTGTTGACTTTCTTCGCTTCCCGGGGTGGAGACCTCGGAGTCTTTAGCGATGCAGCTCGGGTCAAAGATCATGCGAGCTCTTTTATGTTTAAGGCAGAGGCGTGAGGGCTATCCCCGAGCTCCTCGGAGAGGTCGGGAATAGGCGGAGGGTAAACGTACCCGGGCTCCGGGATATACACCAAGCTCGGGGTGATGATTCCTCTCTTCCGGGCTCCAGGTAAGCTTGGCCACGTGTCCCGCTAATGCCACGTAAAAGATAGATATTTTAGTATCTTCAGCACACTAAGTAATTTTATTTTTAAAGCAATAACATGTTATAGGAGTACGGTATTAAATGTATAAAATATTTTTAAAATGGACTATTTAAATGATCCGTATCATGTGCTAACAAATATTTTCAAAGTAACGTTAACGACTATTGTACTTGTACTATTTTGGAAAGTTACTTCGGCATTCAAAACGTGTACATTATACAAAGCTCAAAGCCCGTAACGAAATTTTTAATGCAAGATCTATATATATATATATATATATATATATATATTATTTTATAATATAAGTCAACTAATTTTTATTTTTATAAAAGTTACCATATATTAAATTATGTGTCACAAATTCTTATTTAAGACGTCCTAAAATAATGTCAACAATATGTGATATACTTATTAACAAAATTTTAAATCATCTCATTCAAAATTAATTTTTTTAATATTTGTGTAAATAAATTTTTAGGGGTCGTTTGGTAGAGAGATAAATATGTGAATAACACTAAATTATCCATATTCCTCGTCTGGTAACTTCTTTTATCAATGATAAAAATATTTAAATTATCTGCATAACTCTCTTACCCAGGATTAAATAATACCTCCCTCCCCTGTTATAATTTAATCTAAGATAAACAAAAACCGAGACTATTTTTATTCCTAAATTGCGTTCCCAGCCTTCGTCCTCCCCCGCCACCCCCCCTCCCCTCCCCAACCCAACCATTTTTTTACCTTACCTCCTCTCTCACTCACCCTCCTCCTCCCCCCCCAACCTACCAACCTTTCCACACTTTTTCTTGGACAAACTACGTACCCAAATGGTCCTTGCAGAAGTTTACTTTTTCGGATTTGGTCCTTTTATGCTGCAAATAGTCCTTTGAACTCAAACATTGTTCGGATTTGGTCCTTCTGTCAAGTGCCGTCAATTTTTTTCTGTTAAGTCGCACCATGTGCATCGCACATGCATTTGGGCAAGGGCAAAAAGGGCATTTCATCAAAAAAATTACAGGGACCAATCATCTTTCTTCCTCCCTCAAGCATGGGCTTCTTCAAACAGCAGCTCAAATTAACAACAATCCTCAAATGAACCATGGGGTTTCGTCCCCATTCGGCAATTTGCTGCCAACCAAACCCTACTGCCTATCTCTATTCCCAATCCCAGCCTCAACAGCCCACTGGCTTTGGTTTCGTCCCCATTCACCAATTCACTGCCACTAAACCCTACCCATCTCCATTCCTAATCCCAGCCTCAACAGCCCACTGGCTCTAGCTTTGCTGGTCAGTATGAGCTTTTTTAGTTTGATTTTAATTTTTAATTTTATTTTTCTTGCTTTTGGGGGTGATATGGTGTTGTGTATGTATATAGACATGGAAGGACATACAAAGTGTTGAAGAATTGGGTGTTTGATAAGAGGGAAGATATGAAGGAAAATTTTCTCATGGATGGATAGAGGTGGGTTTTCCGGCGACTTGAGAACTAGCTAGGAGGGTGTCGCCGGAGGAGAGGGGGAATTTGGGGGAGTGATTGGAGGTTGAGGTGGACGGAGGGGATATAGAATAAGGAGGTTGAGATAGTGGCGATTAGGGAGACGCGGCGGAGGTGACGTAGTCGTTTGGCGGCTGAGGTGGGGTAGTCGTCTGGCGGTGGAGGTGGGGTAGTCGTCTGGCCGCGGAGGTGGGAGATGTCACCCATGGCTTCTGCTGCTTGACATCCCTGGCTTCTATTGCTTAACTTTAAATTGTGTGTGTGTGCGTGTGTGTTTATGTGTGTGTGTGTGTGTGTGTGAGAGAGAGAGAGAGAGAGAGAGAGAGAGAGCAGAACGTGTGTGTGTGTGTTAAGAGGCAGTGTAATTTCTTTGGGTTTAAAAAAGAAGACTGACATCAAATTTTTACCCTCACATGCGATGACATTTTTACCCTCATATGCGATGCACGTGAGGAGATTTAACGGAAAAAAATTGACGGAATTAGACGGAAGGACCAATTGCATAAAGGGTTGTAGTACAAGGACAACTGGCATCAAATTTTTTGCAAAAGGACCAATCCCGAAAAAGTGAACTTCTAGGGGGACCATTTGGGTAGTTTGTCCCTTTTTCTTTTCTCTTTCAATAGACTATATTAATATGAATTTTTTCTTTTTTCATTTCTTAATTTTTATATTACTATATTATGTATAAATTAATACATACATACGTACAATACATATACATATTCTATTTTTTATTTAAATAAACTAAATTTATTAGTATCTTTTTCTAGGTTGAGATTAAAAAGAACATTAAAATTTATAAATTTGTAATTTTATTATTCTTATATAGTTTATAATAATTATAAATGACTAGGTTTATATAATTTATAAAAATATTGATGTTGCATTAAACAAAGAAGTTAACTATATTATTCTTAAAACTATAGACAATAGTAGTTTGGAGGAAAAAAACCTGAGTGAGATAGGCTCGAATCATCATTTAATCAACCTAATTTATAAGGGTATTTTTGAAAAAATAGCGTAATACTAAAATTAATTTGGGCTACCAAACTTCAAATTAGATAACTCGAAGAATAAATTAATCTTATCCGTGATCTACCAAATATAAGATAACTCTATAACCGAGATTTTTCTACCAAACGACCCCTAACAGTGTATCAAAAATATGTAAATATAGTATTCAATTAAACATTTTCTAATCATTGAATGATTTTCAAAAATTATTTTTAAAAATATTATTATATTCAATCCTTAAACAATTTCCTTTTTTCAGGAAAAGGTTATCTTTCTTCAATATGTCCCAAAATAAATATTTTATTTTTAATTTTGTAAAAATTCTTCAAATATATGTCTAAAATATCTTTATTGAGTGCAAGATGAAAAAAAAAGAAAAGAAACCAACAATTTGATATCATTAAAGGATACTTAAAAAATAAAAATAAAAAGGTATAGAAACAAAAATGCATACATTGACCACCAACAAAAAATACTTATTCTGAAATAAAAATATTATAATAAACGACCATCAATTTGCATATATTGACAGCACTTAATTTTTATCAGACATTAAGTCAACAAACGTCTATATTCAATAATGATAATATTTTTATAAATATTTCTAAAATGTATTAATTAATCTCAAAATTAAATTAAACTGGTGCGGAGCGCACGGAATCTATATTATTATATAGGGCTATTCGATGACAGAACTCCCTATAAGTACTGCGCCCCAACTTCCCTAACTTCTACCTTCAAAAGGCCATCAGGGAAAAGCCTTTAGGCGCGCAACAGTCTTACACCCAATATTTTCTAGTGAACTGAATCGAAGCCAAGAGCGCCTCTGAATTCCTTTCAAGCTTTGGTGCTTAGTGTGCCTCTAAGCCGAAGGCATCTATCCATTCCCTACCTTAGAGATTGATCAGGGCTCATCAAGTACTTCATTCCTTATTCCATTTCCCTAGCTTGCCCAAGTCTCATTGGCCGGCCGGACTTCCCCTTTGGTGGAGCATTAATTATGGTAGTTCAGTCCTTGCATGCTTTCCTATCTAAATCTTTTCATTCTGATAGAGCTGAGAAAGATTGACATTCGATTGCCAGACGGGAGCGAGAGGAAAGTAGGTTGAGCTACAATGAAAATAGACATTAATCCACCACTCGTAAAGTTCAGCCCTGGGTGGCTCATACAAAAGGAAGTCCAGTTTTTAGTATTTCTAAATAGAGTTCCAAAAGAGCAGTTATAACAAACTTAATTTTCGTAGATTTTAATAAGCCCTTACTAATTAAGACAGTCAAGCACGATTGGCTGATCCTTTTCCTTATTGAGCTTTCTCAAGTACTCTTTTTGATGCATCTCCATTTCTTTATTTTATATTTTTATTTTTGTGTGTTTTGATGTATCGATCTCCATATAATTGTCGTATAAGCACGACAAATAAGTGACAGTCATTTAAAGATGCATTGTGGGAATCTAGTAGTAATGGAAGAAGAAAACCAATCTTAAATGGTTCATTTGTCATTTTTTTTTTTAATTTTGAGTAGAGTGCTAGCAGGTGTCCGTAAAAAAAAAAAAATTAACTTTTCAAAGGTTTTATTTCAATTTCAAAGAGTGATGCATGCTGTATGTAAGAACCTTTAGTATAAAAATGTACGTAAGGAACATAATTTAAGGTCTGTGAATACATCATTTTACAATTTGAAACTAGAGATCGATCAACCTTAATTAGATCACTCAAGTAATATATATGTACTCTCTCGTTGTTTCAAATTAAAAATATATATATATATATATATATATATATTTCAAAATGAGTGTTCGATCGACAACTAGGTTAATTACTCATGTATGTGTACTACTAAAATGACTTAAAAATCAACTTTCTTAATTCTTTTAATAAAAACGAAAGCTCATTTTGGGATGAAGGAAATACTTTACTTGAGATTTAAGCACTAAGTAAAATCATCAAGTCAACTACTGATTACAGGCTTCAAACATGTAGTTTCTTAATTTATTATATATGCCTCTTGCTTTATATATCTTTGTTGGTAGCTATGTGCCTCTGTTAGTATTTACTTTTAGTAAACTTTAGTTTCAGTTATAATTGAATATTTTTGGGTAGCATAAATCAACACATTTTTTATTCGCATTTAGTTTTTGTTTGAGCTTGAAACGAGAAGCTTATATATCTTTGATTTTTTAATTATGATATTTAAAATCACAAAATTAACTCTTAAAATAATAATTACCTTCATCGGAATCAATTCTCGAGAATTACGTACTTTTCCAAACTAAAAAGCAATTTCAAAATGGTCCAATGTATGAATCATTGGCCTTAATGGATTGGAGACTAATTCTTGCTTGTTGTAGATAACATACTCTGAGATGAGATGTCAATTTATTGACGGAGATCTGAATTTGACATCCAACAACAATTGTAATAAGTAGCTAGAGATATTAAGGTACACAAACTCCACTTCCATGAGATTTGGACCTAAGATAGATGACTGGTTATTGGAAGAGCTTTGGCAAGTCGTATGACTAGGCAGTTATCCCACATCGAAAGAAAGCCTAACGAGAAGGCAGTATTTCTACAGCGCTTGCATCACAAACAGGCACGACCTTACTTGAACAGGATCTGTTCTATAGGATCGTACCTCTGTATCCTTGATTCCTAAGGAGACAGTGACCCAAGTCTGGTTGATGAACCCTGGCTGCTTGACTAGAGCGTGATTGACAGTTCCTTGGTCCTTTAACCTTGGGTACAGTAGATGATCGTTCCTGGCCAGTTCTGGTTAGGATGGTCAAGCAGCTGTCTGACAGACTCCTTACCAATTCATTTTGCCTCCCCACACAACCCATTCGACAAAATGCCTGCCTCAAACATCTGCTACGAAATGCACATGGTGGTGCTGCTTTGCTGTCATAACATGTGTTTATAGTACATATGCCTTTTTACCGGGACAATATTGCTTGGTATCATGTCAAACACTGGCACAACTTCTAAGCTCAAATTTTGGAGATATAAGTAATGGATAATTTCTTACAAGTTTGTGTTGCTCAACCTTGGAAACACACTGTGATTTGGGTGGTCAAATAATATTCGAGACCACTTCTATCCCCTTCCTATCGGTCTCACAAGGCCATCGACCTCTCTTCCTTCTTTAGGATGGAAAGCTCCAAACCTTCAAAGTCTCATCATCTCCATTCGATCCGGATATGCCAGCCAGACATCAATAGTTGGTTTAGAGCGGCCATTCTTCTTCAATGAAAACGTTAAATTATTGTTTAAGCCAGTGTCAAATCACTATTTAACATACATTTATTGATAAAAGTTCAATCGTTGAAACGATACTAAGAAAACTATCAATAGTATGTTTCAGCTTGGAGTAAGTCAATGTAATCTCAGCCCAACTGTGAAATTGTACTTTTGGTGTTTGGATTATTATTGCTGTTGACCGTCTGAGTTTGTAAGTTCTTGATATTGGCACCAACGCTATCGTCGTTTCGCTTTTTATTTTTTAGAAAAGAATACGGGGGGAGGATCAGAGGGGTTTGGTTCCTCTATTTCTGTCTATTGAACAACCGGGTTTAGAGAAAGTTGAAAATAATGCTCCTTTGCCAAGACTTGTTATCCCTTTCGCATAAGCGCAGTATCATGATGTTAGCACAGCTCATTTCAGATAGTGCCTTTGAGGTATTCACTTCTTTGTATTGATTCAAATTTATAGGAAGCTTGTGAATGAGCAATTTTTTTGTTCCATTAGATGGATTTAACGTGTTTGATAGATTGCCTGAATAATTGTTTCCTCGACGCAAATTGAATACTTAAAAGTTTACTTTCCTAGTATTATTATTAAGTGGGTTATTATTTTCACCAGTATGACAGTTAAATCATATCAAAATGCCGTAGAATCAGAAAAATATTCTATTCTGCTCTCTATAGAGCTAAATCAAGATTATTACTGCTCATGCTCACATACTATACGTACCTCCTTATAGGTGTGTCCTCTGAGCCGAACTCAATGCCAATACAAGTACACTTCAAGTCACCATCTTCGGACATAATGCTGAAAAATTATTTGGCAGCACTGTGGTAACTCTTTCCACTTTCCAGATGAAGGTAATTATCAAATGATCTCTTTTGCAACCGTAAAAATACTCGTATCACTCCATGTTAACTTGCTAACTTTATGCCAACCCATACGTAGGAATGTATTGTCGCCTTGGCTGAGTGCAAAACGTGTTCGAGTTGCAAAGAATTTCAATTTCTTCTGTCTCCATGTTCGAACAACAACGCTTTTCCACCAAACAATTGGAATGTGAAATTATTTGAAGATGTTTGAAGCTTAGCAATCCATATTGCCTCTTCTCTTATCCTTCTATACTCGTCTCCCATCATTTTCACCTCTTTAACGTTCTTCATTCTGTTCATTCTCCTCACTTCACTCCCCATCTCCTCCTTTTTGATTCACTTTCTTTAGAAATCTGTAAACACCATTGAAGACTCCAAATTCCCGCGATTGTCAACGAATGATACAAAAAATAGAGCGAGGCGAAAAAGTGAGGATTTTCATTATCGATCTTCCGGAAGAATGTAGTCAAAGCTCTAGATTTGATCGAGTGAATTCTCACAACGTATGAAAAGAGCAAAAATTTCACTTTGTTGTTTACTCTGCATATTTGAAATTTGCTGTAAAATAATCTTCAATTCATCACAGTGTATTGCATTGGTTGATTTAATTTGAATCGATCCATAGTATGCTCCTGCACGTCGTTTGATTAAGTATTGTTGTTGTTGTTTTTGCTCGGTTAGCTTACCCCAGCTGCATAGGTCACTTTTTAATCCTTTTGCAATGAGATCAATAAAATGATGATGTTCAGGTTGCCTATTGTTGCTTTCATGCTTGTTACATAAGCCTTGTTTTGCGCTTGCTTATTATTTTGTGTTGTTGTTTCGTGCAAGCGCAAGCCTAGATTTGGCAGACTGCTTGTGTAGTGCGTAGGGGATATCATATATTCCCCCATCCCAAAGAAATAGTACACTTTCTATATCGGAAAATCAACTTAAGCCAATGTCAAATCACTATTTAACATACATTTATTGATAAAAGTTCAATCGTTGAAACGATACTAAGAAAACTATCAATAGAAACATTTAGAATTTCCCAAGGACAAGTAATTTTTTAATAAAATGTTGATCAAATAATAACATCAAAGTATGACT
This sequence comes from Platycodon grandiflorus, assembly GCA_016624345.1. Taxonomy (NCBI): domain Eukaryota; kingdom Viridiplantae; phylum Streptophyta; class Magnoliopsida; order Asterales; family Campanulaceae; genus Platycodon; species Platycodon grandiflorus. The sequence continues at coordinate 49,795,646 of CM028365.1, forward strand.
ATTTTTCGTAGCTTGTAAGTTCACTGCATAATAACATTTGAGTCTATAGATGTAGTCTGATGTAGAGAACTTCTAAGTTGGAGAACTATATAAATTTAGAGAGGACTTTCGTTGTAGTAGCAGATATGCCAACATTTGTGGGTTAGGGACTTAGGGGTGTCTAATTTGGGGCCAAATTGCATTTCCGCAATTTAGTTTGGCTTAGGGGTCCATTTTTTGAATATTGTTGTGCGTGAAAGATAGTTCAGGTGCGAGCAAAAATCAGCAACTTTTGGGATTTGACACACCCCAATTTAAACACATGATGCTAGAGAAGGAATATCATGGAACGGATGGAGTTGGGAGCCCCAAGGTCCCCAACTATCCTTAGTAATCACCTTAGATCCTGTCTCTGTTGTTTTTTGGCGAGTGGAAGAGATTTAACGAAAAGCATTGTATGAAGAGATCTTTAATTAGGTGTGAAGAATTCATTTTTAGAACTCGTTCCTAGAAATACATTTTGATTTATTCATGCCCCTCCTTCAACATCCTCTGGCTTGTGAATGATATGTCATTCGTTAGAAGTTATCTTGACAATCTGCAAGTTATAAGGTCTTTATGTTTTAGTTGAGCTGTGCCCCTCAAGGAGTTGGTTGTATACTGCACGCTTCAATGGCACTTTCTTTCTTTTAGTTTTAGTAGTAAGAAAATGATTATTGCAAAATAATGCAGAAAGAAGATGGAGAAGTTCAAAAGAGAATTACTGATTAACCATACAACAGATAAGAACTTTGATAGGTTTGAAAAGATACATCGTAAAATGCACCTTCGAACTATTGACAATAGTTTTTTTCTTAAAGCAGAAAGCGGATGTTACAATTACTTAGGTTTATAGCATGCTTGGGTAACTGGAATTGGTGGGTCTGACAAAGAGCCGTTGAGGATCAAATTAGCAACCCAGTGATTTGCAGCCTGAGAGTAGTGTACTCCATCCCAACTAATATATGCGGTAGGAATTGGGCAAGCATCGCCAAAAACCTCTGTACCATTCACATTTGCTCTCTGCCCACACCAAACATGGATATTATTCTCGTGTCGCCCGCAGCAGATCTTGAGTGGGTCATGAAATCCTGTTGAAAATGAATGTTGTGAGACTAGTGAGAATATCCCTGTCACCCTTAGGTTAATGTTGATCACTTGTTGCTATTGGCTTACGTGAAATTTTTATTGTTGAAAAGGCTTGTAAATGAAGTATTACGCTAAAAGATGTAATTTGCAGCAAGTTCATGTTAGATTATTACCTTGGCTCCTTGTGCTGCTGATTAAGCGATACTTGGCAGTGTAGACATCGACATATGTTAGTGCAGCGTGAGAAAGCTCTGACCTCAGTTTGATTACTCTATCCTTAAGCTGCCTATTGAACTCTATAGCCATATCATTTTGACCCTTGATACAGCCATACTTATCAAGAAAACCAGGCTTGGGATTGCGGAGGAATAGACTTTGTACAGGCAAACAACCTATTGGCCCTGTGTTATGTATCCAAAATGACTTTGCCCCTTGTTGATACAGATGCTGCCATTTTGGTATAATCTTATGTCAGTTTTCAGCAATAGAGTCACAGTATGAGTTTTCAAAACCAACTTGACTATTTTCAAACAAAAATTTACATTGATTACTATGAGTGCTTTCTAAAATGAACCATTCTAAGCGCACCCTAACTTACTGTGACTGATGCAGCAAACTCATTAATGATGTCTGGTAATGCAGCTCGTAATTGTTGCTCACTGAGTGTCCGAAATCCAACAGAAAGGTCATTCTGGCCGACATCAATGGTGAATAGAGCATTTGAGAAGCCCTCAGGCCTCTGGAGCTGACTTCTATCTGCTGTTATCTGCTTGGCTGACAGGTTGAACAAAACAACTTCTTGTGACATTTTGATTAAATTTTCTGTGACAAGCTCATAACAAGGAGTATCTTGTAGACAGGGCTATATGTGGAATAATAACCTTGTTGATAAAGCTCAATGGTCCGCGCTTTGAATTGAGTGAACTGAATTGTCTGAATATCAAATGAGAAGGGGCTGATACCGGTCTGGAATATGGTTTCGTTTGGCCTCCGAATGGTCGATCCGCCCGTTGCAAAATTTGCACCGTGCCTGTAGTCTGTGTTTATAGTGTCCAGGTATGCTCCCAGGGGGGGTAGTCCAATATGTTCAGCTTCAAATAACAAGTTAATAATCTAATTATTAATATACTCCATGAAATAAGTTTTCTAAGAATTGAAGAAGCCAAAGTACAGTAGTACCAATGAAGTCTATGAGAAGGCGGCCATCGCTGAGCCTTCCTGCTGGCTTGCCGAAGTAACTGACACCATTTGGTGCTCCGATTGGCTCAAATGCTGCTGAGATGCCACCTGTGTCAGAATTAGAGTCACCAAAGTTGTAGAGTCCCGCATAATCACAACGTGGCTGACTTCCTCCCACCTCCTGACTTAGCACAACACTACAGGAAGCCATTGTTAATAAAACAAAAGGAGAAAGAAAAAGTTTCACCAACTCCATTGCAGTGTGGAATTGCACTTCCCCTCTTTCTCACTTGGATTATAAAGAGGAAGCTCCCTGAGAATCATATGAGTTCACTCCACAATTTGGCATTATGTTCAATTTCAAGGAGAGGGATTTGCTTTATTCTTGCTTGGCTGTTTGCCTCTCTAGTTTTATAATATCTAGTACATCCTTATCTGAGGTATTGCTGTTTGTACTTCATAAGGAAGTGAGCGTGAGGAAAAATTCATTTCCTTTCCAAAAGTTTCAGCTCTTTTTTATCACGACTTGATTTAGATTTTATTTAGAGAAGGAACAATTAACTCTTTTACGTCATTTTTCTAAACGTACATTTCAAGATAAAATGGACTAGATTAGAGAGAGATACATGAGTTGTAACACACTTGCTTTAACGCTATTGCTTTAATAAATCTCGGTCTACCCGACTCCTGAAATGAAGTAGATTTCATCTTCTTTACTAGATATGTACATTTCAAGATAAACGGACAAGATTATCAATGTAACATTCTAGTTTTCATGCTATTGCTTTCTAGGTAGAAATCAGCGCTACCTCGTTAAATGAGTGAGTTGATGGGCTCCAACTCATAAGATGTCAAATGCACGTTCAAAAGAAAAAGGGTAGCACAGCTGTGAAAAATAGGGAAAGATTGATGACTTAATCTAGTACTGCGTCTACGTTACATGATTGAAGATAAATTTTTGTCTTCATGTTTTAAATTCAGGATCAAAAGTCTCTCTCTCTCACTTTTTAGTTTTGTCACCATGTAACTATCAGTTACATCGTTGATAAGGATGAGCCAATTTTTTATTTTTTTTTTGGTATTTGTGAATTTGGATCAAGATTCCCACCTTTTCTATCTCTCCCTACGAACACAATGTGCTTTTATCTGTACCACTAATCAAACTAAGACACGTAGCTCACTAATCTAAGATTTTTGAGATCATGTATACATAATATTTTTTCAAATCAAAATTTCATCCCATTAGCTAACTGGTTTAATAGTCCATGCCAAAATGAGTTATGTGTCCTTAGTACAAGGCACATTGTGTTGGTACAGGAGATCTAAAGTCATTTTCATCTCTTTGGTACAAACAAAGACACATTGTGTTGTTACTCTCGAGTCGTTTTCATCTCCACAATGGAGCTTTAGATTGCTATTGTGACTGACACGTATTTAAAACTAGATCATTTTTATTATTAGATTTTTTTAATTTCCTTAATCTCATTCTTGAATAACCGTCACGTGACATACGTGTGTTTGAACTGAAATTCCCTCTATTACCAAATTCCTTCACTTCTCTAAATGCTTTCTTGAAAAATTGACACACTTTTACCAAGAGGTATATTAAAAAAAAAAAAAGGAAGAAGAAAGTAATAAAGTGGAGTCAAAGTAATTAAAAATACAACTCTATAGAAATATATTGACTCTCGACTTTCTTACATTAAATTGTCTTTGTAAATTGCCTTGTTTTTAGGTTGATGGACTTTCATATTACTAGAGATGTTAAAAGGGTCATGACTCGTAGAGTAAAACCGGAAAAAAACAGAGTTATGGTTCAATTTTTTGATACGTTTAAACTAGACCTATAGGGCTGCGGGTTAAACGGGCTGGACCGCCGGCCTACCGGGTTGGCCTGAGGGCTGGGTTGCAAAATAAGCTAAGTCTGGGTTGTTAGTTGTAAAAGATAACTAAAATCGAAAGAAAGCCCTTGCAGGCAGCATAGTAGTCGGCTCTCGCGCTTCCCTTGTAATCGGGTTAGAGAATCTCAAATCGGAAGGTACATTTACACACACACACACACACACATTTCAGACTGTAGAACGGGCAAATCAAATCCCAAATTGACGGTGTGGCCAGAGGTACAGGTCCATCGTCTTCACCGGATCATCCAATCTGTAAGTTGATTCCTTTTACTAAATCATCCGGATCACTTTAATCTCTTTTTATTCCCACTCACTAGTTACAACATTTAGTTACAAATTTGTTTGAAATTTTCATAATCAGTGCCCATTTTATTAATCCAATTTATGATTTTTCAGATTTATATGTATAGGAAGTGATGTACACGGAGAAAACTTCTATCCCAGAATGGTACTTCAAAATCGAAGTCTTTTATAGTGAAGTTGTGACAACTGGTTGATTGTTAAAGGCGAGAATGCTATATGATGGACTCTTCGATCATTCATGTGTAATCACTGCTCATTCATGATTTTTTCCATGCAATTGTGTGCAAAGGAAATTTACTCACTTCGAGTTAGATTCTTTACCTTTCAGAAGGAAAGTATTTAAGGCACACAAATGGGTTATTTGTTTGATTAACCCACCTTGAGGAGTTATACTGTACTACTAGTATTTGTTATGTTTGCTAAGAAATTTTTTCACAATGTTTTGGCATTTGATGTAATTGAATTGTTTAGTTGTGGTTTGTTAGTGGACCGTTTACTTTAAAACCCACTAGAATTAGGATTACGTTTGCAATATCGGTGACCTAAAAATATTGTACCGTTTAACTTGAAGTCCGCTGAGTTTGTCCTGAAATTGTTAGGGCGAACCCGTTTAACGGAGAGTGCCACTGGTAACATGGCTACACCTAAGCTCATAGCCCAAGACAGGCCCACTAACAAATCAAACTCTCTGAGACCTAGCCCAGTTTATAACATCATAACCTACTCGTTTATTTGTTGTAGCCGTTGTAACTTGTAACGAGTCCAACCAATTCATACGCGACTGGAATACGACATCGTACCCATCCGCTAAGAGAGATCGATTCGGAGATCAGCTTTCTCTCTCCTGCTTAACTTCGCGCTTTTGTCTGACAACCAAATTCCTGTGCCCTAGACACTGTTATCTCAGTCCTCCTGCAACCAACGAGCAATGGGAAAGAAGGAAAAGGTTGAAGTGAACACCGAGAAAGAAGGCAAAAACCTGTTAGGCTCGCCGACGTTCAAGAAACTTGAAAACGGACGGTACAAATGCGTGGAAACGGGGCACGAATTGCCGGCTAACGCTAGAGAATCGTACGCACAGAGCAAGCACTGCCGATTGGGCCTCATCGACTCCGCCTTGGCCCGCAATAAGCCCCCTCTCAACATGTTCCAGCAAGACCCTGCTTCCCGGTAACTCCCCCGCCCCCCCAATTCCTTTCCTGATATTAGGTTTTGGGTTTTGTATAATCAAATATCTGTATTCTCATTTAACCAGATATTTTCATTCAGTTTTTAGCATAGCTTGTTTCAAATGACCGTAACTAACATGAACATCAATAATAAAGTAGTAAAGAAAGACACGCATTTGTGATGACCATGTTTTGGATCGAATTGAATGACGTTAGAGGATTCACGTAGCTGACCTCAAGTGATTGGAAATAATGATGAGGTTATTGAGTTGAGGATGTTAAGTATCATTTCAAATGATAACCAAATTGACTTTGAAAAGTTAAAATGAGACTTTTTTTTTTGGGACGGAGAGGATATAATTTATGAAGGTTGTTATTGAAATTGAGAGTGTGTTGTTTCGATGTATCTGAATTCATAGCTATGTTTTTGTAGGTCGAAGTTAATATGTAAGCTGACTGGGCATACCGTCAATAAAACTGAGGAGCATATATGGAAGCATATCAATGGGAAGAAATTTCTCAACATGTTAGGTTTGTGTTTTTCCACTCTCTTTAACTCTTGGTTGTATTATCATCTTATTGAAAAAAATTCAGATTGAAAACCCTTTTTAGTGTTTCAAGTTTCATCGGCGGTTGTGTCCTTTTTGTATTGGTTAAACTTGTCGCTCTTATATGTTTGATTAAAACATGTATTGTGGGGAACAGAGAAAAAGGAAGCTGATGCTGAAAAGGAAGAACCGAACGGAATGATAGAAGAGCCAAGTGAGCAGAAGCCAGAGGAAGTTTCGAAAAGTAAAGGAGATAGTTCTAGGAAAGATAAAAAGAAGAAGAAAAAGAAGCAGGAGGAGGAGGAGGAGATGGAGGTTGTTAGTGAAGTTATCTCTGAAGTAAGAAACTCTGCTGATAAGGATAGTGACTCAGAGGAAGATGACTTCTGGATGCCTCCAGCGGGAGAACGTTGGGACTTTGATGATGGAGGAGATCGTTGGGATTCTGGAACGGATTCTGATCCTGAAACTGATGATGACGCTAATGAAGCTGGTAAGTTTCACTATCTGGGCTTTATTTATATTATATCAAGTGATTTGGTTTTAATTAGTTGTTATAATTGTCAGATTCTGAATCACTTAGCAGCATTTAATGGCTTATATCAGAACGAGTTGATATACTTTCTATTCAACTTCGAGAAGTATTATAGTTCTTTTCTGGCTATTCTTCGGTGTTCTTTAGTTTCAAAATTCGAACTCCTTTGATGATGTCTGGTTAAGTAGATTTGGTGTGTCAACTCTGACAAGTTTTCTTATCATCAGATGCTGCTGGTGAAGAGGGCGACAATGATGCGGGGGAGCTTTCTAGCAGGTATGTTTGCTTCATTCTTGCTACCTCTTTGGACCAATTCTCTTTGAATAAAGATGCAACATTACGTTAATGGTCATTATTTTTTGCAGGACAAAGAGAATGTCCATAGAAATTGGACCAAGTGAGAATGCCCCCAGAAAGAAGAAGAAGAAGAAGACCGAATCCCCATAATTAAAGTGGTTTAAGTGTTTAACCAAGAATTGGGCCCCATGACTTCACCTTAAGGAAGAGGAAGAAGCAGAAGTAGAAGATCCGATTCTTGTGGCGTTATCTGGCTTGAAGTCGAGGTTCAAGTGGGAGAAAATCCATCTGTTTGGTCATTTTGGAAGTTGGTTCTTGTTGACCAGGAAGGTTGTGGAGTCTGTTGTCGATTATATACTCACTGCTCATACATTTTGGAAGAATTATATCAAAAGTACTATGGAATTTCTTTCTCGGTGTATTAAGAGATGACAATTATTCAATGGATCACACAGTTTTGCATTCTATCAGTGTTAAATGTGTCCCTTTTTATTTATCTTTCTATAGTTGCAGCAGTTTGTATTAACTTTCTAACTGTGGAACATCTCGAATGTTTCTCCTTGCTTTCGTTACCAAAATTTCCAGTACTTGAGACTTGTTTTTCTGCTGGCTTGAGCCCTTACTGTTTAAAATCGATCATTGGGGTAAAATAATGTCAAGATGAAGAACATGTCTCTGGAAATTTACTTGTATTCAAAGATAAATAACTCCAAAAAGGATTGAGAAAACTTTATTGTTCAAAAATGGAGCATGTTCTCGAGCTCTTACAAGAAGATAGATAACCTCAGATGCAATAAGGGAAAGAATAAAGAATAATCATTTTCAGGTTTCCTAAATACTATTCTTGGTAAGCGGGTGCTTCAAGAAAACTTCACCGGTCTCACTATCAGTGCCAAAGTAGCGATCGCCAAACTCCCCCATGCCTGGGATTACACGTAAATCCTCATTTAGTGATGCATCAATCTCTGATGTCACAATTTTCAGCCTGGGGAATTTCTTACATACTACGTGTATACCTTCCGGAGCCTGCCTCACAAACCATGAATTTAGAAATACGAGAACAGAGAGAGAGAGAGAGAGAGAGAGAGAGAGAGAGAGAGAGAGAGAGAAATTGCTCACCGCTATAAGGTTAAGGAAGATAATGTTTGATTCAGGTACACCCTTGCTGAGAAGCAGAGAAATGGCTTTGACTGCAGAATTTCCTGATAACAAATTGGTTTTAGGCAGTATATTTGCAATGACTAAAGCAAGTCTGGGTGTCCGGTAGCAATCATACCTGAAGCAAGAACTGGGTCAAGCAATAATACATGTCGGCTAGCAATGTCTGCTGGTAACTTCTCGTAGATCAACTGCAAAACAGTAGTAGAAATGAAGAATCTGATTAGCGAAATGTCCGCTTGATGAGAGAGGGAGAAAGATGGGGGGAGGGAGGGGGAAGACAACAAACCTGTCGCCCATTGTTGCCCTCTCCATGGATGAGGATTTTACCAATTTTGATTCCCTTGCAACAAGCTCTCAGTGCGTTCTCCATGCTTTCTCCACTGCAGGATAATGTAATTCTTTCTAATTATGTATCAAGACATATGGCCAACTAATTATGTCCAGGGAAGGCTCACATAACTCGTAAGAATTATATCAGCTAAACAGTCTCCGTATAAAAAGTTTATACCTTCGGATGACTGAGACCCCACACAACCTTTTACAGAAAACAACTCCTGTGTATATAGATCCTGCAAGTAGTAACAAGGGTAAAAGAAATTAAACACAGAGAGAGAGAAAGAGAGAGAGAGCAGAGCAGAACTACCAGTAGGAGTAACAATCTGTCTTTCCACAAAAGGTAGATGGCCTAGACCATGCTCAACAACCTACAATGTAAATCAAAACCAAGTCATCTCATACTAACAGAAGACTATCTACTATTTACAGAAATTTTAATACGAGGGTGTTATACCAAGCGAATAAGTCGATCTGAATAGAAAACAAAGTCGTGCTTTGTTGTGTTGACATCACGAATAAGCGTGTGCATCCCACGTATCTGAAGAAGAGGGGAATCATCATCGTATTTCTAAGATCAAGTGCATTCGTGAGCTCATCAGCGAACTAAGTATATAGCCAAAATAGGTACCTGAAATGTCGAATGTATAACAAATACATTTGAATATATTTTACACAGATCATGTTGACCAAGCTTTGTACGAATATGCTGTACTATCAAATCAATTGCAACATCGTTATCTGCTCCTCGAGGGATGATGATATCCGCATGTTTCTTTGACGGAAGAATGAACTCCTCAAAGCTAGGCTTGACAAATTTAGCATACTGCATGGAAAATAGCAGATATAAAATAGAGTCCTCAAGAATTAAAACATTTTCAATCCTCAAAAAAGAAAAGAAAAAAAGGAATTAGAACATTTATAAGATTATTAATTCATGAATAAACAAAAGGACAGAAAATGCTTAAAAAGAATCAGAAACTTCAGAAGAAAAAAAAAAGAGAAGGCTACCAACTTGGTCAAGCACATTCTGAATATTTCTGCCCCTCTCTACGGTATCACGTTGGATCCTCCTAGCAAGGCGCACGTCAGAATCTGCACTGATAAAATTGTAATGATGGTTATTATGCGAGGGGGAAATCTTGAAGAAAAACGGTGGTCTTACAAATAATGGTCAAAGAGAAATGGACCTGAATCAACAAAGATCTTCATGTTCATGAGATTGCGAACGCTGGGATCATGAAGAACTAGAATTCCTTCCAAAATAATTACGTCCGAAGGGTTTACCTATATTCAATCAAAAGATTAGTGCTAACTACGAAAATTTGTTTTCATTATTATTTAGCTTGACACAAATTAATGTCAGGACGAACCAATGCAGTTCCTTTAATTTCGTGACAGGTCATTATGCTTCAGTAGAAGTGATTGTTAGTCACCCCTTCAGCCTTGTATGTCTCAAGGTTACGTAACAAGGTTCTAAAAATTATGTATAACTTTTTCACTATTATGAAAGCATGCCATTACCATGCGCCCGGGTTCAATACTCTTATGGCTCTTGAAATCATAATCTGGGATTGAAACTGGTTGTCCCCTTTTTAATTCCGCCATGCACGAGAGTAGAAGCTCTGTGTTGAAGGCATCTGTGTTTTAACATGAACAGGCATTACATTCAAAGCGATTGTAAATTTCTGAAAAACATATGAGTGCCTGGCATTGTTGCAATGAATTAAAATCCAGATAAGATACTTACCGGGATGATCAAAATTGTACTCACGAACACTTGCTATTTGTTGATCATTCAAGGAAAAGTAAAACGAATCCTACAAAATCACGTGCACTATCCATCATGTCTAAGATCGCGGCATGATATATAAAGGGAAACATGCCATGCATCTAAAGAAAAAAAGTAGAGAGTTACAATTCTGATAGTTGGCAATCAGCCTGAGATGTTACATGAATAATATAGGAGCATCATTTGCTCAACAAGTTGCCAAAGCATAATATTTTCTTAACTTGAAAGTAAAAATGAAAAAACTTCATTTTGATAATTTTATCGTGAGAAATATCAGGCTGATAAAAATAAAGAGGGATAATTATCATTGTATGAGATTTGAGGGCTTTGGTTTTCAAATTGGCAAATGCAGTACTCATCTATCTATTTATTGTGGCAGATTATTTTTTTCTTTTTGATAAAAGTTTGTGTGAGCAGATTTTAAGTTCTTATTTCTCGAGACTATCTGTCGTTCCAGAAGAGTGTTTTTTTTAAGGCATGCATTCAGAATTTGGCATCATTCAAATGTGCCTGTCTATACTCCCTATTTTAAGTGACAATGGAGATTAAAGATCCCTGGTTTTCAGCAATAAAGAACAAAATAAACAGAGCAAGGGATATTACTTGATTAACAAGAACAACTCGTTGATCTCGGAGCTGCGAAATGATCATATTGCAGACTGTTGTTTTTCCAGAAGCAGTTCCACCAGCAACACCTAACAAAATCAGATAACATGATTTATGATTATAATTATATCATAATTAGATGGTATAGATTGATAACCAAAAGCCCAAGACGCTACAATTCCATTTCAAGGGGATCAAAAATTTAATTACTCGACATTAAAGGGGGTAAACAAATAACGTCGTCATCCTGCACTTAAAGTTGAGATGTCACTGTGCCCAAGTCTCACTAAAGTAGAGAATCCTGATCAAAATAGTTATGAAACTCTGAGTCATCATGATTTGCGGCAAAAAAGTATTCAGAATTCATGAATAACTAAGGCAACGGGTTTAACTCAATTGATCTAAGAAACTAAACAAAAAAGAACAGTAATAGGATACTTTAGGAATTAAACTCCTTTTGTCTTGTAAAAGGTTAATACCATTGGCCATCCATAAATTCATTGGAAGGACGTCTCAGGAATGAATGAATGATCTAACTAACTAAGGTTGGCTGGATTTTTAAGAATTTAGATAATGTTAGAGAACAATGTTTATATATTCATCGTCATCATCATCATCATCAATGAGCATTCTTCTCCTCTCGTAGTCTATCTTACACTATCTAATATGGCTTTAGTAGAAATGAAGATAAAATCGTCGATGGTTGAAGTTGCTTATCTTCGTATTTCAGTTTGCTAATTCGTCGTTTTTGTTTTCGGAGTAACGAATGCATGTCAAAATCAATTGATAACGTTCGCAGCACCAAATATCATGTAAATTGATCAACTTTAGCAGGTAGAATAAAAACTGGAACCGGAAATATATAGGTTGAAAGAAGCATGCTCACCGATGATAAAAGGTTGCTTAACTCGGACTTTATTGGAGCCACCACCACCATTAGATTGGACCAAAGAGTGATGTTCCACAGTGGTAGGCAATGCAGCAGAATCCATTCAAGCACAGTAATCTACTTACTGATCATCAGGGTTTTTAATTTAAATAAAAAAGACAAGAAATTAAATACTAGATTAAACATATATATATATAAGATCGCTAGTTTGGATTATAAATCTTTAAATTTAATGAGGATACATTGAATAAGTGCTAACGTGTTGAATGAAAACCTAAGAACAGAGAGACAAGAATTAAATACAATACATCCTTACCTTTTATTTTCCGTTTGGGGAAAGGGTTCGTGTAATTTGTTTCTGTTACTCAGTTTCGTCATAAATTCAGAGAGTCGAAAGGGAAACGGAAATAGCGGGAAAAGCGCATGTGGAATACTCGAGCCGTGCCAAATATACTCACTTGTGGACCTGTGGTGTTGTTTAAGTATATACTCTCCGCCTGTCCTCGATAAATTTTCCTAGTGAATAAAATGCAGAAATTAAGAAAAATAATTAATAATATGATGTAAAATGTATTCTAACAATAATGTTCATGAACATTAATTGAGTTCAATTATTTTAAATAATTGAGTTTATTTGGGATATGTTATATTAAATGAAGCTTTAAGAGTATATTAGGAAGTATGGTAGAAAATAAGTAGATCAAAAGTCCTTAGTAACATTAGTTGAGACATTCCAAAAAGAAAATATGAACATTTATCAAGGAGTATTATATACTACCTATGTCCCAAAATAATTGTCGTTTTAATAATTAGTACAAAGTTTACATAAAAACTGATATACCTTCATTTAAGTTTATTTATTATAGACAAGTTGTATTAGTATTTTTTTTTTCTTTACTCTTAACAATCATCTTTAATAAGAGTAATAAATAAGGGCAGTTTGGGTAGAATGTGGACAAATGTTTCTTGAAATCTTATAACGACAATTATTTTGGTACGGAAGTAGTAGGTTTTTGTTAACTTGTATCTTGAGGGACATATGTTAAGTATCATTAATTAGGTCACAATCGATTGTCATGCGATCCGGTTGAGCCGAATGGAGCCCAACGGGAACCAGGAACCTCTCCTGCTCCCTCGCAAATTTCAGTCTCTCAAGACTTTTGATTGGATCATGCCAACACATTAAAAAAGTCTGATTTTTCCTACGTGACATGTTTAAATCAGAAATCTTCTTTCCTATTGGCAAAAAAATATGAAACATATCTACGTGTCTTACATTTTTCGCTAGATAGATGATTGAATTAGAAAAGAATTTAGTACTTTTCATACGAAAATGTGTGTGTGTGTGTGTGTGTGTTTTTTTTTTTGTGTGTTTGTATTTTATTGTGTATTGTCGGACAATCCTCATTAATATGACACAATCCGAACAGAGGATTTGAGGGACTGGAGAGGTTCCGCTTTCGGGTCCCCATTGCCTCAGCCTGATTTCCAAGTCAATGTAAATTATCAATTCTCGGAGTAATTTTATTCTATCGACAATTAGAGTCCCCATTGTCACTAAATGTTGCAACCTACATTCAATGAAACGTTTTTGAATATAAAAGTTTGCATTAGACTTTCCTAGGGCGGCTGGGGCATGGTTTTTGTGGATCGTGTCCCTTGTTGTAGATTAGCCTGATGCTCTTTTTGAGATGATTCGAAACGATTAGTTGGATGCTCTTTAGAAATGATGGGAAGCGATGCTCTTTTAGAGATTATGGGGAATGATGGGTAGGAGGTTTATCTTCTGGTTGCAAAAGCATCAAAATTCTCCAGAATGCGACAATCTAGTCAAACAATGAAAAAAAAAAATGTTCTTGAGCCAAGAAATTCGCAACATTATCTTGGATAGTCACTTTGTTTTTCTGCATCAATTTGTTAAGTAAACAGAATCCACGTAGTAGCCGAGGGTTGTAATTCAGCTAAAGCAAACCAAAGGGGTTTTCGCTCGCAGATTCCCACTTAAATAAAGCATAAGCTTCTATTCAAGCAGAGTGAAGGGTAGGAGAGTTCCCGACATCTTATCAATATCTTTGATGCATATGGGAGAATATGTCTTAATTGCAAATTTTGTCCATTTACGTTGCGATCGTGTTTTTTTTTTTCATCTCTTTATAATTTTTATCGTCATTAAACTATCTTTTTTTGCTTTTTTTTTTCAGTTAAACGAGTGTTATTTAATCCACGTGCCAACGCGTGAGCTATAATTAAATAGTATTTTCATCGATGAAACTAAATCACACGTTATCTTCCCCAACCTTTTTTCTCTTCCATTACACAATGGCCGCCACCATTGGCTACCACCACCTTTCTCCCTCACTATTATAAGATCTATAGTTATAACATCATTAGATTCCTCTCAAAGATGGGCATGCCTTTCCCTGCAAATTACAACAGAATCCGTACCATTATGTCAATTCCTCGAGCAACATCAACACTGACCTCGTGTGCGATTCACATTATCGGACCAAAAATGGAAGATCTAAGGGACCTCTAAACTAGTTCTTATATGATCAAGATTAATTTTGTGTGAGATCTAAAATTTGTTACAAAGATGACAATTTGATATCGTATGAATAATTAGTTGCTGAAAATGGAGTTCACGGACACGGGCAAATAGCAGAAGTTGGCATATTGCACGTACGGCTCCATACAGAAGTTGGCTATTTTCATGTTTCTCTTGTAATTTAGGCTCCGTTTGTTTCACGGAAAATGATTTTACGTTTCCTTATTTTAGTTTAACATTTGGAAAATGTAATGTAAGATGTTTTAGTCAACGGAAAATCGAAAATGACTTACTGATTCATTTTCCGTAAGTCATTTTCCAAAACTTGTTCATTCCAATTTTCTCCTAATATCACCTTTGCAAATATGTTTTGTAAAATTTCATGAGTTTAAACACCGAAAATGTTTTCCGACATATTTTCAAAAGATTTACCAAACGCCCGAAAATAAAACATTTTCATTTTTGAAACCATTTTCCAAATCATTTTCAAGTTATTTTCCTTAAAACAAACGAGCCTTAGTTGGTTTATCCCATAGGATTAGAGAAAATGTTACCCCCACTCGGTTATATTCTTTGGTGAGGTTGAGTGCTCTCTCCCCCTTAGTTGATTTATATTTGGTTAGTTCTCCGGTTTGTAATAACTATTTGTTCCTATTCTATTCTTTGCAACGATCGAGAAACATAACAGTTACCCCCTCCGTCCCTTAATTATTGTCTTGTTTGATTCGATATACAGATTAAGAAAAAACAATTGACTTGATTATTAATATTAATATAATGTGTACTTTTCTTTAATGCTTATGTTTATGTGGCCCATAATTAAAGTAGAGAAAAAAGTAAGGGTAAAATGGTAAAATTAATATTCTAAAAAGTAAAATTTTTAAACAAGATAATTATTTTAAAACGGAAAAAAAAAAAAATTAAAGAGAATAATTTAAGGAATGAGGGAGAATATCAAGCCAATGTCTAGTAAGGAAATAAAAATTGAGAATCATATTCGATCAACAACCATTGGATCAATGGGCCCTTGACGACAATAAAGAATTGTCATTGTCAGTAGCTTGAGGTAGTACTACTCCAAATCTAATGATATCAACCATTCTCTCTTGCTTAAACTTAAATGACGATTTCAGTGTGTGAATTTGGTTCTTAATGCCTATCACATAGTCGCGCCGTACACAACCTATTTATTGTTGTCAACTAATGATTGGAGATATATATATATATATATATATATATATATATATATATATATATATAGTATTCAACTCCAATTCTCTAGTCACCAACCATAGTTAATGGTGTTTGACAAGGGGCTATGCTAGTGACATTTGGTAGGTTGGGAATGAATGGATATATGATGATTGTTGCGATCTATAGAATACTCCTTTCGTCTCGAATAAATGTTTTTAATGGATAAAATATATGAATTAAGAAACATAATTAATAATGTGCCGTTAAATGTGTTCTGACAATAATACACATAAATATTAATTGAGTTCAATTTTTCTAAATAATAAACTTAAACTTTAAGGGTATATTAGAAAGAATGGTGGAGAATATGTAAATCAAAAGTCTTTAAAAATATTAGTGAACATTTATCCAGGACGGAGGGAGTATAAGAGAGGGAGGAGGGAGAGAGAGAGAGTATGACTAACGCTTTAAAAGTGAGTCAATTCATCTCCACCTAAGCCTAAGATGTTTGCATTGGAAAAGATATTTTTTTTTAAGAAAATCTATCCTTTTTACATTTAGGATTTTTACTTAATAGATAATTGTATTGGAGAAGCTATTATTAGCATTAAAGTCACATTTTTATTGTATTGGAGAAGCTCTTACTAGCACTAAAGTCACGTTTTTTAAAGTTTACGTTTCTAATGTACGAACAAACACATAATTTTGTGCAAGAATAGTACTCTTAATTCTCTTGCAAACTTGTCAAAACCCTTACTGGTCTCAGTGTTCATCAAAATTTGCTAAAGGGTAAACCTTTAGTACCTTGACTATTAACTTTTTCACCAGTAATTTCTTAATAATTTTTTTTAAACTTCAATCCCCAAGAATTTCAAAAAGTCACACAGCTAGTCCTTTTGATGGATGTCATTAGTAAAATTCCGTTAAGTTAATCATATGTGTTCAGCATGCCATTTTTTAAGGGTATTATAGAAAATTCCTAGAGGAATTTAATTATAATAAATTTTTATCTTTTTTATTTGAATAAACAAAATTTTATCTTAATCTAACTAAAAACATTAATCACTTAACTCAAGTAATTATGATATTTAATATTAATGTTAATTTAATTAGGATTACTAACTAATTAACTATTACTCTAATTGGTCAAATAAAAAACTTAAGAAATCAAACATTTCCCGTCTCAGTCTTCCTCCCACCCCACCCAGCGACTGTTCCGGCAAAATTGATTTCCCGAATTAAACCTTAGTTTTTGATTTCCCCTAAATTGAAGGCTTCAACCATGTTTACAGAAGGAGATAATCACACTATTCCAGACCACCACGACGACTCCGCGAATCCGAGGTTGCGCCGTGTTTTCTAGGACGTGAATTGCCGAGCAAAAGCATGGAAAATCCTCGCCATCGCCGGCCCAAGTGGTGCCGAGAAGTCGTCGTTACTCGAGATCCTAGTCGGGAAACTCACACCACAAACTGGAACAATTTACGTCAACCAAAACCCGTCGACAAGGAAAAATTCAAGAAGATGTCGGGCTACATTACCGAAAAGGACACACTCTTCCCACTCCTCACCGTCGAAGAAACGCTCATGTTTAGCGCCAAGCTCCGGCTAAGGCTTTTGAAATCGCAGCTGAGGTTACGGGTGAAGTCGTTGATCCAAGAACTCGGCTTAAGTCATGTAGCTGGAGCACGAGTTGGCAACGATAAGGTGAGAGGGATCTCCGGTGAAGAGAGAAACGCCGGAGCTGGGGGGAGAGGAGAGACATCGGCTGCGGTTTGGGCCTTGACAGAGGGATGGGGTTTGCTGGGTTCAATGTTGAGGGGAAA
The DNA here is from genome assembly GCA_016624345.1 of Platycodon grandiflorus. NCBI lineage: Eukaryota > Viridiplantae > Streptophyta > Magnoliopsida > Asterales > Campanulaceae > Platycodon > Platycodon grandiflorus. The sequence goes on from CM028365.1 coordinate 49,813,034, forward strand.
TTGCCGGCAATGAAGTGGGTGACCGAAAACAATGGTTGCCGTTCGGAGTTGGCCGGAGATGATAGGGGCTCCGCTACTTTATTGCTGCTGCTTTCCCCTTTTTTTCCTCTCATTTTTTTTTTAAGTTTTGCAAACAGAGAGAGTGAGAGTCATTAAATTAAGAGAGAGTTTGGGCCCCTCTAGGAATTTTCCATAATACTCTTGAAAAATGCATGCTGAACACACATGATTAACTTAACGGAATTTTACTAACGACATCCATCAAAAGCACTAACCGCGTGACTTTTTAAAACTATTGGGACTGAAATTTTTTTAAAAAAATTATTAGGAGATTACTGGTGAAAAAATTAATAGTCAAGGACTAATGATGTAATTAACCCTTCGCTAAAACCCTAAAGATTTTTAACAGATACGTAGTACACTCTCTATAATGTCTCTATGCGTTCCTCATTATGTCTCAGTCCGATTTCCAGAAGTTAATTGCCACAAGGTAAGTCCTAATTTTCCCAAACAATTTCAAAATCTTCCCTTTTTTTTTTGCTGCCATGGTCTGTATGGTTGCCTAGAAGATCCTCGAGAAAATGCTAGAAGTTCAGCTAGTTTCGGTAGCCCTTAGCCTGAGCTCAATGCCAATTAAACTTGGGTAAAAATTTGTATTGTCCGAATGATCGAAACTAGTTCTGGAAACCAGAGATGATTGTGATTGGGGGTGCCCTTTTACGACACCTTTGAAGCAGTGTTGCCAAAGCCTTCATAGAAAGCAAAGCGAAGTTATAGCTAAAAAGCAGTAAAACGATTTGGAAGCCACTAAAATTTAAAATGTCAGAAGAAGTTATTGAAATTAATCATTTTTTTGATGCTCTAGTGGTTGTCCACCATTCCTGCGTATACTCTGAATTTAAAGAGGTCTTCCAACTTACAATACAAGGGTTGGTCCGGTCAAAGTTCATATGATTGTTTTGGCCTACCTAGCATTAGCCATAAACAATCCCCTATTCTTCGATTGGCGTTGAATCAATAGAAGATAATGTTTCCGAAAGAAGGGTTATTCTGTAATAACGTTGAGGAAGGGCGAGGGGAGATGATGCTATTTGTAGAATAAAACCATGCTCGGTGAAGTGGAGAAGTGCATGCACTATATATATGTTCAGCTGAACAAAAATTGTACAGGGAAGCTATTAGACCCACTTTAATTGATGGAATAGAATGTTAGGCAACTAAGAACAACATGGTTAATGAAATTATTTTGGCTGAGATCAGAACAGTTTTGTGATGCAATTGGAAAGAATAAATTTCGGATTAAGTTCTTTCCGTAGACAGCAAAAGTAGGCTAGTAGGATATAAAGTAGAGAAAATTGCTTGAGATGGTTTGACTCAATGGAATGTGGACCATTAAGTGTACAATTTAAGACAGTAATTAAGATGAATACGAATTAGTGTAGTTTGACAAATGATCTTGCCTTGGTCTGAACAAAAGGATGCACAAGATTCATGTTGTTAACCCAAGTAATTGAGACAAAGGTGAGTTGAGAATTGAATAGGATGCCAGTATAAAAAATGATATATGTTGGAGCAGTTGAGCTGAAATATGTTGGAGCTGGAACTATATATGCTGATCCTTCAATATATTTTTATTTATTTGTGTTCTTCTGTTTCCATTTCCTTTGTTTTCTTGAATCTCAAACATAAAGTTTGGCCTTATATCATTTTCATGAGAAAGTATTAATGAAACCGTTTTAGTCTGCTCTGGAAAATAGCTTTCTCATGTAATAGGAACAACTGTAATAATATATTGTGACATGAATAATAGACATAACTACATAAGGAAAAAGTAAAAGTAGATATTTTGATGTAAGATTTACCTAAAATGATATTCTAGGAAAAGTGAGTATCAGTTGATGTACTGCCTTAAGATTCTCTTCCACTGTAGTTCTTCTTTCATAGCTATGTTAAAGGGGAGCCTTGGAGCAGTTCACCAAAAAAAAATATAGTGATGAGAAAGAACATAATATGGTGCTTCAGTTTTATGGTTCCCAATCCTTGATTTGTCACTTTCTTTGGGAAAAAGTTCCCAATTGCTTTTGTGTGTTTTTTTGGAAAACTTTGTATCAATTCACAAACTTTTTTGGTTTCCTATTTATGGTTTGTTGGGATTTACTGTGAAAAGAATCATTTCTTTGGACTTATATTGAATTCATAGTTCTTCGATAAAGTGTTATAAACAGATGCTTCCTGCAGATTCTAGGCTCGTTTGGTTCTTCTAAAAGAAATTATATGGTGCTTTCCATGTCATCAAGCACAACGAAGGCTTCAAATTACATACCAGTGGCTCCAATACTTTTGCCAGAGGGGCTATGGAATCAGGTAATGGCTTTAATTATGTGATGCATACATGCTTGCACCTAAACTGGTGAAGAGAATCCTAATTCCAGGATTCGTTGACGGGAAAGGTGACCAGATGCAGATATGAGCTCAAGAATGATGTGTTTAGTTGTCTATGTCTATCTAACTGATTTCCTATATGAACAGAGTAAACTATTTTTTTTCCCTTTAAATGTCTTTAAACAAATATTGTCAAATGAGAGGGCGGGAGGGAGGGGGGGCCTTTTCATTAGTTGGTGTAATAAATCACGTTTGGTGTTTGCAACTTTTGCAATCTTAGTTCTTAGCAATATTCAACTTTACTAGAAAAGTTGAAGAAACCAATTCCTGAATGCCATTCTTCATGGTCAAATATATGAACTGTTTGATTCATAAATGAATCTCACTCTCTAAGGTTAGGCCTTTAACTGTGTAGATTCCTGGTGGAGTTACTGCTGCAAAGGGATTCAAAGCTGCAGGTATGTATGGTGGATTGCGGGCCAAAGGAAAAAAGCCTGATCTTGCACTCATCACCTGTGATGTGGATGCGATAGCAGCAGGTTAGATCTACTTAATGATGCTTGTGTTATCTAGAAAGGTTCTTTTTCCTTTATATATAAGTATTGGTTGTAGCATCTTAACTCATTTTGGCTTTCATGACTTGAAAGTTGCAGTATTTAGGACAATTTGTAACTCTTTTTCATGTTTATATTTTCAGGGGCTTTTACCAAAAATGTAGTTGCAGCTGCACCAGTAGTATATTGTAAACGTGTACTAGACAATTCAACAACGGTATGTTACTTAAAGAAGTGCATTATAATCTATAAACATGTTGTACATAAACTAAGCAGTTGTGAAGTATCAACCCGTAGTATGACCACTTGTATATAGAAGTGGAATCAGCAAATTTCAATTCTTTGTCATTGCTAAGTATGAGATAATTTATGGTTTAAGGGTCGGTCTAGTGCCCTCCTATCATTTTCCCCAACCACCAAGTGGCTAGATTATAGTGTCAGTACTTCCCTTTAGCTGTCTTATGCACATTTCATCTTTGTGCTTCATCATTCTTACACATCTCAACGTTTAAGTATTGCACATGTCATTGGTAATGAGTATAATGTTCACATTTCATGACCAATAAAGCACAGCTGATAATGGATGTGTGTGCTTGTCCACATTTCTCTGTTATCTGGATTGAAACTATGGGGATAAGTAGCATGTGTTTCTTCTCATCTTTTCTTCTTTTCCATCGAGGTGGGGTATCTACAAGGAAGATTTTTTTGGATGTGAAGTATACACTGTTGAAGTTTAGTTATAGATTTTGGGTTATCATATATCAGTTGCTGTCCCCCTCTCTCATGCTCGCAACTGCGAATAGCTGACTGTTATTTAATTCAATTTTATTATGTTGTGCTGTTTTTTAGTATCCCTCCGCAGCTACATTTCAGCTTTGTAACCCTCCAAGTCCACCCCAAAATAGGCTTCTGCTGTCGTGAAAAATAGTCCCTCTTTCCTACTTGGGATTTCAGTTAAATATGGCCCTCTTTACAAACTGATCTACTAAAGTGTAATCTGTTTCAGATTTACCTTTACTACATTGAGGTGAAGAACAAGGATAAGCAAACTGCTTATACAATATGTCAAGTTAAAGGTGGTAGAACTGTAAAAACATAGAGACTTAGGTCTGTTGAAGTGATGGACTTTAAATTGGGAGCTATCTCTGTATGATAAGCAAACTGCTTATACAATATGTCAAGTTAAAGGTGGTAGAACTGTAAAAACATAGAGACTTATATCTGTTGAAGTGATGGACTTTAAATTGGGAGCTATCTCTGTATGAAAAGCTAGAATATATATAGGTTGTTATTATAGTTTTTCTTTTTCTTTCTTCACTGTCCAAATGCTCATACATGATATTGTATTTTTAAGGTTATCTTCTACTAACTTCAACTATGGATCTGTTTTTCAGGCTCGTGCAGTATTAATAAATGCTGGTCAAGCAAATGCAGCAACGGTGAGTTGTTTCTGATACTAGTAATAGTTGTGCATTTCACCAAGAGAAATGGTTGCCTGGGAGTGTATCATAATGTCTTTTATGGTTCATTATTCGTCAGATTAGTTTAACATAAACACATACAGTTTTTCATTTTCTTACTTCTGTATAAGTTCTTGAAGCTAAGTTAGGATTTCATTATGAAACACAGTTATGTGCCATCATTTGGTACAGAACCAAGTTATGTGGCTAAGAAACCATGGTATCATTTCAGGGGGATGAAGGTTACCAAGATGTCATAGAGTGTTCAAACGCCATAGCTGAGGTATGAGCAATTTAGCATAATCTCCCATATAGGGCTGTAAATACTTTAACTAATCTTCTGTTTTTGACAGTTACTCCAACTGAAGCCAGAGGAAGTTTTGATAGAGTCGACTGGGGTGATTGGCCAGCGTATTAAGAAGGTAAATACGGAGAGGAAATCATTTATTATGATTGCATTCCTGAAACCAGAGAAAGCTCCATAAACATTATGGAGACTCAATAGCTGGACAGCTCACTGTGTTTGTTTCTCTGAGCTTACTCTAATCTGCAATGCTGCTTGGAACTTCCCTTACAATGCATTATGTTATGCTGTAATGTAATATGCAGGAGGCTCTTCTTAATTCACTTCCGAAGCTGGTTAATTTACTGTCATCAAGTTTTGACGGGTAATTCTCCTTTCCTCATCAGTTTACTCTCTCTTTGGCAAACTGAGATGGTTCTTTGTTGAGGTTGAAACCAAGTGTTATGATTCATTATGCTCATTATGACCCTTATTTTCTTTTGTGAAAGTCTTTCAGCTTCAGAATTTACCTATAAACTACAATACTTCTATTTATATCATTAGAGTTCTGACCCAGTTTTGAATTTCATCTGTGGGTTTGCAGGGCAGATTCTGCTGCCGTTGCAATAACGACCACTGATCTCGTGAGCAAGAGTGTGGCGATAGAGTCTGAGGTTTGTACAAAGCTACAACTTTTTCATGTTCATGTGCTTGTAATATTATCAGCAATATTGGCGATCTCTAATGGTCAATAGCATTGATGATAATAGCCAGTGTTTGACTAGGACCAACAACAATCATGGGGTGTTATTTATGTATAACTAAGCATTAGTACAGTTGCAATGATCATCTTATTCAAAACATATGTCAATGATATATTCTTGATTTCTTATCGGATTCCTGCAGTATAATGTAGAAATACTTGTCCTTCCCACGCTCCAAGTGCGTTTTATTTCTGACCCATACCTTTTTCCACTTTTTTTTTGTTTTTAGAAGGGTCTAAGAATTTGGGATGAGGATTTTTGGAATTGTAATTTTAGAGTCTGCGTTATTGATGAATTGGCTTAATTCAGATAAGACAAACTCTTATGAGCCATTGTAGTCAATAAATTACTCCCTCCGTCCCATCTAAAAAGTCCATTCTCTATTTTGGGATGTTCCAAGTCCACTTTAAAAAATAATGCCTTCAGTCTCCATAACCTTTCATTACCAACTTTAAGTATACTGATACATCCCTCAATTATTAAACTTGTCAAACATGGACTTTTTGACCGGAAGGGAGGGAGTACTAATTTATATATGTACCTACTTTTCCCTGATCTTGTATGAACTAGGATGTATGTAATATGCTGTCCTTTAAGCTATAAGTAGAGATTGTCAAAACTCGGTATCATTGGAGAGGGGAAATAACTATCAGTTGTTCTTCTAAGTAATTTTTTCTTCCATTTCTTAGGATATAGTACAGCGTTTTATAGCATCGATCATCCATAAGAGTAATGTTGTATGCGCCGAAGGAGGACCAACTAAGTGTCATACTTTCAAGTAATTTTCTCCTCCATTTCTTAGGTTATAGTGTGGTGTTTCTATAGCATCTAATCTGTAAGAATAACTTCACTCACGTTGTATGTAACCAAGGAAATTTCAAAGGAGATTTTTTATTTTATTTTTTTGTGTTGGTGTCCTAAGGGGGCGTGAGAAAGGATCAAATCTGAGACCTCACACTTTGTGAAGCCCCAACTCTACAACTGGGCCACCCCTTAAGGACTTCAAATGAGAACTTATACATAGCATTTTATTGTAAACTAGAAGGGATGGTTTTGCTTGCTGCATAGACATCTCAAATGCTGTTTTCATAGGTGTGTTTGTGTCTTGCGTGTTTGTTGGGTGCTCCATACTCTTAGATAAATCTGTTTAGTACTAGAACATTGACACTAACAATAGGGTTCAAGATTCTGTATGTTCTTTGTCGTTACGGACTTTACACAATATGAGACACTAACAATAGGGTTCAAGATTCTGTATGTTCTTTGTCGTTACAGACTTTACACAATATGAATCCTCTAGATATGCAGCAGTTAGAACTGAAATAGGAAAAAGACTAGTGCTGATTGTCTTTGCAGCTATCAACAACTGGAGGCTTCATTACATGGATCCGGGTACGAGGAACAAGTGCGGATCCGGGTGTTTGACCTGCCAAATTTATAAGATTTTACACTAAATGTCACACCACACCCATATCATGTCGTGTCGAGTCGGGTACTTTGGCAAAATTGAAGAGTCCATGTATCACGGCTAGGTCCATTTCTCCCTAGTAATTAGTCGAATTTCACCCCCCCCCCGGCCAATCCCCAAAAATAGAGAAAGGAAAAAAAAAGTCATTTTTCTGTTTTACTAATTATTAATGTGTAAGGAAATTAATTCTCAAGTTCATTGCATTGATAATCTCAAGAGTTGGTTTTGCAGGTTGGAGGGACTCTTATAAGAGTTGGGGGAATGGCAAAAGGTTCGGGGATGATCCACCCAAATATGGCTACAATGCTTGGTGTATGTGTCTCCTTGAAATACTATTGTGCCCCAGGAACTACATATTCTTACTCCCTTTCTTCAAATTCTAATATTCCAGGTTATAACAACTGATGCCCTGGTTGCCAGTGATGTTTGGAGAAAGATGGTACGGATTGCTGTAGACCGAAGTTTCAACCAAATTACAGTAAGTTGCATCATCACTGTTCTCGTCTGTTTGTATAGGCATGGATCCTTTCGCCAGTGTGTTTCATCGCCAAATCCACTGGCCTTAAACCTTATTTGGCTGTAAATTTATGCCTTGGTTTAGGAGTAATTTAAGTGTAGATCTAACTGCTCTTTTCCTCGAACAACGAATATAATGTCTGATATTTATTTTTGAGCCTTGAAGTTCATATTTTTATGTTTTTGTGTAATACTCATTAATCATTCCTCATTATCTATTTGTCCCTGTTCTGCCTACTTGCAAACATATCTGATATATTGATATTTATATGAGAACAGTTTTACCAATTCAGAAGTCAATGTGGGAAAACAAGGCCAGCGATACCTCTTGGAACCTCATAGGAAGTCTTTCAGTGTATACAATTGTTTCCGTAGTTAACTTATCCAGAGTTATTTTGGTCAACTGTCAAAGTTGAGAGACTGAGGATTAGTTTTGAGATTGTAATTACCATTAGGGTCTATTTGGATACATCATTTTTGAATTCTATAAATATTCAAATTCCATGGAATTTAAATAATGTGGAATTTGCTTTCAAAATCTTAGCAATTCCATGGTTTGGATAATGTGTGGAATTCAATTGTAATTTTAGATTATAGTTAAAATTAGATTTCAATAATATATCAAATATCTAGTCTAGCCTAGTGGTGGTGGTGGTTAGTGATTTCAATGGCAAAGGTTAAAACCTTGTTAACAACAAAATTATACTCCCTCTGTCCCGAATAAATGTTCATACTTTCTATTTTGGGATGTCCCAACTAATGTTCCTAAAGACTTTTGATCTACCTATTCTCTATCATTCTTCCTAATATATCCTTAAAGCTTCATTTAATATAACACATCCCAAACAAACTCAATTATTTAAAATAGTTGAACTCAATTAATGTTTATGGGTATTATGGTCAGAACACATTTTACAGCACATCATTAATTATGTTTCTTAATTCCTGTGTTTTATCCACTAGGAACATTTATCCGAGACAGAGGGAGTAATCTTTTTATATTTTAAAAAATAAATAGCATATAGTGGTGGCGGTTAACAGCGGCGGTGGATGCCGGAGTTGGCGGCAGAGGGTGGTGGCCGGCGGCGGTGGTCGGAGGTGGCTGTCGGCGGTGGTCGAAGGTGGCAGTCTGTGGTGGTCGGAGGCAGCGGTCTGTGGCGGCCGGTGGCAGTGTCATTGGTGGCGGCTGGTGGCAGTGGTCGGAGGTGGCTGCCGGTTGTTGTGGCCGGAGGTGGCGGTTGGTGGTGGCGGCTGGATGTGGTGGCCAGCGGCGATGGTCTGAGGTGGCGGCCGGCGGTGATGGTGGTGAATGAAGGGTGAGTTGTTATTGTGTTTAAGTAATAGAGAAAAAAAGAGAACAAAATTTTGAATTTAAATTCTTATGTTTTAGTATAGAATTAGTTTTATGGAATTGAGGCATTTGGAATTGCAATTCAAAATTTTAATTGTGTTCCCAAACGACGGAATTGGTTTTGGAGGCTCCAATTCCAATTCCAAGCAAAGGAATTGGGGTATCCAAACAGACCCTTAGTGTGTCTTGAGAGACTGGAATTGGCCTTACCTGAAACTTGGTATTGAGGATTTTTGGTACCAATAAGTGGCTCTTTTGTTGTTTTGAAAGCTTTAGGCTGCCATCACGAGAACTTGAATATGGAACTTCAGTTATGAGTCCAGCCAAAATTGTAAAACTATGCAAAAGATAGGTATATACCTTGTCCAACCCCATACCGCTCTCTGCATAGGCAGGAATAAAATATTTGCGCCCCTTTTCACTGATTATTTTGTCTCCTAAAAAATTGTTTAAGCATTTAAATTGACAGCTCTTTAAAAAGATCCATGTTAAACTTACTACTCCGTATTATGATTTCTTCTTTGTCTGCATTTTTTGGTGCTCACAAAAAGTTTTATCTATGTCCATGGCTTTGGTATAAACTCTAAAGCTGATTCAGATATGATTTGCTGCAGGTAGATGGAGATACCAGCACCAATGATGCTGTCATTGCTTTGGCTAGTGGACTATCTGGATCAAACATAATTTCTTCTTTGACAAGTTCTGAGGCAAAACAACTACAAGCATGCCTTGATGCAGTATGTTTTACTGATTTTTTTTACTTTCTTCCCATCCACTCTGGTAATTGTCAATTAAAGGAATCAACTTTTCCATGGCGTACATTCAATTTTGTGAAGACCTGTTCTCTTTCTTTCATAGTTTAAACTTATATGCTTCCATCATGGCGCTACCCGCCTGAACCTACTTTAAATTCTGTTTTTGCAGTGTTAATGTGCAAAACATTCAGTTCATCTTTATTGCATGTAGTTTGCAAAATTCTTGTTTCCATTTGCTGGTGAACGGTTTCTTATATTCAATTTTATCAGTATGGTGATCAAGGTCATTATATGGAGAGGAAAATTAGTATTTAGTATTTGGTGCTTGCAATATTTTCCTTGCAGAAGATAGTTTTCTTTGTGGCTCATTCATGCACATCTTGTGATATAAACCTTGACAAAAGGTTGAATAGCTTTCAGTGTTGCTAGCATGACACTTAACTGGTTTCGTTCAATGTGTAAAACCACCCAAGTTTGTACTTTCAGCTTCTCTTGGAGATTGTAAATTAATGCACATATGGTAGTTTGAAGGTAAATTTTAAAAGAAATATTCCTTTCTTTTCAGGTAATGCAAGGCCTTGCAAAATCAATAGCTTGGGATGGAGAAGGAGCTACTTGCTTGATTGAGGTCTGCAGCTTTTGCTAACAGCCATTACTACTAAGTTTAACATAGACCTATTGCAATTTGTATACATTTTCCCCATATATTATGTTATGTAATCCAAAGTTGAGCCACTAATCCTCTTCTTGTACGAGTAATTTCTGACATTGAGGTGGCAACTGCCAAATTGAGTCACAACATATCTCATCCTGTTTACACCTACCATGTGGCCATAAACCGAATTCTTTGATGGTGCCATGTGTCCGACATGGTTGGTTTTTTTGACCACTGCTTTGGGTGTCATGGCGCAACGAATGAAATTCCATGTGTAGGAGGAACATGAAGGAACAAAAGGGCACTTCTCAATTTGTGATGAGACTTGCGGGCCTCCAAAATGAGGCTGGGTTGGCAAAATTCTAACTAAGTCATGGCTGAAATCAGTCTTGTCTTACTGGTCATCAACATGTGATGTGATTAAGGAGGTTAGTTACTGTGCCAAGGGGAGGTGGGGTGGGGTGAAGATGATCAATTGGAGGCTATCTAATGCTAATAAGTCTCCTTGCACAAACAACATATGTGATATCAATTGAAATTGATATTGATCTCTCAGTACTGCTAGATTAACCAAAATTCTGCCAAAGGGTTTCCCTAATAAGGAGTACAATTTATTACATAGTTAAGATTATAGGCCCTACATGTACTTGGTGAATCAAATTCATTTGTGAAGCATTTTTTTTTTCTAAAAAAGGCTAGTCGTCATTTTCTTTACTCTTTAGGATTTGATAAGTGAGCACATTCTAGAATATTCATCTGTGATCTTGTCGTTTGACTGCACAAAGTGGATGTGTAGAAGGGAGAGGACGGTGGCAATAAATCATTTGAACCTTTCTTTACAAATCAAAATGTGTAGGTCACTGTTACTGGTGCAGGCAATGAAGCTGAAGCGGCGCAGATTGCACGCTCAGTAGCATCTTCTTCACTTACCAAGGCATGATTTCATAATCATACCTCTTTATGTTATCAAGTCTATTTGAATTTTCAAGTTAGCTAATGCTTGTTCGTAGTGAATTTGTCTATTAGGCTGCCATATATGGGAGAGATCCAAATTGGGGACGCATTGCTTGTGCTGCTGGCTATGCAGGAATTCCTTTTGACTTGAACTCCCTCCGGATATCACTTGGAGATATTCTGCTTATGCATGGTGGACAACCACTTCCTTTTGATAGGTACAGTTTCTCCCCCAATAACACACAAAAAGGACACCCAAAGAGATAGTCACTTTTGAATCTTTACTTTGTTCATGAATGAATGTTAAATTTGGTTTAAATACATTAAGTATAGCTTTCTTAAGCTCCATGGTTTTACCAGAATTCGCACCACCTCCGTCTACAATGAATCACTTCTGATTTTTATTTTTTGGCCCCAAAATGGCTCATTCTAGTTCCAATTTATTACGGTAAGATTGATTTATATTAGCAAAAGGTCATATATTAAAATTATTGGAGGTAGTAATGATTCTGTTCTATCTTTTCTTTTCCTTAATTCATAATCTTAGAATGTTGAAACTTTACAGGGCTTCAGCTAGTAATTATCTCAGAAAGGCTGGCGAGACCCATGGCACAGTTAGAATTCAAATTTCCGTTGGTAAGCTTAAGAAAACCTGCCAAGCATGCATGAACGATTTCTTTTTCCTTGTTTAAAACTGCATAAAAACTATAATTTTTTTAGTGTAGCCAACACTTGGGGTCAGTTCTCATTCACAATTTAGTGACTTGGTTTTGTGATTTTTGATTTTCTCTCTCTTTGGTCCCGCTAGTTTTCTTTGTATCTCTCTCTTACTTTTTCTTCAATCAGTACCAAAAAAATATATATCAAAACCCCAAAACCAAGTCACTAAATCACGAAGCATAACACACCCCTTAGTGTCGATACTATAGAATGTAGCCATCTTTGACTTGTGATGTTGTTATTTCCAATAAAATGTAGCCATCTTTGAGTTTCTCTTGTCACTTGCTTGCTCTTTCTATCTAGAATCGATAAAGCGACTCCACCTGATAGCACATATACATAATTACCCTTAGTGTCGACACTATAGAATTGCTAGTGCATATTGTGCCATATGGTTGGCAAAGGTGTAAAACTTCATTAGAAACTGGACACTCATTTTGGGACGGAGCTAGTATTTATAGTATCCTGGGAGGCTGAGACAGATGGAGTAGTATTTTTAGTTTCCGCAAAATTATATTTCTCGCGAAACAACTAATTCTGCCATTTTGCACTTTCATGCAGTGTGATATATGTAGGACACTTGCAAATTTACCCTGCAACATATGCCACACATTGCATGTTTTGGGGTGGTCACTATTCTGTAGCTGGTGAATCATAGGGTGATTCATAAGTCTCCACGGTCAAGGCTAGCAACTATACTCACCACCAGGGTTAAAAGGGCAGTATGTTTCAAATAGTCTTTCTTCTCGTAGTTAGCCTGGCAAACCAGCCAAATAGTCTACTAGTAGAAGTCAGTAACTACTGGTGCCAAACACATTACTATATGCAGCCATCGATCCTTGATTATAAGCTTATCAGCCTGGTTGTCGGAGTTTTTTTCACTGTGGAGCAAAGAATTTGAGCATATATGTTAATTCTATATTTTTGTGCCATTCGTACTTCCAAGCTGATTAATTTCTATTTTTTCCATATTCATAGTTTTGTTGGTTATTTGGTTCATATATATGTAGTTTTGAACAAGGCTGATTTAGTTGAGCTGATTCATAGTTTCGCACATTCCTTCGATTTTCCAAACAGGTGACGGGCCAGGCAGTGGAGTAGCATGGGGCTGTGATCTAAGTTATGATTATGTAAAGATAAATGCAGAGTACACAACATAGTAGATTTCTGATCACGTTCTTCAGCGTTCTATGGAAGATGTCTCCAGATTATCAAACGGTTTCTGCCTTTCTTGTACTTGGTGACAGATCTTTCCTTGTTTGCTACTTAGAAATTTTGTAATTCAGTTTGTCATCAATGGCAATTTTCTCTAAACGAGCCAATTTGATTTGCAGTGTAATTTGTAGACTTAGTTAAATATGCTGCGTTAGTCCTCAGTCCTCGGTACTCTAGACTCTACTAATTTGGTTTGATTCAAAAACTTGTCTTAGTGTTGCTCCAAGTCTTAATTAGATCTAGATCAAGGTTTTACCTGTCCGAGTTTTTCGTTGAAACTTGGATATTTCTATGCTTGACAACATTATTGTGGAGAAGTTAAGAATTTAGGTTGTTACTAGTTACTACATCCAGTTTTTTTGATGAACCATCCACAAACTATGATGAACAATTGATATGATTGGTCAATTAGCAAAAGGATAAATGCAGCTTCGCGAGGCCTCTTCAGTAGAGAGAGCTTTCGGCCAAGAACCATGAAAAACAAACACCAATCGTTCGAAAGTTTGGCTTTACTCCCCCAAGTGGAGATGCAGGGGATCGAACCCTGTACCTCTCGCATGCAAAGCGAGCGCTCTACCATTTGAGCTACATCCCCATTTGATGAAGTGCTGTAGTTAATTATAATTATAATAAAGTCAAACCATCCACAAATAACAACAACTTTCTTGGGTGAATTAGGTGAGCCAGTTGCCCGTAAGATCCAAACTTGCATGCGACACATCATCTATTATTTCATACTCCATCCGTCCTTAAATTATTGTCTTCCTTTCTTTTTTTATCCGTCCCTAAATTATTGTCTTGTTTGAAAATTTTTCTTTTTAGAACATCACTTTTTTCATTTTACCCTTATTTTTTCCTACTAAAATTATGAAATTTTCCTTTTTAGAACATTACTTTTTCCATTTTACCCTTATTTTTTCCCCTACTAAAATTATGGGTCACATCCAGATGGGCATTAAAAAAAATTATACATTATATTAATATTAAATTATTAATAATTAAGTCAATTATTTTTTTCTTAATCTATGTTCCGGGTCAAACAAAACAATAATTAAGAGACGGAGGGAGTATAAAACGGAGAACAAATTGTGTTTTCCATTGACCATGTAGGAATCATTGACGCTTTCTAGAAAGAGGTGCTAAATTTTGAGTTTGGACGACATGTAATATTATGTAATATGCTCTGATGTATGATTAACACGCTCAAGAATATATTTTAATTTTATTTTTTATTGTTTGACACGTTGGAAACACGTGATGTGAACCAAAATATCATTTTTATATGATACTAGGTGAAATTGCAAAAAAAAAAAAAATTTGTTTTCATTTAGGGTGAATTACATGTCGGTTCTTTTTTCAATATTTGTAATCGCTCCAGTTCACTCATTTTTTTTTTAAACCGAAAAAAGATATTTTTTTGGCAAAAAGACGATTATACCATTAATAAAAGAAAAACACGCGCGCATCAGTTACCCAAGGCATCGCGATGAGTAATCCAAGGCATCGCGTGAATTAATCATTGTAATGAGCAACTAAAGGTACCTTCTGTTGGTCTGACATGAGGGTCGATCCCATGCTATCTTCCATTTCTAAGTCCTTGATTAGATGACCTAGAAACCAACCCCAAGATCTCTTGTTCTCCACTTGCACAATCCCCCAAACAACTGGAAACATTTGATTATTAGCATCCCTTCCAACTGCAATCAAGAATTCTCCTTTCATACACCCTTTGAGAAAACACACATCCAATCCAAGCACCTTCTTACAACCAACCAACAAACCTTTCCTCAGGGCAGCTATACATACATAAAATCTCTGAAATACTGGACCATAAGTAAGGTTGTTCCTGACACAATACACTTCTAGTGTACTACCGTCATTAGCCCTCCTCAACTCATCTCTATAATCTCATATTTTGCTATAATGTTCTGTCATTGATGTAACAACAACATTCAGTGTTTGTCTCCTTGCCTTAGAACAAGTCCCCAAACTTACATCCAATAGAAAAGTATCCAGAATCTCAGCCCTCTTTTCTTCAAGCTTCCAGCTAAGATTGTTTTTTATTCTTGTGTAATATCTGGTAGCACTCCACTTTAATGTAAACTCACTGCTCCTTAAACTATTGCTACACATGCGGTTTGGATTAATGGTACTGATCTTAAAGGTCTTCGCCCCCTTGTCATACATTTCTACGTACTCACGGTTGCCTACTAGTGAACACATCATCCTAGCTTCAGAATCACTATTCATCCTCCTAAGTCGATTATCTGAATCCTTTTGCAGTTCAACCTCATTCTGTGATTTGTTTTCTGGAAGTAAGTACCACAAACACTTCACATTCTTATACTTTATCAATCTTTCAATCATGACTTTTAAATCTACAAAAGATGTAGTGTCTGTGTCATTATTATCTATTATATCATAGGTCCTCCAGTGTACTTAAGCAACCCATCTTTCTCAAAATTACCACCATGATACACTATAATACTGAAAATACCCATTCTGCAAAACAATTTCATACATATAAGCCAAAATCAATAAAAAGTATAAACATTTTCTGTCCCCTACTATGAAGATAATAAAAAAGAACATAAAAGAATGGGCTCACAAGCAAGAAAAAAGATAACTAATGTTGGGGTTTACTTTATGTCCCCCACTTTGAAGATAAAATTATTTCTTTTTGGATCACTTGGTCTCTAAAGTGTATAAACAAACAGCTACAGTACAATATGCTATCATTATATAAAACAATATTCATAGTTTAATCAAACAAATTGCCCTATATTCATAAATAATAGCAAATAACATAAAAACCTCTTTCATTCATACACATGACGTGGGTCAATTCGTGGGTCAATTCGTACTAATTGACCTCTAAAGCATAAAAAACTTTAATTTGTAGAGAATCAATATTACAACATCATTCTAGCACGTAATAGCACAACAAATTATTTTGAAAAACCCTAATTTTGAAGCAAACATAAACCCTAATTTTAAACCCTAAATTTGAACTCAATAACTGTTTTGTTGTAAATGACCTACCTAATGCCAACGATTAACTTCGATTCTTTAGAATTGCACTTCGATTCTTCGAACTCAGCAAATGTTTTGTTGATTCTTCAATTCTTCGCTATTCTTTGGACTTCACGTTGTATTTTACTTGCTCAATTTGTGTTTGACCAGACTTCTTTTGTTGTCGTGTTATAAAGAAGCGTAATGATCTGTTTTCATTTAATCCAGGTAGGGGCACTTTTGGCATTTCAATATGGTAATAGACGGAGATACTAATGGTGGGAGGGGGAAATCTAACAAATAAATGCAAGATGTAGGACCAAATAAATTTGTTTTAAAGCGGCAGGACCAAACAAAAAATTAGGTTAATGTCGAGAGACCAAATAATTATTTAATTTTTTTTATATATATTCTTGTATTTTAAGTTGTTAAGATTTTTAAACGCACTTTTAAAAAAGGCTCGGCCATTGGTTACTATATAGAATAGCGAGTGATTTGATTTCTTACAAAAGGCGTAGCCACCGGTGAATGTAGAACACAAAGTAATTGCACAAAGCACACTTATTTTAGATGTGCACGCATAATTTTAGATATGCAAGCATAAATTTGAATTAGTGGTCTTTTTGTTTTTTTTTTTGTTTTGTTTTTTTTCGAACGACGGTGAGACCAATGAGTGAGAAAAAAAAAAAAAAGAGAGAGAAGTTGCGATTGTTTTTGAACTTGTAGCCTTTTGATTGGCTTGAGCACTTTGATTGTGATTGTACTATTGGTTGTTGGGGTTCTAGTTTAGGCTGTTATTGAAATAATTTTTACCATGGAACATGTTGCAGCTTCGATTGATGTAACCATGGAACATGTTATGGCTAGAAGGTCCCTGCAATCAGGCATAGATGTCCAAACTTACCACATATGCAACAAGCGGAATTGTTCAGTGATTGCTCCTGAGTTGAGCTAGATTGTCTCCATTGTTATTCTTGTTAGTTTGTTCTGCTGGAGGTCTTTTCATATTTTTCTTTTCATGAACCTCTCCAGTCTCTAGCCAAGCATTGCTATCGCTTCGTCACTGTGTTCTTTGTTGATTTCAGCTGGCTTTGTTGCAGTGGATGGAAATGATTGTATGACATTATTTTTTGTGCATCTCAATGTGTGAATCGTGATATCAACCTAAGTGACGATCTTTAGCTTCTCCGATGGCTTCATATTTGCCATCAAGCTCAACTGGTAGTGTGCTTTGAGAACCATTATGCACTAGTCCAAGTTTTTGCTTTTCTAAGATTTTGAACCGAAAATGACACCAAGAGGGGAAATGTGCCAAGAAGTATCAAATTCATGAGCTATTCATATTCCATAGTCAATGCAGATTGTATAAGAGCACATTTATTCATACAGATGTAAATGTAGTTTTATGTTCGTGTGCCATGTGTACCAGTTTCAATCGAAAGACGACACACCATTTCGGTCAAAGAAAAGCCCTGAAGGGCCCCCATCAGGCAGGAGTGCTATCTTGACTGGAGTTTCAGCACCTTCTTCGACTGATAATTTGCCAATGTTGTAGTTTATATCAGTTTTGACAAAACCGGGGCAAACACAGTTGACACAGAAAGTTGGGTACTTCTTTGCCAGAATCCTCGTGTAAGCATTCATGGATGCTTTAGAGATAATATATGCTGGCATATGTGTCGGCCAGCCTTTGCTTTGTAACGAATCCGCTTTGTAATCTTTCAGGAATTCGTTCACTACCTCATCAACTCTCTCTTCTGACAAGCTCTCGGCATCACTAAATATTCCTTTAGCCCATTCACAAGATACATTCTGAAATAGAATGTTCAGAAAACTAAGGTTAAACATTTTTAGAAATGAGGAATCACCCTTAGTGCCAATTAAACACACATACGCATAGGATGGCCCAATGCACGAGGCCCCTGCCACATCAGGCGGTCTCGGGAGGGTCTCACGCAGTTTCATCCCTGCAAGCAAAGATATGGTTTCCGTAGACACACCACACAGACAACTTACACACATCCAAAGAAGAAAAACAAGATGCGGGATGTATTCACAAGGTCACTCATGCCTACTAAGCATATATTGAATCGAATAAATTTCCGAACCTTTAACTTTCCCATTGAAGAAGAAACATTTACGATCCTTGGAGAGTTGGATGATTGGAGGAGGGGAATAAAAGCTTCAACCATTCTTTTTGCACCATAGTAGTTTGTTTGCACGCATTGAACTGCTAGTTCGTAATTCTCGGTCAATGTGTCCACTTACTAAGCATTTCTTCAAGAGGCAACTGAAAGAAATTAAAGTAAATAATATTAAACAAATTTTGTGGCATCGATTACCTTATCAATTCACAGATAAACCATCCCCATCACACATACACACACACACACAGCCCCGAAAGAAAGAACAGCAAAAGAGTTCAGCATGTAAGGGAACAAAAAGGATATTAGTGAGGTAATTTCATAATAAGCCTCTTGATGTGTGAGAAACTAAGATAAATTTATTTCGTTGATGTATTTTCATGTCTTTTGGTTAAGGGCGTTTCAGTGAAGCCATACCATCGGGTTAGCATTGTAGGACTATCTTCTGTGAGTGGTGGATCCTATAGTAGAAGCTTATGCATGCCTCATACATGAAGAAAAATTGATGAGTTCTGCTCTCAAATTGCGCCAAGAAATTCTATGGAAGATTTACAAGATCAGGTCATAGAAGAGAGGCAGGCACACTATCAGCTATCAGCAACAATCAAGCAAAAACCAGAACAGACTTTAATGACAATTAGGAATCACTTGTCAATTATTCGGGCTATTTACAACACACAATATGTATCCTATGATGTGACACAAAAATGAGGATTATCGATACGTATCGTAGGGGCATATCCCATTTGACGGTGTATCTTACAATACGATAATTGTATCTTGCGATACAATAGTGTATGTACAAGCTTTCTTAAATTAAATTATTTCTCGAAAAGTTCAAGATTTTGATTATATTGGGTAATTCTTCGGTGGGAAAACATAATATTTGTGCTCATCTTTATTTTTCTTTTTTTCCTTTTTTGGGTTACTTGTTTATCTTTATCTCTATGCATGATTATAGACATACACCTTATAATTTCATATGGTGTACCTTAAATTTGGTATAGTATTATATGCAAATGTATTCTACGATACACCCAATACATATCATGAAAACCAGTTTGCAGTACAGGATACGTATGCCGATTCAATATCTACAGGTTCGGGATTCACGCACTAAATAAGTTTTGTCTGACATATAATCACAGAATCAAAGACACACATATACATGTATCTTTATATGGCTCACCTCACCATCGATGATCCCTGATGCGTTTAAAGCATCAGTATCTATTGCTGCTCCAACGACCGCTGCATTGTTCACCTGCACATTGATAAGACTATTGTCAAATTAATAAAGTAACAAAATAAAAACAGAAAGAAATAAACACACACACACACAAACACAACGCTTGCATAATCAACAGTTTTGTAACAAAGATATGGAAATTAAAATTTTCATGAGTTGGGTTCAAATCATACCAAGATATCAAGCTTTCCAAATTGGGTTTCGACAAACTCAGCAAGGGATGCAACACTGGTAGGATCCACCACATCAAGCTGATGAAAAACCACAAAATCAGACAGACCAGACCCTTTTAAATTTTCTAGGGCTTCTCTTCCCCTCTTTTCATCTCTAGCAGTCAACACCACCTTGATCCCTTTAGAAGCTAATTGCTTACATATTTCTAATCCTATCCCTTTGTTTGCCCCTGTTACCACTGCAATTCTACACACGCACACACACACACAAACAAGATAACCAAGCAAATTAATACTATGATATAAGAAAATTAACACTGTAATTCTGCAAATATCATACAAGAAATCAAATAATAACTAATCAAAGATGTCAAAGAACTAAAAGTAACAATTTGTTAATTAAAATATATCTTACCTTTTTTATTCTTCTGCCATTTTTGAGGAAATGGGTTAGTTCTAAGATGGGTCTTTAACTTCAAGTTTAGTTCAGGTTTATTGTCAATAACAGTGGAAAAGTCTAATCAAACGTGGACAAACAGTTCACCTCAGACTAATTCCTCCCTCTCCAATTTCCTATCTTTTTCCTCTTCCCTTTTTACCCTTTCCTTGCTTTGTTTCTTTTAGAAAAATTCCTCCTTTTGTCTCTTTTTGAAAGAGTTCTCAATTCACTGGACTCTCTTGTTTTATATTTGTGATTAATATATATATATATATATATATATGTATATATATATATGGAGGAGTTTTGTTTACAGAACTCCTTTTCCTCCATGGCTTCTTTCTCCAATTTTTTTTCCAAACAATCCCTACAATTGACAAGAAAATAAGGTAGTTCTGGGTCATTTACCCATTGAAGTAAACCTCACTACTGTTTGTGAAAGTCTTTCTAAGCCATTTCACCAAATCACGATCTTCCATTTTTAAAGCAGGGTTATAGCTACCCGAAATACCAATAGGTTTCTTGCATTCATATAGAATGTCTAGAGTCCTCAGCTTCCCCACTCCCATGCATTTCTCACACGATATTATCACTCATATGTCTTTGAAAACATAATTCTATAGACCTCATTCCGTCATGATTGCACATTCAAACAAAACATAGGCAAAGGTCGCGTTAATTTCTCGCTAGATGATTGCTACTATTGGTGAAAGCATGGATTTTAAGAAAATATTTAGCGCTCATGAAACAAGTTGCATGATTCAATTTAGCCTAGTATTGACACTGATTCAAGGACAGAGGATGTATGCTCGTTTGAGGACATAGGTAGTAACACGTTAATGTCATGAGAGTCTCAATTCATGAGCTCTTCTTATTACATAAATAATGCAAACTCGATTGGGAGTAAATATAAGCATACAAAAGTAGATGAAGTTTTATTCTCATTTATGGATACATATGTAAATGTAGTTTTACATTCATGTGCAATGGCGAACGAATTCAAACCAAAAGAAAAATGACACCCAATTCCACTCGGCCCCATCAGGCAGAAATGCTAGCTTCGCTGGAGTTTCAGCTCCTGTTTCGACATATAATATTCCCAAATGGTAGCTTAAATCTGCTTTCACAAAACCAGGGCAAACGCAATCGTGGATAGTTGGGTACTCTTTGACAACAACCTTTCTTTTATTTGTTGATTGATTTCATATACGGACCAATTATCAAGGGACCAGACCTGAGAAACAGGCAAAGCCTCTAAGATATGGCCAAAAGCTGGGACGGTGGTGGCGCTGGTGTTTTCACTATGTTTGGATATTGTTGCTTTGCCATTATATACATATATGAATTCATTTCAACAACAAACACAAATGTTGGCCTGAGCCAGTTACAACCATCGTTACAAACCAACATAAAAATTTGGTCAGAACCGTTTATAATCTTCGTTAGATCTTAGAAAGGTGATACGTCCATACCCATAAAGAAAATACCAGAAGGCCCACCCTCAGGCAACAAAGCTAGCCTCACAGGACTCTCGGCACCTTCTTCAACATTTAAGGGGCCAATATTGCAGTTCATATCAGTATTCACAAATCCTGGGTGCACCGAATTGACCAGGAGACTTGGGTACTTCTTGGCCACTATTCTTGTGTAGGCATTCATAGCTGCTTTCGATAAAGTGTATGCAGACAGGGTACAAGGCCAACCTTTTGCTTCTAGGTAGCCTTCTTTGAAATCATTTAGAAACCCCTTCAGTATCGCATCCACTCTTTCTTCGGTAAGGTTTTCAGCATCATTAAAAATTCCAAGAGCCCATTCACTGGATATGAACTGAAATAAACATGACGACAAATACATGTAATGCTACCCAATTCTTTCTTCTCCCCCTTCAGTTAGTCAATTTGGCCTTGAGGGTGGTTTATTATAAGTTTCCAAAATTGACAGAGAATTCGTCATTTGTGGGTAAATTACAAAAAATGATTTCATGTAGCCGACCATAGTGTGATATCAAGTGATAAGACTCAACCCACTTGCACGTGGCTGCATGTTCGAATCTCATGGGGAGAGGAAAGATTCGGGTAAGGGGAAGGGCTGGAAGGCTATCCCCATTGTGTAGTCAATCATTGTTGCGAATCAAAATGCAGCCGACCCTAGTGCAATGATATTTAAAAATTACCTTTAACAACCCGGAGGAGGAGGAAACATTGACAATTCTCGGAGATTTAGACAAATGAAGGAGGGGCATGAAAGCTTCAATCATTCTTTTTGCTCCATAGTAGTTTATTTCCAGGCATTCTTCTGCCAAATTGTAAGTCTGAGTTGTTAACTTAGCCCAATTGATTTTTGCTGGTTCCTACAGCAATTTTGATTTCAAAATTTAGGCACATAATGGGAGAGCAATGAATTCAAAATGAAGATTAGTTGCCTTCATCTTTAATGAGTAATTAAATAAATAAATAACAGTGAAGACTTACCAAACCATTTGCTTTGGCTCTTAAGGCATTGCTGTCTATAACCACCCCAGTGATTGCTGCATTATTCACCTGCAATAGATTTCAACTTTTGAGTGTTCAAGTTTAAATCTTTTGTTGGTTCAAGATCAAGTAAGTTCATGGTCAAACGGAACCGTCGAGGGATTAGCATGGGGTAAAAACAAAGAGCTTATTTTGGTTCGTATTTATTGCCCCACATAGAAACGAAACTCTGAACCCACCATTGTGAATTATCCCAACTCCCAACTAGAGATAAATCGAAATGAGTTTGAAAAGCATACTAAGATATCAAGTTTGCCAAATTGGGCTCTGACGAAATCTGCGAGGGAAGAAATACTTGATGAGTCAACCACGTCTAGCTGATGAAAAACCACATGAATGGAGAGGCCCAAGGCTTTAAGATTTGCAATAGCCTCTTGACCCTTGTTCTCATCTCTTGCAGTTAACACAACCATCACTCCTTTAGAGGCTAATTGCTTACATATTTCCAGTCCTATCCCCTTGTTTGACCCTGTCACCACTGCATACCTGAAAAACAAAACAAAAAGTTCAAATAAATAAAGTAACAAGCTTTTATTCATTGGAACACAAGTCAACCTTGAGTGAGTTTGACTTGTATCAATAAAAGCTTGTTTGAGATTGACCATTAAGGTAATCACAAGTCAAGCTTAAACGCTTCGTAACCTCGACTATGATATTTAGTAGGTCACATATATCTATGAATTTTAATTAGACGAATTAAAGTATTTTTGATCTCACTCAAATTCAAGTCACATTTGATTCTATCTACAATGGATCCAACATGTTTATACTGGCCTTGGCTGAAAGTTGTTCGAAGATACACCTCGAATACATTAAAATACATATTGTCAATTTAATGAACTCAAAAATAAAATATATATAAGACCAAATATTTCTATATATTTCACCGGAAAGACATACAAGATCCAACTTGAACTCAACTCGATGTGGTATATATCTATGGCCTTTTGACCCGGCCATTTATCTCCTTTGACCAAAAAATTTTATTAACTTCTCAAAATAACCACGCCTCTCCCTCTCCCTGTCAAAACTCCCTATCTTCCTCACACTCTCCCTCTCTTCGTCTTCTCTCCCAAACCCAAACCCCAACTCTCTCCTCACCACCGTTACCTGGATCTCCCTCTCCCAACGCCATGACCACATCCCGCAGGCTCCACCCTTAGCTACAGAGGTAACCCTTTGTACAACACAACGCATCTCCTTATCTTTCTCTCTTTAAACGACTCATGGGTCGTTTAAACAACTCAGTGATTATGTTGAACTACTCATGAGTCATTGAACAACATTAAAATGTTTCAATTTCAAGTTAGTCATGACTATTTGAATTTGAATCAAAGTTAAATTTCGAAGAAACAAATATGAACCGGCCTTTCTCGAGTCCACTTCTATTTGATTCAAATTAAATTCACTACGATTTTAGATATTTTTATATGAAAAAATCATGTGATATGAAAGAAATCTAATTACCTTTGCGAATCAAGAAAGGTTGATGCTTCCATGGAAGTTGATGACATAGTGTGTGACTGTGTGTTTGTGTGTGTGACTGAGGGGATTCCTCGTTATTAGAAGTTATAAAGAGTCAATTTAGATGTTAAAAAATACAATAAATCTAAAAAATATTGCAATCATGTCACGTTAGTGGGACAATGGGAATCCAATTTCGGGGTTCCCGAGGTAAAATATGGAAGGAAGATGACAAATTTTTAATACGGGGCTAACCGTTGCTATCAAGACCTAGGAAAGTAGAGCTATGTCTAATTACTAGGAGCTGTGATGTTCACAAAAGCAAATAAATATGGTACTAAAAGCGTACACAATAAACATTCCCTATATATTTTTATATCACACTCTAAACACCTCGTTTTTCGTTTAAGTTTCACCTTTTTAACACTCTAAAAAAAAACTCACTCCAACAAGCACTCTCTATATAACCCTCTAAAAATTAAATATCTCTTATCTCAACTAACAAACTATTATATTTTTTCTTTTTTATTTATATTTTCCACCACAATTAAAATAAAATATTTTAAATTTTAAATTTTATATATACTATGAAAAATATATTGTACTCTCTTCGTCCCTAAATTATTGTCTTGTTTGACTTGATTAACAAAAATAAGACTTAATTATTAATATTGGTATAATGTGTAGTTTCTTTTAATGTCCATGTGTATATGACACATAATTAAAATAGAGAAAAAAAATAAGGATAAAATGGTAAAAATGATCTCCTAAACTATGAAAATTTCAAACAAGACAATTATTTAAGGACAGATAAAAAAAATAAGATAATTATTTTGGAACGGATAAAAAAAAAAAGACAATAATTTAATGACAGAGAGTATATTTTAATAATTTCCATTCCAAAATATTAAACAAAAGTATATTGTGCTCAAATAAAGTGAGGAAAATGTAGAGGATTTGAGTCACTATTCATGTTAAAACTCTATATTTAGAGGGTGATTTAGTTGATTTTAGAGATAGAGTCAGAAACCATAAGATCGGTAAAACCTCTAAAAATCTCTAAAATTGGTTTTAGGGAGTGGTGTCCGGCTTCCCACTGTGGACGCCCTAAGATCCCGTTTTATGTAGCATTTTTAGACGCTGACTTTTTAATACGTAACTTTTTTCTTTATAAATGTGTTTAAAATACTATTTTAAAATGTAGCTTTTTTTCCAACATCGTTTAAAATTTGCATTTTGGGGAAAAAAAAACTAGCAATTACAGCGTTTAAAACATGAAAATGCAGTTTTTTCTACCGCAACATAGAAACGTTAAGTTAAGAAATAAGCTACATTTTGGCCAAACAAATTCTAAATACTGCTCCCCGTTTTAAATAAATATCGATTTTTTTGGTTAAAAGACTAAATTGTTCCTGGAGTTTTTAAAAATAATTTTTTCATTCTCACCTCTCAAATTTATCATTCTCACACTCTCTAAAAATTAAATTTCTATCTACTTTGAATCTCTTTCAACTTTCTTCAAAAGATTTTTGGTTAATTTATTTTTTATTTTTTTCTGTAAAATTGTTAAATTTTTTTGATTATTGGTAAATAATTTAAATTATTTTTAAAAATTGGACGAACCATGAGGGCCACCCGCTACTGGCGGCCAGGGCCGGCCTTGTGAAATTCGGGGCCCAAGGCAGGTAATCGGACGGGGCCCTTCTAGTTTATAGCATAATTTTTTTCTATTTCTTTAAATTTAAAAAACAAACATAAAAGATAATAAACAAAACACTTCATTCCAAAATCATGGGCATAACACACAACATATTTACAAAATACTCCTTCCGTTTCGGATAAATGTTTCTACTTTCTATTTTGGGATGTCCCAACTAATATTCCTAAAGACTTTTGATCTACATCTTCTCTACCATTCTTCCTAATATACCCTTAATGTTTCATTTAATATAACACATCCCAAAGAAATCTAATTATTTAAAATAGTTGAACTCAATTAATGTTCATGGGTATTATCGTCAGAACATATGTTACAGCAAATCATTAATTATGTTTCTTAATCTTGTGAATTATCAACTAGGAACATTTATCTGGGACGGAGGGAGTACTACTTAAACGTCGTTCTTCTAGCACATTTAGAAACAAAATCAGTAATCAAAATAGAATAATCAACTTTTTCAACCATGTTCTTCTCAATAGATATCATAGCTAGCTCATTCAAGCGTTCTTGAGACATTGTGCTCCGAAGATAGTTTTTATCAACTTCAACTTCGAAAAACATCTTTCCCCAGATGCAATTGTAACCGAAATAGTCAACAGGATTCGATAAGCAATTTTCGTGTTTGGAAAACAACTATTATTCCGTAAAAAAAAAATATTCAACAAGTAACAATAGCTCAAACCAAACAAATCCTCAAACGTCACAATTCACACACAAGTAAATGAGTAACAATAAGTAAAAAAAAAATCTAAATAAAAAAACACTAATTTCGGATATAAACTCAAGAATCTCAAGAAATCCAACAGTGAACAAGCCTACAAATAATTTCAACAAATCTGATATTACCTTTAATTGTTCCAAGATAAGCTCAACCAAAGCTCCAAATATTTTTTTCCAATACAAATTTATCACTTAAATCAATTATTTAACCTCAAATCAAAAGCTCTAATTTCGAATAAAATAAAGAGGAAAGAGAGAGTGTGTTTATTTCCAAAAAAAATTTGAAAAACTAGCTTCAATCAACGACCTCTTTAAGCTTTGTGCCAAAATCCACATCAAAATCACAAATTTCGTGTGTGTGTGTGTTCGTGTTGAGTAGGAGGGTTTTTGTTTTTTTTTTTTTTTTTTTTTTTTTCTTTCCTGTGTGTGCTGTGCTAAGGGAATAAGGGATGAATAAATAACTTTTCAGTGAGGCCCCTTATCCTTGGGTAATTTACAGTAAGATCCCACATTGTGGGCCCAAAAAATTACACAAATTTTGGGGCCCAAGGCCTGGGCCTCATTTTTCTTGCAGCTGGGCTGGCCCTGCTGGTGGCACTCACCAACACTACCGCTCGGGAGTGGCGGCACTGCTAGTAAGTGTTGGCTCTAATTGGCGGCACTCATCAATATAGTAAAAAGAGGCGGTATTTAGAAGCTACGAAAGTTTATTCATTATTTGACAACATTCAATGTTCCTTGTATTAACATGTCCAAACTTGATTCAAGTATTCGTCCCCGTTACTAAAAAAAAAGTTCAAAAAAGGACCAAATGCAAGAGGCTCCTGCATGCATAAAAATAAAAAGCTGTGAAAAGGGTCCAACAAACCAAAAAGACGGCGCTTCCTCCTTATCGAAGAAAACCTCAAAAGGTTCGCCATTAAGCAACAACGCAACCTTGACGGGACCTCGAGAACCTTCTTCCGCAGTCATTTCACCGGTGTTATAGATTATATCGGTCTTGACAGAGCCAGGGGAAACAGAGTTGATGCAGAAATTTGGGTATTTCTTCACAAGAAACCTTATGTAGGCATTCATGGCTGTTATCAAGATTGTATAAGCTGACATAATAACTGGCCAGCCATTGGCTTGCAAAGAATCCTCTTTGAAATCATCGAGGAACTTTTTCACTACCTTATCTACTCTTTCTTCTGTTAGGCTTTCAACATCACTTAGTATTCCCTTGACCCATTCATGGGATATATTCTGCAACTGTTGAAAATTGGTTTCAATAATTGGTGTTTGACGAAGTTTCTAGTTTGACTCCATTTATTGAAAATGAAAATAAGTTGCAAAAATGAAATTTACATTTCAAGTAGATTAAGTTAGTATATTTATTATCTCAAAATCAATTTCGAGTGAAAGAGATATTAATGCTTAAAATATGCAAGTTTACATTGATATTTGAAGAGTTATGAGAATATAATAAGTCATATTCCACATTGAATAAAAAAAGTGATTAAATGCACTTTATTAAATGGCTCACTCCAGGAGGAAACATTCAAGTGTTCTCCTCCAAGGTCCAACCTGGTGGTGTCTCTTGGGCTAGCCTTCGGCTAGCACGAGTAGTTGCTCGGATGGTGCGATGCACCATCCGAGTTCACACCATCCGAGCCCGATCCCGAGCGCGCACAGGTCGCAATGGGCGCTTTAGAGGTGCACTTTGCACTTCAGTCAGCTCAGGGTGTGATCCAACGGTCCAGATTTGCCAGATCCAAAGTGTTCCTATTCGCAGGAAGGCACCACAACACTTCAGTATATATAAATAGACCCCCCAATTTTCCAATTCATTACACCGAAATCCTGAGCATATAATCATTCAGTTAAAAATGTCATATTGCTGCATTAATTCCTTAGTTCTTAAAGAGCATCCACAAAGAGCAATTCTTATGACATTCTTGGGCAAGACAAGAATTGCAACCATTGGGAGAGATTCTTCCCAAAGAATTTTTTATCCAAAATTCCAGCAGAGCTCAAATAAGAATGGGAGAGAGAAAGTGGAAAGCAAGTCGAGGGGAGGGGGCGTGAGACGCACAGCACAGCCGGAGCTAGCGCGTGCGCCTCACCTGAAGAAAGGAGAGTGAGCTGTGGGAAAAAGTCTTCTGCAACTTTGTCGGCCACGTCCTAAATTTAAAAAAAAAATTCTTAAAAAGTGACGTCTACTTTCTATTTTTTTTTTAAACAACCTTGACTTTTAAAGGAAAATCTGCAGCTTTTGAAACGGATATTTTTTTTCAAAAAAAAAAAAAAAGCAACCTTGTATCCGTTTAAAAACGGATATATTGTTTTTCATTATAAATATATCCTCCAATATCCATTCATTTCACTTCAAAAAATATAATCTCTCTATAATTCTAATTTTCTTTCTCTCATCAATGTATATATCCTCACTTCTTCAATTTTGTCCAAAATGGATAAAAACTCTGGTAATTATTTTAAAAATTTATTGAATTCTTCAAATGGTGAAGGAAATTAAAATTCTAGTCTTACTGATAATGCTCAATATTCTCAGTTTTCCTCTATGCCCCAACCCACCAAATTTTCTCAACTATCCAAATTTTTCCAATTATCCAAATTTTCAAAGTGCACAAAATTTCAAAATTTTCAAGCTTCCCCAAATTTTGAAAATTCTTCGAGTAACATTCCTCATGTTCCCAATTACATGGCTCCCAATGAATATTGACAGCCTATAGGTAACCAATATTTCATGCAAGGCCCTCCTTGTGCATTTTCTCCATATGGTATGTCGTCAAACGAATCAAAAAGAGTCAATTTAGATACATCTGCATCAGACAAGGAACCGGTAATGCCATCATCCGTTCCAGAGACACAATTTGAGACGCTAATCGATTTAGAAACAAATAATCTGGAGATACCAGATAAAGGTAAGTCAAAACGGTGCAACTGGAAAATAGAAGAAAACATGGCCCTTACAACCGTAATCTTGACTATTGGCCAAGATCCATTGGTAGGTAACAACCAGAAGAGTGAATCCTATTAGATGCGTATTACAGATTATTACAACGAACATCGTCCGAACGGATCAGTTGGAAGAGATGTTCAGAAGGTAAGACCACGTTGGCACAGTAGGATTCGCCCGTCAGTGTATCACTTCAATGCAATCTACAATAAACTATTGCAAAGCCATCGAAGCGGTTGAAGCGATGCAGATTTACTGTCAAATTCATACAAACAATGTCGAGACAAAAATCAAGGTAAACCATTTATGTTTGAACATGTGTGGAATATGGTGAAAGAAACTGCAGCTTTTTCTCAGACATTCTTCACATTCGCAAGAAGGCTAGGACATCTGGGCCCGAGGGACACACCACTACGAGTGTGGATGCTGAGGAAAAAACTAATCACACTCGTCCAATTGGACAAAAGGCTGCCAAGAGAAGGGGAAAAGGCAAATCCTCAACACAGAAAAAGGAGTTAGACTTAAAACATACTAATATTTCACTCAAGATGGATGAATACAATGACATTAAGAAAATCGAAGCAGAAGCCAAGAAGATCAGAGCCAATGCTAAAGCAGAAGCCAAGCTCCACCAAACATTCATTGAAGATATCAAATTTTGCACAATGGATACAAGTGGAATAAATCCAGAAACGCGTGTCTTACATGAACGTGCATGTGATATCCTAAAGGAGAAGTGGAGAAACTTGGGGTATCCAATATAGTTCAAATTTGTGTTGTTTTATGTATTGTTTGACTTATGTAATTTTTAATTTTTACATTTTATGTAATTTTTGACTTATTTCAAATTTATGTTGTATTATGTAATTTTCGACTTATGTAATTTTAATATTTTATGCAATTCTTGTTATTATGGGCTCGTTACGGTGACAACTAGTGACGGATCTTAATTAAAATTATAAATGAATTAATAGAAAATTAACAAATATGCAAAATATTAATTAAAATTATAAATTAATTAATTTATTTAAAAATTTTAATATGCAAAATATTAATTAACATAAATGAATTAATTTATTTATACGAAACATTTGAAAATTCATTATATTAATTAAAGCTAAATACATTAATTTGTTTGAAAAGTGTAAAAATAAAAAGTTGTGTAAATAAAGTGGATGATTTGGTAGTGGGACCCATGTAAGAATGAGGGATGAATGAAAACCATTGAGAGGATAAATTTTTAGAGAGAAAAATTCTTAAAATGAGGATGTGACAGTAGGACCCAGCTAAGAATTGGGTAAGAATTTCAAACCACTGGAGATGCTCTAATGTATTTCAAATTAATGGATGCATTTTTTAATAAAGGTCATATAGGCTATTCACCCCCACCCCCTCTAGCCTATATTCTGAGCATATCAACATGGACCTAACAGATCCATTAAGAACATGCGTTATATAAGAGCCCGTTTGGTCGAACGTTTTGGCCAAAATGCAGGGATAAAACGCTGCTTATTTGCAAAAAAATGTGTTTCAATATCCGTTTTAAAGAATTATTTTCCCAAAACACGTTTTAAAACGCTACAGTGATATCCCAAACGTATTTATAAGGAAAGACCTGTTTAAAACATTTTTAAAAGTTTTAAAAAAACGCTGCACCAAACGGGCTCTAAGTTTCATTCCCGGGTGATCATTTGGATGCAAGAAAAAGGGGTGATTAGGGTTTAATTGAATCGTGATTTCTTCAAGATCAATAAATCAACTTGAACATTTTGATCCTTATTTGTAGTAGTTTCGGCATCATTAGATGATATTCCTCCAATTTCAACCATGATTACAAACACAAAAATTTTTACTTGATAACTATTCAATTAATCAGGTAGTAATTGAGACAACAATCGAACTATTTTCACATATTGCTTATGCGGAAGCGAAAGAAAGAATTATGAGATAGTTCAAAAGCAAATGAGTTACCAGAGATCGCAAACTGCTCTAATATCATGTTGAAGTTGCAAGTTCTCGATCATCTTAGCAAGAACTCATGAACAGAGAATTATTGAATTTGAAGATATATTTCATTGATATGTTGAATGATTTACAAGAAGTTATATATATGTACAGAAAAAGGAAAAGAGGAAAAATAACTATTCTAACTGCCTTGAGATTCCTTTTAAGTTATATTTATACTTTGATCCTCGAGCTTTGCATTATGGCTACACTGACCCTCGTGCCTTGGCCTTGGTTTGTCTTCAACATTTCTTGGCTTGTCTTCAGAGACCTTGGTTGGTCTTGAGCAGGCCTTGGCTTGTCTTCAGCACACTTGTTTGTTCTTTTCGTCATCACACTTGTTACTCTTGTCATTAACAACATAACATCTAGCTAAGGAGTTATTTTATCATACTAAGGGAAGAGTTACAACATTCATCATTATTTTAAATTACTAATAAATATTAATGAATAAAAAAATATTTTTGAAAGATAAAATTAAGAAATAAATAAATTATTTGGTGGACAAAATATATTTTTCCTATAATCTTACATGTTTTAAAATGATATATTTACTTTTGAAAATAAATATATTACTTTCAAATGTATATTGTGAAAGAATAAAATAATTAGAAGTGAGTTTATGCTATAAAGCTTTTATAGGTTTATGTATAGTGGAGAATATGTTTATAGAGAAAATGTTTATAAATTGATAACGTGACATGGTGAATAAATCTTTTAAAGGGTTTATGACTGGAGATGCTCTAAGGGCAAAATAGTCAATTTATAAATTACTCCCACAGTTCCAACCAAAAGGTCCACTTTAGATTTTTTTTAGGTCAACTTAATTAAATTTGACCGACGATTTACATAAATTTATTTATTTTTACAAAGTTATAAAAATTGTAATCCATATGTATCTTAATGTAGTTTTTAGTGAATGCGGTTTTATTTTCGAAAACATAGTTAAAGTACGTGAAATTTTAGTTTGATTTAGTCACATGTTCACTTTTAAAAAGAGCAAAATTCGGGCCGCTCCCTTTTACACAATTTTCAACCGCTTTAGTCTACTATAATTGTTTCAAACCGGAAAAGAACAATTTTGTTGTGAAATGTCATCTATGCCCTTAAAAAACACCGAACGACACATTATGCATCGCAAACCAAATCGATGCATCGCAAAACATCGCGATACACAACCTTTTCTTTTCAACCGGAAAAGGCACTTTGTTGCGTAATGTCGTTTATGTCATTCATTCTAACACGTACGTATTGCATCTACTTCACACTCCAAAAACAACTATCCAGTTGAATGCTTAACACAATCAAACATTCAAAAACCCTCTTAACTTCCAAAACTTTTAACACCTCCTGGATTTCTCTGCAAGCAACCTCCAGCGATTTTGTGTAAGATTTCAATCCATTATCGTGAGTTATTATCAAATAGAGCAAAATGTCTTCCCAACTACAAGAGACTACAGGGAAAAAAACAACTAGCACCAGAACAAGGAAAACACAAAAGCAAGGACTTGAAGAAGAATCAGATATGTATTTCTGAATAAATTTTACAATTGTACTTTTTGTTTACAACTTCCGTAATAGAGTGAAATGTGAATAAATTTGCATAGAAATTTTGTTTTTAATGCATCACGATACATTATTTGAAAAATATGTTGTGGATGGGATTTCAAAAATGATGCATCGCGTTCACTAAAAAAGAAAAATACCGTTTCTATGTTTTCAAATTGTGTGCATCGCGATGCATGACCTGTGCATCGTGTTTTACTTTTTTATTGTAATTCTTAAATTGTGTGACTGTATCCACAATATACGTGTTATGCAACTGTCATGACTAAATATCCCACCAGGATAGTATACAAATCCAGTATGCAGGCCCTAATGGACTAGATTAAAAATATTAAGTTCAGGAATAACCATCTAGTAACTCTAAAGAAAACACCTTTTTGGTACATCATAGAAAACATACTAGGTAATGATTTCATACGTGAGCATTATAAGAAGGATGATTCATTCATAAGGAGTATTGCCAAATGCTACGTCAAGGGACATAGGTGTTTTCAGATTGCAGGGAAAAGGTTGAAGCTTAAGGCAAGATATGCCAAACTAATCTTTGGCATCAAGGATGGAGAGGAGGAAATTAACATCTATTTTTACAAATTGGATCGCACCGATTTCCTCCTGTAACGACCCGAGCCTGAAACCTGGTCCGCCACGCATAGCCCACACACTGGCCCATTAAGCACTTGGGTCAACTAGGGCTTACCATAAGCCCACCCAAAAGTCCATGGAAGGTTGGTATCTAGTGGTAGTTGGTGGTTACTTATAATGCATACACAAGTCCCACATCTAACTGATGTGGGATATAATAATCTCTCTCACTTGAATCCTTGACGTCAAGACCCAAAGGAGGCCCAAAAGATCGGCACCCTGGGCGATGTGTTTCAACATATTTTTGGTCGGGACCCGCTCTAATACCATTTGTAATGACCCGAGCCCGAAGTCCGGTCCGCCACGTATAGCCCACGCACTGACCCACTAAGCACCTGGGTCAACTAGGGCCTACCATAAGTCCACCCAAAATTTCATGGAAGGTTGGTGCCCAGTGGTAGTGGGTGGCCACTTATAAGACACAGACAATATCACACATCGGGTAGATGTGGGACTTGTGTGTACCTTACAATTGGCCACCCACTACCACTGGGCTCCAACCTTCCATGGACTTTTGGGTGGGCTTGTGGTAGGCCCTAGTTGACCTAGGTGCTTAGTGGGCCAATATGTGGCGGACCGGGCTTCGGGCTCGGGTTGTTACAAATTGTATCAGAGCGGGTCCTGACTAGAAATGTGTTGGAACACATCGCCCAGCGTGCCGTGGAATTGGCTGGTTTGATGCGGGTGAAACAGCTTTGCTTGATGAAGTGGCTCGACTTTGTGGTGCATAAGTATCCATATTCACAGTCGTAGATGCTTCAGGGGTCTAAAAGAAGTACCAAGAACATAATATTAGTTCACGTATTTTAGGCAAATCAAAAGTGTACATAAAATAAAATAACTTAACATACTTTATAAAATGTTTCTCTAGTTGGTGTAACATAAATTCCACATAAATCATGTTTTGGCTCTTTGACCAATTAGCATACACACACCTAGCACATGCTCTGTGCTCACAGAGTCATAGTTCGGTAACATCTCAACAATAGATAACCCAAGTCCCTGTACAAAACACAATGACCAATTCTTCATAAAAATAATTTAAAGCACATGCAACTGTAAATATATATTTAAAAAGTTTACAAAACTATTTAAGGTACCTTCTGTTGGTCTAATATGAGGGTCGATCCCATGCCATCTTCCATTTCTAAGTCCTTGATTAGACGACCTAGAAACCAACCCCAAGATCTCTTGTTCTCCACTTGCACAATCCCCCAAGCAACTGGAAACATTTGATTATTAGCATCCCTTCCAACCACAATCAAGAATTCTCCTTTCATACACCCTTTGAAAAAACACACATCCAATCCAAGCACCTTCTTACAACTAACCAACAAACCTTTCCTCAGGGCAGCTATACACACATAAAATCTCTGAAATACTGGACCATAAGTAAGGTTGTTCCTAACACAATACACTTCTAGTGTACTACCCTCATTAGCCCTTCTCAACTCATCTCTATAATCCCATATTTTGCTATAATGTTTTGTCATTGATGTAGCAACAACATTCAGTGTTTGTCTCCTTGCCTTAGAACAAGTCCCCAAACTTACATCCAATAGAAAAGTATCTAGAATCTCTGCCCTCTTTTCTTCAAGCTTCCAGCTTAGATTGTTTTTTATTCTTGTGTAGTATCTTGTAGCAATCCACTTTAATGTAAACTGTCTACTCCTTAAACTCTTGCTACACATACGGTGTGGATTAATAGTACTGATCTTAAAGGTCTTCACCCCCTTATCTTGACTTGCCCATATCCTCCAAGGGCATATAGGAGAGTTCATGCAAACTACATACACCATCCTTTTTGTTTCATCTTTCAAATACATGAAATCAATACCATTACATACTCCATATGATCTAACAACTTCCTTAAACTCTTCTGAATTTTTGAATTGCAACCCTAATAAGAAGTTGATATCCTCTAGATCACTCTTTGGATTGAAAAGTAACACAGGCATCGCGATGAGTAACCAAGGCATCGCGATAAGCAACCAAGGCATCGCGATAAGCAATAAAGGCATCGCGATAAGTAACCAAGGCATCGCGATGAGTAACCAAGGCATCACAATGAGCAACCAAGGCACCGTTTGAATTTCAACTGCTGGAGTTGCGTTGCCCAGCATACTGCGATTGGTGAATTAAAGGCATCCCGATGGCTAATTTAATATAATATCAAAATCGATCAAAATGGTTGTTTTGGTTGGGAAATTTACATACAAACATGGTATTGACTTCCTATAACAGTATGGTATTGATATTATACAAAATTCAAACTCAAATCATTGATTAAACGGTGTAATATGATGTTTTTCAAATGCAAAGTTAACGTGTATTTTTTTTAATTTTTTTAAAATCATAAAATACGTAATTTGTAGTAATTTTAAAATATTAAGTATTACGTCTTTTATGATTTTAAAAAATGTAAAATAATATACATTAAATTTATATTTAAAAAATAAAATAAAGTCAAATAGGATGATAATTTAGGAACAGATAGAGTATTTTTTTTTTGGTACGGATGGAGCATTTATTCGATTGTCAACTTACTAATTCCTTTTAAGCAAAAGAAAAACACCCAGGGGCCGTTTGGTAGCCCTATAAGAGGTCGGATAGGACTCATAATAATTAACAAGGATGTTTGGTACATAATAGTGAGGGCACTAATAGTACCAGGATTAATAAAAATGCTTATCCTAGTCTGGCTACCAAACGGCCCCCAGTGTTCTAAGAAAATACAATATATGCACACACACCTTTCATGTGCATCACACTTAATCTAGCACATATGATATCACTCACAGAAAATGGGAGGACGGGGTGGGTTGTGTATGAAATATACGAACAATTGATGCACCTCAAACATAACAAACTGACAGTGTTTGTTCTCTGATTTCCGAGAACCAAGCCACTGCTCCCTTTATACGTTAAAAGTTGAATTAATTTACATAACACTTTGACCACAAAATTAATTATCTGGGTTTGGGTATGATAAATAAGAGCAAATCCTTAAAAGGTGAAACTATTCGAAATAACACATGAAATGATTAGATTAGTTTAGTTTGGTGCCAGTTGCTCACATATGTATTATGTCTATACATACATACATACGGCTGCACATTCTGCATATGGTTTGTTAATCCCTTAATACTTGATCAAAAGCCGCTTAAGTACTCCAAAATCAATTTTGAATTAGTTTCATCCTCATTGACAACTGAAACATCTCTTGCCTTTTGCGTTTCTCAATCTGGATGGTGATTTTGCAGCTTGCATGCCTCTTCAATCCTAAATTAAAGAATATGAAATGGAAAGAAATTAGATAAGATCAGTTTATAAAATACAACTATCTAACCAAGACAAGGCTGGGAATATACCTGGTCACGAATGTCGAATCAACTTTCAAGTCATTGCAACTTCCTCCCATAATTTTTTTCTGGCAATCAAAACTCTTTCTTCACTTAATGAGAGAGCATCAGTTTTCGGTTCTACTTCCAACAAAAACCCATCCCATCTCAAAGCAGTCAAGAACTTTCGTATATAATTTACAACAGCAGGTTTGTCTCTTATGATGACAAACCCATCTGGCCGTAGCATACGGTCCATTTCGATCAGTAAATCCTCAATGCTACAGCCACGCTCCTCTACCTCTAAGAATACTTTCCAGGCGTGCAGTAGATCATAGGTACGTGGGTAAGTTGAAAAAGATTCGCACCTGCAAGATGGATACCAGTTAAAGGAGAAAAAAAAAATACTACATTTTCTATAACAAGGAGAAATAAATTTGCAATATCCACACCAGTCATGAACTGTTCCAATCAAGCCTCGGTCATAAATGACTTTCAATCTGGAAGACGTGTTGACAGGAGCAACATTCATCACCCAAACATCTTTATCCTTTAGTGCTGCAGCAAATCCACCAAGGTTTGAGTTCATATCCATGACATTTCGAATGGAATTCTTCTGTATAACAGATTTCATCTGCTTCCAGTACTCGATTACTCTATCATGCCATATGCTCTGCATCACATGACGTTTTAGTAACTGGAAGATGAATCTATATCAAAATGTAGATGAAAATTGGCACAAATAACTGCATTGTTTTTCAGTGGTCTCGCATTTGAAGTAACTTACAGTGTCTTCTTGAAATAGATCAGGAGTAATGCCAATTTCGTTAAGGCGAGGAGGTGGACTTGTAAGCCTGTTTGGCCAAGGTTCCAGTCCACTACCTTTTTCCTTGTGCATCTCTGTTTTCCAGAATAAGTATTCAATTTAGAAATCAGGCAAAAGAATGACTACAGGGGAGGAGACGAGAAGAAGAAGAAAACAAAGTTGCCATTAAGCTAAATCACATGCACGTGAGTTGAAAAGCCTAGTTTGTGAAGAGTTTACAGTCAAAGAAAAACGATAGCAGTGACCGTGCTTGTAATGGCATTTATTTATTCATTAACATATTTTGTACTTTGTGGTGTGGCTTTGGGAGTCAATGAACCTGCCCTCCACAGCTTAAAGTTCACAGTAAAGTTCATTGTTATTCAGAAAACTAATGACCAGCTCATGTCAATTCAAGATTCTATATACTCCCCCCACCCACCTTCCCAACCACTAGTTCATTGCACATCAACCCAAAGATATAATTAGCAAGGGTTTTATATATTTTCCAATTCAGAATTCTGCCTAATTTTGTTAAGAAGGAAAGTAAAGCAAACAACCTATATTCCTCTAATGCATCCTTTAGATATATGGGTATTATTACACCTGACATGACCTC
Source organism: Platycodon grandiflorus (assembly GCA_016624345.1). Classification (NCBI taxonomy): domain Eukaryota; kingdom Viridiplantae; phylum Streptophyta; class Magnoliopsida; order Asterales; family Campanulaceae; genus Platycodon; species Platycodon grandiflorus. Next base: position 49,851,499 of record CM028365.1, read on the forward strand.
CTTTTGAAGATAAGTAACAATATTATTGGAGTGTGCCTACACGTGGAACTATATGCACGTGACTCAGGAGACATGACAATACAGACAAGGAAGCCAAGCAGCCACATCTACATTGTGAACATGCAGGGCCATCCAGAACACTACGATGCACGGCAGGAAGAGAGCTAAGAGAATGGTGAATTAAACTCCGAGCTCAAACGGACATAAAATCAATAAAGGGATTGCCGGAGATAATAATAGAGGAAGGCCAAGTCCCAGATTTTGGAGAAAAATGGTATGCTTTGCCCACTTATATATGTTCTTCGGGTTTCTAGTTTAATTCACCTAAGACAATATCGTTATTATACCTGTGCAAGCTATGTATGTTATGATTCAATTCCATGATATTAATTTAAAGGTAAAGGTCATATTTTCTTTCAAGTTTCCAGAGGTGCACAGGGCTTGCAGAGTATTTTGAATGCTCTTGGTGAGAAATATAATCAATTTTGGATGAGGACAAAGAAATCGTCAACTCTATTTCTTATATTGAAAGAAAAGGAAAATGAAAGAAGGCCACATCCCATGATTTCGAAATTCATTATTATAAATTTAAAATTGATGACCCTTAAGAGCACTTAGCTCAACATTGTGCCAAAATAAGATTCAAGCATCAAAAGAAATGCAAAGCTTAAACTTTTTGAGACCATAAAGAAGGAAAAAGCAAATAAATTAAGCCAAAATGCTACTTACTTTCGGAATACGGGGTAATGCATGCCTTCATGAGCACATTCCAAGTTGCATCTGGATCATCATCTGAACTACATAAAGGAGGGTTGGTCCCTGGAGCTCTCTTAGAGTAACAGCTATTACTCAGTGGTTTTGCCCATATAACAGTCTGATCTCTCCTTGCAACAACTCTCCAGCACATCCTTCTCAGAAGATCATACATAGCATTCCAAATTCTTCGATTCTCAACATCATGTGCATAGGCTTCGGGTGACGAGTACACAAAATAACCTCCCGGTCTAAGTAATCTGTCCAATTCTAATAATAGAATACCATCTCTCTGAAGCCAATCTATACGACAACGTGAACAATGAGCGAGTTCAAATGATCTACTCGGATAAGGAAGTCTTTTGGTACCCAAGACACCTAATGTAGATGGGATCCCTCGCTCAAGTGCAAACTGTATTTGGTTTTCATGCACATCATTGGGTGCAAGGGACATAGCTATAATGCTTGGCAAAAGATACGCCCCAAAACTTGCGACCCCACAGCCCACGTCAAGAACATTACGAATATTTCCACCATTGTTGAGTTTATCGCCAGGAAACTTAAGCATCTATGAAAGAATGATGGTAAAAACCAGTTAATATAGCAAACAAACTCAAAACAAAATTGTGATATCTGTAGTTTTTGTAACATGTAAATCAGGTAAATATCACCTACCCCTGCAAGAGAAGTTATGTATTTATCAGCCCCATAATGGAAATGGGTTCCTCCTCCTGGAAATCTTATTCTATCACCAACCACAATCATCCAGTTTTGATCCGATTTCTCTTGCGCAAGATGAGTATGGGGGATATTTGCCTTCCAAACTTCATCCCTACTCGCTGGCCATCTGACTGGGATCTGGAATTCTAACAATAACATCATTCATGGAACAATAAAAAGACAAATTTAACTTAACAGACTTGTAAGGAATTCGGAACAATCCAAATATGGACACATCTCATTATGCACCAATAAAGTGTTAATCAACATTTCCAAAGGAAACAAACAGATACAATGTACTAACCTTGTAACCATAAGGAGGTGGAATAAGGCAATTAAATCGTCGTTCAGGAGGCGGACAATGCCGCTCATAATGTTCCATCAACGTCAAATTAGGCTTCAATTTCAATTGATAAATAAGATTCCTATCCAAACAAGGTATCAATTCCGAGTGTCTCATATCACACACCTACAATAACAATTAACCACGCTCAACAACTACAAAAAGAAATTATTCAAAATAAACAGGAAATCTATAATTAATTAATTACAGGTATGCTTTTGGGGATTTCAGGATTGCGCTCTTGATCTTCAACCATTTCCTCGAAAAAATCACGTTTGTGTACGAAGTTACCAATGACTGGATCCGTGCCGTCGTGGTCGAAAGCAAGAGCTTCGTCGGCTTTCGAAATACCGGGAGCAAATGAAGAGCCATTGAATAGACAAATCAAGCCAAGGATTATAATCAAACCAATTAAAACGTATTTCAGCAGCTTCCTACTATGAACAAGCTCCCTCTTTTGCTTCATTTTTTTTCTTTTCTAAGATAAAATTTCGCAACTAGGGTTTATGATTTTTTAAAACCCTAGTTGCAGATCCATTTCCCAACGACCAAGCAAGGAATTCAGATATAAATCGCCCGTAAAGTATTATTCCAAAATCGTTGGGCTTATATCTCTTTCTGGAAAGAGATTGAGAGAAGAAGTGAGTGAGTGAATAAGTAAGTAAGTGTGTGTGTGTGTGTGTGTGTGGGCGCGTGTTTTATGTGAGAAAACGGACGGCTCGGGGGACAGGCTGTTAGATACGGCTGATTGACGACGGCGTTGAAAACGGTTCCCGAGCTGGGGACGAGCTTTCTGGTTTGGGGAAGAGTTGTTCAATTTTTTATTTGGAAATTACACTGATCACCCTTGAATTTGAGAAATATTTACATGTGCTTCCCTGTATATTTCTGGAACATCACTCTTTCAATTAAACAAGCGTCGTATGAATAATGTCACGAATGCCCTTGACCACAAGAGCACCTCAAGCCAAAAAAAAAAAAGTGAGAGAGAGAAAGAGGGAGAGGGCGAGCTCAATCTCAATCAGTTATTTATTATTTTATCGTTAAGAGAGAAAATTAAATTAAATTGACTAAAATATAGCATAAAGACACCAAAACTAACAAGAAATCATCCTACTCAACAGAATGAGTGAGTGACTCGAGAGCAAACACCACTCACATAGCAACTAGGGAATACTAACATCCATGACCTAACCAATGACCTATAGCAAATCACTACTAAGGGGACTAAAGGGAACCGAACAAAAACACCATACACTCCACAACCCAATTGGTCATGTTGATAGTTTGAATCTCCCTTGAAGCTAAAAGAAACAGTTGAAGTAATCTATTAGGGTGCGAAGGAGTTTGGGAAAGGGGAAGGGCCGGAAGGCTAACCCCCTCTTATTTCGTTGTCTTAAGAGTCGATCAAAAAAAAAAAGTAAATTGCAAAAATTTGACTTGACTATATCATAGCAAAATCTCAAAGTAACTCTAATAGGAAAGAGTCTATTTTCACTACATTTATTACTTATCTACTACGTTTTACTTTAACAAAACTACCCATTACCACAAATTTGATCCGACTATTGCAGCAAATATAGTCGTTATCATATAACTTATAGGGTCTGACGAAATTAAATGATCATAGGTTACAAACTCTTTTTCTTCATTTTTGTCAGCTTATTTTTATATATAATTAATTAAATAATGGTCAACTCCCTACAATTTGGTGAATCTTGTTACAAGTTACTCCCTCGTCTTAAAATAAACATCTATTTTTATTTGTAATAATGAATAAACTTAAACACTTATTTTAGGACGAACATTATACAATTTTATGTAATTTACTTCTAAAATGTTGGTCTCTTCTCTAGCTTTTATTGAAGCGAAATGATATTGTCAAAACAATCAGGATATATTTTAATATAATACTTAAATAATCACTTTTGTTAATTTCATTTTTCAAAAATTTGTTGTATATTTTGCCACCGTTGGAACAAAATTTCCGTTTAGTCGGGCAAGTCCTCAACACCGATAACAACCTTAGGGCCCATAAAACTCAAGGATTAATGTGTATGTTAACAAAATCAAAGGGAGGCAAGTCTAAATATATTCTTAAATTGGTAAATTACAAAACGCTTTCCCTTTTCTTTTTTCATACCAGCAAATCTTTCCGATTTGTTTTACGGCAAATTGCAGAACTTTCGGCTGTACTTGATTGTTGTCCGATCGAATCATTCTAAAATGCGAGAGTTGATTCGACGTACTCAACCCCAGGAGAGCTCAGTGGCACCAACCAATAAATATAGCTCTGTGAAAACTTTAAGGTTAGTACGTAGTCATCTTAGACATTTTCATATGCTCCAACATATAGATGATTATTTAACTCCTAGTCTCCACTAAAATTCATTAAAACTCTCGATTAGTCAAAGTAGAGAAGAAAACCTTGCACTAATTCACTGAATTTCTATTTATTAGATCCTTACAGGCTTCTTCATCTAATTCATTTAATCATCACATTTTTTATTGTACATATCCATGTTAGTTGACCTAACAATTGCCCAAAAATAACTCTTGTACTTAATATCTCTAAAATTCTTTAACCAGTTGGCATAAACTTGCCTAGAACAGGCTTTGTGCTTACAGTTACGCAGCATCTCAGCAATAGACAACACAAGTCCTTAAACAAAATTAATGCAAATCACATGCAACAGTAGATAATTAATTAAAAATTTCATTATATGCAACAGTAAAAAATTAAGAAAAAAGGTTTACAAAATTATTAAAAGTATCTTCTGTTGGTCTGAAATGAGGGTCCAACCCATGTCATCTTCCATTTCCAAGTCCTTGATTAGATGACCAAGAAACCAACTCCAAGCTCACTCGTTCTCCACTTGCACAACCCCCCAAGCAACAGAAAACATTTGATTATTCTCATCCCTTCCCACTGTAATTAATAATTCTCCTTTCATAACACCTTTGAGAAAGCATCCAACTAATCCAAGCACTGTCCTACAACTAGACAATAGACCTTTCCTCAGGGCATCAATACACACATAAAATCTCTGAAATACAGGACCAAATGTAGGGTTATTCCTAACACAATACACTTCTATTGTACTACCCTCATTAGTCCTCCTCAACTCATCTCTATAATCCCATATTTTACTGTAGTGTTCTATCATTGAAGTAGTAACAGCATTCAATGCTTTTTTCCTGGTCTTAGAGCAAGTTGTCAAACTTACATCCAACTAAAAAGTTTCCATAATCTCTACCTTTATTGATTCAAGTGTCCAACTAGGATTATTCTTGATTCTTGTGTAGCACCTAGTGGCAATCAACTTTGCAGTAAGTTGTCTACTCCTTATAGTCTTGCTACACATATGGTTATGATTTATGGTACTATGGTTATGATTTATGGTACTAACCTTAAAAGTCTTCACTCCCTTATCTTGACCTGCCCAAATCCTCCAAGGGCATGTACTGGAATTCATGCAAACTACACACACCCTCCTTTTTTCATTCTTCAAGAACTTGAAATCTATGTCATTCACTACTGCATATGACCTAACTGCCTCCTTAAACTCCTCTGAATTTTAAATTGCATCCCTGATGAAAACTTGATATTTTTTGGATCAATCATTGGTTTGAATGTTCCATATTTGGGCATCTTTTTCTTCTTCCTAGGGTTTACTTCATCTTTACTTGAACTAAGATCAAAATCAGTGTCAACAATGAATTTTCATTCTCCATGGCATTTTTTTCTTCTCAGTCATTCCAGTGTTTGCAAATGGATTTTCTTTATCAACATTAACTGTTGGACATTCATCTCCTACATTCACTGACTCTTCATTTCAATAAATTTTCTTCTTGCATTAGCCACTCCCTCATCACTTGCTTCTATTGCATCACTTTCACTATACCCATTCTCATATTCTTCTTCACTTTGTTGAACATAATTCTCATCTTCACTATTGTCATTAGAAAAAAGCCTTGCCTATTCATGTTCACAGTATCATCTCTATTCAAATTATCCTTTTGATTCAAATTATCACCTCCATTCAAGTTATCCTCTCCATTCACATTATCTTCACCCTCTTCATTCAGGTTATCATCAAACCTTGCTTCATTCCTCATTTCAGAATAACCCAAATCAGCTTGATCACCTCCTATTCTGGTGCTTTGTACATTATAATACAGTCTACATTATCATCAATCCCACTTTTCTGTGTACCAGCAATAAGACCACCTACTTCAATATACCTATCCACATCATGTTCAACATAAATTTCTAAATATTGACAGTTGCCTAATGAAGCACACATCCCTCTAGTTTCAGAATCATTATACATTCTCCTAAGTCAATTATCTAAATCCTTCTGCAACTGCCCATCCTTTTGAAAGTCAATATCTTTTCTGGAGTTAAGTACCACAAACATCTCACATTTTTATACTTTAACAACTTTTCAATGTCAGCCTTTAAAGAAACAAATGAGGTGTACTCAGTATCATTATTGTCAATTATATCATAAGTCCCCCTACTATATGTAAAGACCTCATCTTTCACAAAACTACTCCCGTGATAGACTATTATACTGAAGAGACCCATTCTGCAAAACAATAGCATACATAGTACATAATTAACTACATTATATGCATACAAGTAAAAGACACAGGAAAGAAAAAAAATTAGTTTACATTGTGTAACCAGACGAGAAGAAGAAAAAAAAAACGGCCCTTATATAGTTTGTTCCCCATTATGTCTTTCTTTTTGAACCATTTGGGACCACACCATTTTTCAAAGTTTAAGCAGACAAAATAGCCATACACAATACGAGGGTGCTTTCTAAGCATTTGACCTATAAAACATAACTCGACAAAAAAAATGTTTACTTTTATAGAGAATCAATCAAAATTAATAGCCATAATAAGTGAAAACCCACTTCATTCTCCCAAATTGTTTTCTAAAGCCCTAATTTCAGCCATAATAGTAGCACATTGTTTTGTAAAACCCTAAATTCAAAGCCATACATGTAAAAGCCCTAAATTTCAGCCATAATAGTAACACAAATTGTTTTTTAAATCCCTAAATTCAAAGCAAACATAAATAAACCCTAATTTTTTTAACGACTTCAAACATTTTGTGATAATGTCGTACCTATTGCCAACGATGACCTCGCTTCTTCGGAATTCTATGTCTTCGATTTTTCGCTACTTTTCACTCATTCGTCGGTTCAATCGCGTGATGTTTGATTTGCAGGAAGGTTTGGAGTACAACTTCGCTCTTTCCCTCTCGTACATAAAAATGAAGAGTGGATTTTCACTTTACTGAATTAAGGGTAGTTTGGGCATTTTTAAAAAAAGCAAACGAAAAATTTGACGTTAACGGCCTGAAGGGAGAATCTCACAAGGAAATGCAAATCGAGTGACCAAAATAAATTTTTTTAATGAGGGGGGACCAAACGCAAATGTTTTCATAAAATTGGTTGATCAAATAATTATATACTCCCTCCGTCCCTAAATTATTGTCTTCCTTTCCTTTTTCGTCCGTCCCAAAATAATTGTCTTGTTTGAAACTTTTCTTTTTAGAACATCACTTTTACTATTTTACCCTTACTTTTTCTTCCTACTTTAATTATGGGCCACATACACATGGGCATTAAAGGAAACAACACACTTTTTCAATACTATTCCAATATTAATAATCAAGTTAATTGAGTTTTCTTAATCCGTGTGCCGGGTCAACCCAGACAATAATTTAGGGACGGATGGAGTAATACAAAAAAGAAATTACACAATTATTCAAAAAAAATTAATCTTGAATGAAATAATTTAAAAATTTTGTTGATACGCACACGCATCGTAGTAATTGAAATTTTATGCATTTTCATATCTTTATTAAAAAGTGTATTAATGCCTCTTACTTAATTTTCATTTATGGGCCAATCAAATGAATTGAGTCCTTGAGGGGTAACCCAGTGATAGAGTTGAAAATTTACAAAATGTGATTTCTCAAGTTCGATCTCTTCATTTATAATGGAGTTTTTTGAATTACTTGTGTAAATTCAAAATTTTACACCGTCAATGTATCAAAATTAAAGCTTTAAAGAAGTTAAATGTTTACAAGGTTTTAAAAAATCAACTAATCAATTGATAAGAGTGAACAAAAAGTATTTTTAATTAGAGCCCGTTTGGTGTATCGTTTTAAAAACGCAGTGTTTTAAAAACGCAGCATTTTTAAAACGCGGCTTTTTTCTATAAATGCGTTTGGGATATTATGTCAAAACGCTGCTTTTTATTCCCTACTGCGTTTTAAAATCTGCGTTTTGGGAAAAAGCTAGGAATTCAGCGTTTTAAACGCATGCGTTTGAAAATGTTTTCTATCGCGGCATTGAAACGCTAAGTTAAGGAATAAGGCTGCGTTTTAACCCTGCGTTTTGGCCAAAATGCGCGAACAAACGGGCTCTTAATTAATAATAATATACTTCATCTGTTCTAAATTATTGTCTTCCTTTTCTTTTTTGTCCGTCCCAAAATAATTGTCTTGTTTGAAAATTTTTCTTTCTAGGACATTACTTTTACCATTTTATCCTTACTTTTTTCCCTACTTTAATTATGGACCACATACACATAAACATTAAAAAAATTTACATATTATACTAATATTAATAATCAAGTCAATTATTTTTTTTAATCTATGTATCGAATCAAACAAACCAATAATTAAAGAACGGAGGGAGTATTATTTTGATGTCATGCTTATTTTGTGGTAGTGGCTTATTGATGGACGAAGGTTGAACTTCAACCGGCAGCTTTAAAGTATTTGGTCCGTGTGTTGTATCAGCACTATTCTTTTGGTAATATTTACTGTATTGTGAATTTGATTAGAAAAAGTGGTGCGTGTGTTGTATATATTGTGATTAAATATTTATATACTTTATACATTGAATCAACTATATAAATTCATTCCCTTATATTTTTTTTAATAAATACGATAATACGCTAAATAACAAACGTCAGTTTAATTCTTGTGGTTTACTCCTTCCGTCGTAAAATGAGTGTTTTTTTTTTGATATTTCAAAAAAAAAAATTTGAGTTTTAAATAATTTTTAATAGTATATGTACACAATATCCTTAGTATTAGGATCGGTCCTAAATTTTTGGGGACCCATGACAAAAAGAAAAAAAATGGTTCATTATAGAAATATAAAAATAAGAATTTTACACAAAAAACCATTTGATGGTCAACTACCATTTTTTTTAAAGTAAATTTAGCGATCCAAAATAAAATGAAGGTTGGATAACTCCGTTAAGGTCAAACCCAATAACTCTAGTTCCATTGAGGAGCATCTTATCCATTGAGTCACAAAGTCAATTACAAAAATTATACTCCATCTGTCCCTAAATTATTGTCATGTTTGACTTTTTTCGGTCAAACATGATATTTTTCAAGCGTGAATTTCATATATATTATTTTTTCTTATCAAAAATCATAAAACACAATAATTTAGGGACTAAGGGAGTATTACATTACAAATAAGGTTTGAAAATTAAATTCAACGAATCCAAAATAAAACAAAGGTTTGACGACTCTGCTAAGTTTAGAACTCAAAATCTCTAGCTTCATAAGCTACCGCCTTATCCATTTGATCACAAAGTTAATTACAAAAATTATATCACATTATATATATATATATATATATATATATATAAATTTGGGGCCCTAAATGGCGATCGCCCTCAAGACATGACTCAAGGCCGGCCTGCTTAGTATATGTACACATGTACATTAAAACATTAAACATGCTAGTGAACAAAGTTGAATTACTCTCTTCATTTTGACTAAAGAGTTCACTTTCTATTTTTAAAGTTAATATGTGACTAAATCAAATTAAAATTCAACATACTCTAATTATGTTTTCAAAAATAAAATCTCAGTCACTAAAAATTACATTAGAAATACTATAAATTACAACTTTTATTACTTTGAAAAACAAATTAATTTATGTAAACCATCGATCAAAGTTTAATTATGTTAACGCAAAAAAGTCAAATGTAAACTCTTTAGATGAAAACTTTACGAGGAATGCTGATATGTAAAGGAAGGCTATGAAACGGTCGGCTATTTTTGAAGGCCTTCACTAAGAGCCTCTTCAATACGTCCCTGAACTTCTACTCCATCTCATAGTGGTTATCAGAATGCATTGAAAGAAGACCTTCGACCGAATAGCATCTTCTCTTCCCCTGCCGGATTTTTACTTACTGCCTGAGCATCAAAGTAGAGCTGTCAATACAGGTTGAACCCGTCGAGTCAGCCCAACCTGTCACCAAAATAGGTTGGGTTGATAAATTTTGATCCCGCCTAGGAGGTAGGTCAAACGGATTAAACCCGCACGGATTATGGGTTGAAGCGGGTTGTGATGGATTGGGCTAACCAGCCAAATTACTTGACTATATAAATTTAGTTTGACTCTTTAATTTTTAAGAATTGTAATTATATTTCCTTAATTTTTTTTTGGCTTTAATTTGTTAGATTCTTTTTGGCCTTTTGTTTGATTTTTTATTTTATTAATTAGAAATTAAAAATAATTGTGATATATATTTTTTTACTTTAATTTGTTAGACATTGAATTTATTTTTAAAAAAAATTGATGGGTTGGCCCGCCCCTGCTCGTAGCCCATTGCAGGTTACGGGAGTGTCCAACCCAACTCGCTTAGTGACGAGTTGCGGGTCAGCCCAACCTGCTGACCCATTTTTACAGCCCTAATCAAAAGTAAGCTCTTTCGGATCAAGAAAAGGGCTTGGATATGAAAGTGAGCACCCATTTTAAGATGTTAAAAAAAATAGAAAAACTATTTTTGTGATAATCATACTATTTTGAGAATATGAATTTGACACTTGTACTTGCAAATTTGCGAAGTCGACCACCGTATATATATATATTATATAGTTCCACTATAAAATTAACTCATATTGCTAAATGCTAATGGACATCTAAAATTTTATGGAGCCTCTTGAGATATATATGCACATTAGCAAATCATTAGTAATTAAACAGCTGGCCCAATTTAAAATAAATTAGAATTATTTTGGCCACATTTGCAATGTTCATCGTACGATTGTCAAATTAATATTTTCTGAATTTTAATGGTCCAAAAAAATTTGTTCATATCTTTATTAAGAAAAATACTTATTTTTGAGATAGAGAAAGTATTTTTATCCTACACAGATATTAGTTGTACTACTCCCTCCGTTCCAGGCAAAGAGTCCACTTTCCTTTTATAGAAATCAACATAAGACTAAATCAAATAAAAAATTTACATACTTTACTTATATTTTAAGAAATAAAATTTCATTAATTAAAAACTATCTTAATAATACTATGAATTACAACTTTAATAATTTTGTAAAAACTACTAGATTTATGTTAATTGTTAGTCAAACTTTAGCTTAGTTGACCAAAAAAAATTAAAATTGGACTCTTTGCCTGGAACGGAGGGAGTATCTATTAAACATAAAGATCAATCTTTATAACATTTTAGTACTCAGGAGTTTTACACTTGCCATGTCATTACTAGGATATAGGAAAGATATCAAAAAAATAAAAAAAAAAAAAGAGGTATAACGAAGAATTGATTCAAAAAAATTATATTCTGTTGTGATTGTATCTTTATATAGTTAGTATACAAGACCATGTATATAAATTTATTCAAAAAAAAAAAAAAGAGAGAGATAAATGAAGAATTCTGACCGACCACCATCAAGCCATTTTTATTACTTGTATTTTGTGATTTATTATGTTATTAACACTATTTTGATGGTTATCCAGACAAAGAAAGAAAAAAATTAAAAATAAAGATAATGCATAATTCTAGATCATCGGATGCACGTGTACTACTGAGCTTTCACTGCTTGCTAGGCAGCTTCTTCCAGTGGTGTATGGTTAAAGCTATTTGGGTTAGATGCACCACCGGTTCCTATATTTTATAATTTTTTAGCATTAGTTCTTAACAGGTCTAACGTATATTTTTTTTGTACGCCAGTGGTTTTTCGTTGAATGCCGTTTGAATTTTGATCATTAACTCCCATGTAGTGTGCATGTGAGTTTTACGAGGACAAAAAAGTATTTTTAATTTTTAAATGGAGAGAAAAAGAGAGAGAGACACAGCACTACAAGCTCTTCTAGAAACTTTTTTTTTTTTTTAGCTATCCTAAATCCCCAAAGGTCCCAACGAGATTCGACCTTGGGATCAACAAAGGGAGTAACTCTAACCAGTAGAGCAATCACTTTAAGAAACTTCATCTCCGATTTCAATGTATCCCATTCAACCTGTTATTCCTTGGCAATTTCTTTCAGGACTTTCAATTTAACTTCACCAACGGGAGTTCTAATAGAGAGCTTGTCAATGAGCTATAAAAGAAGAGAAAGATTACAACTTATTCAACCCTTTCTATGTAAATTAGGTTATGCATAGAAATAACCTTTCACATTATGCAGTATGCATATGAATGTTCCAAATTGAGAATCTAAAACTTAGGTCTAAAGCTCTTAGGTAAGAATATGATGATGCATAAAAAATCGAGTACAGCGAGGGTGTCGAGCCAATCGTTGCCGTCGCTTGGATTCGGATATTTAGCGTATAATTGTCTGTAAAAAAGACACCGTGAGAGGGGCGGGGACCTGCGCCAAAACCCTCTGGCGTGATAATCAGAATATCGGCCATTAGAGAATATCGACTAGAGTATGTATTCTCTGTATAAAAAGTGACATACCTGGACTTGATATAAAAGGGAATATATATCCGCGTAGACCGGACATCTATTCATTTCAGACTCATTTGTTAGGATGAGATCCATACAATGCGATTTACACCACAGCTGGGTCGCAGATCGCGGTAGCTGCTCCAACAAAATCTTGCTCATATTTCTTCTGAAAAATGTCTAGAAGTGCCAGCAATTCTGGAATTTCAAAGCATCGAGGGGATACAAATATTAAACTTATATTCCTTCTTTCAGATCCGTCAGACATTCCCTGGAGAAAATGGACCCCGAGAGTGAGCTTCACGATTAGCTTTATTCCACAAAAAGAAAGGGTGTATTTCTTTGTACCTTTGCTTTGTAAAGATACTAAAAATACCCCTCTTCCACGTGGCATAAACGTGACACATGAACATGCCTAGCTGGAGTGCTCGTGACAGCTCACCTCGGTCCCGAGCTCCAGCCATAGCCTGGATCCCGAGCGCACCTTCGTATCATCTCATCCCGACCTCCTCGACTAGCTTGGGGAACTGAGAACATCTATTTAAGTCGGGCCTGAGAGCTCGCAAAGCCCAAAACCCGAGCTACATCATTGGGACCCCGAGGTCTCCACCCCAGGAAATAAAGATAGTCAACAAAAGCTGCCGCATTCAATGCTCACCTACTACTACGTCATCTCGGGGCCACCAGCCAGCTCCTCATTGGTTGAAAGAGTGACTTGCTCTCTAAGAAAAGCTACTTCTAGAAGATCTATGCCACTTCTAGAGAAGTTCTATCTTCTACATCAATGCAGGTCACTTCCTTATTAAAATCCATCAATGCAGATTGCGGCTGTCATAAATGGACACATGACTACCTGTCCCAGGTTGACACCTAGCAGGCCCACCTGTCCCAAACCAGCATTCTTCCACTATAAATACAAGGTGATTGCCTTCATTTATGACCTAAGTTCAAATTAACACATACACAACCATAAAATCTTCAAAGCATTCAGTGCATTTACTCTCAGAAGAGCAACCTGAATCCTTACCGGAGACCATTAACCTTACCATAGACTGATTCTCTCACCGGAGGGCTTTAGCTGGACCAACGTCCAACTCCCTAACGGTGCTTCCTTTCATCTCAGGTATCTACCGGATGACAAGTTCCACTTACACTTGTGCCTATTGAGAGCTGGGGCATCCTACCTACAGACTAGTTGCATACGTGGACATCAACAGACTTTTTGGCGTATCACTTTGCAATGATTGAAAGCCTTTGAACAATTAGTTCGCAGAATAGCTCAATGAATTAAGAAGTCTTGATCCAGTTCCAGAGACGAAGACTGGAAGGACGGTGATGGCTCAAAGGTGTTTCTCTCTCGTGGAAGAGAGAGAGGAAATATTAATCAATAGTCATATTTAAAAATAAAAAATGAAAGTTATTTTTCTGTCCTAAAAAACTTACCTGCACACATAAAGAGTTAACGGTCGAAATTCTAACGGCATCTAATGTAGAAACCAACGGCGTAAAAAAAAAGAGTATACTTTGGACCCAACTTCTTGGACCCAACTTTTCATTATACTTTGGACCAAACTTTTCATTTTTTGAAATTAGGGACTAATGTTAGAAAGTTATAAAGTACTGGCGTACAAAAAAAGCATACTTTGAACCTAACTTTTCACTTTTTGAAAAAACATACTTTGAACCTAACTTTTTACTTTTTAAAATCAGGGACTAATGCTAAAAAGTTGTAAAGTAAAGAAAGTAGTGGTGCATTTAACCCAAGCTATTTTTAGTTTATTTTCTGACAAAGTTCACTCCATGATAATTAAAAAAAATAATCTCTCCATCCCTAAATTATTGTCTTGTTTTACTTTTTTATCCGTCCAAAAATAATTATCTTGCTTGAAACTTTTTTTTTAGGACATCATTTTTATCATTTTACCCTTCCTTTTTCTCTCTACTTTAATTATGTGTCACATGCATATAGGCATTAAAAAAACTACACACTATACCAATATTAATATTCAAGTCAATTATTTTTTAATAATCTGTGTGCCGGATCAAACAAGATAATAATTTAAGGACGGAGGGAGTATATTTTTTTCCTCTTTAGTTTGACTCAAATAATAGTTTAATTTTGAAACATAGTAATTATTATTTTAGTCTAATTTAAAGAAGGTACAATCAAATAAAATTATAATTTTAAAAAATTTAACTTATCAAATGTAATCATTTTATTATTTTTTTTAACAGAAGGAGTATCATGTAGAGATAATCTAAGTATTACATGGAGGGCATGTTTGATAGTCAGACATGGATAAATAGTATTACTAATCCCGGTACTATTAATTTTCTCGTTAAATCTTACTTATATATTAGAGATAGCGGAGATAATTTTGAGACTAAAACTGTTAGTCTCATAATTTTTTAGTGAGGGTGTTAATAATACTACACTCTCCTTTGATATAATTAGCGAGGCGATAAGGACTTTATTCGGACAACTCAAGCTATTAGTCTAGACATGCATATGCGTACTAAACATTCAGCAACACGACGTATTAATTCGATTCGACCTCAATCGACAATAAGGCTTATTAATCCTGTCTATCATTGATTACCAAACGGTTCCTCCGGAGTGTTTGGTCAAAATGAGAGTAAATTTCCAAACTAATTTTGTTAGGTTGGGTACTAACATTAGTTGAAGTCTAACTTCATGGTTTTGTCTCTTCAACTACTGTGTTTTTCAAAATTTTCTTTTCCATTCATCAACCCTTGATTTAAACCGCATGTCTTAGGCATAATTTTCCAATTCTTAGTTAATGAGCATTCTGCTGTATATGCTAGAAAATTTGTTTTTTCTTTTATTTTTTTGTGGTGCTGTGAGATATAAGCTTTTTTTGGTCTGTTTGATGGAATTCGCTAGGAGGAATGGTAATGACAGAAGCTCAACCAAATGTTTTTGATTGCTATTTTGATTTCCTAAGTGAAATGTTGTGATTTGATGAATTTTGTTAGAGGTAATTTAGTAAAACATTAGTTTTAAACTTTCGAACTTGATTATAGCACGAGTGATATGCATATTTTGAACCCGTAATAAAGTGTAAGACACTCAAA
The DNA here is from genome assembly GCA_016624345.1 of Platycodon grandiflorus. Lineage (NCBI taxonomy): Eukaryota > Viridiplantae > Streptophyta > Magnoliopsida > Asterales > Campanulaceae > Platycodon > Platycodon grandiflorus. The sequence goes on from CM028365.1 coordinate 49,867,155, forward strand.
CATGTGGGCTCACAAAAAATAGTGACCCAGCCCGTTCCACTATATATACATCCCGTCATCTTTAACTTAAGGTAAGTCACTTTTGACAAAGAATATAGGCAAAAGATACATTAAGGCCACCGAATTTTTTGCAAAAATGTAGTTTGGCCACTTAAGCTTTAAAACTACATTTTGAACCACTGTACTTAAGTTCTGATGCATCTGTGCCCAAAAATTGATGTTTTGGTGGCCAGATTGCAACTTTGTGGTGGTCAAATTACAACTTTGTGGATAGTTAGGTGACCCAAATATGAATTTTCTAGGCACGGATGGATCATAACTTAAGTGTAGTGACCCAAAGTATAGTTTTAAAGTTTTGATGACCGAACTACAATTTTGTAAAAAATTCATTGGCCGAATATACTTTCTCCCAAAAATATACAATATATGTTTCTCTCTATCTTTCTCAAGCTCAAGAAACTGGAGAACATGCCAGAAGGTTATGACAGGAACTCTCCCTACACCTCTTACGATGACACTTTTTACAGATAGGACAATACAAAACCAAATATCATAAAGCGACAATGATCAATTCGTCACCGGATATGAACATCTTTTTGCATCTTCAGTGAGAAAAATGAAAAGAGTAATATAGAAAGGGTCCACATGGTGTGGGAGTGGGAGTAGGTATGCATGCAATTCAAGGGCCAACTGCTAATTCGGAATCAACCCCAGAATCACGTGATTACCACCATAGCTTGTAATCCCGAAGTGTTAGGGATTTTCTGCGTCGCAATACCGCACGCACGATATTTCATTACCATGCTCGCCCTTGTGGAGGCTTTATATATATATATATATATATATGAGGGAGTATTTAATGGTTATTTTTTTAACCATCAATAGTTACTCTCCTTATCAACCATTGGATCAAAAATTAAATGTTGAGATTTAATGATTAGTTGGAAAATGCAATTAATGCAAGTAGGTGAGTCATATATATATATATATATATATATATATATATATTCATCATATTTAGATAATATTGTAAGTTAAGCGAATTTATCTTTTAATTAATTGTAAAATTTATAAATATTTGAAGGGCAAATGTATGTTTTGAAAAAGAAAAAAATGGGAATACGGTTTATTTTTGGTGGTGGTTGTGAAGAAATAGTCTCACGTTTCATTTTGATTGTCCCAAATAAATAGTTTCGTCTCTAATCTGTGAAGACTGGGATATAAATGTAATGCATTTTAAAGAAGATACATATAAGTAAATTTGTCAAATTAAACTATTGTTTTAAGAGTGAAAGGATAAGATTTTTTCGTATGATATCTTAAATAAACATCATATTTTTTAAGTGAAATTAAAAAGATGGAGACATTTGTCATGTATTTAAACTAGTCAAAACTTAAAGTTAAATTTTTAAACATTAGAAATAAAAATAAGAAGTAAAGATATATATATTTTTTAATTATTGGAATTCAATTAAGTTGTTTTTAAACTAGTCAAAACTTAAAGTTAAATTTTTAAACATTAGAAATAAAAATAAGAAGTAAAGATATATATATTTTTAATTATTGGAATTCAATTAAGTTGTTTTTAAACTAGTATTTTGCAATTCAAACTTGTCAAAACACTTAACTAAATGACAAACATAACCGAATCAAACAATAGAGGAGGGCATTGAGATAAATCAAACCCACAGGTGGTGCAATTGGACTTCATAGAAAGATATCCATTAGATTTTAGATGGAAGAGTGGAGTGTGGCTTTTTTGATACCATTTTTAGAACATTAATAATATTTATATATACAAAATTACAACGATAGGTTTATTAAACCCGTAAGCAAAGTTCGATAGATAAAAAAAATAATTAACCCTTAAAATAACAATCAAGTAGAGTTTCACATCATCCTCCCCAAAGAAAATTAAAAAAAAAGAAGGTTATTAATGGGAACTACTCAAAACATTAAGATGTTCACATTAAATAAATTCGTAAAGAAATTGGAACTATATTTTATCGAGGTACAAACGTGCTCTTTACACTAAAAGCCAATATTGCTTCAAGGGACAATTGATTTATTTTTTATGTATGGAAATCTTGATTTTGGGTATATATTTATTAATAGAATCCCATTTGATTTGTTTGTCTTTGAAATAATTTAAATTATCCTACTGAAACATTATTGGTTCTCGTCTTCTCTCTCTCTCTCTCTCTCTCTCTCTCTCTCTCTCTATGGGATGGGTTTGAGATTGCTATAAATGATATCTTACCATGTATAGAAAACCATACCAAAAGCCTGTAATATTATTGTAGAAATGGCACCAAATGCAGTAATCACTCCCTCCAAATCATTCTTACTCTTCCTTTTACTAACTTTGTTCATATATTCAGGCTCAGCATCATCATCTTCAACCCAAAACCTCAAAGAAACAAAAATGACACTTTACTTTCACGACATTTTAACCGGCCCAAATGCCACTTTTGTCAAGGTTGTTGGAATCCCAGGTAATCACTGGTCATTCGGCGACTTCGGAACTGTTTATGTCAACGACGATATTGTAACCGAAAGCCTTAGTCCGAATTCTCCTATTATCGGGCATGGCCAAGGCATCTACACCATATCTTCTTTGGATGGGTCTAATGCTTATACGGCACTTTCCCTCGTGTTCACTAATAAGGTCTACGCGGGTAGCACCTTGCAGTTTCAAGGCCGTTTTGCACAAAATGCCGACATCAGTGAAGTGTCCATCGTATCTGGTACTGGAAAATTCAGATTTGCTAGAGGGTTTGCTATCTTTAAGACTATTACTTTTAATTCGACTGACCTAGTTGCACAATGTGATATAACGGTGCGTCTTGATTGAGATGGTAAACAAAAAATCAGATCAAGCTGATTAATTTGATCTCATTTCAAATCAAATGTATCTTTGTTGCTTATATATGGTGTACAACTTGAATCGTTAGTGTGTGTATTCGTCAAATGAGGGTTGAGTTCAAATACCGAGTATTACAGTATTTGCAAGCCAGAGCCCATTGGGCTTTCATTTTTCCTTGAGAACTATTGACCTTCTTTTTCTCAAATAGATAAGAAAAACAATTGGGTCTTGAAAAAATGATTTGGGCTCCAGTTGATAAAGTTGAAGGCCCTTAATACAAAAAAAGGAAGGCCTACGTATATATTTCAAGAAAGAGACAAAACGAAAAGAACAATAAATAAATAAAGAAGCAAATATGTAATAAAATCAAGATACAGATAAAATTACCACTTTTAAACAACCTTCAAATCCAAACAACATTGAAACAAATAATAAGAGCCCGTTTGGTGCAACGTTTTCAAAACGCTGCGTTTTAGAAATACAATTTTTTTTTATAAATGCGTTTTGGATATCACTTCTAAACACAATTTTTTTTCCTAGCAGTGTTTTAAAACCTGCGTTTTGAAAAAAAGCTAAGAATTCCAACGTTTTAAAACGCAGCTGCGTTTTGAAAACGCAATTTTTTCTTCTACAACATTGTAACATAATTTTGACAAATAAGTTCTATTTTATCCGTGCGTTTTGGCCAAAACGCACGACCAAACAGACTCTAAGTCTAATTAATCATTAAGTATAAGTAGAGACAGTTGTCCAATGTAGGAAAATACAGTAAACAGATTATGATATACAACTAATATACTACTTCCACATTCTAAAATAAGTGTTCTTTTATTTTTATATTTAAAAATTGACTTTGAAGCATTAGTAGCGCATATATAAAATAAAATAAAATAATACTCCTAATTTTCATATTATAATTTACAGCTGCATATTGGATTGGATTGGATAATTGACAAAGGTTATAGGAACAAGAAATGACATTGATTTTAAGTTAAAATTTTATTTAAAAAAAAAAAAACACTTGTTGCGAGACAAAGGGAGTAATAATGTGGAGGCAACTTAAACTTGAACGTCAGCTTTAAATTTTATTGCAATTGAATGTTAATTTGACTTTCGTCTAATTTATACGAGTTTTAAGTTACTTAGGGTAAATGTCATTTTATTGACTTTTGGGCTTATAAAAGGCAAGCTCATTTGAGGTATATATTAACGGGTACAAAATTATGGTCACAAAATTATTATTGGTAATTGTTAATCGACTAATTATGCAATGATCGATCAATAATTGGTAACAATAAATTTATGGAATACTAAAATTTTAAAAATTATTTCCACACCTAACAAAACTTTTCAATAAATTAACCATCCAAAAGTGCATTTTAATTAGTAAAATGTATATGCTCTTATCTATTAACAAACCAATGTTATTTTCCAACTTACAAATGACATGTTAAACTATGTCAAGTTTCTCTAGCCTCGGTCGTGTTGTTTTAATTCCTATTTTACCCTCCCCAAATGAACATGTGCAAAACACATATTGCTTAACAAAATTCTTTAGCGCCGTCGATCTCAACGATCAATGTGTCTACTTTGGTCTGTAACGTATATTTACTTAATACATAAATTTCTCGTAAACAAGTCCATAATACAGGGACTATTTGTCCATTTATTCCTATTAAGAATGAACAAGGGTTATCAAATTTACACTTGAATGTGATTTGAGTATATGTAAAATGACACAATCCATTCAAAATTCGAAGTGCAAGCTTCGCTCACATATGTTGTCCTATAATATACTCCACCCGTCTCTAAATTATTGTTTTATTTGACTCGGCACACGGATTAAGAAAAAATAATTGACTTAATTATTAATATTGATATAATGTATAATTTTTTTTAAAGTTCATGTTTATGTGACTCATAATTAAAGTATGAAAAAAAAATAAGAGTAAATTGGTAAAAATAAGAACAGATAAAAAAGAAAAATAAAACAATACTTTAGGAACAGATGGAGTACATGACAATGATATGGTAGAGAATAGAGATACCTCCAACAAATCGCTATCATTCCTCATTTTAATTGGATTTCAATCGCTATCATTGCACATTCATTATGCTCAAATTGATAGTCTTTTAATTGTTATTGTCACAATTCAGGTAGCACTAGATATAGGAGTACCTCTTTGAATGGAATTAAGAAAGAGGCTAAATTTTCATGGATTCTATTATGCAATGAATATATGATTGCAATAACGATTTGAATATAAAAAGTTCCCACTTGTCATTTTATATGAAAGTTGAAAAAGATGAAAAAAAAATTTTTGATTGTTTACTCCCTCCGTTCCAGGCAAAGAATCCACTATATTATTTTGGAATGCTTCACTTAAAAAATTCACTTTCAAAAAAATTATACTTATAATTTTCATAATATTTCGTCATTACCCTCCACTTGGATTGTAATCATCTTAGTTGTGTTTAAATATTTTTGTAATTATAACCAACTCAAATAAAATTAATATATCCCTTAATTATTAAAATTTTCAAACGTGAACTCTTTAGGTGGAACGGATGAAGTATTAGCTAATGACTAGCATGGTAGCTTTAGACAAATACAAGTAGCATATCATCACTTTGATGATGATTTTCTTCTTTTCGTTTTCTTTTGGAAAAATTACACAAATGGTCCCTGTACTTCTTAATTTTTTTAGGATTGGTCATAACTCCACGTCAACGGTTCCTGAACTTAATTTCTTGACCCTATTGGTCTTTCCATCCATTGTCGTTTATTTTTTGCCGTTAAGTAGAATCACGTGCGATGCACGTGATTTTGCCCAAGGGTAAATTAGTCATTGTTAGTTAAAAAGTACAGGGACCTTTTGTGTAATTTGCTCTAAACTAAACCCACCACAAAATCATCTTTTTCCCCAACCCACCTCAACTTGAGATGACTCACCTCCACAAGCCCGCGGGCTCTCTCTCTCTCTCCCTCTCTCTGCAATTCATCATCATTGCTATTTGCTTGTCAACTGGGGAACTAAAAGAGTTTTTTTTTTTTTAGTATTTGGTCGTATAAGAAAAGTTGAGATTTGTTGGATTGGATTGTAAATTCACCCAGAAAATGATGATTCATCCATCAAAACACATCGAGTCTTCAAAATGGGCAAATTTGTGGGTTGGATTGCAAATCCGTTTCACTTCCTTTTCTATCGACAGTGGGACTCCGGTTGGATTACTAGAGAACAAATTGGTCGGATTTGTGGGTTGGGTTTTGATGTGACGGGGGTAGTGGATTAGGTGGAGGGGCTGGTTTTGGTGAGGTTGCTGGACTTGGAGGCGGTGGCAGAGGTGGTGATAGGGGATTGGGTGTCGGGGCTGCTTTGGCGGAGGTGGTGAAGCCACTTTCGTTTTGCCGTGAAGATGTGAATCACGAGCGTAAAAAGAGTTTTTATGATTCTTTTAGTTTTTGAAGAAATCTGAATTTGAAAGTCAAAAAAGGGTGGTGCTTCAATTGGATTTTAATCTAAAACATCAACAAAGAGAAAAAGGAACGGAGAAGGAACAAAGCAAAGCAGCACTAATGGTATGCTTCAGACATGGTGGCCTAGTGTGTTTGTGTGTATATATATGTGTGTGTGTGTGTATATATATATATATATACATATATATATAATTTATTTAATTACAACAATGTCCTTGTATCAAGTTTTAGCAAATAAAGATACTATGGGTATTTTTGTCTATTAAAAAAAGCATGGACAATTATACCCCTGATCAAAAGCACGTTCAAGGCACATGAGCGGACTTAACGGAAAAAATTAATGGACTTGGATGGAAGGACTATTTGCGTTTTACTTGTTTAGTACAGGGACATAATTTTTACAAAAATTAATTTAGGGGCGAATTCAAAAAAATTTAAGAAGTACAGGGACCATTTGTGTAACTTGCCCCTTTCTTTTTTTTTTCCTAAAGTAAGGGTTAATACCATTTCTATCACCCTGTTGTTAACACATTGTTGGACTAGAGGCACAAAGTCTTAATTTATGCGCATAAAGACCCAATGTTTTATTTTCAGTACAATTGGGGGTTGAAGGGAATTTCCGTTTGTTTTTGGATAGAAGTTGGCCACATGCAAATTATGTGTCATTCTTTTCGCATTTGTGTAATCCTAGATATATTTGACAAACAAGGCTCAAACTATTTAATCTTGCTTGAGACAAACTTATTCTAGGAACCAAAAACTCAAAAACTCTACTTCATCAATAGTAACACCAAACTTGTCCCAACAACCAAACACCATTCGTCTCCTCCACACGCACACACACATTATAAAATTCACCCACCATTCTCCATGATGAAGTATTCTCTCTCTCTATCTCTAGATCATTTTGTTGTTTTTTTTTACCATTGTAAGATACTGTCATCCTTATTAAAATTCACAAAAGCATTAGTAAATTACAACCCCATCGAAATTAAGCCCTTATTTTCGTCAACAATTACGTTTTTTCTTTTACCTCTGGTCCTTATTTTCTTTAACTGCAACCTAACCCTATTATCGCCACAAAAGACTTTTTAAAGCCACTACCGGAATCATAACCATCAATTCTATACAAAATCACTTTAGCTTCCCTTCTCGTGCAATCAAAATTCAATTTTCTAAATATATCAAGTTCACCAAATAATTTCTGACCCAAAACTTCAAAGGCAACATCCAATTTCCAGAGCCTTCAATTACTTTGTTTTTCCATTAGTTTTGCCCATTGACAAATCACTACCTCAAAATTGAAGCTTCTTTCTCAAATTGTTCATAAATTGTAATGCTTTTCTTGGTTTTGAATTTGGGAAGGGCAAGAGTTTTGCAAAAGATGGGTCTGAGATGCCGTTAATTGTCATTTTTTTCAAGCAAACGTGTATTGCGTCTTCAAGGATTCTTAAAATTGACATTTTACTGCAAATTATCTAAACAAGAAGCACACAATAACATATACTCCATCCGTCCCTAAATTATTATCTTGTTTCACCCGGCACATAGATTAAGAAAAAATAATTGACTTGATTATTAATATTGGTATAATGTGTAATTTTCTTTAATGTTCATGTGCATGTGGCCCATAATTAAAGTAGGAAGAAAAGGTAATGGTAAAATAGTAAAAGTGTTGTCCTAAAAAGAAAACTTTCAAACAAGACAATTATTTTGAGACGGACAAAAAAGAAAAACAACACAATAATTTAAGGACGGAGGGAGTACTTAGAAGTCATGTGCTTGGTACATGACATTAGAAGTGCGAGTAAGATGATGTGTAGACGACATGTGACTGCTTCATATCATAAAATAAGAAATCGCCATTCACAATCAATTGCATCGAAAATGAAACATTGAACCTTTATATGAAAACATTAAGGGAAAAATTCTGATTGGTACCTTTTAGACAATTTTTAACCGCTTAAGGACACGATAATTGTTTCAAATCGAAAAAAGGACACTTTTTTGCGAAATATCATCTATACCCTTAAAAAAACACGAAACGGCACGCTATGCATCGCGATGCCCAAATAAAACTGTGATGTGTAATCCACTCATTCTCTCTCTCTCTCACACACACTTAAAGATTTCACTTTAATGTCCCATCATTTTCATATTGTTCCCTTCCCCATAAAGCAAACCCACTTCATTCAACTTTTTGTTCTCCTTCATCACTTTCTATTTCGCTCAGATTAAGGACAAAATTGAACGTGATGCACAAATTTGTGTATCTTAACCAGTGATCCTGACCGCACCCACCCTCGAAGTGTGTATAGATTTGAAAGGCTTCCTCGCATACAAATGATCTTAAAGCTGTATCATATAACTCCTTGTGATCAATCAGCTCCTTGATCAAATCATACCTCACACGTTGCCAATGTTCCTGGCTGCCATAAATAACATCTGTAATAACTCGAAATCCACAGTTTCCATCAACCACCATGTCCAAATAATCTTCTATGCAATCCACAATGAATCCTGGCACCTCAGATACATACGAAAATGAGGGTGAAGTGGTACTCATCGATCGTCAACCTCGACTTTGACTTCGACCTCGACCGGAACCCATCTTTGACGTAGACATTGGATCGGTACTTGGGCTACTTGAGTATTTCTTCGATGTGTGCTCCCAGTCGGATGATTCCCTCTGGTCGAATTCCCCCTTTGTCGGCCTTTATGTGGCATAGCCTGTGGGCTTTCTTGTTGATAAGTCCGACAATGAATCATTTTATAAATCCTGCTGGCATACATCGACTTAATCGTGGCATTCATCTGATCCATCTCATCAAAAATACTATTTATATGATCATCCACAGTTTGTCTTGTCGTAAACGGCGTACATTTCCCCTCAATTTGTAGAGTCCTCCAAAAATGATGAATATCGACGCAATCGTGACACCTTCACTTTGATCCACTTGACGCATCTCATGAACATATGGTAGACCGCTTGAAAGTCGGAGCACACAACCACGAGTATCTTCATCTAAAATCAAACCTTCTTCATCATACTCAGTTTTACCTTGATTCTACTATTTGTTGAGTTCTTTAAGTGCAGCGTGAGATACATTGCATTTCAGTAAGCAAAGCATGGAAAGATCTTTGGTGATCTGATGCCTAACTGTTATGTCATGTTCAAGTGTGGACTTTATCTCATTAATCTGTAGCTCGACTGTACTGTGAATATGCGGGAATAGTCTATTGAAACCGATAGTAGATATGTCTAACTACCTCTTGAGTTGTGAATGAGTGCTTTCCACCCTGTCAAAAATCTAGAATTAGGTAACAAAATCTATAAGTATTTAAATTTACAACTGATGCTTTGTAAAAGTAATCAATGGTTAAAAATATACAAGTAATACATGTTTGTTGTAGTATTGCCGAAATGCAGAAAATGTTTTGTCCATGCCGTTACAAAATTCTCTTTATATGGATCCAACCACTGCATCTTCAAATATCTAACTATCGAAAAGCGCGGGCCCATACATATTCCAACCCCTCTAATTGCTTAGTGTACTCCATCTCCTTTTTTGCATCTACTATTAAATTCCACCTATACATAAATGCGGGCAAATAGTCCTTTTTCTTTACCATTTGAACTAAGTATTTCTTCCATTCTTGGCTATATGTCTCCGACACAGTAAAAGAATATCTCGACTGCTTTCATTAAGGACAATTCCCTGTCAGTGAGAATCACCATTAAAGCAATATCAAAAGCTTAAAGCAACACCGAAAGTGCTCCTATCACCCATATGAAAGTATCCTTCTTCTCATCTTTCAGAATCCGAACACAACATGGAAATTTGTACTTGCTGGAGTCATTCCAATAATCTCCAACAAAGGCATATCGTACTTATTAATTTTATATGTTGCGTCCACTATTAGAACATCTGAAAACTTACGCAAAAAATCAAGGGACTTTGGGTGTACAAATAAGAGATTCTCTAGAACTTGATTATGATCATCGTTTGTATGCCACTCATAGTATCCATGTTCTTCCAGTAAGTTGAAGAAATACTGCATTGGAATTAATTCGCCCATCATTTTTCTTCAACACTTTTGTACCATATTTTGTATTTATCATACGGAGGTAACATTCTTGGGATCTTTCGATTTAAGGTGCTTTAAAATCTTCTTCGGCTTAATATGGTCGGCGGTTAATTCATCTACAAGAATATCCTCTTTGGAGCTCGATCTCGATCTATGCCACTGACCAGACTCAGTTAACGGGTGGTTGTGTCTACACTTATCGCGACCTTAACTTTTCAAAAACTCGATCGTTGTTTCACAACTTTGAGGTCAAACAGACAATTTATTTTCTTCGACCATCGTTGTTTTCTCTCCTCCATATCAAGACAGCCAAGTATATTTGTAGTTACCGTCCCTTGCACAACCATAATACATCAATGCGGTCACCCGATAATATTCTAGTTGACTTGATAATTAAATAGTTGTTTTCAGCATGAGCAACACCCATAATCCAATCATTCACCAATTCTCGAGTTGCAAATAATAAGTTTGCTGTAAAAACCTCGCTTTGATCCGGACCTAAAAATATGTCTTCTTCTCCTTCATTTGATGTCTGACAAATAATTAAAATAATATTAGCCAAATTAACATAATTTAATTTCAAATTATAAATAAACATAACATGTCATAAAAATAACCAAAGAATAACATTTCAATGATAATATAACATAATTTAAATAAAATTAATGTAATAAATTTGATTTTAATTAACATAGTTTAACTTATCAGTTATAAATTAAATAAAATGAAATTAAGTCTTTAATAACAAATAATTCAAAACCTAGAGTATAAATTAAAAATGTGATCTCAGAGGGTTAAATAAAAATTTATAAAACTAAGGGGAAAGAAAATTAAAGTGTAAAATTTTGTTAAATTAATACAAATAATTATAACATTCAAATAACATAATACAAATGAATTTAATCTGTGTAATTAATATATAATAATTTAATTAATATATGATGTCATAAATTTAATTTGTGCAATTAATATTTAATAATCTTCATACTAATTTAATCAACATAAATAATTAGGTCAAACATAACATTAAATTAATTTATATAATATTATAAACTAAAATGAAAAAAAAAATTATAACATTCATTAACGTAATTTTAATTGTTTATGCTAATATTATTTAAAATTGTGTAATTAATATATAATAATTCAATTAATATATGACAAATAAATTTAATTTGTGCAAATAATATTTAATAATCTTAATACTAATTTAATCAACAAAAATAATTAGGTAAGAGATAACATTAAATTAATTTATATGAAATTATAAACTAAAATTAAAAAAGTTAATTAACAAATTTTTTTTAGCTAAAAGCTTCAACATAAACAAATACAAAACATGGGGTAAAATGCAACAGATACAAAACATAGGGTAAAAACTTAAAATATCATTGAGGGGGTAAATTTAAACTCTATAAAACTTAGTATTTAAATAAAACTTTCAAAGTTTAAGGGGTAAAAGTGTAAAAAAAAACCCATTAAAGCCGCCTAGTGGCAGCGGTTATGAAGCTTTAAGCCCGCCTGGGGTGGGCGGTCCTCTATGATTTTGTTAAAAAGTTAACGAATTCGTTAATTTTTAACGAGATTTAAAACTCAAGGGGGTGAATTTGTAAAAAAAATAAAAATTAACGAAACTGTTCATTAAGGCCGCCTAGTCTAGGTGGGCTTTTGGGATAAGGTTGCCAAGGGGAGGCGACCTTGTTAATTTTTCCAGAATTTTCATTTTTAAAAAAATGTAATTAATTACTAATTAAACAATATTTAGTTAAAAATTATAACTAAGTAGCATACAATTATAACTAATTAGCATATAAATTTGCAATTAAAAAACATAAATTAAACTAATTAACAAAAATTAAACTAAAATATAAATGAAACTAAAACATAAATTAAACTAACCTGATTTGAATCCATTTTTTAAAGAGGAAGATTTGAATTTTATAGTTTATGAAAGGATGAAGATTTTTTTTTTGAATTTTACAGTTTATGAAAGTTTATTTTATAATGCAAAGGGAGTGGGTTGTTTTGTAAATTTATATAAATGGAGGGGGGGCTGCTTATAAAAATTAAACAATATTCTACGAGGGTATAAAAATAATTTTAAACCGAGTGTTTTATTTAGCGTAACTGAGCAATCTATTTAGCCCTGTGATCAGTAAATTGTCGAAGACACATTTCAGTGCAGACCAACAAAAAGCAAGAGAAAGAGGAACGTGCCAGGCACCAAACCATATCCTTTCGCTGACGTGTCCTAACCTCCATTATTTCTCTCTTCCAAGTCCACTCCACGACGCACCAGGCCCATGCACCAAACCTAAAACAACACACTTTAGTTTGGGTGGGAGACTTCCTTCCATGTGCAAACCTAAAATCAAATTCTGTCTGTCTTCTTAGAGTTAATAATAATAATTCAAAAAGTTCAATCACTTTCTCTGTCCTCTTTTGTGATTTAGATCCGCCATAGCTGTTCTACAACTGACAACCATGCTGCACAGAGGTTTGTCTCCTCCCCTCGCTTGAATCTTTTCAATTTTGATTCATTTCCGATGATTTTTTGACTCCCTAAATTTTAGTGATTTCCCCCTCCGCATTAATCGGCGGCGATCAAAATCCGCCGCGAAAGTTAGGGGTTTGGTTGCTCGGGCGTAGAAATTGAGTTTCGTCTCATTTTTTGGAGTGTAATGCCGTGCGTTGACGTAATTCTTCACAATTTGGCCAATCGTGTTGCGTATGAAACACACGTCTTCTAGTGTGTATGTCTCTCGATAACAACATTATATATTGCTTTATTAGTTGTGCACAACGGCACGCCGAGGGAGAAAACTTAGTCGGTAAGGGTCCAGGCAAGGTCGGCGAAACCCCATTTTAAGTCCTATTTAGCCGCCTTACTTTCTAGGGTTCGTTGAACAAGTGGTCTTCATTTGGAATTTTCCTTGCACAGTAGAAAACTCTCTTCGTCGATTTTTCAATTGATATTGAGGAAGCCAAATTTGTATCTGATTCAGATATTGACTATTGTATAAAGACTTCTTTTTGGGTATTTAAATTGATTTTGACGAGGGAATTTGATTTTTTTTTCCGTGTTTGTGGTTTGAAGAAAGTGGTTTAGTTTAAGTTTTTGATGGGGGGCAGCAGTTCAAAGGAAGACGGGAGTTGGAGGAGGTCTTCATCGTATCAATCTTCTTCTTCGTTCTCTGGAAATCAGTACGATTATTCTCAAGCACCATCGTATTCGCAGCCACCGTATCCTCAAGACAATCAGAATTATCCTGTCCAGCAGGCGTATCCAGCATATCCGCAGCCAGCATATCCGCCACAACCCTATCCAACTCCTTCACAGGAATATGGGGGTCATCAGCCCCATCAGCCCCATAAACCGCATAAGAAGCTTGATAGGAGGTATTCAAGGATTGCTGATAATTACAATTCCTTGGAGGAGGTACAGCCACACGCAGCCTTCTTGATTTTTTGAGTTCTTTTCTTTTTCATTCTTTATGTTTGGCCATAATTATGAATTCATCTTTGTTTTAAATACTAGGAGCAATCATAATTGTACTTTAATATTTATATCTCATCCACATTTGTGTCCTATGCAAATATAAACATATTTATAGATTAGTGTTTGTTATGAAACGTGATAATGGGCATTGCATGGAAGATTTCCGAGGACATTGCCTCATGAATAACATGATTTTGATGTTAAAGCCTAAAGGCTATTCTTTTACAGTTGATGGACAGGAACTTTTAGGTCTTAGAAATATATGGAAATTCTATTTAACTTTGATATTTTTTAATTAAAATTTTATTGTTTTTGTAGTGTAAAAATAACTAAATTGGTGCGAGATGATTTGACAGAAAAAGCTTGCATCACATGCCTTTCAAGTTATTGTCTTATGGGAGAAGGACATGGTTCTATTGGGTTCATAGAAAAATATGAAATTCTATCTAAACTAATGTCATAGTTTTTTCTTTTTTCTTTTTGTCCCCCCTGCATAAAGAAATTCTGTTATAACTAAAATAAGGCCTTACCTTTTTTGTAGGTGACTGGTGCTCTTGCACGTGCTGGTCTTGAGTCATCAAACCTCATTGTTGGCATTGATTTCACAAAGAGCAACGAGTGGACAGGTTCGATCTTTATGTCATATCTGAATGCTTTTTATATATTTGAGTTAAAGTGCAGTATGCTGAAAGTGTATTGTTAAATAGGTGCGAGGTCATTCCACAGAAAAAGCTTACATCACATTGGAGATAGTTTGAATCCCTATGAACAAGCGATATCAATTATCGGGAAAACCTTAGCGGCTTTTGACGAAGATAACTTGATTCCTTGTTTTGGGTTTGGTGATGGTATGTGTTCTCATTTTTCCTTAAAAATATTTTAAGGGTTGGACACTTCAATGTTATTATTTTTCTGCTTCTTGCAGCAACAACACATGATCAAGATGTATTCGGGTTTTATCCGGATGAGAGGTTTTGTAATGGATTTGAGGAAGTGTTGAGTAGATATAGAGAAATCGTTCCCCATCTAAAGCTTGCAGGTTTTAATTATAGTCTTTCATTTTTTGTTCCTGCCATATTTTTAAGTTTAGTCCGGGGCTCTATAAAGCTTTAGCATCCTTGTTATTTTGCTGCAGGACCGACATCATTTGCCCCTGTTATTGAAATGGCCATGTCAATTGTCGAGCAAAGCGGTGGCCAGTACCATGTGTTATTAATCATTGCTGATGGCCAGGTAGCCTTTCTTTTGTGAATGTCCTCACTTGTTTAGATATTCTATTGTGAAACATTCATGCGTCAAGCCCTTTGTAGTTCAAATAGATGATATTGACTTGCAATTGCCACACATCGTTATCATTGATATGGGCCATCATTACTGCCTAGTAGTACCATTATTTCTCTTATGATCACAGATAAAGATATATTCCTGAATAATGTAACTAGAGAGCAGTGATCGTAATTGTGTGACTTGATTACGCTTCTCTCTAGAATTTAGATGATTACCCTAACTGCAAAAGTTTTAAGATTGTTATATTTTGGATGATTAGCCTAACACGAAGCATGCTCCGTTGATCTGTGTTTGTAGCTTACCTAAAATATAATGCCGAGACGCTTTTTAGTGTTCTGTCTTAGGAAAGCTCGACAAAAGCTCATACAAAAGTGAAATTCATTAACTTGAGCTTCTCATGGGCTGCACTCAAGTCTATTTATATAACTTAGATGTCCTGGGGGCGCAAACCTCAATATATGTTAGCTTAAGAAAGAACCTCTGGTCAATAGTGGATCTTCTACCATAGTTTCAACAATTCTTGGTGGTAGTTACGGGTTGAAATGACCTGTTAGTTCTCAGCAGATGTATCAGATGCTAGATTCAGAAACCTTCTCTATTGGTGGAGTGAGGATTTTAGGAACCTTACCTTACCCTCCAAGGCCGTGCTCCTGTGTAAAGTTTCTATTTTATGTTCGTTTTAAATTTTTGCTTATGCCTTTTGAAAGGTTGAGAAAGACATCTTTCCTGTTAGCTTGTAAAGAGAATAGTGAATAATATTTGGTGTCTTTATGGTTTGGCTAGTATTGAGAAGTATTAGAAACTGATAATAACTGCACCAAGTGACTGGAATTCGAAGTGAAAATTTATACCTTATATTGCATCTGCCTTGCTCTGTAACTGAACGGCAGCAAGAATGCCTTTCAGGTTGCTGCCTGACATGAAAGTTACTTGATTGATACACGTAGTCATTCTTGGGGTAAGGCCCAATTCTGTTCTAAATATTGTAACTACGAATAATATCGTCAATCCGTGGTCATGGTATACCTCACAAATAATTATTGCATCCTTGTGCCTGGCATTGCAGTTGGACAATGCTCAATGGTAGTTCCTGGTAGCATGCTGTTAGATTTTATTTCTCATGTACGTAATAAGTTTATTTTTAAAGCAATGTGTCCATTGAGATTGCTGTACTGCAGGTACGCTAGTTAATTGTCAGTATAGGGAGGTTTAATTGAATAAGGTGAAGCTAGTTTTATTTGAGCAAATTTCAGAAAAAAATAGTTGGTGTCCCTTCTCATCTCATCGGGGGGCTTACATGTCATCTTTCTGAAGTATTTGCTCGAGCATAGATCTGTTGACCTGGAAACCCAATAGGATGGAATTAGTGGAAAACAGAAAAAGGCATGAAGTTCTTGATATCTCAAGTAATTTACAAAAGAAGATCATGCAAGGGCATTAACTGAGTACCCTTGTTATTTATCAGAATGCATCACAAAGTGAAATCTGGCTGGCCGAACTCATCTTCCTCGCACTTGTGTTCTTGCATATGGCAACTATGACACCGTAGATCCGGCAATGGCTTTGCAGCTCTTTTAACGGCTTTTGGGTGGTTGATGGGGGGAATAAAAGGCCTTATGGACTGGCCTAAAGCCCAAGGGTTGTCTAGGTGATGATAGGGTAATAGGAAATTTTCTTGGATGGCCAGTAATATATTTGAGTGTGAAGCACATGTCATCAATGGTCAATTTTTTAGATATGAGAAAGAAGGTGAAGTGGAAGAGTTAAATGGGAAAAGGTAATTTCCTGAGAGATCTTAGAAACATTGACAATCTAGCTAAAGTGTACTTTACTCCTATATATTTAAGCCAAAAGAAAAAAATGCTCTAGTAAAAATTACCTAGAATAAGAAAACAAGTCAAAATGAAAATAAGAGCCATCGATCAGGCTGGAATAGAAGTAGCGGAGGGTTTAAAAAGGGTGCGTTCACCATCATTAGCAGTCCATTCTTTTCACTTACTTTCTCCCGGCACTCTTGGTCCAAAATCCATGTGTGACATGTCCCTAGCATCTTCTCTACGTCGTTTTCTGAGGGCCATTCCCACCAGTCAAAAAACTCCACCCATGCATAAACCTGCCTATAGGTCCTCCGTCACCGAATCCTAAATTCCAGTAAACCAATGTTGTAACTCCAGAAAGCAGAATCATCACATAGATTCGGCAGTGATCTCATCAACAAGAAATATTTGCCACAGAAGTTGCAGAGAACCCTTTGTTGAACATCATCCATATCCATAGTTATTAAAGGCGGTTGCCTCAGCCGCCCGAGGCGACTGGAGGCGTGAGGCGAGGCATGGCCGCCTTGAAAAGGCACAGGCGAGGCGTTTTCACAAAGGCGGGTCAAAGGCGCACGCCTTCGTCGACTGCGAGCAAGGCGAGAGGCGGCGAGAAAGCGACGCCTTTGCGACAAGCGTTAAACCTTGGTTTTTTATTTAAACAAACGTCGTAGTTTTGGAAAGTAGTTTTAAGGAAAGTAAGAAAATAAAACCCTTTTCACTCAATCTCTCAATCAAACTCAAAAAGGTAAAGAAAACTTACCTGGGAACAAACCGACGACACCACGCGACAAACCCTAGCCAGCGAACGACCGCGACCAACGAAGAGACGACCGCAACCAACGAAGAGACGACGGCGACGACTGAGATGGTGACGGCGAGTGACAGATGAACCGCGACGACTCAACCCTTGGCGACGAGTAACTGGAAGCGAACAGGTACGTACTCTCTCTTTCGAGTTTTGACTTCGCTAGTTTCTTTTCTTCTTTTTTTTTTCTTCTCTTTTTCTTCTTAACAGAGTCACGCGAGTCAGCACCTCTTCTTTTTTTGACTTTTTTTCTTTTACTTTTTTTTTAAATATTTTATTTCTTTTTTACTCTAGCCCAGTGACTCCAAGTCAGTATAGTTCTTTTTCCTTTATTTTTCAGTATAGTTCTTTTTCCTTTATTTTTTGGACATTTTTTATGTTCTACTTTACTAACTATTTACTCAACTTACTTGTATAATGTATACTGCATATTATTTTTTTTTCTTCTTTTTTATTTTGTATCATACTATATTTATTTTTCCTTTAATCTGTTATTAATCTTTATTATAATCTTTACTATACTGTAGGTACAAAATGTTGAATTAGAGTTGTTGACTTGTTGCTAACGTATGTGAACTTAATTTCAGATTTTATTCTCATATATATATATATATATATTTATTTATTTATTTATTTATATTGTAACAAATTTTAAAGCATATATATTTATTTATTTATATTGTAACAAATTTTAAAGCATATATATATTTGTTACAATATAAATAAATAAATATATATATATTATTTTTTCTATTTTTCCGCCTTGCTCGCCTTTCGGCCGCCCGCCTCTCGCCTCGCCTCTCGCCTCAAAAAATTGCCTCTCGCCCGCCTCTCGCCTTCCGCCTTTAATAACTATGTCCATATCTAGACAACCCTTGAAAGTCCACTTTTAACCCCAGTTGTCACCATAGATTCAGGTTTTACTTGTGGCCCTCAAGGCCTCAAATTTTGGAGCGACTCTGGACATACGTTTACCTATATATGTACAAACAAGTAGCATAGCCGGAACAAAGTTATCTTTCCATCTTATATCTCATATTTGCATGTGCATATAAGTATTAAGTTCATAAAGTGGGTGGTTTTTTTTGTTGGAGTGGTGGAATCATGAACCGGAGGACAAATAGAATAATGGGTATATGTGTATGGTGGTGAGAATGTGGCTTGGTTGTGATTTTGCTGGTGCAATGGTTAAGTTAAAGGTTCAGTCATTTTAAGGGTGCGAAATCTGATGAACTTGTGTCCATGATATATCCTTTGCTATGTTTAATTTGAGAGGGGGAGGGAGGGAAGTTATGTATGCAACTGCAAAAGCGCATTATGCTCTTACGTCTAGCTGCATGGTCTGTGAAATAGATACTTCTGTATAGCCACTTACATACCTAAGCCTGTAATCTTGCGGAAGAAGAATAATCATTTATTTGCAAATCAACATCGAGAAAGAATGTCATTAAGTTGTATTTGAGAATCACATGGAAAGGCTTTTGGCAGATAACATGTCAGTAGTTTTATTGTACATCAAATATCCCTTGCCTGCCTGCCACCGACAGGCGCCTTGTCTATAACAATTGGTGTATCCTAGTATAAGTTCCAACTTTTGCATTACATTTGTTATCTACCTAATTCTATGCTACTGCAGGTAACGAGAAGTGTGGATACTGAAAGAGGTCGATTGAGTCCACAAGAGCAGAAAACTGTTGATGCCATTGTGCAAGCAAGGTGATTGTTTGAAACCATTCCAACAAATGTTATCAAGCCGAAGTAGTTTTATGTGTTAATTTTTTTGTTACCCTCTATTTTTCCAGCAAGCTTCCCCTCTCTATTGTTTTAGTTGGAGTAGGAGATGGGCCATGGGACATGATGAGGGAGTTCGATGATAATATCCCTGAGCGGGCTTTTGATAATTTCCAGGTAAGATAGTGGTTGTTTTAGAAGATATATACCTTGTGGGCAGGAATATTCGTTATACGTTATTTGTGGAACGTATTTTATTTTAACATCTTGCTCATGTTTTCTCTTTTCCCTTCATTTTAGTTTGTCAATTTCACTGAAATTATGTCGAAAAATGTGTCTCCGATCCGAAAAGAGACTGAATTTGCTCTTTCAGCATTGATGGAAATTCCTACTCAATATAAAGCAACAATCGAGCTGAATATATTGGGGTACTGATGACTTCCTTCATCCTCGAGCGTTATTGCTTACTTGAGCGTACAAGTTTTTTACCTGCCACTGAATCTATTCTCTTTTTTCTGTTTAGTGGTCGCAAAGGGAATGTCCCACAGCGGGTTGCCCTCCCCCCTCCTGTATATGGTGCACCGTCTTTTAGCAGCTCTAAAGCTTCACGTTCAACCAGTTTTCAGCAGAGCCCACCTCCTTATTACAGTCAAAGTACTCCCGTCAGCACTGCTCCACCTGTTACAAGCTCTACATATGACCACCAGGTACATAGAGTTTTATCACTAATTACTGGTAGCTGTGCCTTTAAAAGAAGTTATCTTGTATGCAAAATACTCCCTCCTATCCAGTCAAAGAGTCGCGATTTGAAAGTCAAAACATTTTAAGGATTAAAAGAGTTCAATAAATATGTTCTATTTTGTGGATTAATATAGTCATCCTAATCATAGGTTTAATGTAATAAGGGTAATTCTTTCAAGGCAAAACACATAATCGGGCCACTGTACTTTGGGGAAGGTTGCGAGCCCATTTTCTGACGAACGTTAAACCAGGACGTTAACTTTAAAAGAAATTTCTATTTTACCCGTCTTCATCCTCATCTCCCCTAATTAAGAAAAAAAAAACCTAACCCTAACCCCTTTGAGGTCCCGTAATCAATTCTTTGCT
The DNA here is from genome assembly GCA_016624345.1 of Platycodon grandiflorus. NCBI lineage: Eukaryota > Viridiplantae > Streptophyta > Magnoliopsida > Asterales > Campanulaceae > Platycodon > Platycodon grandiflorus. The sequence goes on from CM028365.1 coordinate 49,887,834, forward strand.
CCATTTGCACCTCTCCATCCCCTTTCAAAACATACACGCACACACACACACAAAAACACATACTCTCTCTAGTACTTATTACAGGACTTTAGCAACTTCGAATGGCCAGCAGCAAGAAAATCTTGGCAAGCAGCACAAGCTTGAAGTCCTGCATGTTTCTTAAGCAAGCACTCTTTTGAGCATTTGAAATTCAAGACTAGATCTATATCTGCGATTTCGTCAAGAATCTCCTGCCGTACACAAACACGAAAAATATGAACTTTTTAGCACACCTTATGAAGCCCAAAATTTAAAATGCAGAAAGAAACTAACTTTGCCTACTCTTCCGAATGAAGAATATTGTGCAACTCAATAGAATAATTCCAATTTCTAGTACCTAAAGTCTCATGCCGCATCACAATTCACACAAAAATATGGGAATGTAAATGGAGCAAAGAATTGATTACGGGACCTCAAAAGGGTTGGGGTTGGGGTTTGTTTTTTCCTAACTGGGAAGATGATGATGGAGATAGGGGTAAAATTGATATTTTATGTTAATTTAACGGCTAAACTAACGTCCGTCCAAAAAATGGGCTCGCTTGCAAGATAACTAAAATACAGTGGCCCAAATAACATTTTCAAACAATTAGTGGCCGAATTACAGACTTTCCCAAACTACAGTGGCCCGATTGTGTTTTGCCTTATTTTAAAAGTCACAGCTTACTTTCTAAAGGACCGTGAGTGGAAGGTCCCAAAATAGAAACTACAACTCTTTGAGTGAACAAGGGGAGTATTATTCTGGCGAGTAACTTATCAGATGGCTTGTTTGTTTTGGGTACTATTTTATGCTCTTCATGGTTATGAGTTCATGTTGTGTGAATTTAGGAGAAATGAACTTTGTTTTTGTAAAGCGTGTGGGGTATTCTGGCATTTATCTGCAAATTCTTTGAATTGATATTGTATGTTAATTCCCAAAAAAATGATTGTGCTAATACATTCCATCTAATTGACAGGTGTGCCCCATTTGCCTTACTAACCCGAAAGATATGGCCTTTGGCTGTGGGCATCAGGTATTTTTAATTTTTTTTTCATTTTCTTTCAAATATTAGATAACCTTCAATAGTTGATGTTGGGACATATAAATTCTTTCCCTTTTCTTTCTGGCAGACATGTTGTGAGTGCGGACAAAGCCTTGAACTGTGCCCAATTTGCCGGAGTCCAATCCAAACTAGAATAAAGCTGTATTAAAATGTTTGTTTTCCTTCAGTGGGATTTCTCGTAGCTGCTAGCCTAAATTCTTTGTGATTGATTCGTTATAGCCTAGGCAAAAATGATGTGTGTTGGTTGTTACGCACAGCTTTTTCAAAATATTTGTGGTCTGGATCTGTAAAATGGAAGTTGTAACCAACGCTACCATGTACATTCCCCTGTTTGGTCTGTTTTTTTCCTATTGTGATTTGGGAGTTGCGAGACCATTACTCATTAGTACATACTGTTGGCCAAGGGTAAAAAAATCATAATCGGAATCCATTGGCTGTAAAAACTTGTGCACAGATGTTAAGACTAACATTTAATGTACCTGCTTAGGCAGTTGGGTTGCTTTGTGATGGGAAATCCAAAATCTTTTTCCGAAATTGTGAAAATCTACAGAGGGGTTGAATCTCGTGGAGCCTTTGTTGTATATATATATATATATATATATATATATATATATATTAGTACAACATTCTATATATGTCATTGTTGTTGTCTACAGTTGTTTGGGACCAAAACTTAAGGTCTTATGATATTGTACTTTGCCATTTATATTGTGGTGGCAGTTCAATCTCGTTTAATTCTACTTTTTCTGGCCATGGCAAATCTAGCTGATTTGGTTCTAGTCTCTTTTGAGACATGGCTACTTTGACGGTCATTTATGAACCGACACATACTGAGCTTATTTATTTATGGCAAAATAGCGAAGGCGAGGGACTTGCTGTAATGGTGCAGTTGAATTGTTTCAAGGATAGCTTATGAAAATAGCAAAGAGTGAGGGACTCCACTCACTGTAGATGAAGTATAGTTTGTGCTGCTGTCTCAGTTTTCTTGTATAAATAAAGTAGTATATATATATATATACATGAACATTGCTTGTAACCATACAATGGCATTATAAGCAGCGTACATTGAAATTTTTTTTTTAGTAACTTTATAGAAAAATGAAATTTTATTTTGGAATAAATTTTTTCCTCAAAAAGAGACATTGATTTGGGTTGGGGGCAGTAAATAATTTGCAAAATGGTATATTCTAAGTCACACTAGAGAGAGAGAGAGAGAGAGAGAGAGAGAGAGAGAGAGAGAGAGAGAGAGAGAGAGTTAATACGAATATATAGCTAGTATAGATTGAGGGTGTAATTTTGACTCGTTCAAAAAATAATATGATTGAGAAACAGAGAGGGGGAGAGAGGTTATTATTATTATTATTTTTGGGTAGGATTTATTTTCCAAGATGAGACTGACAATTAAAGAGAATCAACTACATATGAACATGGTGGCTACACACGTTTCATTCAGCTGCAATAACCAGCCAACTGCCTAACTTCTGCATTAAATGCACTCAACAGCTTCTACAAAGCTAGCCCCACACACACACACACACACACACATCACAACAAACAATTAGATGTGCAAAAAAAAACAATAGAGCTTAGATCATACGTTGTTAATAAGACTTAAGGACAATCCATTTGCCCTTCCCCATCTTGCTTCTCCCTTGTCATCTCTCTCTCTCTCTCTCTCTCTCTCTGCAGTTGAGATGCCCTCCAAGTTTTCCTACCAAAGATTGAGACAAGAGGAGGGGGGTGGGGGTGGGGGTCGGTTCAATGAGGATGGTTATCAAGAAGCAATAGACAAGGCAATTGAACATGTGAGAGCAAGGACAAGCTGGCCCTCTTCCTCCTGCAGGCTAAAAAGGGTACACATCAAGAAGAGACTCAAGATCAAGATCCCAAGCTTGAAGAAATTCTTGAGGAGGAAAGCTAGGGCTGTGGTTATCTCATTGGCTAAGGTTGTCAAGAGGTTGAAAGAAAGTCAAGACCATTTTGGTGATCTCTTTGCTGGCAACTATCTCTTCATGCAGGTCAACCCTACCCCTTTGAAGTATGCTGGTAATGACAAATCCATGATCAAGGCTAGTCTTGGTCATGGATTGATCTCCTCTAGGTATTCTCTCCCTAGCTATAGCTAGGCCTTTGATTTCTTTTTATGAATTTGTAAATTCTACTACTATATTTTATGTTTAATTGAGCAGCAGATGATGTTACTTTGTAATTTGTGTGAAATCCAATATGCAAAAAATAAACAATATTGGAGTATTATGTTTTGGAAATGGTTTAGCATTTGATGTCTAAAGTCTAACATGACATCATTCTGAATTCTAGTTTTGATTAGTTCTTGGGAAATAAGGGCATCCTCATTGGAGGTGTTCTTATGCTAATTCTTATAAGGCAAGAACACCCCCCCATTGTGGCTCCATTCTTATAAGAATAAGTGGGGTTGAATTCTTAATGAAAAATTCTCCAAGAATGAAAAAAATTCTCCCACTCATACCAAGAGCAAGTGAACCACACATCTTGCCAAATAAAGGAGTGTACCACACCTCCCAAAAGTTGCGTGAGTTCAAAATTTGGGGGACCCACATTATTGTATTCCTTTTCTCTTCCTTGTTTGAACGGTTTTGGTGTAATTTTTTAAAAAAAAAACCATTTCAACTTTTGACCGTTTTTCATCGGATCATTTTTTCAATTTTTTTACCGTTTGATTTTTTGTCAGTTTTTTTTTCCCTTTTTTATTTTAAGGGCAAACTACACAAATAGTCCCTGTAGTTTTAGTGTTTTTTACATTTGGTCCTTACACCTCGCAAATGGTTCTTGTACCAAGACATTTTACCCAAATGGTCCTTCCGTTAAATTCTGTTAATTTTTTGCCGTTAAATGCACACATGTGCCACACACGTGCATTTATTGATGGGTAAAATAGTCATTTCATCTTAAAAAGTGCAGGGACCAATTCTGAAATGATTAAAGCCAAAGAAAATCAACCCACCACTGTTCATCTTCTTCTCAACCAAAAAAATTTTTAGGAGAAAAGTCAATTTTTCTTATCCCTCACTCCTTCCTTCAAACCCACCATTCACCACCACCGCAATCTTTGCAATTTATAAATCTAAAAGTCAATTATTGATTTTATATGGATACTTTTTCTCATCCCTCACTCTTTCCTTCAAACCCACCATTCATTGACCCACCACCACCTCAAAGCTTCAACTACTTACAAACCCACGATTTCGATTTTTTGAATCTTCTTGTGATCGAGAATGATGAAAATCTTGCTGGGGAGATGCAGATGCAGCTTGTGCCTAGCTGCTTCATGTCCCACCTGAGAAAAATAATCGTGCAAATGTATCATGGAATGGAAGTTGAGTTGCTACTGGTTAAGTACTTACTGAAGAACTCGAAAGTGTTGCAAGAGATGTATTTCAGTGATTGGCAATATGAATTGGAGGAACTTGAAGTTTAGTGAATGTTAAATGACAGGGAAATTGACAAAAATACCCTTAGCAATTCCCATTAACCATAATAATTGCAGCCCATTCTAGTAATTACCTAACACATAAAAATAAAAAATCAAAAGCAATTCTGTGGCTGAGGATCGATCTTGAGAGAACTACCTTTCCCTGGGCAGGACTTATTAGCCCCAATCTCAAAAAACCAATCCAAAAAGCAATTCCACATCACTCAAGCTTCAAACTCCACTTAATTAGCTTTAAAGGATTCAACTTTGCCATGTTTTACTACGGAGGCAGCTCAAGAATAAGAAGAGCAGCTTGAAGATCTAAATAGTCGCTGCTGGCTACGACCTTAGTTAAGGAGCGCCCTTTCACGCATCATCGCAGTTCTTTTCGACTTTAGTCAACCGGGCATAAAGCATTCGCACTGGGAAGAGAGCTTCGTCATTCTTTGATTCCTCAGATCAATGAGTGCTCCAAATGACATTGGGCGACCGGCCGCGCCTGATGAAGCAGAAAGAGGATCCGAATACATTCGCGGTCCGATTCGTAAAATTAAAATTTTAAAAATTTCTCTCTCGTGCAATGAACCCTAAATCCACCTCAAAATTAAAATCAACCCCGACCCCGGAAATTGTGGATTGAGGAGTGTAAATTAAACATTGGTTGGATTCGCTTTACGTAAATCCTCGGATATATATATATATATATATATATATATATAGAGAGAGAGAGAGAGAGAAGAGAGAGAGAGAGAAATTTAAATTGGGGAAGATGAAGAAGTTAGCCAGCTTTGCATTGGCCAATTCAAATTCTACAAGCAGACGTTGAATCTGGCGAAAAACGCTTCGATTTGTAAGCAGTCGCAGATTCTGGCATTTTCGTTGTTTGCAGGCTTTCACCGTGCGTTCTTGACTAGGGATGAGAGTACTGGGAAAGAAGAGGGACGGGACAACTGAACTGATATAACATGGTTCAAATTCAACTTGAATGTTTTTCGCTGACTAATGCTAGGACCACAAAATTTGGAGCTCACTCTTAACGATGGAATGCTGCTTTTCTAAAATAAAAAAATCTGGTTTTCAGTACTTTCAGTCGAGGTCACCATTGCCGGAGAAGACGACCAGCCCAAATTTCACGGTTGGTCCCTGTACTTTCATAGGTAAAATGACAATTTTGTCCTTGCCCAAATTCATGTGAGGAGCACATGTCAAGACTTAACGGAAAAAAATTAACGGAACTAGACGGAAGGACCAATTGCGTTCAATTGGTTGGTACAAGGACGACTGGGAAAAATTTTTTTGTACAGGGACCAATTGCAAAAAACACTAAAACTACAGGGACCATTTATGTAGTTTGCCCTTATTTTAATTTTCACTCTTTTTACTTCATTTTTCTTCCTATATAAACCCCAACTTCTTCCAAAATTTTCATTCTCAATCTATTCTCTCTATAAATTCTCTCTACTATTTTAATTGTTTTATCTCATCAATTTTTATATGATCAGTTTTTCTTCATTCTCAAATGAATGAAAATATGGCTAATTTTTTAAAGAATTTCTTTAATTCTTCAAATGTTGAAGAAAATCAAAATTCTCGTATCCCCGATAATGTTCCACATTCTCAATTTTCATCTACCCCTCAATACCCACCAAATCTTCCCAACAATCAAAATTCTTCGAATAATCCAAATTTATTGAATATCCCAAATTTTGGAAATTTGCAAAGCTCACAAGATTTCCAAAATTTTCAAGCTTTCCAATATTTCATGCAAGCTTCTCAAATGCAAGCTTCTCAAGCTCCTCGTCCATTTTCTCCACACGACATGTCGTCAAATGAATCAAGACGAGTGAGTTTTGAAACGATGTCATCAAACAAGGATCCGGTCACGCCATCATCCGTTCCAGAAACCCAAATTGATGTTGAAACAATTGATCTGGAGAAACCGGGTAAAGGTAAGTCAACTCGTTCAACATGGACAGTTGATGAAGACATCGTCCTTACTAATGCAGTGTGTGATATTGGAGAGGATCCAGTGGTAGGTAACAACCAAAAGTCATTGTCCTACTGGAGTCGTATAACAGATGTCTACAATGCAACTCGTCCAAGTCGATCAAAGGCAAAAGAGATTGGGCAGGTGAGACCACGTTGGCACAGAATTCGTCTGGCAGTGTATCACTTCAATGCCATCTACAATAAGCTATGGGCCGATCATCGAAGCGGTTGGAGCGATGAAGATTTACTGTCCCATTCATACGCGTAATATCGGGCTGAAAATAAAGATAAGCCATTTATGTTTGAGCATGTGTGGAAAATTATGAAAAATAGTGCAGGTTGTGAGCCACAAGGCGATATTCATCACGTGGGCAAGAAGGCTAGGTCATCTGGGTCTGAGGGACACTGTAATACGAGTGTGGATGTTGAGGAAATCGATGACCGCAGTCGTCCAATTGGACAAAACAAAGCGAAGAACAAGGGAAAAGGAAAATAAAAATTTGGACGAAAAATGAGGTATCGGACAACATGTGGAGCTTGTAACGAAGATGGAAGAATACAAGGAAGTTAAGAAAATGAATGTGGAAGCTAAGAAGATAAGAGACATGTCAATAGCTAAGAAAATGGATGCGGAAGCAATGAATTTACAACACGAATGCTTCATTAGAGATATCAAATTTATTGGAGAAGATACAAGTGAGATGAATTCAAGACAAGTGCCATACATGAACTTGCATGTGATGTCCTAAGGAAGAAGTGGCGTAACTTGGGGTATGAAATTTAGATTAAGAAAATGTGTTGTTTTATGTATTTGTTGACTTTATTTAATTTGAAGTATTCGCGTTTTAATGTAATTTTTATTATTGGTGTTTGAATGTAATTTTAATTATTTGTATTTTAATGTAATTTTAATTATTGGTGTTTTAATATGTAATATTTTACTGCATTGGAAAATTTGGAAAATAGTCGTTACAAACTAGCCGTAGTAAAATAGCCGTTATAAACTAGCCGTTGTAAAATAGCCGTTACAAACTAATGTTATATATAGATGACTAGTATTAGACATCTTCAAACTGCAAGAATTTTCTTACGAACCAATATTAATTTTATCACAAAAGATGTCTTCCAATAGCCTAAATACTTATTCCTCAACCAGCTTCGATGAATCTCTAGGTGATGAACTAATGGAGGTGATAGTTCAACAACACGAACGGTTGCTCGAATCAGTGAAAGCGCAAACCAGCAGAACACGAAGGAAAATGAGGTATTTAGATCGAAGCATTAAATCGGACACACTCAACTTGTCAATGATTCCTTCTCAACTCAGCCATTATATCCTGATAACATGTTCTGCCGACGTTTTCGAATGTGTAAGAGCTTATTCCTTCGGGTAGTTACTGCATTGGAGAATCATTCACAATATTTTCAAATGAGGTTGGATGCAGTTGGAAGAAGAGGTCTGTCACCAATTCAAAAATGCACGGCGGCTATCCGTCAGTTGGCTTATGGAGTTCTGGCCGACCATCTCGACGAGTATCTCCGATTGGCTAAAACAACTGCCATGGAATGCTTGTTCAACTTCTGCAATTATGTTGTTCAATTGTTTGGAAATCAATACTTGAGAAGACCAAATGCCGATGATACACAACGTCTTCTCCAAATGCACGAACAGAGGCACGAATTTCCAGGTATGTTAGGAAGTCTTGATTGTATGCACTGGGAATGAAAAAACTGCCCAGTTGCTTGGCAAGGGCAATTTACAAGAGGTCATGCGAAGCTAACAATTGTGCTTGAAGCGGTTGCGTCTGCAGATCTATGGATATGGCATGCATTTTTCGGGGTTGCGGGTTCTCGTAATGATCTTAATGTGTTATATGAGTCAACTTTATTCAATACCGTACTCGAAGGAACTGCACCGCCTATTGATTTTGTAGTTAATAACACACATTATACAAAAGCATACTACCTAGTAGATGGAATTTATCTGAATTGGGCTACTTTTGTGAAGAGTTTTTCGTGCCCGACGGATCTTAAAAGAAAGAAATTCAAGGAAAGACAAGAGGCAGCAAGAAAAGAAGTCGAACGGGCATTTGGAGTACTTCAATCAAAGTGGGCAATTGTAAAAGGTCCTGCTCGATCTTGGTATAGAAGTAACTTGAAAGAAATTATGCAAACATGCATTATTCTACACAACATGATTGCCGAGGATGAGGGTGATCACGTTACGAACTGGGCTGATGATACAGAAGATTCCCCTACAGAAGCCAACCATGGCTCAACCCAAGCATTCACATATTATTTGAAGCGAAATGACGAGCTATGTGATAGCAATCGGCATCATGAACTTCGCCACGACTTGGTTGAGCATATATGGGCTCGTTACGATGAGAACTAGTGATGACTAAATTTTCTGTGTTATGATGTTTTAATGTAATTCTTATTATTGATGTTTTAATGTAATTTTTATTATTGATGTTATAATGTAATTTTAATTATTGGAGTTTTAATGTAATTTTTAAAATTAATATATTTGTTTTAAACTTTATTTGTACTTTAATATTACAATTAAAATTATAAATGAATTAATTTATCTAATTAATTAATTTACAAAGTATTGAAATAAAAAAAGTTGTGTAAATAAAGTGGATGATTTGGTAGTGGGACCCAACTAAGAATTAAGGGAAGAATGAGTAGCAATGGAAAGATAAATTCTTAGAGTAAGAAATTCTTAAAATGTGTAGGTGGCAGTGAGACCCAGCTAAGAATCAGCATAAGAATGACCAGTATTGAGGATGCCCTAAGAGCATCATCGTTGGTTCATTCTTGGGCTATTCTTCATTGGGATAAGAATGGTTACCTATTGGGAGCAATTCTTATTTAGCAATTCTTAGAAAAATTCTTGCAGATAGAGAAATAAGAATTTTGGGAAGGAGGAAGAAGGGCAACCGCTGAAGGAGGTGAGACGCATGGCTCCCTTGTACTGGGCGCATGTGCCTTGCACGTACGCCTGGGGCGTGAAGCCCGCCTGCCAACATTACACCACCTGTTGGCCACTTGCACTCTTTTTCCAATTTTTTTTTTTAAATCTGGCCGTTTGTTGATTGATTTTTTTTTTAAAGCAACATACTTTTGGTAAAAGTATCCGTTTTTAAATGATTACTTTTTTTTTCTTCCATTATAAATACATTTCAATCTCCTATTTTTCTCAATTCAATTCCACTTCAAAAAAATTCACTCTTAAAAATATTATCTCACTAGAATTTTAATTTTTTTATCTCATCAATTTCTAATATCCCCACTTCTTCTGATATTTATACCTTAATTTTATTACAAATTTGTCATCGTAAAATTATCATTTTTGTCCAAAATGGATGAAAGTTCTGGTAATTATTTTAAAATTTTATTGAATTCTTCAAATGTTGAAAATGTAATATATTAATTAAAGCTAAATAAATTAATTTGTTTGAAAAGTATAAAAATAAAAAGTAGTGTAAATAAAGTGGATGATTTGGTAGTAGGGACCATGTAAGAATGGAGGAAGTATGAAAACCATTGGAAAGTTAAATTTTAGTAAGAAAATTCTTAAAATGGGAAGGTAGCAATGGGACCCAGCAAAGAATTGGGTAAAAATTTTGAGCATTGGAGATGCTCTAAGAGTATAGAAAAATGTGACAAAACTTAATTTGAATAGCCAAGTCTGTTCAATGGATCGAGCCGACTCGAGTTTGCCCTGTCTAAAGGGCGACATGGCTTGAGTCTCGGTGGGTCCGATGATTTTGCTAGGGGTTGATTTTACCCCTCATTGGTCGCCCTTAATACCATTTTAAAGTTTGGGTCATCTAAAAATTAATTGACTTATGGGAGGTATATTTCCAGGATCTAAACCAATTATTTGTAAGGCTTGATTCTACCGAAGTGACTTTAATGTCTCAATAATTACAAGATATATATTGCTACAATTTATGCATAGCGTGAATTAAACGAGTCATATTTTGAATCATAGCTTCTTTGGCTCAAGCTCGATTGAAAGCAAAATAGTCAAGCATGAATACTCGAGATTCAGATTTGGCTTCGCTCATTTGTAGCCTGCCTTAGCAATGGCCAATTTCAAAAGGTGTTTCTGTGCGGTACATCGCAAAGTCTTAAACGGTCCATTCTTTCCATATGGTCACAAGGCCCCAAATATACAATCAAAAAGCAGCATTGCCTGCCTTGGGTGATATCTCCTTAATTCACAGTTTTTGGATATAAGGCCGCAAGCGCACAAGATCACTGAGACCGATAGTAGCCTCCGGTCAAATGTTGGGATTAGGAAGAAAGAGAAGATTTCACGTGCATCACGATTACCATTCTGAAATTTACTGAGATTGGGAAGGAAGAGAAGAAGAGGTTTCAGAACTGAAGGCTTGGAGACTGGCAAGTCCTTCATCACCCCTTTCATACGAGAAACCTCTTCCTTCTTGGGAAGATGAGGACTGATTCACTTTTCGAGTTGTCTAGGTGGAAGAGAGTTTCCCCATAATTGTTCATTGATACGCGGTAGAGCAAGCAACTTTGGGTGTAGATGGTAAGCTCTATGCCCTTAGCTGGCCAGCCTACTAGAACTAATGATCCTAGTCCTTGGGGTTCAATATTCGAACCATAACTAGTGATGGTCCGTGGGATGAAATTTATGATCCAGCTTGTGATTGTTGGACTCCTGAAGCTGATCCTCCATTACTAACCTTTCATCTTACTACTTTCAAGTTTCAGTTTGTGATTCTTCTTATGTTATCTAGTGAAGAAGAATGAGTGGGTTCAATTTGGTTACGGGGATGTCCCGTTTCGCTGAGCGCCTCTCCAAATGTCTAATTTGATTCGGTTCTACAGTTCGGTGGTTTCAGGCTTATACCCCTAGCTAGTTTTTGGTACAAGACCATTGTAGGTGGCCTGCTCCTATAACCCTGAAGGGTATTCGCCTACTCAGTACAAGACCATCTTGAGGAGCATAGACATTATAATGGATGTTTGAAATCCTTATCAAACCCAGAGACCCCTAAATTGCACTCTACACTTTTGTTCCTAAATCCTAATCGCACCATGCCAGTAAAAATGGTCTCATCGTATATTGTACAGTACACAATCCACCCGATAGCCATCTAGCATCGATACTAACAAAGTAAAAAAAAAAAAGATCATTGGGTTTCTTTGACAATGCTTATCCGTTGTTAACGCTTTCTACTTCTACCGACCACCCTGGAAGACTCTTTGTGATTCTTTCAGTCTTATGTATGGGATAAGATATTGACCTATGCCTCTATCAATTAGATCTTTGAAAGGTAATTAGACAGTTCATACCTAAAAGTAACCTTAATCTTCTTAGACGATAGTAGGCCTATTGGAGTTGGAAATTGATTAGAATCAAGCCCATCATATTCGTGGTCTATTGAGTATAACCGAAGGTCCAATAACTCTTGCGCGTGCAAAGAGGATTCAAGCGGCCTTAACAATACTTCTGGAAGAGATTAGGGGCCAAATTGAAGCTAAGATAGATCAAGGATGTCAAGGAGGTTAATTTGTACTCTAGAGACCTTAACGATATCAAAAAACACTAAAATGCATGCTTGACTCGCGCCCTAACGCGACCCAAAGCCGCGCCCTAGAGCGCAACTCCCAGAAGTTTTCAGAAATGAGAATTTGCGAAATTTCAGAATATTTCGCGCCTTAGCGCACATTTCTGCCTGCCCTAGAACGCCATCCCGTGCCTTAGCGCGATGTACAACCAGACTTGGAATTTGGATCATATTAGCCCAAAGAATCATAGAGAACATAGACTATGTTACCTTAGATTCACTCCCGAAACGATCATAACACTTGACTCAAATTGTTGGTACTTTCAAGGGTAGACGACTATCCAAGAAACTAGAATGTGAGTGTGTAAGGTGAGTATAAACACGAGCGATACATTTTATGAGTTTAAGTGAATTGTCTTTAAAAATATGTCACTAACGAGTAGAGATAGTGAAATTATCCAGGGAGGATCCTTATAAACGTGTGATAAGGATGATGGAGGATATTAGTCAACGTTCGACTAGGATAGAAGAGAGAAAGAATGCACAAACTCGAGGGAATCACATCTATTCCAAGCGAGGAGGGAAGTGTACATTGATGATGATGATGATGATGATGATGATGATTGGGTAGATAGTGAGTATGAGGATGATGATGATTGGGTAGATAGCGAATATGAGGATGATAATAGGAGATGTGATAGAAGGGTAGGTGAGAGAGTAAGAATGAAGATCCTTTCTTTCAAGGGTAGGGATGACCCGAAAGAATACCTAGAGTGGGTTAGGAGAGTTAAAATTTTTCTTTGAATGTGACCACTACACGAAGGTTCAAACGGTGAAACTTGCATATAAGGAGTTTACCGATTATGCTAGTGTTTAGTGGAAGCAATTAGTAAACAACCTGAGTAGGATAGGAGAAAAGGGTCATATTCGCACGTGGGAAGAAATGAAACGTGTAATGCGTTGGAAGTTTGTCCCAAACTACTACCACCGGAATTTGTTGAGGTCTTTTTCTCCTTCTTATCCTTCATTTTCTCAAAACTAGTGTTGCACCTATAAGGACTTGTGTAGGTTCATTGTAATATAAGAAGAGGTTAAGAATAAAGAGAGTTCAGCTAGAGTGATAAATGATATTTGTGAGATAGCCGAAAAAAAGGAGAGCTCGAGAAAAAATAATGAGAGGTTGGTTAAAGTAGAAAGTGTTAATCAAGAAATAGCCGAGCAAAAGAGAGGAAAACTAGAGAAACAAAAGGATAATGAGTGTGAGTCAAGTGAGACCGAGAGGAAAGAAGAAAATAGTGGGTTGATGGAAGCGAGTGAAAACCCGAGAGTTGAGAGAAAAGAGAGTGAAAAGAAGAAAACAAGAGGGAGAATACACAAGGGAAAGAAGAAGGAAAATAATTAGTTAAAAAGGCCAAGGGCCAAGAAAGAGTGAAGCAACATTTCTTTGCCATCCCAAGTAAGATTTTGAGGGAGTTGGAGAAACATCATAGTGAGGTTTTCCACATCTCTATGGAGATACCTTTTATTTCTAACATGTCACCCCGTTTGTTTCTTCCATATGTTGATTCTTCTTTTCAGGTTTTTGATGAGTGCTCGGAACTAATCAAGAAAGTTGTGAGATTCAAATGCGAAGATCGGCTAGGTAAGGAGAATGTTGTACTTCCTACACTTTCTCAAAGGTATGATCTTACTTTTTCTTGTGATACTCAATTTTGAGACTTGATAATCATGTCGATCACCTTGGCTTTGAGAAGAGACTTAAATTTCATGAAAATGCTGATTTGGATAAGTTCTCTAATGACATGTGTGATTTATTCTTAAGAAATCTTGTTAGATTACGTGAAGCATGTAGGATGTTATCTTTTTCAGTTTTAATTGATCATCGTGGATTGAATTGGTTGAAGTTTGGTGAATTAGTTGACAATGAATCAAGCATGACATTATATATGCCAAGTCATTTTTATGTTGATCCATTTCTTGAATGTGCCTCAAAGGTTGGCTTAGTAAATTTGTATTGTGTTTTGAAAGTTGATTTGAAAAATATGAATTGTCCATTGGAAGTGTCTAAGAATTCTATGTGTGTGAGTATGCATAATTCTTGAAGAATTATGTTGATGCGTGTCACGAAGTTAGTAATGTTTACCGTGACGAAGTGTTCTTGCATAAAGATTCTGAAATGTGTGTTGTCTAATATAAGATGTCTAGAAATTTGTCATCTCTATTTTGGATAGATTCCATGGAATCTTGGTTTGTATTAGAAGTGTATAAGAGTGAGCGATCTGTATTGGTGAATGCAAATGAATTTTCAAAACTAATTTTTCATATTGCATTGTTCTTTCTTGAGATTTATGGATTGCATGACACACTTAGAGCTAAATCTTCTTCGTTAAAGGCATTTCTTCTTAAGCATGCTGAAATATGGAAGGATTGTGTTAGTGATGTTGAAAGAGTACCCGAGATTGCTTTGACTTGTGAAATTTTAAAACCTAAGAGTGTTGATTGTGATAATAATGTTTTGCATGTGGATTGTTTCTGTGAGGATGCGAGATATGTTATGTGATAGACTCAGGAACTTATCACATATGTTAGATTCGTTGATTTGTAACTATAGTGAGTTCAATTGTCATGTGGGAACTTCGAACATGGGGGAAATTGATAAGTCACTTGACGTGCCTATGAAGTTTGAATTGCAAAATCTGGTTCGTCACTATGGTTTGAGTGATTGAATGAAATTCGGTAAGAATATTGATGGTGGACTATGCTTGAAATTACATATGTCTAGTTATTCATATGTGGATCCAGTCATAGATTGTGTCTCAAAGAATGACATGGTGGACTTGAATTGTGCATTGGGAATGTTCGAACTTCATCATTATGTAGGTTCCATACTTGTGAGTGTGCATGTCTATTTTAGAGAGGGTTATATTGATGCTCTTGATAGAGTTTCCCATGTCGTATTATTACAATTTGTGCATTGCATATATGGTAAGCATATGAAAGCCATTCTTATTAAACATGCAAAAACTTGGGAGAGTTGTTTGTCTCATTTTGAGTATGAGTTAACTTGTGATAGTTTGGTGAGTGAAAGAATTGATTTTGGTAAGAATGTTGGGCATGAGGAATATTTATCCTTAAGATTACACGATAGATTATATGATATACCCAGGATCTTATCGTCTATATTGAGATCATTGTTTCATGATGATTTTATTCTCTTTATGTTGCATGGTGCTATTGTGATACTCATGGTTATGTAAAAGAGAACGCATGCTAGGTTGATATTTGAACCCAGAGATGGGGTTTCGTTGTGTTTGAGTGAGGATAGAGATCCTAGATTATGGGGTTTTGAGTCATATGCTCAAGGTGTTGTGTACTTTCATGGCCTTAAGAAAAGTAATTCTTTTGATAAATTGTTGTATAACAGATTTTGTGCTAACAATTATGGTCTTGTGGTGGTGCATCATTTTGTTCTGATCTCTTTGTAGGTAAAGGCAAGACAAGTGCGATTAATTCATGATCTCGGCAATTAGAGTTCTGTGAGTTTGGATAAAGAACTCATTCGAAAACAAATGGATTTTGAGCATGGTTACGACATGGATTTTGGAGTGGAGTTACATGGTAAGCTTAATGTGAGTTCATATTTTTCTATTGCTAATTCCCGTCTTGGTGATGTAGGTGATTCGAGGACGAATCTTTTCGAAGGTGGAGGGAATGATGAGAATCAAGCCCATCAAGTTTGTGGTCCATTGAGCGTAATCGAAGGTCCAATAACTCTTGCGCGTGCAAAGAGGATTCAAGCGGCCTTAACAACACTTGTGGAAGAGATTAGGGGCCAAATTGAAGCCAAGACAGATCAAGGATGTCAAGGGGGTTCATTTGCACTCTAGAGACCTTAACGACATCAAAAAGCACCAAAATACATGCTGGACTTGCGCCCTAGTGCGCAATTCCGAGAAGTTTTCAGAAATCAAAATTTGTAAAATTTCAGAATGTTCCGCTCCTTAGCGTACATTTCTGCATGCCCTAGCGTGCCATCCCGCGCCTTGGCGCGCCAAATATGCGCCTTAGCGCACCGTACGACCAAACTTGGAATTTGGATGGTTTTTCGACTTTGTTTTGATATTTTCTGATGTATTTTTATGGGTGAAGAGTTTAGAGTTGTGTTTGGCCTATATAAGGCTTGCTTCTCACTTGTAAACAATCTTGGATTAATTTATATGCAATAACATTGAGAGCATAACTCTTTTCAATTCACAACTGAGTTTATGAGTCTATTTCGATTTTTTGGACTGAAAATTCACCAATTGAACTTATCAATCTTCAAGAGTCGGAATATTATGGCATTTCGTGGTCGTGGGTCGTTGGCAGATGCGTCAACGGTTCTCAATCGCACCCCGAGGTTCCTAATCAACGCGATTAGCGGGTCAAGGGAGACTCTTTATCCTTGTTTTCTTCATTGATTTCTGTCATATTCCGCGTTCGTGTTTGGTGTATGTTCTTCGATCCGGTCTTGTGTTGATTCTGATTGTACAAAGAAGGGAATTTGTTAGATTGATATTCAAACCTAGTGAATGTAATGAGTTATTACCAAATGAAATAAAGGAAGTTTTGGATTGTGCTAAGTTGAGCATGATGAGATGTGCTTATAACTTTGATCATCTTGCTTTGCATAGACTTGCTGAATTTCTTCCACAGGTAAAGGCTAGGATCATTGTGGAGCATATGGTTGATAACAATTGCAGATTGGCATTGATTGGTAAGGTGCATGTTAGTGAATACTTCTCTATTGCTGATTCGTGTCCTTTCGATGTAGGTGATTCGAGGACGAATCCTTTCAAAGAGGGGGGGGGGATGATGAGAACCATGAATTGCTCCAAGGGTCGAAGCCCAAGTCAAACAACTCATTGATGATAAATGAGGACCTATTCATTCAAGGACGACCCAAAGAAGAGTCCGTATGCATTTCTGTATGCCTTTGGACCCAAACCAACATTCAAGGATGTTCAAGACCAAGAGAAAATGCCCATTTGCATGTTGGAGGGTCAATAAAAGGCTTGAAACCTGAATAGTTTGTGAAAACAACAAGGAAATCAACATAGGCCCATTCAGTGCAAGGAGCAGCCGCACCAAGGGTCGCGCCATTATCGGCCCGGTGTAATTTTACCTTGACAAGCTCGCGTCAAGACACCCACGGCCGCGCCCGACATCCACCGATTTTATTGTCTCTCTTTGACCATTCAACCTTGTTTTCACTAAAAACCTTTGGGGTTTTCTAGAGCACATTTTTTATGTGTTTTGTGAGTCTTTGAGAGTCTTTGTAAGCCTATAAAAAGGCATGATAATCCTTGTAATTGACACACAAGATTAAATCAATTAAGTTATATTCCTTTCAGTATTAATTCTTGAGAGAATTGTGAGAAATCTGAGATTCTTGAGAGAGAACTCAACCTTGACCTTATCAAACTCGTGAGTCGAGAATTTGTGGCGTTCCGTAGTCGTGGTTCATAGACAACTGCATCTATTGGGTCTCGATTGCACCCTGAGGTTCCTATTCAATCGCGAATAGCGGGTCGAGGGAGACTCAACCTATCATTTCCATTCCGTTGTTGCTGAACTTGTGGTCTTCGTTCGTGTGTGTTGGACTTCTTCGATCTCGATCTTGGTCGAGTTCACATCAGAAATGGATTGGATACTTCCGCAACAAGGTCTAGCTAGGGAGCTCAGACCAAGAGCCCTTATATGATTCAAGTAGGCAAGTCGAGAAATAAATGGTTGAATCAAAAGAATTTTCTTTCAAGTTTTCTTTTTGTCAGAGAGCATTATGAATCTTTTATCATGCTCAATCAACATACTAAAAGGGTTGTACAATACATCAGGTGTGGAGGTAGGCCAACATTTCTATCGAAAAATCGAGGCAGAAGCTGCAAAGAACTTCTTAGGGAAAGCAACTGCCGCTACTCCAGCTTGTCCTGTCTGAGATATATGTCGCACTTTTGATCTATCAATCTTTCTAAAATGACTAACTATGAAAAGATAAGTTAGAACTACTGAAATAACTTTAGATGGGTAGAAATGGTCATCTTAAATCATTAAATACTACTTTTTCTCATAATCAGAAAAAGAAGAAGAAATGGTTAAAATAGAGAAGGGACGGAGATATATATAATACTCCATTCGTTCCACTCAAAGTGTTTACGTTTGAAAATTCAAATAGTTAAAGAATATAAAAGTAGTATTGAAGTTGTCATAATTACAAAAATGGTTGAGCATAGTCAAGATGTTTATAGCATATGTGTAGGGTAATATTGAAAGGTTTATGAAAATTGTAGTCATAATTTTTTAAGCTGGACTCTTTATGTGGAACATCTTAAAATAGAATAGTAGACTCTTTGCCTATAATGGAGAGAGTATATAATAGTTTTGAAAAGTTATTACTCCCTTTGTTCTGATCAAAGAGTCTATTTTTTTATTTTTAAAAGTCATATGACTAAATCAAATCAAAATTTAACATACTTTGTATAAATTGTCGGTTAAAATTTAATTAAGTTAACCGAAAAAAATCGAAAGTTGAGTTTTTGATTGGAATTGAGGGAGTTTATATATATATATATATATATATATATATATATATATATATATGATTTGAAACTTGAAAGTAAAGACTTTTGATCTACCTATTCTCTACAATTCTTCCTAATATACCTTTAAAGTTTTATTTAATATAACACATCCCAAAGAAACCCAATTATTTAAAATAGTTGAACTCCATTAATGTACAACACATCATTGATTATGTTTCTTAATTTTTGTGTTTTATTTACTAGGAACATTTATCCGGATCGAGGGACTATTATTATTCGTTAGAAAAATAGAGAGTTTGTTCACATATGGGCAAGTCCAACAAAGGGGTCAAATTCAAATTTTGATACTTATTGAATGTCCTAGTATATCTAATAGTAAAAATAAAGGGTACCAAATTTTGTATTAGTCCTAAGAGAGGTAGCAAAATTGCTACCATGCAAAGGACTTCACCAAATTTTAAATTTGCTCCCTATGAGTAAGAACTACAATTAGACTTGTGCTAAGCGCTGAGGTAGATAATCTTAGAGTCTCAGTTTGATTATAGATATAATAATTTGCATAAAAGCTAATGGTGGATACATATATTGACTATAATAAGTTTTTCAAGAAATTGCTGGTCGGTCTCCTTTTAAAAAAGTTTAACCTCTAAAGTTTACTTTTTTTTTTCTTAACCAAAAAAAGGCATTTTGATAATTTTCTTCCTAAAATGTCCCTATACAATATGAACACTCTTTTATTTTAGAGATTCGTTAAAAACACACACACACACACAAACATAAAAAAATATTTAGTTACATCAAAGAAACTGAAAACTTGTAAACGATTTCATGTTGTTAATATAGTCTTCCCTCATGTTTGGGGATCAATTTTCATGCCTAGAACACGAATTTGATCAAATTCAAATTTTCTGAGTTCATCCCGTTTTTCCTTGTCCTTGGGCTGTTTTGGCCACTTTAATCTATGTTTTAAGCTTCAAATTTGTTTAAAATCAATCCCATATTGTTATCCTAATTTAGCACTATATTTGTGCACAATTTTTCTACCAAAAAAAAATAATACTATTTTTGAGATCCAAATCGAGCTTGGCAGTGTGCTGTCCAAAAACAGAGTGAGATGTTCTTGGACTGATTTTGAAACTTTAATCAATGATTTGAGTTTTAATTCACCAATCGCAGTATGCTGGGCAACGCAACGGGGATCGACCTGTCCGGTCAGGTCGCAGAAGTCGAGGGGACAACGTCTCTCGTGGGGGTTCGGTGGCAACGCCACCTAAAGGTAAACAAAAATCAAGCCCCCTCCAGCAGTTGAAATTCAAACGACACCTTGATTGCTCATCGCGATGCCTTGGTTTGCTCATTGCGATGTCTTGGTTACTCATCGCGATGCCTGTGCTGCTCATCGCGATGTCTGTGTTGCTCATCGCGATGCCTTGGAAAATCAAGTCCCCTCCAGTAGTTGAAATTCAAATGGTGCCTTGGTTGCTCATCGCGATGCCTTGGTTAATTACTCATCGTGATGCCTGTGTTGCTCATCGCGATGCCTTGGTTGCTCATCGCGATGCCTTGGAAAATCAAGTCCCCTCCAGCAGTTGAAATTCAAATGGTGCCTTGGTTGCTCATCGCGATGCTTTGGTTGCTCATCGAGATGCCTTGGTTACTCATCGTGATGCCTGTGTTGCTCATCGCGATGCCTTGGTTGCTCATCGCGATGCCTTTGTTGCTCATCGCGATGCCTTGGTTGCTCATCACGATGATTAACCCACGCGATGCCTTGGATTACTCATCGCGATGCCTTGGATTACTGATGCGCGCGTGTTTTTCTTTCATTAATGGCATAATCGTCTTTTCGCTCCAAAAATGTCTTTTTCCGGTTTTAAAAGAAGATAAGCTGACTGGAACGATTACAAATGTTTAAAAGGAACCGCCCGTAATTCACCCTAAGTTTTTTATCTAGTCTTTTGCTATCGAAAGACTTTAGGGGTGTGCACGAGCCCAAAACCCGCGGGGTTTGGCAAAGCCCAATATGTGCGTATTTAGTTGCGGGCTTCAATTTCAAGAGCCCAACATAGCAGACTTAAATTGACGAACTTTAAACGAGTGTTAAGTGGGCTCGAGTTTACGAATTGAATGTTTTGTTTGAAAATTTTATAACAATTAAATTTTAGGCTGTAAATTATTTTCTGCCCGTCAATCAATTACCAATTTGCTACTTGATATAATATGATTTCTATTTATTTATTTATCAAAAAAAAAAAAAAATTGCTACTTGACATACTTGTGAAACAAATACTTGAGACTGGAACAATATGAATTTGGGTTCAGATTCTTTTGCTGTAATTTGAGTAGTCTTCTAACCAATTCTTCTTCTTCTTCTAGAGATATGGTTTGTACGGAGAAAAGCTGGTCAAATATGCTGACCATGTTAATGGAGCGTGCCTATATATAACCTCCCTCCTGGCACATGCTTCCTCCTGGAACAAACAACTTTCCTACTCTATAAAGAACTAATCCCTTTTAGTTCCAAACCTCCACCACCATTTGACGAGAGAGATGAAGTCAGAAGTGTGGACTGGACGACGAGAGAGACGAAGTGTGAATGTGAAGCGGCGCTCAGGAATGAACTGAGAAGAAGAAGTGATACGTTGAATATTAGGCTTTTGACTTGAATATATATATATATATTACAAAACGATGTCACATTGTAAAGAGGCGGGTCTGGCCTAGCGGGCGGTAGAAAAGCGAGAGCCCAATCCAGCCCGAGCCCGCGGGCCTCTCCAACTTTCAAGTCCAGCCTTGTTGAAGACTTTGAGGGCACGGGCCTTGCCGCCCGGGGCGTCGTAGGCCATGCGACTGATAGACGGGTTTCTTTTGCACAAGTTTTATTCTGGTTATGTGTGTGTTTTTTTATAACTTTCTTGGTTCTACTTATTCGCTCTATTCCAAAATAAATGTTTATTTTTTAAAAAAATTGTGTAAAAGTAAATGTCTATTTTGTAATGAAGTTACCAAATTCATTTTTGTCAACTAGTATCTCCCAATATGCATTTGTAATACTATAAGGTGGACAACAAAAATATTTATGTATATACTATTAAAATGACTTAAAAATCAATTTTCTTCATTTCCTTGAAAATCACAAATATATGTCCATTCGAAAATAAGATATTTTGGAACATAGAGAGTATAATTATAAATCAAGGAACTAATGAACAAGCGCCGATTAGAATTGATCCTTTTCCTACTAATGCAGGATTTTAAGGGTATGTCCTTCTTGCAAGATTTATGAATTTTAGTTTGTAATTTTTTATTTTCCCTCTTTGGTTCCATCAACTTTTCTTTATCTCTCTCTTACATTTTTTTTTTCAATCATTACAAGACAAAAATCTAAAATTCAAAATTTAAAGTTTAAATCTCATGCCAAACACAACCTAAGAGCTTTAAATATTTTTATTTTTTAGTTTAGTTTTATACTCTCCCATTCCACTCAAAAAGTCTATTTTCGAAAAGTCTAAAACTATATATAAATATTATTAGAGTATAGTCAACATATATATATATATATATCACATTTTGATGATGAAGTTAAAGTTTATGTAAGCAAAGGTATATTAAAAAATATGATCACTTAAAGTAAACACATCATGAAATAAAATAGTGAATTTTTTGCCTGAAGCAGAGAAAATATTAAAGATGCTTACTGTGCTATGGAAATGAAATTTTTATATGAAACAAATTAAAATTCGGGTGATAAAATATTGTGTTTACAGAAAATATAAAAGACAGAACACATTAAAATGCTATACTTCTTCCGTATTGAAAAAATAATTTAAATAATTATCAATATGACTAATTTCTAAATAATTCTGCATTTATTACAGTTATTTATTTAATTAAAGAAAATAAAACAAAAAAATTACTATAAAACACGTGTACGAGCACTCTCGTAGACGCCCGAGGTTTTAGAAACGTTCTCACACAGTCACTCGCGTACACACGTGCAAGGGTCGCTTTGGCAAAAACCCTCACTCTCCCCCTCACCCCGTTCCACTTTCTCACACAGTTATTCTCCATGAAGTTCCTCCGTACTATCTCCGGTTCGTCCCAATTCCCAAACTCATATTCATAGCGGGCGGAGCGAGATAGAGACATAGATTCGTTGTTCATGTTTTCAATCAAACTAATCGAAAATTTCTTCATTTGCTTTCTTGCAGTGATCCGCCGTTCTTCGTCGTCGCTGCTTCGACCCTCGACCGCCGGCACTATGCCGTTTCCGCAGAAGACTACGACAAGAGGAATTACGCCAACAATGTCGCTGAGTACACCACCGTCATTGGCTCTCTCAACGCTCAACGGAGGTCTCTCCTCTCCTCCACGTATTTTCGCAAGCACCTTGTGTGCGTATTGTTTTGTGCACTACTAAGCATTAGCATTTTCTCAAGCGTGTGTGTATGTGTTTCTATCGTTTTGTGTATTATTAGGCATTATTTATTGAGAGATGTGTATGAGGATATGATGCTGGATGGGGTCAAACCAGAGCGAGATACATTCCATTCATTGATCGCTGGTACAATGAAAGGGGCTCGCTTGCAGGACGCTTTTTTCTTCCGCGATCAAATGAAATCCATGGGTTTAGTTCCTGATGTATGTTAATTCTTCATTTTCCATTTTTCATTTTGTTTTCGCAGCTAATTCCGATTGATCGTATCTTTGAGTTTTTAGCAGACATTTAAACCTACTACACTTAAACATCATATAAACTATGTAGTTGAAAACAACAGGTTCCCTTATAAACAAGTTTTACATAGCTACTTTACGTTTCCTTTAGTTTCAACTTTTGTACTCCCAACATTCCATTCATAGTCATACACCTCCAGCCCTTTTGGAATCAGCCATTCAAATTGCTTAGAAAATTTCGTTCACAGTGCTAATTAAGTTCCAACATTACCCCTCATTGATAAAATAAACAAGTTAAATAGAACAAAAATACTGGTTATAATGCTTACTTCCAACTTAATGTTTTGACTTTTGACCCTTCAAATGGGGACTCTTTGAGTGCAACAAAGGGAGTACATGGTTTCTGCAGCTTTTTATGATTCAGAATGATGTGCATGTGTTTGTTAGAGTTTGAAGTACTTCTGTCTGTTTCACTTGAAGAGTAGTGCTTTGTTTTCTTTGTGATGTTTGGCGTAAAGCGTCTCATTTCAATAAATAAAAATGCAATTCCTCTTATGTTCTAACTTTGCCCATCATATATGAAATGAAACAAGTTTGGCACAACAAATATTGTTGTTATAATAGTTATTATTATTACGCTACTAGGGGCACTACTACCTCTCAAGTGTTTGACATTTCAAACTTGGACTCTTTGAGTGGAACGATGAGAATATAAATGACTGGCTGCTCTTTCCAACTATAGCTCTTTATTATTCCGCTAAAAAGTCCATTTAACATCTTTAAACATCACCTTGGGCATATATCAAACAGTATTCAATGTACATTTATTGTTATTTAGGTAATAAAATTTCAATCATTAAAAACCTACATTGAAAATACTAACTGCAACTCTTGTACTCCTTCTCTCAGAGAATTTTAGTTTCCTATTCAAAGTCAATCGGACCACTCTCTGGATTGACATTTAACATATTTATTAAGTAATTGAAAATAAAATTATAACCTTGATAAAGCTCACTAAGAGTACGAAAAATCACGTGTTTTATACTTTTGGAAGAAATAAGTTAAGTCACGACAAATTTTCATTTGAAGAATATCAAATTGACTTTAAAAAGTCAATAAGGGACTATAATTTTGGTAAGGAGGGATTGGTGAATGGATGATGAAAGCTTCAAGTTTTAGGGGGCGTTTCTAGGAAAGAGGCAAGAACGTTGGCGTGAAATTTTGTTTGTGAAAGAGATGAACACCTCAGGGAAGTTTATCAAGGTGGGGGTGTTAGGCAGAGGTAGCGTCAGATGGATCTTAATACCTAAGATAGTGGCGGATTTATGGTGGCCGAAGGATTAAAAGATTTATCTCAAAGGTTATCAAGGTGGGGGTGTTAGGCAGAGGTAGCGTCAGATGGATCTTAATATCTGAGATACTGGTGGATTTATGGTGGCCGGAAGGATTAAAAGATTTATCTCAAAGGTCAAGCCTGGCCATTCCTAGAGGTAGCCAAAATTCCTCCTTGACCGGACTTAGACATCAAAACCGTGTCCTTGCTGCGAAGTCTTCGGTTGTTGACTTTGTGGAAGAGGAAGATTCTTGTGAAGAGTCCTTGAGGTATTTGGAGAGGTATTTGGTTGGGAGAGTGAGTCACCTTGATTACCCAATTCTACGAAAGGTGAAGTTTAGCAATGGGTAGATCATAAATGGAAACAGTAGGTGGTGTTAGGGTGGTGGATATGAGTGGCAAATATTTCTTGTTCGTATTTTCGTCTAGGGAGGAAGGAGATTGAATTTGGAAAAACAATAATTGGGTAGTTAACCAGCGTACTTTGTTCTTGGATCGATGGAATCCCGTGGGTTACTGCCACCGAGAGGGACAAAAACCCCAGGAAGATTGGGTGAGGGCGCTGGGTTTGCCATTGCACTTGTGGGGTCAAAAGGTGTACCAGAAAATTGATAATTTTTTTGGGGGTTTTATTGGGGTGGATGAAGCTACAAAGGGTAGAAGTGACTTGCGATGGGCTAGAATTTTAGTCCGTTAGTCATCCACAATTCCTTGGAATGTTCGAATTGACGTTGGAGGTAGGATTTTCGAAGTCCCTATATGGTAGAGACCGCTCCGTTCTGTAAGTCGTGGTCATAAGGCGGCGAAGGGTTCGAAAGAGATGAGGGAGATGCGTGTGCTCCACGCTCGAGGAACGGGTGTGAAGGATAGCTTCAGGAGGGGCCCAAGGGAAGCAGTTGACATTTGGTGGAGCTCGTAGGGCATGTGGAATGGCAGAGGTTCAAAATTTGCATTTGGGAAACGTAACAGCATCGCTTCCAAGGATAGGAAATGGGTTATACGAAGTGGGCCGAATTCATGTTATGGTTTAAGCGCTGGGCATGCGCTGATCTGAAGCCCAATGGATTATGCTCGGGCGAAGTTCAAACATAAGGAGAAAGGCATGGACTCGGTTAGTGGAAAAGGAAATGGGCCTATGGGCAATATTTCTGGCTGTTTCCCTTGGCTTTTATGGACCCGAGGAAGACAGATAATTCGTCGCTTGCAAATATTGCTAAGGATAAGCAGGGAGAGTCGTTTGAGGGTGAAGTTTCTCACCTATCGTCGTCGAGTTCAGAACAAGGGGAGGAGATGATGGATTGCGTAGGAATATTCGTCAGGGGGAATGAGGGTTGTGAGAAGAGGTATTCGAAGGGCGAGACATCTAGGGACAGATTCGAAAATCCTAGGACATCTTTCGAAGCAATAGGTGTTTCAGAAGAATCTGCTTTCAGCCGGAGAATACTCGTTTCGTTCTTAGGTAAAGTATAATGGTGGGGAGGTGACTGATAAATCTATAATTCCAATGGACGACGAAGTCATTTTGTGCTCCTCTCTAGCTGTGGTGAAACCATTTGAACCGACTAGTCTAGAGTTGGTGTTAAGTGGGGACGCTGAAGAGAAGGTGTCAGAATGGGTGAAGAAGAGAGCTAAAAGGTTTGGGAACTTTCTTGGGGTTTCTTGTGCTAGTTTTGAAGACAAGATTTTTGATTTGTTGATGGATATTGAAAAGAATCGTCGAACGTCGAAAAGAGGCAAGAGTGGAAATCGGGGAAAAGGTCGGGCCAAATGTAGCCGGGAATTGAAATAGTTATGTGCCAATCTTAACTTCGATCACATGGGAAGAAGGGAGGGGTTTGGCACGAGGGGAAGAACATTGAGTTAATTATGCATCTAAAAATTATCTCTTGGAACGTGTTGATTTTAAATGATAGAGTGAAAAGGCAGGCTATTAAGGCTTCGTTGAGGAGGTGGAAGCCTCATGTGATCTGTCTCCAAGAAACTAAAATGGAGAGAATGGATAGACGGGTGATTAATAGTGTGGGAGGAGGGAGTGGGTTGAGTGGGAACATTTGGGTTCGGAGGGTCCGGAGGAGGTGTTCTTGTGATGTGGGACAATAGAGTATTTTCCGAATGGGAACGATGGTGGGTGTCCACTCGGTGTTTTGCCTCTTGAAAATGATCAAGAATGACTAAGTGTGGATTTTTACGGGAGTTTATGGTCCTTGGTCGCACCCGTCAACTGGACTTGTGGGGGAATTATAATTAGAGGTTGAATTATCCTTGGTGTATCGGGGGATTTTAATGCGATCCGATTCCCTCACAAACGAACAGGGGCTTCCTTGTTCTCTCATGCTATGGTGGAATTTAATGAGTTCATTAATGACGAGGAATTGGTGGATTTACCGTTAACCGGGGATTGTTTTACGTGGTTTAGAAATGGAGATCGTCGACAATGTTCAAGGATTGATAGGTTCTTGGTGTCTTCGATTGGGAGGATTGTTTTGGTGGGCCGAGCTAGTCTGTCTCTCAAGGTTGATTTCACCATGTTCCAATTTTGCTCAAGTGTGGAGTAATCAAAGGGAAATCACCGTTTAGATTTGATAATATGTGGCTTCGGGATCGGGATTTTGGAGTGGATGACGAATAAGTGGGATTCGTATGAGGTGGTCAGAGACCCTAATTTTCGATTAGCTAGGAGGTTAAGAATGCTAAAGGAGGATTTAAAAAAGTGGAATAAGGAAGTGTTTGGGAACATTGATATCAAGATTCAACAAGCTTCAGAAGAGGTTAAAAGATTAGATGCTAATGAAGGTGAAGGCCTGATGAGTAGTGTTGAGATGAATTGTCGAGTAGTAGTGAAGGAGGAATTAAGGAGAGCTTTGGTGCATGAGGAAACATGTTAGAGGCAAAAATCGCGGGTGCAATGGTTGAAGGAAGGAGACAATAACACGAAGTTTTTCCATCGGATGGCCAATGTTCATAGGGCTGCTAAGATTTGAAGAGTAAGGATTGATGGCTTTATTTTAGAGGACTTAGACAAAGATTAAGGAAGAGATTGTGGGGTTTTATCAACGGTTGTACTCGGAGGATAGAGATTGGAGGCCTACATTAGATGGGTTGGATTTCAAACATCTTGAGTCGGTTAATAGAAACTCCTTAGAGGAGCCGTTTCTTGAGGAGGAAGTTCTCACAACTTTACGTGGCATGAGCGGGGACAAAGCTTCGGTCCAGATGGTTTTTCGATGGCCTTTTTTGAGGTGCTTAAGGCTGACATCATGAGAGTTTTTCACTATTTCTTTGAGAATAATTGTTTTGAGAAGAGTTTTAATGCCACGTTTATCACTCTAATCCCGAAGAAAAAAAGAGCCGAGGACATCAAGGATTTTAGACCCATTAGCTTGATTGGGGGTGTTTACAAGCTGATTGCTAAAATGTTGTCGCATCGGCTGAGGAGGGTAGTTGGTAAGGTGGTTTTGGAGTCGCAACATGCCTTTGTGGGGGAGCGTCAAATTCTAGATGCGTCGTTGATTGCCAATGAATCCGTGGACGCTAGGTTGAGGTGTGGTGATCTAGGGTTAGTTTGTAAACTTGATATTGAAAAGGCTTACAACCATGTCAATTGGGACTTCTTGTTTTGTATACTATCTAGACTGGGGTTTGGAGATAAATGGAGGGTGTGGATAAGATTTTGCATTTCATCGGTAAGATTTTCAGTTATGATGAATGGAGAGCTTGCGGGTTCTTTTCTAGCTCTAGAGGGCTGTGCCAAGGCAACCCTTTATCCCCATTTTTGTTTATTTTGGTCATGGAAGCGTTGAGCCATCTCTTGGATAAGGTAGTCGTGAGAGGTTTTATTCGTGGGTTTAATTTGGGTTAGGTGGGTGACTCGGCGGTGTCTGTGTCTCATTTGTTATTTGCGGAAGATACTTTGGTATTTTGTGATGCTAAATTCGCTCAGTTGGGTTATCTAAGGTTGGTTTTGTTGTATTTCCAAGCGGCGACATGGCTAAGGATTACTATTGCTAAGAGCGAGATTATGCCAGTTGGGAATGTGGGGAATGTTGGGGAGTTGACTGTTTTTTTTGGTACAAAGTGGCATACCTTCCCTCTACCTACCTTGGCCTGCCGTTAGGAGCTTCCTTCAAGAGTAAAGCTATTTGGAACCCAATTATAGAGTGGTTTGAGAATAGGTTGGCAGGTTGGAAGAGACAGTTACTCTTGAAAGGTGGGCGACTTACGTTAATCTGAAGCACCCTCTCTAATTTGCCTACGTTTTTTATGTCTATTCTTATTATTCCTTCTTCAGTAGCGAGAATGTTATAGTAGTTAGAGAGGGATTTTTTGTGGGAGGGTTCTATGGACGAGTGAAAGTATCACTTAATCAAATGGGACACAGTCTATTCCAGTTTGGAAGATGGAGGGCTTGAGATTAAAAATCTTAAAACCTTTAATTCAGCTTTAATGGGTAAGAGGCTCCGGAGGTTTATGACGGACAAAGAGGCCTTGTGGAAGAAAGTGGTTTTGAGTAAGTATGGTGTAAATCCTCATCCGTGGTATCCCAAGGAAGTACGTTGTTCTCGTGGAGTACGGATGTGGAAAGGGATTTGAAAAGGGTGGAATCTGTTCAAAAGATGTATTTCCTTCGAAATTGGAACCGGTGGTTCAGTTCGCTTCTGGAAGGATAAGTGGTGTGGAGATATGAAGCTGTCGCGAGCATTTCCAATGTTATTTAATTTTGCAGCCAATAAGGAAGTCAAGGTCAGTTCAGTTCTCCAAGCGAATGGGGATTGTGTTGTGTAGAGCCCTTGCTTTTGAAGACAACCTCATGATTGGGAAGTAAATTTCCTTCGGCAGTTTTTGAGCTTCGCTATGGTTATAAGTTTAATCCAATGGAGATGACAGAGTCACTTGGCAGGGTCTAAGAATGGCAGCTTTTTGGTTAGATCGTACTACAAGGATATTGTGATCGCTAGGAGGAATGACTTTCCGTGGATGACAATTTGGAAGACTAAGGCTCCGATCATAGTTGCTGTGTTTGCCTACGAAGTAGTGACTGGAGCTATCCTTACCGGTGATAACTTGCGGGCTCGAAAGAAGATGTACACTAATTGGTGTTATACGTGCAAAGGGGATGGAGAGAGTGTTGATCACTTGTTAGTGCACCGTCCAGTTGGTAGGGTTTTGTGGAATTTTGTGTTTAGTTTATGCCACATTTCCTGGTTTATGCCATGTTCTGTCAGGGAGCTTTTTCTAGCTTGGTCTCTATACAAGCGGAAAAGAAGGAATTGTATTTGGGATACTGCCCTGTTAGGAGTGTGTTGGATTATTTGGGGTGAAAGGAACCGAAGGGCTTTTGAGAATGTAGAGACAAGCACAAACAGGTTGAAGGAACGTATTCTTCAGACTTTGTTTTTGTTTTTTTGGTGTACTGAGATGGCATCCTCTTCTGCGAATTCTTTTGTGGAATTTGTGAATAGCTTTAAAATGGTTTAGTCTATTTTTGTTAGTATACTTCCTATGTACAAATGACGCGTACCTGTTTCGACGCTTTGTCTATATACTCTTATTACTTATAAAAAAAAAAGAGGGATTAGTTTTTTAAATACAAGTACATTGATACAATTCTTTTGTCAAACTTTAATCAAGTTGAACAAAAAAAAGTCAAGATTTGACTCATTACGTCGAACGGAGGAAGTACATTATTTCTTGTTAGCCGGATATTAATAGATCCCCAGTAGATGATATCAGATAAATCCATTTAAATCAGCTATGACCCATAGTTGTGGGTTTTTATGTGTTCTTGAGCTACATATGCAAATTGAAACAATAAGAGCATTAAAATGACTGCCTAACATATTTAAAAGCAGATGCTGTTATTCTCTCCACCCAAAATAAGTCTTTTTAATTTGTCACACAAGTTAAGGAGGGTGGTGTTTAAGCACTTTTACTAGAACATATACATGAATGCCGTTAGTGTTCAAATTATAGCATTGCAAGTGGATATTGAGACATGATAGTTGGCATAGGTGAATGTAGTAAATTCATAGAAAAAAGGTCACTCATTTTTGGACAAGAAATTTTTTAAAAGGGACACCATTTTTAGGCGGCGGGATTTTATCAAATTTTGGCCACCGTTTACTTTTGAGGAGAAAATTATTCTTGCTCGCGAGAGATAATTGTGATCACAATAACCTTCTTTTGTTTCTGCACTCAAATCGCTATAGTCATACAGATTTAGGTATACGACTATATAATCTTTCCTCTGGAGTGAGCTAGAAACCCAATTAATCCTTGTCAATCAAATTGGTTTTATCGCCGGAATTTGGGACTTCAGCTGTTGAGAGAAACAAATCATCTTTTTCTTCAGTCTAACTTGCACTCATGGCTTATTAAGTTACTTGTTTTGCTTGAATCCACTTTGAGTTTTGGTCTTACTGTGGAATGTTATTCTTTTATGCAATAGGTTGCATTATACAACTTCTTGATCTCAACCTGTGGGAAATGCCAGAACTCTGATGAAGCAACCCGGGTATGTTTCTTTCGAGGTTTACCATACCTAATTAGAGAATGGCATCCTCCCTATTTTATTATTTTGAATTTGTACTTTCCTAACTATCTATTCTCACTTTGATTGAAGATATTTGAAGAAATGAAGAAACTTGACGTAAAGCCAACTGGGCAAACATTTATATGTCTACTGAATGCATATGCTGCCGCTGGCCAGTTAGACCGAGTGTATGCCATTTATTATGCTGTTTACATTTGATTTTTACCCCTTATTTATATCTTGTTATTATGCAGCACTTGGATTGTACTGATACATTCATTATGTTTAGTTGAAACTGTGGATTTGGATTGTTTTCAATCCATCTAACCTTTTATATCATTTTGGGTTTTGATAAGCATTGGTTCATATCACCATTTGTTGAAGCTGCTTCTGGTCTTTCCATCATATCGTCATGTGGGTTCTTTTGCTTTCAAAAGCAGACGATCTCTCTCTCTCTCTCTCTCTCTCTCTCTCTCTCTCTCACACACACACACACACACAGCGCTTATGACTGCTCTACTGAATCTGCTAACTCCAGCTGTCACTTAATAGGAAACCTGAAATAATTGCTGGATCTTGTTCCTCTAATGTTGTAGGTATGCAATTGTGCGTGATATGACTTCATTTGGTCTTGGTTTGAACAAGTTCTGCTATGCAGGGCTTATAGCTGCACATAAGAACAAGATACCACTTGCCAATGATACAGCTGACAAAGTAAGAAATAAATGCATCTACAATACATCTTTAAGTACTAGGTTCCTTCTGTTTTCCCAAATATCTATTAAGTTTCTCTGTCCATTGAAAAGATTTTAGAGCTAGTTGAGCAGTCCAAGGGATGGTCATCAGTAGAAGCATCAAATGACAATGCTGAAAATGTTATGATGGCTATTTCCGAGGAAGAGTTGTATAATATTCCCACTGCAGAATATGTTTACCGACGGGGTGTTATTGGTAGGGCGTTAACTGTATATCATGTAGCATCCCATGCTTTTGCAGACTTCAGGAATGTAAAGGTACATCTCAATCTTTAAGATATGATCTTATAGCTATATTTTCTTTTTTCTTGATCTAGTATCACCACATGAACCCATTATCCATACCTTCTTTTAGTGTTAACAAAATATTGGCCTTACAGCATGTACTTGGTTGGAATGCATTGTGGCACTGATATTAAGACTAGTATTAGTCAGATTGACCACCTCAGCATGGACCAGCTCATGAAACAACTTGATGTGTTCACGAGACGACTTGCTTCCCTGACATGGCGTGTTGTCTATCTAATTTTGTTTTAATTGCTATATTTTTTATTCTATGTTTGTAGGGGGGAGGGATTTAATGGGTTATTTTGGTTCTCCTTAATATATATATATATATATATTTTTACCAAGTACTGTTGTGATAAACAATTTCACAACTGTTGTATTCCTGATGCAGCGATGCAACATTTATAAAATATTTTGAACTAGAAAATGGTTTGCCTTCACAATGCACAAGTTTTGCTGCTTAAAAGCTTTCATTCCTATTTTTCTAAAATATGTTGAACCTCTATCTAGTATGTAATGATCTTGACCAATTTTTGGTTAGGAATGGCTTAACCAGCTTGTCTCACTGCATCATAACACTACGGCCATTGCCTATATTTTTTTGAGTCATGATTGCGTTGTTTGGATGAATGGAACAGTAGTTTTCTGGTTGTCTATAAGGAAATATGACATCATTATCATCTCTATGTTGGATAATGAGTTCTACAGATTTAGAATTTTGTTACCTGACCTACTTCTTTTTCGTATTGTTTATGTTTTTTTGTTTCTTGTTATCTCTTTTCTGAAGCCTCAGTATCTTCGTTTGTTTAAGCAGCTTTCATTCTTTGTTCCTTTGCAATTAGGCCTGTCAATGGATCGGATATGCATCCGATATGGGTGTTATCCAAATCCGATCCAAAATTTTAAATCGTCAGCCCGATACGATCCATTAACCCAACGAGTCTAACTTTAATCAATCCATGTTCGAATATGTTACTAGTCTGAATATTCGAGTAGATATCCGATCTGATCTGAAAATGCTAGGAAATAGATAAAAGAAGAAGGAATGTATATGTTGCGATGCTTATCTTAAATTTGTTAATTGATACCAATTGGTTAGACTTGTGAGAGTATAAGAAGAGTAACTAATGAAAAAGAATGGACCTACCTTGGAATTTGGAAGAAGCTTACTGTATATCAACTCTGGAAGATGAATTACATTGCTTAGGATGATGGGTCAACCAGAAAGTAGAATAAATATACATACTTCCTGGAGCATCTTTAATGGGGGAGATGGAGATTTGCTCGGATAAAAAATGGCTGGGGGCATGGGAAAGTGAGAATACTCGTTATACATGCTATGTGGTACATAGAAGATAACAGTAATAGGAGGTTTTTCGGATCGGGTCCTTAAAGGATCGGATACGAGTAAATCCAAATTCGATCCGCTAAGTTTATAGTTTATCAGATTCGGATAACCGGATCGGCTTTGTTGTTCCATATCCGGATTTTTGCCTCGTGTTCCGATGGGATTCGGCAACAATCTTATCCATTTACAGGCCTAGTTGCAATATATGGCGGATCTCAGTTGTGCTTTTGTTACATATAAAAAGTAAGTATAAACTGCAGTGGGGTGTTTGTATATTAGTTCTCTTCATATTCAGGAAGATAGGTAACTTGACCCCATTGAGAAAACAAATGAATTATTCATACAGAAGAGATAGGCACCACGTTTGAGTTTTCTTTTAGTCTTTTTCCTAATTTATAGAAGGATCAATTGAGAGGACATCACACAAGATTTGGTGACCTGAGACATAGGAATTAGGAGCACAGTTGATTAGAGTGTCCAGCTTGAAGCAAAGTGAATCGACCACTAAGAAGAACAGAATTATGTTGCATCTAGGCTTCTTTGTGTTTGTTCTATTAATTTCATCTGGGCCAAAATAACAAAGTCCTGACTAAACTTATCACATTTTTGCAATTTGCTCTTATCATTTTTTAATGTGCTCAGTCAATTGGTCACCTTTTTGCCATGTGTTCACATTTTGGACAGAACTCGTAAAGACTTGAGAGAAGTCGATCACATGATCTCATCTGATTGACATATGGCTATTTAATCTGACTCGATGATGACGTGGCAGTAACTGAGTATGAGCGGTATAAATGACGACTTTTTCGGTCATGTGATATATATGTGTTCCCCGCCTTACCCGAATTAATTAAATTAAAGCAGTAAGCAGATCACAATAATTTAATGAGCCAAGCCCTGTTGAATATTCAGCTAAAAATAAGGCAGCCAAGCTCGAACACTGAAAGCTCAACCGTACGTGACTCGTTTGCAGCTACACATGCAATTTTATATTCCTATGGAGCACGCACGCATCTCTCTTATGTGCTTAAGGTCAAGGTCACCCTCAAGGTCAAAGCTTATGAGAAGGCTGCTTCCTTTTAGATCCCAAACCTTAGAACTTGACGAAATAGTATCATGAGGGAGCAATGATCTCGTCTTTCATCAGAAATAGTGTGCCTATGTTACAAAACGTTGTCTGCTCAAGCAAAGCTAATAAATATTCTTCTGGTCGACTATTAGGTGATAGCTACTTCCGGTTGTATACCAAACCTAAGATATGTATTTGAAAAATCTGAATTATTCATTACGCAAGTGAAAATCCTTTCTTTAATAGCATACTTTCTCTAAAAATGTTGCCAATACAAGGCTAAGAATGGCTTGTATTGTAAAAGTGTATTGAAATAGGGGGCTGGGGCCCGGGTTCATGGCTTTTGATGACACATAATAATTGTTTGATGACACATAATAATTGATAGTGATGCAATCAGAATCTTTTCATCTTCAGTGACCTCGAAAGCTTGACGATTACATAGAAATTCTTCAGTAAGATGTAATTTTGCATCACCATTGTAATTCTTCATCATAAAGCATTTCCATGTAATTTTACATCACCATTGTAACCTATTCTTTGTTGTCGCGTTTCAGTTACCTTTTTCAACCGGAGATGTTCTTCTCAAAATCCATTCCATTTAACCAAATATGTATCTTCTGCACAGTCCACTCCCCTCCCCTGTCCACTCTAATATCCAAAGTGAAGATGAACAATAGAATCAAAATTTAAGTCCCACCTATTTCGCCAAATTGTCTATTGACAATATAAATTACTGAAATTTGGTTACTTCGTAACATAATTACAAATATCTAAAGCCAAGAAAGATAACTTAATTAGAATCTAATAATAGTCAACGAGGCATCCACACGAAAGCTGCTAACTAGAATTCAATTATGTTAAGGTCATTTTATGTTCTATCTTAACTACTCGTATGAGTTAAAGGATAGTTGAGATCTTAATTTGTATTTGATGTCTTGGGATTCTACATAAACATCGATGTAACCAATTCTGATTATCATTGCTTAGATTGCTAGAGAATATTTGTATTACATGGTTGATGCATATGTGTGGGAAATATTTGAATTTTTTGGCTCTTCATTTGAATAAAGATTATGGTAGGTTCTTATAATTCCCCTCAGAGGCCAATTGAAGGCCTACCTCAAGGAGAGAAAGCCTTTAATCTATAAGGTCATTCATGAGCTAGAACCGATGGAATTGAAAAGTTTGGGTATCCTCATCTTTCTAAAAACAGCGGGTCGGGTCCTTAAGACAATTGGACAACTATAACTAAGATTGAAGGCCTTGACACCACTCAGTCATATTTCTGACGCAAGGACTGAACTGCCGAGGTACTTTCCCTTCTGATTAGTTAGGCCACCTTGTTACTAAGCGCAATAAGGAAGGGATCTCAGCAGGGAATACGAAGCTTGCTTAAAGCCAACTCACTCTCTTACCATTCCGGGCAGTGTATGTGCCCTTTGCCAATCTAACGATCTTCGATCGACACTTTTCTGAAAAGTCTAATCGAACGCTCAAACAGCTTTGTCCTTTCCACTTGATAGCCATTGTTGCAAAATTGCCCAACGTAAGATTTCTCAATGCAATCGAAATCGAATCATCCGAAACTAGACGCACTCTCTTTTCATTGAAGATCTGGGAATTCTCTCCTCTTTGGCATAGTCTCTGTCAGGAAGATATTCTACAAGCAGGCGTTTCGTTCCATTTATAGTTCCTTTATATGCAGTTAATGATTAAGAATGTAATCTTGTTCTTGGGAGGATAGATGGTGGAATGGGTCTATAATATATAATGTGTGTTAACCAATCAAACTTGGATTTGTAGCAAAAATCCATGCCCTGGGCTTGGGGATGGTGTCATACTCATCCTCCCACCCCAGCATATGCACAAAATTACTAACATTTTGTTGACCTAAGTTATGTTGAATCTGTAATATTGCAAAATTGCCCTTCAGGGACAGCCAGGCATATGGAACATAGAATCGGGCAGCCCTTACCTGGACTTCTTAACTTCTCTTTTCTTCCTTTTGAGGCTTTGTTCAGAGCATGCATAGACTGCTTGAGCATATTCATCTGGTAAGATCCCCTGTTGACTTAGTATGCTTATTCATGTTGCAGGCAATGGAAGCACTTCAGGAGATGCTACAGAGGGATGGTAAAACTCCCGATGTCTTCATATTGATGCAAATCATGAGGTATTTGTTGTGATTTCTGTTATACTTGTTTTTAATCGAGCTTCGAGATTTGTACATCAAAGAATGTGAGTAGGTTTAATTTGAGTATACGTGTTTCTTAATGCAATCTGTGATTTTCTAGAAGAGGAAAATATATCTTGCTCAGTTCGATCTGCTATCTGAATAGGAAATAAATTAGTTTATCATAGTTACGAATTAAGATGGTGTCTTTAGTGCAAGACTTTTTTGTTCTTCCTTTTCTTTGTAAGAATTAAATATAGGATATTACTCTCAAAGAGAGAGATAATGGAAAAAGGATGTAGACCCTTAGTAGTTTTAGGGAGCTAGATGGGGGATACCTTGGGAAACCAAAAAAAAAGGAAAAATAGAAAAAAAGGAGAGACCTAGATGGTTGTATTAGATGATGTATAGGAATGTGTCTTCAACAATTCTTCTTGTTCAAATTTACTGTAAGATGCATTTGCCACTGTTTTCTTTCCCTTTTTCTTTCCACCTTTGTATATAAAGAACAAAAAGTAGAACTCCATATAATTAGCAAGTGAATGGAGGGAAGCGTCCGTAACGCTCAATCTTGATGAGTGGCTGATCTTGTAGCTTGATGATAGCACTATCTCTGTGTTATTTCCCATGGTTTCAAAAGATTTTATATTGCTTCACTCGCTCATAATTTGCTTTACTCTTGCCTTTTGGCCAAAATTTTCATGCTTGACTGATTCATCCCCGCCTCTTTGGGGGCTAATCTAAGGGACGAGCGAGCTAGTCGGAGCTACGGTGGTTACAGTGTCAATTTTACTATTCCCCTTTGGAAGGCACTCATAACCTTACAATATAGTAGAGTTCTTACTATTCCCTCTAGCAGGCACTCATAACCTTGAAATTATTGTAGAATTTTGTCCTTGGTTATTGACTTCTATGCCTTTTACTGGAATCTGGTTTCTTATTCCATGTGTTTAGGTATGTCGGAAACTTCAACTGTAGTGTAAATTCCTTTGATCTGATTCGTCTTAAGAACTGGCTAGCCTTTGAGATTAAATTTGATCACACCTGGTGAAAAAGACACATATTACCTAATATTTTCTAGGCCTTTGGTTGTTTTGCTAATGACAAACACCTTTTTAATTTATGAACAGCACTTGAGAATAGGCTGCTAAGTTTGTTGGAAACTGTCAAGCTGAAGATAAGTCTGTCTGGAAGTCTGACATAATGGGCATCACTGTCACAGTGCCGTCCTACGAATGTTCTTACTAGCCTTCGACACTTGGGTAGGTAGTTGGGCCTATGATAGAGTACCCTTGCGATCAGGGGCCTAGGTCACCTACATATGTAATCTACTCATTTCAGAAGGACTAGAATAGCTACACTTGAGTTTGACTATGGAAAATCGTGGTTGACTGACTGATCTTAATTAAGCATAGGTGCAATCAGTTGTCACAATATGAACATACATGTTGCCTATGGAATATATGTAGGAGGAACTTTTCTATTGATTTTCTTGTGATGGATTCTGGTAACTGAGGTCCCATCTGGATACTTCTGTAAACTATTTTGTTAAACTGTTTTTAAGCAGTTACTTTGTGAACAACTTTTTGGAATTTTCTGTCTGAATACATGGTAGATTACCTTTTTATTTTTAATACTTGAGGGTCTTTAACACTTGATAACTTGTGTTTAAATTTTTGGTAAATTACACCACACGTGCCACTACTATTGCCCCCATTTGGGATTCGTCCCTGTATGAAAATTTGCAAAAATTAGCTCCTTGTACCTTCTAAATCAAATGTAATTGGTCCTTTCGTCAACTTTCATCCAAATCGAGCTGTTAAGTTCAAACATGTGCACATCACGTGAGTCTTTATGAGGGCAAGATGGTCAAATTCACTCTAGTA
Source organism: Platycodon grandiflorus (assembly GCA_016624345.1). Taxonomy (NCBI): domain Eukaryota; kingdom Viridiplantae; phylum Streptophyta; class Magnoliopsida; order Asterales; family Campanulaceae; genus Platycodon; species Platycodon grandiflorus. The sequence goes on from CM028365.1 coordinate 49,926,544, forward strand.
GCAAAATTATGGATCCAATTGTAATTGCCAATAAAATTGAAGGGGTTAAAGTTGGCAACATGAAAACCTGTCATCATTAACCTTCGGTTGGGGAAACCGTAATTTCTTTGTTCCAGAGCTTCCCTTTCCAAAGGTCGAAGACCCAGTCTCAATCAAAAGCGGAGAGGTGAACAACATTTAAAATGCCATGGACACTCTATCCACAACTTGACAGCAAACCCTCACCCGAAAACAATTTTGAGTCAAATTTTGATGATTGTCTCAAAATTTCACAAGACAAATAGATAGCAAAAAATCTCCAAGGATTTGATTTTGATTTTTTCATCACTTGACTCACTTGTAACTAACCAATTTACGTCCAAATTGAGAAAAATAAAAAAGGTTGTGCCTACTGGCTTTAACCTACAATAATTGGGTTCTGTAATTTGTAATGGTAGAGTAAAGGTATTGGTTTGTTTACGAAAACTATTGTTGTTAGTGGTCTATTAATTTGGCACAACTGTGATCAAGACGCTGAGATCGATTTGGGTCTCTCTTGAATGGAAATTGGGAGTCCACCATTGGTGAATCTCTTTTAGATGGTCTCTCAGTAAGAGTATAATAAACCCATATTTTATGGGCAGATTCAAATCTTCAACTTGTCATCAAAACCCTCCATCATTAAAACAGACCGACGCTTCCGCCATGAACATTGATGGTGCAGATTAGGTCCCAAATGCTGCTTGTTGCATCCATTCATCTAGCTATTGAATCCAAGCACAGTCTGGACCTCAAGAATGAAAATTCTCATAACCAAGCTAAGCGCTACTGGATTCCAAATCCCAATGGCGTTGATGGCAGTGGGCGGTGGCGTTGGGTTCAAGCTCATAAAAGTTTTTTCCATCCTTTTTTTTTTTTTGTCCTTTTTACTTTGGGTGAATGGGGAAAGACTGGAGAATACTTTTTGTATATTTTTATATGTAATTAATTACTTTTTTTTGAAAACTGTTATCAATGGTCATTCTATTAATGATGGTTACTAGTTTTGGCCTTAGAAATTGCCTTGTGATTTTGGACATGTTTGAACTCAATGGCTGAATTTGGATGGAAGGACCAATTACATTTGATTTAGAAAGTACAAGGGGCTAATTTTTGCAAATTTTCGTACAGGGACAAGTCCCAAAAGGGGCGCAATAGTACAGGCACGAGTAGTATTGTTTGGCCTTAAATTTTGTAGGGTGTTTAACATTTGATAACTTGCGTTGCCCATTTACAAAGCAGTTTAAAATGCATAATTTACTCAGATCTGTGTGTATTTGTGTAGCACCTGACTTTCTCATACCTTCTAGTGGTTTCATCTTCAGGGTGTCCTCCAACATGGGTCCTTTGGTTGTTTCTTTCCGTTTATACCCTTGGAAAGTAGGACCTACTTAGTGGAATGTAGCTTGTAAATATTCTTAGACCAATTGCTTTATTTGTGTCTTCCTAGTGGTTTTGTGGTCATTTACAGCATTTTCGCTGGTTATACATATACTAGAATCAATAATACTATTTCTGTTCAGGTGCTACTTACATTCTGGAGACATTGATCGCAGTCTTAAAGTCTTTGAGGACTACATGAATTCAGGAAAGCCACCTATAACAGAACTATATACTGTGAGTTTCAAGACTATATTGTTTGTGTCAGACTAATAGTTACCATTTCTATCTGCTGTTTTACATATTTTTGTTGTGGCTTCTAACCCTTCTACATATTTTGACATGCCATTACTGATGTCAATACTGATTACTTTTACTATTCTAGCTTTAGTTTGAAATTGTATTTTAAGCCTTTGGGCAGCAGCATGGCTCCTTCATTTCATTGTGGGTGTCGTGGGTCGAAATCATGGAAACATGAAAAAAGCCCTGAGCAAGTGGGCATATAAGCGTGTATGATAACCCCGCTGACCCTGTAGTTGATGGGAGCCTGGTTTTCCGGCCTGTCCTTTTAGCATAATGGAATAGTGATCGTTTGTAAATATCCTTTTAAGGCTTTGAGTCCCTTGTTTTGCTATTGTTTAGCGAAGAAGTGCATGGCTCTTGGAGATGAACAGCCAGCTGTCTGAATGTGTGGCAGCTGAATGCCTATTAATTGTTTATTTTGAGCTTGTGTTTTGTTGGATCTGCACTAGTTTGCAGTTTTACTTTATGGCTGGTTGTGAGGATTATATATCGGTACTAAATTATGCCTGCAGACATTTGTAGAGGGAGCCATGGTTGGATACACACCGAAGGGAATGCAGCTTGCGCAAGAGACACTGGTAACCACAGCTGTTTCAAAGTTGGGTAAAAAAAATGATGTTGTGATTGTGCAAGTTCTCATTTTGTTTACTTACATTTTTTCAGGAAAAAATGATTTCTAGGAACATCTTCTTGTCCCCAAAAGTGGGCAGTGGTCTCCTCCTTGCAGCTGCTGGTGAAAAGGTAACTATACACATGTTGATAGTTTTGAAGAGACAAGCAACTTTTCCTCGCTTTCGCAGTTATATTTACTTCCAATCTCTGGGCCCATGATCTTCCCATGCTTATTTATGGTTTTATGATACTTGTTATGCAGACTGGTGGTTATACCGTTGCTAATCTAGTATGGGACATGTTGCAAGCTCGTAGAATTACTCCTTTTCTTCCTGCTGTTGAAGCATATTACAATGGCTTAAAGGTGAATCTCTATGCTTTAAGATTATGCTTCACTTGCCCTATGGGGCCGTCGCTTAGGAGCGTGGTAAAATACAACCCACGTCCCAAAATCAATTCACGATGGTTACATTTCTGGCTTTGCATGGATCCATTGGCGAGGGGCGGTTTGCGGGGACATGGGTTGGTCCAATATAACCCTGCTTTGGTAGCGTTTCCCCTTGGTATTAAAAAAAATCACAAAAAAGATAATACTTCATTTGAAGATTCATGCTTTTCTCTATTTGTTTTCTCACTGTTTTCAAAATGAATGAGAGAAAAGAGCTTCATTGAAAGATATACTCCCTCCATGACAAATTGTTTCATTTTCCTTTTTGTTGTCTCAAAAAAGTAGTTCCATTACCAAAAAAGGATATAATTTTAGTGCAATTTAAAGGAGGTAGAAGCAAGTAAACCTTTTTTTTACAGAGTGAGTAATAACAAGGCAGGCTTTCGGTAAAGATTTCGATTTAGCTTAAATCTTTTGGTTCAAAGGGTGAAGATGTATTTTCGTTATAGTTCAATTAGGAATTTCATCTTAGGGTGCTATATGCATTTTTATCCATTTGTTAAAAATGTGCCAGTCAATATAAATTAATAGGAAGGGAATGCATTTAATATCCTATAGTAAGTATGTCCCAAAAGACGAGCTCTACGTTGAAAGTGAAGATTTTAGGGTCCATTCTCCTTTGTGGTTTAGTGGCTTAGTTTGTGGTTTTGAACTTTCTCTCTGTTTGGTTGCACTAGCTTTCTCTCTATCTCCCTCTTACTTTTTCTTGAATCATTAATTTTATTTTATTTTTAAAAAGAACCCAAAACCAAGCCGTTAAATTGCAAAGCCAAACACATAAAAATCGACTTTCATACGTTTCCTAAAATTTGCTCTAATTTTATATCTCATTTTAAGCATGATCATGTTTCTGAAACGAAAGAATATTCTTAAAAGGTGATGAAAATTTATAGCTTAAATATCGAAATGAGACTTTCTTTGGGACAAACTGCAATGAAAAGCATCGTATGACTTTTTTATGGGACAGATGACCGACATAGCATATAGTTGATGCTATGTCTTGGTTATATCCAAGTAACCACTGCTTGGAATCTCATGTCGTGGTCAAGATTAGCCCTTACATTCCTGAATTCAATTTCTTTTTACTTTTTCTTTGAGATTGACATGTTTCTGATTTACTGAATCATTGTTATGGCTGATATGTTTTAAATGATAAATAGGGACGAGAGATACCAGCAGATGATCCACGACTAATGTTAGTCGCTCAGACTCATGAAAATTTGCGTCTAAGATTTGGAGCTGGAGCACCACCTGCATTTGGACGATCATAAGATGGAACAATGAAGAAATTATGGTTAATGGCTTGTTTCCAGTCAAGCTTTTGTTGTATCCTAGATTATCGAGGGAAAAATTTGAATAGCAAGTTCTTATATCTCTTTTTCAAGGTTGTCGTATTGTACTAGAGATAAGATTTTAGGCATATTGGATATGCCAAAATTTTGGTAGTAGCCAAAAGAATGCATGTTTCTCGTATTTGGAAATAATGGCTTCTGACTGTTGATGCATCTTTATTATTAAGTGCAAAGATCGCCCTTCCTTGCTCGTGTTAATATAGAGAGAAATTTCTTCTACTTAATTGTGGTCAGTTTTGGTGTTTCTCACCTTTTTCTAATAACCAGCCAACATTCATTCCATCAAAAGATGTTATGTATAACAGTTACTTAACAGGCCCCCCTTACCTTCGTTGTTCTTTTTGTAGTTTGCAAAATTTTTTTTTTTTTCTCTTACATTGGTCTCTCATTTTTTTCAAAAATTAATAAACTAGCCACTGCCCCCTTCAAGTCAACTACTTTCACTCCCTTCCGTCCATCGCTGCTTCTTCAATCTCGACAATTTTCCCTCTCCTCCGTTAATGTCGCACCTCCCTTCCTCAACCTTCCTGCTTATTGTAGAGGCGATTCCGAAATCTCCACCGCAAGCTGCCGTCGGTCACATCCACTCTCACTCTACTCCAACCCTGACAATACCGATTCAGATGTCAACTCGTTCCATTGACACTATTAACACGCCCTCGTCGCCAATCCGATTCATAATCCGTTGCTTGTCGATAAGGTAACAGCCTCTCTCTCTTCTTCTTTTCCGATCTCCAATAAAGATCTTTAATTGGGACGACAATTAGTTTGGTTGGTGGTAAATGGTGACAATTCGATGTTGATGATGGCGGCCGCCTTTTGGTATTGCTACACACGTGACACGTTAAGAGAATTTTTCAGTTGGATGAATGAATGATTATTTGAAGACTTTGCACATTATATATTATGGCTCCCTTGTTTTTATATGTACACTCAGATGTTAGTTTTGGTGACAGTTGCTATCATCGGTGATCTAACGTCATCCGTATGCCCTTTTTTGGTCTATGGAACTGGAACTTAGGATCCAATTTGTGTCTACGAAATTGAATTATAGAAAGAGAAAAAAAATTGACCCTTCAATTTGGACATTACACCAGTGATTGGAGTCATTCTTTTTTGCAAAGATCATCACGGTCGATGTGGATGCGCAAACTTTGGCTCGGAGTGATACTCCGCCTTAACTGTAGCCCAAAATTTGTCTTTCGATTGGTTGATTCCTATGATTGGAGTTTGAGAGATTGAAGATAAACACGACGTAAGTGTATTTTCTTCAATTGAGTATGATGTTGATCGGGAACTTGCACTCATTTTTTTTCAAGAGTAATAGAAAACGAAGCTGAAATGTGATGTGTTCTATCAATCTCTTGTATGTCATTATATAGGGAAAACAAGTGAAGATAAGATCGGATTACTCATAATCTAATCTAGCGGTTGATATGATGATGAGATTAAATCAACGAATGGGATGTGTGCATTGTCATGTCCTTGGAAAGGGTATAAATAAGATTGGATTACTAAAAATTTGATTCAATGGTTGATACGAGGATGAGATTGATTCAACGGATGAGATGTGTGCATTATCATATCCCGTCATCAGTCATGTTGGAAAATGTGCAGATAAGAATGGATTAATCAGAACCTAATCCAATTAAGAGATGAGTTAATCTAAGAATGAGACATGTGCATTGTCATGTCCTATCATCTGTCGCATTAAAAAACGTGCAGATCGAATTACTCAAAATTTGATTCAACGGTTGACAATAGGAAGAGATTAATCCAACGGATGAGATGTGCACATTGTCATGTCCCATCATCTGCCATGTCAAAAAGTGTGCAGATAAGATCAAATTACTCAGAATATAATCCAACGGTTGATAGGAAGATGAGATTGATCCAACAAATGAAATGTGTGCATTGTCATGTCCCATCACCTGCCACGTTGAAAAGTGTGTAGTATTATAAATATGTACACTATGATTGGAAACAATTCAATCAACTTATCTTTATCAAAAAATGAATTACAATATTGGAGGTCCATCTAATTTATCATATCTTGATTGATATGATGATAATTTTGAGGAAGCATTTTGTGCACGAAAAGAGGTGATTGCTCGTGTCATTTCTAACAACAATCAAGTGATCCTCAACTATCTCGTTGAAGAAAACAACCAAGGTAGATTTTGATGGTCACGTAGGGTAAAATAATATGTATTTTGAATTGAGTGTTGTTGCTATTGTTGTTGTTGATTTTATTATTATTATTATTTATTTTTTTTGGGTAGTTTTTAAGGATTTTAAAGTAGATGTAATGATTGTTTTATCATGATGTATGCGTTTTTATATAGCAAGTTGAATGATTTTTATTAGATGTTGTATTGATGGTAATGATTTTTACATATGGTATTTTCAAGTACTTGTATGGCAATTAAATTATACAATAAATTTAATTATAAAATTATTAATTTTTAAATATTATTAATTATATAAATAATATTATAAACATAAAATTATTAATTGTGTAATCATAATAAGTACTATTTAAAAGGATAATAACAAATTACTAATATGCATATTGATAAATAAATTAAAAGATATGAAAATAGAATATGGTAAGAAATATTCTTTTGGTGTAAGACTTGTGTGAATGAGTTAGAGTTGAAATAGTTAGTAGTTGGTGCTGAAATTGTGACATTTTAGTGTTGATGGTTGGAGATGGCCTAAGGATAACAAATTATAAGTCGTACTATTAATTTCACTTTGCTTAATGGAGTCGGTCGGTCGGTCGAGAATCCTTTCCCATGGAGGTGAGGTCAGTGTGGACGACTTTAGCTCCTAATATAATAGAGTGACCTTTTGTGTGTGGCAAGCTATCTATGAACGAAGCCATCCATCCATCCATCCTTACACAGGACAATTTGCGAAGGAATTGTCGTCATATTACTGTAGACAAGTGGAGAGAGTGTTAACCACCTGCACCTGCTCCTCCCTCCATTGTGTGGCAGCCGATCGAGCTATGGAATTTGCTGTCCGGAGCTCTAATCTTTGTGGGCTGGCTTGTCGACATCAATTAAAGAGCTTTTCCTAAATTGGTCTTTCAATAAACGTAAGAGAAAATCCAAGCATCCATCCTTACACAGGACAATTTGCGAAGGAATTGAAGTCGTCATATTACTTAATTTGTAAAAGACAAGTGGAGAGAGTGTTAACCACCTGCACCTGCTCCTCCCTCCATTGTCCGGTGGCAGCCGATCATCGAGCTATGGAATTTGCTGATCCGGCTAGCTCTTTAATCTTTTGTGGGCTGGCTATGTCGACATCAATTAAAGAGCTTTTCCTAAATTGGTCTTTCAATAAACGTAAGAGAAAAATTTCGTTTGGGAAGCAGTCCCTCTAGCTAGGAGTGAGTGAGTGTGTTGGATGGACTATATATTTGATAATGAGGAGAGGACTATCATCTGCTTGAAGAAGAATAATACATTGCTATGTAATCTTTACTTTTGGTGAATGTTCACAGACAGCGACCCCATCTCCCCACCCTGCTAATTCTTTTGTTGAATTTGTCAATAACTTTTCATCTGTTTTTTACGCTTGTTTATTTATATCTTTTACTTGTCAACAAAATATACTTCGTTCATTTCAAAATTATTGTCATGTTTGATTTGACACACGGATTAAGTAAAAATAATTAACTTATAATTATTAATATTGATATAATGTGTAGTTTTTTTTAAAGCTTATGTACATATGGCCATAATTAAAGTAGGAAGAAAATATAATAGTGAAATGATAAAAGTAATGTTCTAAAAAGTAAACTTTTAAACAAGACAAAATTTTTTTTTGGACGGACGAAAAAGGAAAACTGGAGAATAATTTTAGGCCGGAAGGAGTATTATTTAAATATTGTTTAGGGTAAACTTCACAAAGACCCCTTCAACTATGTAACGATTTTATTTGAAAAATTTGCAGGCCGGTCCTTTTTCTGAGATTGTCAATCACTTAGGTCCACTATATTTGTTTTGAATCGCTTAAGTTCCTTTTAAGTGATAAATTGTTCTCAAAACTGCCCCCGTAACTATCTATCACGTATTTTTAGTTTGCGATTTCCTTAATTTACTCATTTCAATCTCGTATTTATTTCCATTGTGATTTCTTACTAACAGGTACCAACTATTTGGGCAAAGAAGGGAATCATGGAGATGTGTTTGAAATTGATAATGATTTGATTTACGGGATTATCAAAGAAGAGAATTATGAAGATGAGATTGCATAAAACACACATGATACAACTGTTTACGAAGACGATGCACAAAACTTGCATCGCGATGCACACACTGCAAGTAGCAATTGATAAATTGTTTTCATTATCATTGTTGATATGTTTGAAACTGATAATAGTTTGATTTACGGGATTAACAAAGAAGGAAATCATGGAGATGAGATTGCAGAAAACAAATACTATGCAACTGTTTAGGAAGATGGAAAACACACATGATGTAACTATTTAGGAAGACGATGCACAAAACTTTGCATCACAATGCACAAAACTTGCATCGCGATGCACAAAACCTTGACAAAGGTAAACGAAAAGTTGTGCATCACGATGCACCACATCTATTTGACGATGCACATCAATGTAATGATGAAAACAAAGTAATTATACCAATTCTTTAAGTTCTGAAACTGATGTTGAAAGTGTCCCATGTTACGACATATGTCCTGTTCAAACAAGGAAGGAACTCTTGAATTTTGGTTGGGCAAATCTTATTCTGGTTGGGCAAATCTTATTACTGGGCAAATCTTCTAGTGAAATGAGGAACAATTACAAGCTAGCAAATATTGCTGATGAAGCTACAACTAACATAGAGATTACGTCCTCCTTGTCGGGGGAGGTCAAGATTTCTCTTAGCTGTAACTCAGCTCTTGCGTGATCTGACATCTACATGCCTAGTCCAAATGTAGTTCTGAAAACATTGGAGGATAAATGTTTGAGATCATATAAAATCCTGGATCCAAACTTTTTCATGAAGAATTTTTTAAAAGATATGTGTGAATGCTTCTTGAAACTCAGATCTGACTCCACTGAATAACTGCAAGTAACAGTAGATGTTACACAACCTATTGATTTGTTGAAAACATGTTGTGCAGCGGATGTTTTTGGTACTATCTGGTGCTTTAAATGGATGAGCAGATACTCAATCTGATGATGCCGAGATTCCTAAACTTCCTCCACCATGCAATGGTATCGATGACAATGCACCTGTTGAACAGAATGGTGCGGATGAAGTACCATTTTGCAAGTCCCTTTGCCCTGGTGTGTTTATTGGAAAAATTAATAGATGATAATGTATGACCTCCTCCAACTTGTCGTCGATATGCAAGCAAGTATAATCTTTATGTTCATCCCTAAATTTATGGCCTCCTCTAACCTGTTGAAGAGAATTATGTCGACGATAGTGCACAACCTGGTTGGGCAAATCTTTATGCTTATCCCTGAATTTGATATTCTTAATCTGACATATGAGGGACTGCATACTTGGTATGTATACAATTCTGGCAGAATTTTTAGTCATTGCAGCTGCATAATACGTATATTATGGTTACAGTCACATAATTTAATAATTACAAAAAGAAGTAAAATATGTTGTAACAATTGTGCATCGCGATGTACAAAATTAATGCATCGTGCATCGCGATTAGAACTGGCAATGGGCTGGGCCGGGCTAGCCTTGCCCCAGTCCATCGGGCCAACACATAAAATTGGGCCAGCCCGGGCCAGCCCAAAATTTGCATCGAGCCTCAAACCTCTAGCCCAGCCCAGCCTAATTTTGGGCCATCGGGCCAAATCAGCCCAAATTTGTACCAAAAATATTTTCTACAAAATTTACAAGTTATCACATAAAAAAAATTTCAAAACTCTTTACAAGTCTACAATTTATCAAATAAAATCTACAAATAATAAGTCTCACCTTGATAGATTAAAATACAACTACATAAATTTTTTGTAGATAGGAGAAGTGCAAAATACGTTAGAACACAAGTCTACAATTGTTTGGATGTTTGTTGTTTGCACTTCATAGGCTCGCAACAGATAACCAGATTAGATATGACGATATATGAGTAATGAACTAGTGAATGTGGTTGACTGGTTGTGGGTTTGTATGTACAGGCGTACAGCCCGTATCGGGCTGGGCTGGGTTAATAAAAGTGTATCAAAATGGTTTGGAAAATGGTTTGAAAGACTTAAAGCAGCGAAAATTTTTAATTGAAAATGATTTAAATCTCCACTAAAAGACTTAAAGCAACGAAAATGGTTTGAAAAGTGTGAATTGAAAAGTTAATAAAAGTGTATCGGGCTGGGCTGGGTTGGCCCAAAAAATTCGGCCTTTTTTTGCCCGAGACTAATTAGCCCACGGGCCTATTGGGCCGAGCCAAAAAAGCCCAAAATTTTTCGGGCCTTCTAAATTGAAGCCCAAGCCCCTCATAATATCGGGTTGGCTGGGCCGACCCATTGGGCCGGGCTAATTTTGCCGGCTCTAATCGCGATGCACAAAAATTATGCATCATGATGCACAAAATTGATGTATCGCGATGTTCAAAATTTTAAACGCCACAAACGCTGTTTTATTTTTCAGTGAACGCGATACAATATTTTTTGCCAATGACACCATATTTTTTTTAAATAATGCATCGCGATACATCAAAACCATAATATTTATGAAAATGTGTTCATCATTTTTTTCAAATAATGCATCGCGATACATCAAAACCAGAATTTTTATGAAAATGTATTCATTATGGTTTTTTCAAATAATGCACCACGATGCATGAAAACCTGAATTTTTATGAAAATGTATATAAATTTCACACTATTCAAGAAGTTATAAATAAAAAATAGATCTATAAAATGTATTACGTACCTAAAACTTCTTCAACTTCGTGTTTTTGTGTTTTCCTTGTTCTCGTGCTATGTTCTAGTTTTTGTAGACATTTTAGCTTGCTTTTTGAAATCGTCCGATGTTGCTTGATGTTGCTTGCTTTTTGAAATCGCATGATGTTGCTTACTTTTAAAATTGCATGATGTTTTAAGTTTTTTGGAAGTTTAGAGGGTTGTGCATGAGTGTTCTTGTGTTAAGCATTATATATCGTTCTTTTTTTGGAGTGGGAAGCCGATGCATCGTGTACGTGTTAGAAGGAAGGGCATACATGATGCATGAGTTTTTGTTTTGTGATGCATAGCATGCCATGTTTCGTGTTTTGTAGGGCATATACGTCATTTTTGCAACAAAAGTGTCATTTTTCGATTTGAAACAATTATGGTGAACTAAAGCGGTTGAAAATTGTGTAAAAGGTACCGGCCTAAATTTCGCCCATTTTATTTAGCCCGTTAAACTATCAACTCGAGTGATGTAGTCAACTTAATTCAATTGAGGTAATGTGGTCAACGGAAATAATGAAAGGACATAACTACCCTCCTTGTATTTATTAACCAAAAAAGAAGCCCTAAAATTAGAGATGTTAAAAGGGTCGTGGCCCGTAGGGTTGACCCGTTTAAATCGGGATAAGACTGGGTTAGGGTTCAATTTTTCTAGTCCGTTTAAAGTTTGGGCTAAATGGGCTGGTCTTATGGGGCTGCAGGTTAAATGGGCTGAGCCGTTGAGCTACCGAGTTGGTATGCGAGCTGGGCTGCAAAATAAGTTATGCCTGGGGGTGCTAATTATAAATGGCTTAACTTAGTTAACTATAGTTAGGGGTGAGCAGACCGGTCCATCAGCCCGTCAAGCCTGCAGAGCCTGTCAATGCCTGTGCCTATAGGCTAATACATAGTGTTGGGCCTTAGATGAGTGAAAGCCCGCGGTCTCAGGCACGCCTAGGCTCTCAAATTCTTCAGACCCATTATGCCCAGCCCGACCCATCTATTACTAAAAGTATAAAATTATGTCGTTTTATCGTAAGTATATATATACATTTATATAATGAGTGTTGCTATTCACATCCAAACATTTACTGAGTACACCCCATTACTTAGTACAGACTACCCAAATATTTTTCACCACTTAAAAAACTAAGTACACCCCCCTTAATTTTCAATTATACCCATACAATAGTTTTTCCAAAATTAACACCCCACCCTCCTTCTTCCTCCTTCCCACCACCACTATCAATAGTGAAGCCCACTTCCCCTCCCTCCTTCCTCCTCCTCCTTTCCCCCCACTCACCCACGAGTCAAGCCTACCCCTTCCTCCCTCCTTTCCTTCCTCCCCCTCCCCACAAGTGCAACCCGCCTCCCCTACCTCCTCCTCCTCCTTCTTCCCCTCCCCCACCACAAGCCCACCCTTTTTCCTCTTTTTATTTTTTTAAAAGTTATTCGGTATTGTGTAACCGAACACCCATAGTGGTGTTCGGCAATCTTACTGAATAACCTTGTTTGACACCCTTACCGAACAACTTTAGCTGTGTTCGGCAGGACTGCCAAACATTAACTACATTTTTTTTTAAACTTAAAAAAATAATAAATAAATAAAAGTATTTAAATTAAAATTTATAATAATATTTTTATAATATTTGCATGTACAAAGTAAAATCACGGAAGTAAATAAATAACAAATCTCTTAGACTCGACGATAGAGAGACTGAGAGTGCGGCTGAGAGACATCACCCACCTACGCCGCTGCACGGCAATACCGAGTTCTCATCTCAGTTGCGGCGCCGTCACCTGACTCACCTCACCGGCACGGCGGCACCAGCTCACCCAGTCCACTTCGTCTTCGCCGTCGCCGCTTCCGCCTTTCGGCCTTCCGCCTCCTCCTGATCTCCCACTCCAAGACTCCCACAATCTCACCCTCATCGTCATCTTCAATGTGTTCGCCCAAAGGGCAAAACCCATCTGTGCCAGCTCCGTCTGGACCATCTCACGGTACCTCTCTCTCTCCTTCTTTGGTTTGGTTTTGGATGAGAATGAATAATGGTTTTCGTTTAATTAATTAACTTTTGTTGAGTATTTCAAGCTGAAGCTGGTCCAACTGTCCAAGTTTCTTGCTTTAGAATTAGCCCTTACTCATAATTGCACTTTTCTAATTAGAGATTTTGTATGATTGATTATATATATATATATATATATATATATATATATTCTCTAGAAGAAACATTTGAATTACCCACCTTGGATTCTCTCAATTTTAGTTTGACAAATAATCCCTTATGTTATGGATGGATTTGTGGACCCTATATCAGTAAGTAATTGAGAGAAAAGTAAACAAAGAAGCTAGACCGCACAAGGATGTGGTGAGAATTTCCAGAAAAAGGAGTCGGACCTGACTGAGAGAAAGAATCGACAAAACTACAACTTTTCTCTTTCTTCGAATGCATCAGGGCTTCTATCAAACTCTGTCATTGCTGACTTCGACCAATCATTAGGGCTTTACTTTCGAATCTAAGCCAAGTATCAAGATTCCAGTACAATGCTCTTTTGAACTTGTCCTAAATGAGCAATGGTATTGGACCCATCAATCCAGTACAATGCCCTTATGTTATGAATGATAAAACTGTTTAAAAACATGAAAATCAATTAGTAAGCCCATCAAGCTCGTGCCCGCTCAAAGCCGTCCACTAATGCCTGTGGGCTCATCTGCTGTACTAGGCTTTAAAAACTGATGCCCGCTGCGTGATGGGCCTCTGCCGGACATTGCCAATGCCCGTGGGCTTAGGGCCCGTGCACACCCCTAATTATTGTCTATAGTCTAAAGGAAACCCTGGCAGGCAGCATAGTAATCTCAACTATCACAAACAGAACGCAAACTCTCAATCTCTCCCTCTGCTTTGTCGACACACTTCTCCAGTCTCCTCTCTCGCCTTTTGGCCACCCACGGCATTACAAAGTACCAACCGCCGCCGCCGCCTGCCTCGCTAGCACCACCGGTCCACCGGAGTCACCTTAAAATTTTCAATTTGAATTTGTATTTTCATCTATCACAAACGATTCTGCAAGGATTTTGCCATTTCGGTAATGTCATCCCTCAATCCTTTGTGTTCAATTTGAATTTGTATTTTCATTTGCTTAAATTTAGTGTGTAATTATGTGTTTGTAGGTTTTAGTTTTCTGCTTAATTGTGATTCATTGCATTTTGGATTTAGTATAGTGTGCACAGTGCACTTTTATTTGAATTTTGAATTGCTTGGTCTTAAGAAGTCTTGATGAATGGTTGAATTTGGATATTGTTTGTATTTAAACTTGTTTGCCTGCTGAGAAAATGTAGTATGACTGAGTAAGCTGATGACATTTTGAATCAAGAACTTTGGTGAACTGAAAATCTAAAGAATTGCATTGTTGCATAGAAATTTTTGGAAATTATAGAAGTTTATTTTGATGAATTTGAATTTGGTTTCAGTCTGAGGTTAGATTCTTCACCTTTCAGAAGGAAGGTATTTAAGGCACTCTACTGGGATTTTTGTTTGATTAACTCACCTTGAGTTATGCCGTAGTATTATTATTTATTATGTTTGTTTGAAGTCTTTAGCATTTTTTGGAATTTGTGATGTATTTAGATTGTTTAGTCGTGGCTGACCCATTTAGCCCGAAGTCCGCCAGGTCAGGGAAAAAAATTGACCGTTTAGTCTGAAGCCCGCTAGGGTCACAGCCTGTTAGAGTGGTCCGAAACCGCTGTTTAACATTTCTACCTAAAATACATACACATGTTTAACCCACTACAATCAAAACGCAGATTCTCTCTCTCAATTCCCGTCGGCCGTCGCCAACAAAACTGAACTATTGAAGTAGCCTCCCTAGCAGTCCTTGCACGCTCTATCTCTTTGTCCAACATTCATCAATTGCAAGCTTCAGTTTGGAATTTGGGTATTCGACTAGTAAGGAGGCTTTGGTGAGTACTTATAATATGGTAGAGTTATTTGTCTTGCAAAACCCTTCTGGTAAAGACTTCAAGTTGCTAATATAGGTGTGGGATGTGCTGTTTTTTTTTTTAGTATTATGATGGTGTGTTTGGGCCCAAAAGGCACAGCTGTTTGATTTTGGTATTTCTAAATTCGTTGGGATATGATTTTCTGTGGGTTTTGTTTGAATTTAACGAATTTTTGATGTTCCTACTGATTTTTTGTGGGTTTTGCTTACTTACCGATTGTGTTTGATATTTGACTGCCCTCAATATTCTTGGGGAATTTTGTTTCCTATCGCTTACCTTGATTGTCCTTTGGGGCTTTCGCACATTTTTCACATCAGTTAGTATGGTTGAGGAAGAGCTACGGGTAGTAAGCACAGATTCTGCCAATCCAATATCAACTGAACAGAGGGAAGAGCGTTTGAAAAAGAAAAAGGAAGAGCGTTTGAAAAAGAAAAAGAAAGAGCGTCTGTTAAAGGAATCTGAAAAGGCTGACAAACGTGGGGTTTGCTACTTGAGTCGAATTCCACCACGCATGGATCCTTTGAAGCTTCGACAAATCCTCTCCCAGTATGGAGAAATTGAAAGAATTTATCTTACACCAGAAGGTTATTCATTCATTTTTCCTTTTGACCGTTTTCTTACTTACCATATGTTAAAAGAATAGTCCACTTTGCATGAAACCATTGTGTTTTTATTCTTTCAGGTTTTCAGTTTTTTAACAAAGACGATTATACGATTGTTTAGTTGTCCATGTCATAAGCACCTGATGTGCATTTTGTGATTTGTTAATTACCACCTGCTTATACTTCAGCAATTGAATAGTCTTATTTTTACAGATCCTGCTGCACAAGTGCATCGTAAACGTGTTGGTGGGTTTCGTGGACAAGAGTTTTCAGAAGGGTACGACTTTTTTATTGAACTTCTCCTTATGGTTGATGTCTTAGAATGCAGCATCTTTAGTATTGCATAATGTAGATCATTAAACATATGCCAGTGGAATTTTCTTGATACTATTTTGTCTTTTTGTTTTGATCAAAAACCTAAGTGTTTCAATTATCTTTTCTTTTTTCCCTCTTCAATAATCACACAATGACATATGTATGCAGGTGGGTTGAGTTCACGAAAAAGAGTGTTGCAAAAAGGGTGGCAAGTATGCTAAATGGTGAACAAATAGGTATTCATTTGACTGATTTCAATCACTTTTTCATGTCTATGTACAAAGATTGGATCATTGTTCCTCACCTTTATGTTTTGCTCTCCTAATTGTCTTTTAAATGATTTACTTCACTTCAGTTTTGTGCTGTATTATATGTCCATATTTAGGAGGATGTGGCAGATTTATTAACTGCTCCTAAGGTGATAAATTGGCCGTGAAGGAATTTTCTAGTTGTGATGTAATTTTTTTAGCATTATATAGTTACTATTGTGTGCACATAGAACTCTTAACTTGTGTCACCATCCAAATTGATTGTGATTGGGGCCTAACCTGTTATCATACGTCAACACTCAACATACATTTATAGAAAGTTTGATTTGAAACACACTTTTCAAAAGTTTTAGTCTGTTGTGAAGTCTCTTTTCTTTGCTTTTAAAAAACCTTTAGTTACATGATTCCACATTTCTTTTCAATGGTTAGGTGGGAGGAAGAGGTCCTCATTCTATTATGACCTCTGGAACATCAAGTACTTGAGTAAATTCAAGTGGGACCATCTTACGGAAGAGATTGGTATATCACTTCTCAAATTGCATTTGTTACATCATACTTATCTAAATAATGAAAAGATAGAAGCATTTATCACCTCTTGTTGTGCTTACTAGGGTCTATGTGATAGCTGAAATACTTTTAAATATTGCAGCCTACAAGAATGCTACTCGGGAGCAAAAATTAGCATTGGAAATATCAGCTGCAAAGAGAGAGCGAGATCACTACCTATCTAAAGTCGACAAGTCCCGTGCTTTAAGTGCTATAAAAGAACGAATGAAGAAGGTATTTTGTATGATATTGCAATTCCTTCAGTTAAATAATATTCCAGACAGGTCTTTATTCCTAAGCCTATATGCCTGATACAACAAATGCATTTCCTAATCTAAATTCTAAGCTATGGGATCCCTAACATGGATCCTTTTGGTCTTAAGTTAATATTCAGATTCTTATTTAATGATGACACATCTTTTAGTCGTATGTCTTTGGGTTTCTTTATTGTTTGTTCAATTAGCTTTACTTTTATATCCTATAGGCTACGTTCTGGCAGATATTTGAATTGTGGATGTTATCTTTTTTGACTTTTGGAATAATTTGCCTAAAGCTCAACCAAAATTTGTATACCGTTTGTTCACTACAGAGCATCTATTTGTATCTTCTGAAGATCCTTAATATTTATTAACTCAACTCAAGTCAACTCAGCGTAGCATATATCGCAATTGCTTGGGTCGGCAACACGAACCCTCTTTTTGCCATTCTGTTCTGTCATTAAGCGAATATCTTTGGATTTCATCTACAGCTCTTAATATTTATGCAGTTAAACAAATTCTGACATTTCTACCCTGCTTGAAATAGGGACGTAAATCTAGGATCAATAACTGAAGATGGTAAAAGAACATTAGAAATAGATTGTGGAAAGCTTGCAGAAAACTGTGCACATGCTCATACACAAAAGTACTTTTCTGCTTATGAATTGTCTTGTTGTAGCCAGTATCATATTTTCGATAGACAGTTGACTGTGTGTAAGATTGGCAATCCATGACACGCCTATGTGGTCCCTGTGATTAAACCAAATACATATACTTTGCTCTGTAAATCTGCACATTTTCTATTTAGGTCACTGTCATCTTTCTAAGTGGGTTGCTCGTAAATTCTACTGGTACTTAATATTAGCTATCAGCTTTCGCTAGTCTAATAAGGAAAAAAATAATCCAATTTGATTAAAGAGAAGTCACGCTTCTTTTCTCTCTTAGTTCCTACAACGATAGATGTTTCTCTCTTCAAACAAGAACAACCACAACTCAACTAGACTCATCACCACCACCACCAACTGTTGTAAATGATAGTCTCTGGCCCTCACTCCACCTTCATAGCCACTTGTTAGCACCACATGTACATCTACTCTTTATTCCCAATCATCACCACTGCCACTTCCGTCACCATGGACTCATGTAGAACCTTGTCAGGTCCAGGTACTCCTAAAAACATGATTGAAGCTTACATTTCCCAATATTTCCATCTGTGAGAAACAATCTGGTTAGCATTGCCTAAGAAGCAAATGGAGTTTGAATTTCATTAAAACAAAATGGAGCGCACAAGTTTTGCTGAATCCCTAATCTGTCAGAAACTGATGTTGAATTCTAAGGAAGGTCTATGATGAGAATTGGTTTTTGTGGGCCCTCTTTTGATTAGAAAGAGTAATTGAAGATCAGATAAAAGCATAGAGGATGAAGATAAGAGCATGGTATGTGGGTGACTTTTACTTGTTTTGTTGCTCTTGATTATTCAGTAGTCTTCCATCTCAAAATTTAAATAACCTCAATATAACTCAGCCTTGGAAAGTACCCCAAAAGATTCCAACTGATTTCCTTTTTGTGTTTAAGATAATTAGGTTAGACTTCTGAGATCCAGATTTTCAATATACAAGAATTGAGGCTCCGTTTGTTTCACGGAAAACGTTTTCTGGAAAACATTTTCCGTATTTTTTGGTGTTTGGATAACTTATGGAAAATAAGTCAATGCACAATGTTTTACAAGTCAACGGAAAACATACTATTTTCATTGTAAAATGACTTACTGACCAATGGGTAAGTCATTCTCCGCCAACCTCAACTGGCTGCAACTGTGTAATTCAAATATTCAAAGAGCTGCCTTGCTGAGGTAATATGCACATGGTACTCTTAAATTTTGTTTTTATTTGTTGATGTTACTGCCAAAACATGTTTTTTTCCCTTTGCCTCTCCTCTTCCTCCCCCCCCCTACCCCCGCTGCAAACCCAAAAACATTTTCACACTTTATTTTCTTATCTTTCATTAGCCTACAGTGATGACATGACTTTATTTTTCCTTTTTCATCCTCCTAAATTATTTTATAATATTGAGTATAAATTAATACATACATATACATATATATATATATATGTATATATTGTATAAAGTTTTTATTTAAATAAATTATTACAATAACATTCCTCAAAATTGAGATTTTAAAATGAATCCTTGAATTATACAAATTTGCAATTTTATTACTCTTTATATACTTTATAATGATCAAAATTCATAAACAGGTTTGTCGAAATTTGGATTCAAAACAGTCAGGTTGATTTTAAACTGTCAAATTTTACTTATTATTCAGTTAATTTCCATAACATAAAATGTTTTCTGGCATATTGTCAAAAAAGTTCACCAAACACTTGAAAATGATTTTCGATGTACTTTCAAAAGATTTACCAAACAAGTGAAAGTAGGATGTTTTCATTTTCTGGAAGTCATTCTCCTTGAAAAAAATGGAGCCTGAGTTTGAGAACTTCCAATAGGGATGCCTTGATGTCCAATTGCCTGGCCAAACCAGCAAGAGTCAACTCTATCAAATCGACTACGCTGGTCTGTGTTGGACTGCTTGTGGTTTGGGTAGCGAGAAAGGTTGCAGTTGATTGTTAATAGGTTGAGAAGGAGGACCTGCTGGGCCCTGAGAGTTTCCCGAGGTTGTGCTAGTAGACGAAGGATTTAGTTGTGGACTGTGATGTGGGAGTTTATGAGAGACAGAATAGATTGAGAGATAAATAGACAGATGTGTAGGAAACATAAGTTATTTACTTATTTTGGTTTAATATTCCATCCATACGGCCATTTAAATTGCCACGTGGAGTATTGGAGATTATCGTGACGAATCTAGAGTGAGCATGTAACAGCACATGTTATTTTCAGTTAATTTTGTTAGGAAACATAAACTATTTGTTTTTTTGTCTTTTTGGTTTGAGTTTCTACGTGCCCATTTAGTTTGCCGCATGGTATATGTGTTTCACCTAATTAGTAAACTTGTCAAACAGTGTCTTAAATAGGAAAAAAGTATATAGACATTACTGTATGTTTTTTGACCTTGTGATTTTATTGGTCATTAAATTTTGCAGGAATATTTCACTATAATTGAACAGATAACTGTACAGAATGGGGAAACCAAAGCTAATTAACCATTTTAAGAGTCTTTCAACCTCTCTTATAATGATTCTACATGTGAAGCAGTTTGCTAGACACAGCAGGATCAACAATTGTTGTAAACTATGGAGCACAAATTATCATCACAACTTATGGTGCCCGATTATGGCTATGCGATGTATTTATATGGTTTCTGATATGATTGTGGAACTGTTTGCTTTTTCAAACTACTATGTTAGCCATACCCTCTTTGAATTTTGTCCTTACTGCATGTACTTTGCTTGGAAATTAGAAAAACCTAATGAAAAAAAAAGAGAAGGGAAATAACTACTTAAGAAAGTTCTTTCCTTCCACTTGTACTTCTCTTTCTATCATATATTTGGCATCATATGTCCAAAACATTCAGTTTCAGCAATCTATTTACTTGCCCTCTGCAGAAGCAAAAAGTCGAACAAGAATCAGGAGTGCCTTCGGATCTCCCTGGTAACCAGCAGACACCAAAAGTAATCCGCCAGTTCTCTCAAACACGACCCGTCACTGATAAAGCTGGAGAGCACAAGCCTCGGCTCTCAAAGGATATCTTGGCTGGGGTTAGTGTTTGTGGTCACATGCCCAGTTGTATAATTTGTATTATTACATATGTTGATTCATGCTTTTCTGAATTACCCTTGCAGGTATTTGGTGGTTCTTTGTGATCGATTGTGTAGGTGATCTTTTAGAGTGTCACCCACCAAGCATATGATTTGAAATCATCAAGTCCAGTTTTGGTAAACACAGGAAGTTTCTCCTAGTATATTCATTTTGTTACTTGGTCTGCTTCCGAACTGAATGGGCCATTGTTAGTATGTGAAAGGGACCTTCGTTTTGTCTGTAATTTTTAGTATGTCTTTATAGGATGCTCGTTTTCTATTCCATCTGCCTTCCTAGCTGCTTAAGGAGAATTGTGGAGACTTTATGAGCATCCCCTCCCTTTCTCAACAACAGCAGCAAATTTTGATGTGAAGCCTTGGCTTAAGAGAGATTAAAGAAATGTCTTATGGGAAAAAAAATTCCAGATTTTTGTTGAGTATTCTTTCTCTGAGCTACCAATGCCGAATGTTTTGTATTTGTACCGAGTTACCAATACGGTTTCAGCAAAAAACTAGTATGATTCATGTTCTATTTCGCTCAAAATTTTGGCTTGTACGATTTTGAAAAGAGTAATGTTACGGATACCTAAAGAGTACTAAATTTTTTGTACCAAATAATGTGTTACCTAGATGTGGTACAAAAAGTAAAATTAAAAATTAAAATTAATGCATCACATTAATTGCCACATCATGTGACATATAATTTTGTGTAAAAAATTTAGTACTTTTTAGGGACCTATAACATTACTCTTTTAAAAACCAAGCTAAGGAACTGAATCATGATATACATTTGAGCCCATCCCGATTGCTAGTTACACACACTTACGGCCATCCACAAGTATCATACACCAATCACTTACCTATATTATCAAAAGTTGCACAACGACCAACAAATTTGGAAAATACTGAAGTGATTGTTATTAAATACTAGTAGAACCATCATCTTATGAGCACATGAAAACTATATTGAAAATTTGTGATATTATAGCAAAAATTGTATCAGTACAGTCCGCTTTCTTGAGAAAAAGGATGCGTTAACCATTACAAAATTAATAACTTCATTTTCTACCCGATAAACTTACAAACTCCTACTGGAATCTTTGCTATTAGCCTCTATTTCCTGTTAGGCAATAAGTCAAAATACATTAACAAATGAGAGAACAAGAAAGCCGAATACTTTGTATTTATCTTCAATAGAATTAGGGCGGGCAATCCAGTTGGATTCTTCTAGATAAAAGTTTAGGCAAGACAGAGTAAAAGCAGGCAACAGCGATCAAAACTGACCTCCCAATCACGGTAAAAACCACCATCTTTGACCACTATGATAATCACAAACTATTGTAATATAATTGCCTCCATCATGGGAAAGTTTTATCGAGTTGAGATTACTTATGTACATCTTCAAATTCTTTAGTCTGATAACAATGAAAGGCTAGATACATGAAGGCATTAATTGGATGAACAAACGGCATTAAAAATCCAGAAAGTTGATGTACATATAAAATTCTTTTTGTGTGTCGATCAACCACAACATCCACCTCTCTGGGAAACTGTCCCACTTCCTGCACCAGCTGGACCTGGAGGCTTGCCATACCCAACCTTGATGCCGGATGACTTCATTGATTCAATGCAAAAACAGGAAAAAAAAAAAAAAAAGAAGAGGTCACAGAGTCTAAAATGGAAGAAAACATGAGGAAGAAAAAAAAAAGGCATGGCTATCTGTGTGGAGATGTTTTTGGGGTACAGATTCTGCATGCAAAGTGGTAAAAGACATCAAGGATGAAAGATGAAATGTCACACAACTCCAATAAAAAGCCTGCAACCTGATGCCTCTCGTTCAGCCAAGCTTAAGTTTCTTACTGTGTTATTAGGTCGATACCCTGACACATTCTACATGTTCAGAATATCCCCTACGTAACAGCCTACCTCACCTATTACCCGACATAATTTCTTGGATGGTGCTTACTATTTAGAAAGCTTTTCTCATGTCTCCACAAAAGAGGACTATAACTTGGGTCGATCACAATTTGTCAGTGCATAAATAGTATCACAGAGGAGACGAACACCTTAAGCATTTACCCAATTATAATATCTCAATGCATGCATAAAGCTTAAAATTCCTGGACTTCCGAATTCATAGGCTTCAAAGTGAAGTTAAAAAAGGGTCCAATTGAATTTGTGTTCTGCTATCACACGTGCACCAGTAACTGCTTATTCTGTTTATGCTCCACCAGGTGATATATTCATTAACTTATCCTGGGTTCAGGAAATGCAGTTCAAGAATATACTCATCGATCAAATGAAGGTAATACAAAAGCAAACCAACTCGACACTTACCTCGTTGGATACGTCATACACTCCTTCCTGGATCTTCTGAAGTATCTTTGCAGCAGTTTTTATGAAGGCCTGTCACATAAGAAGACATTAGTAAACACTATTTTACATTTTAATTTGAGGTTGGGCATGAGGATCAGTTAAGACATGCAACCTCCTCAACATTCTGGGCTGTTCTGGCAGATGCCTCCATGAATAAAAGCCCATTCTCCTTTGCAAATTGTTCACCTTCCTCTTTACTGACAGCCCTTCGGTGAGCAAGATCACTTTTATTGCCTACCAGCATGATAGTCATGTTGGGGTTGGCATGTTGACGAGCATCTTCAAGCCAGCTTGCTAGATGATTAAATGTCTCTCTCCTGGACAAGCAAATTACTCAGGTTTGCAATCAATGACACTTGGGAATGTCACAGGAATAGTGCGATCAGGAATTTTTATAATGGACTTCCAGGGACTGAAATATGAAGCGCAGACCCAAGTTCTTTTGGCGACAAGCAGGCTTACACCTGCATGAAATCAGGTATAAGCCTAAGCAATGTATTCCTAGATGGACTGATCTATGGCAAGATGGCAGTCCATCAAGAGGTGAATGGTTAATCACCCAGTCTTTTTCTCATTCTAAGTGGCGTTAATGGCTCAGGGCCATCCAAGAGGAATAATTATATCTATGTCAACATACAATGCACCAACTAGCATCTAAAGCAACAATGTGTCGCAAGATTGATTCAACATGGGCTGCTTGTCAAAGACTTCGAATCAGAGAAACACTACCTAGAAATTAGAAATTGTTCACTCGTACTTGGGCCATTGGCATCATCTTCCCAGATGCCAATTCTTTTCAACAGGAAAGCTAATTTAGCAATACAGATGCATTGGTATGTGGATGCTATGTGTGCTTGGGTATGTGAGACACTGAAACAAAGAGGAAAGAAGAGAGAGGGGGCCAATTGATAAGGAAAATGAAAATTGTCCAGACACAGAAGGCCGTGGTTGGATGCAAATTATGCCAAGTGCACTGCAGTAACACTTCATGCAAAAACACACGCATATCACAGAGCAGGAACAGATTTGGGTGCCAACCTGGTTATGTCATAAACAAGAAGTGCCCCAGCTGCTCCTCTATAATAAGATCTGGTGATTGATCGGAATGATTCTTGCCCAGCCTGAATCAAACCGAAACTTAGATAAAACAAATGGATATGCACAAACTGATTAAATAGTAAATGCCATACTAGCATACAAGAATCTTAGTCCGGAAAGATGGTCACGTAAGAGAGTCAAGAACAAATGTTGATGAGGCCAGAAATAGAAGAAATTGCATTTCATGACTTCAGCCGGGTACCAGTTCAATATTAAAGCAGAAGATGTAACCAAGAGACATTCAAGGTCCGCAGCAAACCTAGAGAGAGAGACAGAAGAAGGGGGGGGGACACTGGGTTCAAATATAAGCTAATACATTATGATGTTATTTTAAAAGGCATCCAAGTCCGTCAAACAAGTTGGCGTCAGTAAAAAAAACATCATACAATACGCAGGCAAGAAGTACATCTAGTTTGGATGTATAGTGAGTGAAATTTAGGGAAAATAATGTTTTTCCGAGACACCCATGGCTCAAGTTTTAGGTTGGATAAGGAAAACAATCCTTGGTGAGTAGTTGCTTGACAAACTGAAAAATCAACTTTGGTGAAGGCCCACCATTTTAATGACTGAATTGTGCTTTCTAACATTTTCCTTAAAGGTGGAGTTGTAATCACCTCAAAATTCAACAAAAAGGCAGGTAAATTTGTAAACTAATCATCAGTGAAACAATCCATCACTAATCCACTTCCATCCTCTCAATGTGTCATCAATAACTGTTTAGCAGAATACTAGTAAGTGTCTGCTACATAACGTCTTAAGTGTTAGTGGTAATAGAATCAGCTAGATATTTGAAAGCTATGTTCATTTGACTAACAACCAAGAAAAGAAGTAACCAAACAAGCTCTAAAATTGAAATTTTGTTCAAAGCAGTGCTATATTTTTAGAGACTGGAAAAAGAAAGGAAAAATTCTTCCACCCTAGGAACTTGATACAAGAAAAACTAAGAACAAGTCCCAGGTTGAATTTGATTAGGGTAAGGGAAGCATGAATCTTTGAATGTCTCAATCCAAAGATTTTAACACCCCACAACACATTTAATAGTAAACATTTCCAGTCCTATGTCAACCTTAGATATACCTCATACAGAAGTAAAACAAAAGATACGTTAACATACAAATGAAAAATTACCCCCATGACATAAATTGCAATAATAATATCTTTGATGCCAAAGCAAGAGGGAACAAAACACGATTTAGAAGAAAAAGGTTCCATATTTGAGAGTACTAGCTAGATACGATCACATACTACTGTATCGATGCCAAGTATTATGGTAAAAGTACTGAAGAAATGCATGGCATTGTGTGACAGAAAATAAGTTGACCATCAAATCTGCTTCCGCATAGCATGTGTAACTTCCATGGCTTAATTTGTGAGGTTTATTAGAACAATCTCAGATGTGACTTCATTCTCTCGTTGCAATGTAGAGGGTTAATACTATGGGGGAAACTCTTGGAATGGGGTGTGGTGGATCTCAGAAGAAGATAAATGTGTGTTGTATAATTAGGAGAGGAGCTGGAGAACACCTACTTTTTTAATGAACTTTTTCTTGGAGATCTCAACGAAAGCTCAAAAAAGAATAGGGTGAGTCCACAAAAAGATTGACTAAGAAATCTAGTTTTTAGCTAAACTGCAAAGGCCTATCTTATTAATCCATTATCTGTAAGCTAACCTTAGCAATTGCTGTCTACAGTATATGGAGAGAGGAATAAGAGGATTTTTCAGAATCAGCACAAACCTGCTAACGAGGTATTTCAAGGAGATTGAGGAGCTGATTCAGCTAAAAGTGCTTGATCGGAAGGGTGTTTACGGGGAAATGATCATGGAACGAGGATTATCTCAAAGAAGTACAAAAGAAAGAAAAAAATAGCTGGTGTTTGCTATGTTCTAAGTAGCTTGGTTGATGTTAGGCAGGGGTCCCCTGTAAGCCATCTGTATCATGAGCATGTTCTTCAATAAAAACGATTAATTTACCCCCCCCCCCACCAAGGAAAAAAAGAAGAAAAAAGAAAAACTCCAGAAGAACGAAAAAGTCAAAGATAATGACATCCCAGCACCATAAACACATGGAGATGACAATGATATGTTTGGTGTTAGAACATACAAGCAAGCAGTGTGTTCTTATTTCTTTTCTTACTTTTTTAATCAGTAGTTGTGGCCTAACTGAGACCTTGTTTTAGACAAAAGTGAATCCCAGAAGAGGATTCATGTGGCCGATTGCGGGAAAAAAGAAAAAGAAAAAAAAATGTGCGGGAATTATTGGTGCCTGTGGCCTGTACAGGTGTTTTAGAGATGAGCTCTGGCTTTTCCACATCTTCCTGCTGTCCAGGCGGTCTTCTCTTTCGCACTTGCCCTGCTTGTGACACAAGGCATCTTGAACGTACCCTCGCATCATTATTCATTTAAATCTTTACTTGTCAAAAAAAGAGAATAAGTGTTTTTACAAGAGAGGAGTTCTAACTTGAAGGCCAAAAACCAGTTTTATTAACTTGAGAGAGAATTGGAAGCCACTCTCAAGAGATTATGCTGCAAGTGCCAAAATGCTAGCCTCCATACTTGAGCAACAGAAAGAAAGATAGGGGAAAGAGGGGAGGAACAGGCATTCCTTGCTGAAATATTTTTACTTTACTTTTTTCAATTCGGCGACTCTTTTCAACCTTCTTTTTTATTGCATAGATTTTGCAATAAGATTTGATAATAATGAGCTGTTTAATGAGTGAAATTTAGAACATACTCTGTGCTACACCAGAAAAAACATAATAGACTGATACTTGCTATAACTAGAACACAGCAGATTGACCGAACACGTTAAAGTTTTCTTAATTAGAAGATCTGCGGGCAGGCGCAAGATACTTCCCGAATCTTCCCTAATTAAATAAAACAGCAGTGAAAAGAAGACTGCAAAATCCAGTATGCTTACGCACAATGAAATTGCAGGATACCAAATACAAAAACAAGCAAAATAATCACACAATTATAGGTGCCACAAATTACACAAATATGTCTTTCAAGCTAAATTCAAAGTGTCAGATTTTGTGTGTGTGTGTATGCGTGTGTATTTAGAGAGAGTGGGAGGGTAGTAGTGAATACAGTGTCCCAAATTTGGAGCTTAATGGGGCGGCCATCAATGGTGACCATGCGAGCACCAAACTCAACTCCAATTGTGAGATCATGCACTGGCTGAAACCTCTTGTCCGTGAATTGCAACAACAGGCACGATTTCCCTACACCTGCAACAAAAAAGGAGCATCAAAATTCCGTTAGAAAGCGTATACATACGGTAATTCAAAGCACGAACGGAATATTAGGGTTTAAGACCAAAATTAGGGTGAGAATCGTGCCTGTGTCGCCGATGATTATGTATTTGAAAAGATAATCGTAAGACATGTTTCCCGGCTGCGGAGGTTGGCGAAGACGATAGACGAACTGCTGAGGTGTTACCGGGAAGCCACTCAAAGCATATAAGGTTTCTTAATACTGTAAATTTCTTAATCCTGGAAATTGCTGGCTTATATACATTTTAAAAAGTTTAAATCCTAAAGTTTACCTTTTTTTTTCTTAATTGTAAAAAGACATTTTAATAATTTTCTTTTTAAAATATTCTTATACAACATAAACACTCTTTTATTTTAGAGATTCGTTAAAAAAAAAATATACACATATAAATATAAAAAATATTTAGTTACATCAAAGAAACTGAAAACTTGTAAACGATTTCATGTTGTTAATATAGTCTTTCCTCATGTTTAGGGATCAATTTTCATGTCTAAAACACGAATTTGATCAAATTCAAATTTTCTGAGTTCATTCCATTTTTCTTTGTTCTTGGGCTGTTTTGACCACTTTAATCTATATTTTAAGCTTCGAATTTGTTTAAAATCAATCACATATTGTTATCCTAACTTAGTTCTATATTTGTGCACAATTTTTCTACAAAATATATATATATATATATATATATATACTATTTTCGAGATCCAAATCGAGCTTGTCAGTGTGCTGTCCAAAAACAGAGTGAGATGTTCTTGGATTGATTTTGGAACTTTAATCAATGATTTGAGTTTTAATTCACCAATCGCAGTATGCTGGGCAACGCAACGGGAATCGACCTGCCCGGTCAGGTCACAAGGGTCGAGGGGACAGCGTCCCTCGTGGGGGTTCGAGGGCAACGCCCCCGAAAGGTAAACGAAAATCAAGTCCACTCCAGCAGTTGAAATTCAAACAGTGCCTTGATTGCTCATCGCGATGCCTTGGTTTGCTCATTGCGATGCTTTGGTTACTCATCGCGATGCCTGTGTTGCTCATTGCGAGACCTTGGTTGCTTATCGCGATGCCTGTGTTGCTCATCGCAATGCCTTGGTTGCTCATCGCGGTGCATGTGTTGCTTTTCGCAATGCCTGAAATTCAAACCGTGCCTTGGTTGTTCATCACGATGCCTTAGTTGCTCATCGTGATGCCTGTGTTGCTCATCACGATGCCTTGGTTACTCATCGCGATGCCTTAGTTGCTCATCGCGGTGCCTTGGTTGCTTATCGCGATGCCTTGGTTGCTCATCACGATGATTAATCCACTCGATGCCTTGGATTACTCATCGCGATGCCTTGTGTTACTGATGCGCGCGTGTTTTTCTTTCATTAATGGCATAATCGTCTTTTCGTCCCCAAAATACCTTTTTCCGATTTTAAAAAAAGATGACTGGACTGGAGCGATTACAAATGTTTAAAAAGGGACCGGTCCGTAATTCACCCTTGTTAATACTACTAAAAACGAGGGAGCCGTTTGTAGCCCACACTAATGCCAGATAAGAACTAAATTACGCGTTTGGGATGCAACATAGCAGCGGTATTAACACCCCATGCTCTTAATCACTCGTTATCACAATACACCCGTTATATTAATTCCACATTAATATAAATACTAAATACACACCCCCAATATTTTTTATTTTACCCCTCTCAATTAAATCACTCTTTCTTTCTCAATACACCCCCCAATATCATCACACCCACCCCCATTTCTAAATACACCAACATAAACAAAACTCATTTCACGACAAAGAAGAAAGAGCAAAATCGCATTCCCTCCCTCCCCCCATTTCAAACGAAGCTTCCACACCAACATACCCACTCACTTTTACCTTTCATTTTGTTTCTTCAAATAACATTTTCGTTTCAATTTTTGTGTTAAATATCATTTTATTTGCAAAGTATATGGTATTTGTTAAATTTTCGTTATATTATGTTTGAGACTGGTTGAAAGAACACCACAGTGGTGCTCGGGACTGGTCGAAGGAACACCACAGTGGTGTTCGGTAACCCCTGATCGAACACCACAGGTATGTTGTGGTGACCGAACACCACTGTGGTGTTCCATTGACTAGTACCGAACAAATCCCGACCCAAGCATGTACGTAAATGCATAAAAAAATCAAATTTTAAGCTTCACTTATTTAGTCTCCATGCCTGATTTTTGTTACAAGCTTCACTTCTTTAGTCTCCATACCTGATTTTTGTTACAATATGGTCGTTGAAACTTGAGGGTTTAGTTTTGGGGGTTTGGCTTTGGGAGTTTGGTAGAAGTAGGAGAAGTTGGAAGTTTGGAATAAGGAATGAGTTTATGAAGTATTATGAAAGATGGTGTATTGAAAAATTGTTTGGTGGTATATATGGAGGTTTAGAAGGTGTTATAATATAGTGGTGTGTGTATTTAATAGGGAAAGAGTATTTATGTCTTTTTAAACAATAATATTTTTGTAATTATTTTTTTAGAGGTGTATTAATAAAAAGTAGGGTGTTAATAGCGCTCCCCTATGCAATAATCATTTTGGAGTCATATATTAACTAATAATCGGTGCTATCCGGATAAAGTTTTATTAGGAGGAAAGAATGGTGTGTTATTAGCGTACTAGCTAAAAAAATATAGCAAGGACACTTATAATATCGAGATTAATAATATTACTTATCTCTATCCAACGATCACACAAGAAGGACAAATATATGCCTTATTTGACTTATTGACTAGAGGACAGATTGTATAGTAATACTAAGTTGGATTAATTTCGGCCCAATACATTTTGTTAGATTTTCAACCGATTTAGTCTACAATAATTATTTTCAATCGCTTAAATTTATTTTTTAAGATAAATGGGCCAATTGTTCCAAAACTACCCCCGTAACAACCTATCACATTTTTAGCTCTGTCTTCCTTGATTTACTCCTGTAAATCTTGACATTTCTTCTATTATGATTCTTACCAAAATTTTCATCTATATCATCTTCTGATCATTCGATTTTATTTCTTAAGAATAATTTTATTATTCCTAAAATTAATTCGTTTCTCCTTGTTTCATCTCTCTCTCCTGTCTCTTTCTGCACATTTATTTTTTCTCCCCATCCTCTGTAATTGTGTTCAATATTATTCTTAGTGCATCTGAATAGAAGTGCTTTTGGCTCTCAAGAAGATCTCTTTTTGCCATTAGTTGTCTCTTTCTGTAACTTTCTAGTAGCTCGAAAATTTTGAATGAATTATTATCAGTTAACTCAATCATGCTTTGACTAATTTTACAATTGAAGACATGCCCCTTTAGTTTTTGCAATTGACCGGTCTGCGAAAGTGTCAAAATGACCTTTAATGGTCCTCTTTGTAACCAACCAGACCTTTGTTGCCCGACCTCTCTTCTTCTTCGCACCAAGGATCAACAAGTAGCTTCCCTTGTAAACTATGGAAACCTGAAAACAATACTTAAATTGTAAAGCTTTAATCATGTATTACCTGTTTCTAATATCTAACCAGTTATCTTCAGTATACATAAATAAAATTTGTGCATCACAATGCAACAAAACAGTACTTTTTAGTATAATTTTGTGCATCGCGATGCACACTTTGATGCATCATAAGTGTAATGTTTTACATTAGTACTAGTTTGTGCATCGCGATGCACATTTTGATGCATCGCAAGTGTAATGTTGTGTATCGCGATGCACACTTCGATGCATCGCAAGTGTAATGTTGTGCATTGCGATGCACAAAAACAGTACTTTTTAGTACAATATTGTGTATCGCGATGCATCAATTTTGTGCATCGCAATCAAGTGTAATGCTACACATTAGTACTGCTTTGTGCATCGTGATGCACACTTTGATGCATCACAAGTGTAATATTGTGCACCGCGATGCACAAAAATAATACTTTTTTGTACAATTTTTGTTTATCGCGATGCATCAATTTTGGAACAGGCATGACGCCCAAAATTATGGGTGTGGCGCTCATTTTGGACTCTTAAGGAAATTTCATGCATCTCGATGCAACAA
The DNA here is from genome assembly GCA_016624345.1 of Platycodon grandiflorus. NCBI lineage: Eukaryota > Viridiplantae > Streptophyta > Magnoliopsida > Asterales > Campanulaceae > Platycodon > Platycodon grandiflorus. The sequence continues at coordinate 49,958,096 of CM028365.1, forward strand.
ACAGTACTTTTTAGTACAATTTTGTGCATCGCGATGCACACTTTGAACTATGATGCATCAATTTTATTTTACGATGTATAACATGCTTGTTCCGTGTTTTTTAAGGGCATAAACGACATTTCGCAACAAAAATGTCATTTTTCGGTTTGAAACAATTATAGGGAACTAAAGCGGTTGAAAATTCATTAAAATGTACCGGCCCAAATTTTGCCCAATTAAGTTTATAATAGGAGTGGTCTTCAATTTCTACAGGTAATCTTTGAAATTAATTGCACGTGCCCTTATAATAGGAGTGGTCTTCAATTTCTACAGGTAATCTTTGAAATTAATTGCACGTGCCCTAAGTGTATATAATTTATTTTTTACTGTAAATTAAATATGTAAATATATTTTATTGCTCCATTATTTTTCATAATTTAAGTCTCCTATTTTTAGAGAATACTAATCTTAATGATCCTTAGCATGTAAGTTAGCTAGATTGGAAGTGATGCTTACCAAAAAAAGATGTTGAGATTGACAATTTAATGACCGAACTTGAGAAAACAAATGAAACTTTGTTCAAATTGAATTCGGGTAAAGTCAAACTTGGTGAGGTATTGAGTTTTAGTCAAGAGGATTCTATTGGTTTGGGGTTTAAACCCACAGTTTTTGTAAAAGAAAGTGAATGACATTCAAATGATTTTTAAAAACCAAAACCTTTTGTGAAAAAATCTAGGAAGAGGCGTTATGTATGTCACTACTGTTATGAACCAAGTCATATTAGACCATTTTGCAGCAGCGGATGTACCAACATCCACAGAACCATTTTGATGTGATCCTAGGGTCCAAGAATTGTATTCTACAAGTTGAGGGGCTCAAGTGCCATGTTTGGGAGCCAAGGGTGGTTTTGGTCGTAACAAATGGGCCAAAAAGGGCTTCAAAATGCAATTTTTGGCAAGTAAAATTCTAAAACCGGGATTTGTAGAGGTTCTAGAAGCCTTCCTTTCACATTGGAGAGAGTCCTTGGCCATTCAAACTCCTTGGACGTTTTTTCCTTGTTTCCTTGTTAGATTAGGAGTTTCCTTTTAATTAAACCGCATGCTTATTGTAATTCATAGTTCTTTTAGGATTCTAATTAATGCTTTCCTAGAGTTAGTTGGATTTGTTTAGTTAAGCTTATAAATAGGTGTCTCTTTCAGATTGTAATAGATATATACGTTTTATTCTTCAATATAAGCCGTGAGCTTTTCTCTTGTGTGCTATACACGTTTTGTTAGAACATTGCAAACTTGAATTAGTTTGTGTAAAATCTATATTCTTGGTTCTTAACTCAATATAGTTAAGGGTCTTGAATCTTCATACTGAGGTTTTTAATTCCATTGAGGGTTAGAGGTTGAGATTTACTTCAGATTGTTCTCCAAGTCCTTGGACAGACGTTTTTCTGCGAGATTGTCTTTTCAACATGAGTTCCAAGTTCCAATAACTTGTGGGTTCTCGTTGGATCACATCATATTTTCAAAAACCTTTCAGATCTATTTGGGTTCAAAAGTCTGAAATAAAATGTCATCTTATTCATACCTTTTTGAGAACTAATGTTCCAGGTTCTTGGTTCTTTGATAGTGGTTGTTCTCGACATATGACAGGTACCTCTGAATATGTGACTGATTACTCTAGCTTTAATGGAGGTAAGGTAACTTATGGAGGCGGAGCTCTAGGTAAGATTGTTGGTAAAAGAACCTTGAATGTCAATGTTCTTCCAAAACTTCAAAATGTGTTTCATGTGGAAGGGCTTACTGCTAATCTCATTAGTATAAGTCAACTGTGGATGATGATTTTTTTTGTTAAGTTTAACAAGAACTCATGAGAAGTATTTGATAATACTAACACTTGTATCCTTGCAGGGATAAGAGCTGCAAATAATTGTTACCTAGTTGGTAATAATCAAACCTGTAGTAGTACAAGCGTTGATGATACAAATCTTTGGCACCAGAAACTAGGTCATGCAAGTTTTTAAGAAACTTCATGAACTTGTTAAGTTTGAAGATGTTCGTGCTTTACCCAATTTAAACATAAAAAATTTAAGTGTGTGTGGTTCTTGTCAAAAGAGTAAACGAACCAAGATTTTGCACCAAAAGGTTCTTCAACTTTCTTCTTCTTGATGTCTTGTAATAGAATGTCTCAACTAATGTTTGACTTTTAATTTACCTATTTTTTATCATTCTTCCTAATATATATACCTTAAAGCTTCATTTAATATAACATATCCCAAATAAACTCAAGTATTTAAAATAGTTAAACTCAATTAATGTTCATAGGTATTATATATTGTCAGAACACATTTTTCAGCATTTATCCGGAACGGAATGAGTACTTGTTCATTATTGAAAGTATATATAATATTCGTCATAATATTATATTCCTAAAAATTGATTAATTTCTTTTTTTGGTAGCGTTTGCATATATATATATATATATATATATATGAACAAAATAAATAATTAGTTTTGAAAATAATAGAAAAAGTTGTGTTGAAAAAATAATGAAACGTTGAAAAAATATATGAACAAATTAGTAATGAAACGTTATGTGTTGGAAGCAAAAGACCAAAATGTTGAAAAAAATAAAAATTTATAGAGAGTTTTAAAAATAGTGAGAGAAAAGAGCAAATATTAATGGAGAGAACAAATAAGAATCATCAAGTGAGAAATGAATTAGGTTTGTTTTAGGTGTGAAAAAAATTAACCACAATAAAATATGTTTTCAGTGAACATCAAGTAACTTAGTGTAACTGAATCTATAAACATATTTCATTTTTCATAATTTAATTTTTTTAATTATTAAGATATTGCTTAATAATCCTTAGCATGCATAAGATACGGTGAAAATATGAATATAAAATTAACAATAATAATTAATGCACACGCGCGTGTGCGTAGGGGCAAGCTACAAATTTTATTATAAAAATAATTTTAGAATTTCATCATTTCAACATGTGGGCGAGAATAACACAATAATCAATAATAGATTATATTATCAAAAATCCATTAGGGTAGGGATTGATCGTTCGTCAGATTATTGACTCTATCTCTATTTGTAAGCCTCTCTTAAACTCCAAATAAGGGTAAGAAACCGGGAAATCATCTTCTCTTATAAGTTTCCACCTGAAGCCAAATTTACACGAAGAAAAAAAAAAAAAAAAAAGTGAGTTAATATTAAATGAATGCTGCATGTATCCAAAAAAAAAAAAAAGAGACACCATCGAGAGGCCAAGAAATTGGGTACCTGTAATTAAGAACAAGATGATGAAGGAAGAAAGCAGTCTCGACTTTAGCAAGTTCAGTTCCGGGACAAAGTCGCGCGCCACCACCAAAAGGACTTACCTTTTTGCTCACTTCTTGATCCTATGAATTCCCCAAAAATAATAAAGAGAAAAAGGAAAATATATATTGTTTTCAAACCAAGAACTTGGTTATTTTTGACTTGTAGGGTAAAATATCATTTGGAGATGAGGGAAAGAGCTTAATTTAAAGACATACATCCCATCTTGAAGGGTTGAATTCGGTGGGATCTTCATGAAGACTAGGATCGAGATGTGTTGCAGTGAAGATGGGAAGTACTTGCCATCCAGCTGGGATGAGATATCCTGCATGCAATAGTTATTCATGGAGACAAAATACCTTAATTAAGAATCACAATACACGCGCGTGACAATACATAATTAGTACGTAGACAGAATACCTTAAAGAATCACAAAACATGTGACACAAGAGTAGACGAGGCCGGCTTAGAGGTTAATTTGGAAAGGGTCGTCTAATAATGTACAATACGGAGAATTAATTATACATACCTTTGAATGTGACATCCTGAAGAGCTTTCCTATGCACAAATTTAACTAGATTTCCACATCGCGTTGTTTCTGAGATGACCTAAAATATATGGACGGCCGTAAGCATTTATATACATATATATATATTCAATCTAGGACCAAAACTATGTATATAGATGAGTAATGAAACATCATTCGTTAACGTTATCGTTACTTTGGAGGTGTATGTCATTTTCTTGTAATCTTCCCAACTCAAGGGTTCACCATCCTTTTTGCTTCTTCTCAGAGCCAAGTGTTCTTCCTGCTCGATCAATAATTCGCCAAATTAAGGCATTAACAGCTTCAGTATATATCATACATAGTATAGCCATAGCCATTGGAGAGGAGGGCGACGTTGGCCAGTGATCAGGGATGTTTACCTTGAGTTGTTCAAGAACAGTAGGTGACTGGGCAATAAAGTAGATCAAAAGAGCCAAAAGACCAGAAGTTGTTTCATAGCCCGCAAACAAAAGGTCCCACACAACACTCACTTTCTCATCAATATTTAAATTCCCTTTGAGCAAAATTTCATCCAAAAAATCTGCTTTGGCAACTCCCACTCCACCACTCTTTTCCCTTTCCTCTATAATTTCTCTTATAGTGGACAAACAGCTTGCCTTGGCCTGATGTACAAATTCCAATTAAGAACATAAACATTAATTAATTGGAGATTAAATCTCCGTCCCTCCAAAAAGGTCACATTTTACGTACATATGCACAAATTTAGAAAAGACCGTTTTATAGGTATTTTCTGTAAAACGGACTCGACCCACCGTGTGTTGGTGGACTGAGCTGTGAGTACTTGATATCGTCTCATGTTGACTTTTAAATGCGTACCATTTCTTGGGACGGAAAGGAGTAGTATTTACCTTGATAGCCTCAGCATATGGAAAGCCTGGAACATATATGGGAACAGACACTAATCCTTTCATGAAGAGAAGGAAGTCTTCTAATATCTTCAGACCTAGTGGTTCTCCTGCCTCAATATTTAGCAGGCTCTTCAACATAATATTCATCGTAAACTGTGCATACATGCATGCAACCATTAAAAACAAACTTAATTAGAAACATATATATCAAACTACCTTATAACACACACACGCACACGTATGCAGATGAATGTTCATGATAACAATGATATGCAAATTATATATGTGAATTTCTTACCTCTTTAGCTTCTTTACAAAAGTGGATTTTCCGGCGTTGTTTCAGTGACTTCATTAGGGAAACTGATAACTCGTGTACGTAACGAGGGTATTCAGAATTCGACTTAGCATTGCTAACGAAGTTGAGGGCTACGTTTCTTAGTTTTCTGTGAAGGTCACCGGTCACAAGCATCATACACAGATTCCCGAGGACATCGCGTACAGGCTTGGGATAGAAGCTCCGGAATAGCTTATCGTCATTCTGAAGAATGAACGTATTAAGCTCAAGATCGCATGAAACTATAGTTGGAGAGCCAAAGAGGTGTGATTTGAACACCTTCCCGTACCTTTAATAGCAACAATTTTTTTCAATAAGGACAAATTAGTTACGTGCATGAATACATAGATCCATAGAAAACCCAACATGATAACAGTAAAAAATAATATATATATATATATATATATAAATCAACATCATTAAAAAGTTTGACACGTCAAATAAAATTATTTTTTTATGACGGAGGGAGTACATCGTTTGAAATGAAATTAAGCAAAGGTAGTTTATGCAACAACAAAATAAATAAATAAATGAAGTTAAAGCACAATCAATTGATACATATCTTACATAATAATGCTTGGGCCACAAAGTTTTGGACACAAAATCCTTGTCACCAATTGTTGACTTTTTTTTATTTAGTTAGTGATCACGAGACTGCAAACTATATATGGAACCAATAGATAACCGTCAACAGGGATTTTGTATCTAAAATTTTGCAGTTATAATAATAAAGATTCAACTATTTGATTCTAGAAAAATGTTTCAACCTGATGTGTCAATTAGAGATTTTATCATTATTTGATAGACCCCTCATGTGTATATTATTGGACAATATTTGATTGATTAAACTGAAAGTTGGAGTAATTTCAGGATACTTTGGTTCTACTGTAGTATAACTCAAAATTTTGTGCCCTTAGCATTTTATTATTAATGACTAAAATAAAATTAAGTAGGAAAAGGATTCACAAGTTTTTTTTTTGGATAAATTACATATAACCCCCTTAACTATGGGTCGAGTTTGATTTACCTCCCTCAACTACCAATTGAAGCAGTGTGCCCCCCACAACTATAACATTTTCTTAAATTATGCCTTTTATTTAGACACCGCGTTTGAATTCACGAAATTTGTCTACCAAAGACTCACGTTACCATCTGTATGTATAATATATACCATAATATTCAAAATAAGGATAAGAAATTATTTTAATGACCATATTTATGTACAAAGAGGGTCTTAGAACAATAAGGATAATATAGTCAATTAGAACACCAAAATGGCACTATGGTTAAACAGAATGCCTAAAGATGGTCAAATGAGTCTTACGTGGGCATTTTACGTCAACTCAAATGGCAGTGCCTAAACAGAAACTACGATTAAAGAAAATGCTATAGTTGAAGGGGCATGTTGCTTCAATTAGTAGTTGAGGGATCAATTCAAACCCAACCTATAATTGAGGGGGATTATTTGTAATTTACCCTTTTTTTTTATGCCCTAAGGGTTGGGGGGGTTGTGCAGATGAATGTTCGTGATAACACGCATTTGAATTGAAATCTTGACGTAAATTGACATGATTTTGAAAAAGTTATACGAGACCAGGGTGAAAGTAATTTTAATGCAGTTTACAAAGATTACAATTTTATTCTCTATCATTTAATTGAAATCTTGACGTAAATTTACTTGATTTTGAAAAAGTTATAAGAGACATGTTGAAAGTAATTTTAATGCAGTTTACAAAGATTACAATTTTATTCTCTATTCCTAAGTAATACCAGTGTTCGAAAAATCGTTCTAGGCGCTAGGCCCCCAACGCCGCGACTAGGCTCTAGGCGTCCGCCTAGGCTTTTGGGCCCCCCCCCCAAACGCCACGACTAGGCTCTAGGCGCCCCCCAAACGCCGCGACTAGGGCCAAATCGGACAAAACTTGCCACCATGAAAAATTGCCGCTTATTCAGCCTAGGCGCCCCTAACGTCCAGCCGATTTGAGCGATGTTGTACGCGTTTTGTCGAGGAGGGACCCAGTATGAGGAACCTCGGAGGAAGGGGAGTCAATCAGGGGCAGAGCGACGCACGACGATGCGATGAATGACGTCCTCAATCTTCTGGATAGCTAGGCTTAGATAAGTTCGACATCGGAGGGAGTCAACGTGGCGAGATCCACGGGTTGGAAATAGTCGAAATGGCTGGATTGATTACGGTGGGAAAGGAGGTGATATGCCGATGAAGAGGGGAAAGAGGGAGTGAGAGTGAGAGAAATTAAGCGAGAGCGAGAGATTGTTGTCGGTGTTGAAATCCAGTCATCTATCTCATAGTGATAGAGAGAGAGAGGCGTCTGTGAAAACTTTGTGAATTATGAGAGAGAGACAGGCGGTCAGCTTTTAGTTTTAGGGTTTTAATTCACTTTTCAAAATGACAACCTCCCCAAAATGACAACCTCCCCCCTCAAGTTATTAAAGTATTTTCCCTCCCCCCTCAAGTTATTAAAGTATTCCCTTCTTCCCTCCACTTTAAAATGATAGAGAATTTGATTTTAATTTTTAATTTTAATTTTTAATCTTGTAATGTTATCATTATTTTTAGTTTATTTGGTCATATTTAACTATTTACTATTGTTGCACCAGGTTTGGTATGGACCTAATGTGTAATTATGTCTCGATTTTTAGGCCCTAGACCAGACCCCGACTAGGCCCCTAGGCGCTAGGCCCTGCTCTGGCGCCTAGCGCCCGCCTAGCGATTTTTAGAACATTGAGTAATACGGAGTATTAGTTTTTAAAACACTCTGGAGTCGTTTGGTAGTCAGGATTAATGCCGGATAGAATTAATAATTCGAATTATCGGATGTTTGGTACGCAATAGGCAGTCGGAACTATTAGCACGAGTTATCCGGATAAGGTCCTTATCCCCTCACTAATAATACCAAGGGAGAGGGTAGTATTATTAGCACTCTTCACTAAAAAAAATACGTGATTAACATTTTTAATTATAAAATTACATCCTATATATAAGTAGGGATATAATTAATAGCGAGGGCATTAATAACACCGGAATTAATAATACTCCCTCCGTCCCTAAATTATTGTCTTCTTTTCCTTTTTCGTCCGTCCCAAAATAATTATCTTGTTTGAAACTTTCCTTTTTAAAACATCACTTTTACTATTTTACCCTTATTTTTTCTTCATACTTTAATTATGGGCCACATACACATGGGCATTAAAGGAAATAACACACGTTTTCAATACTATTCTAATATTAATAATCAAGTCAATTGAGTTTTCTTAATCTGTGTGTCAAATTTACCCAGACAATAATTTAGGGACGGAGGGAGTAATACTTATCCCTGCTTAACTACCAAATAACCCCTCTGCGTTTTAAAAAAGTTATGTTTATAACATTGCTTTATATATGCATTATAGACGAAAAGTTGGCAGCATTTTCGCCGAAATGGTGGCCAGAAATAGCCTTAATTAAGTTGAAGGGAAAACATGACGTACAGAAGTAATTAAGTTTGTGTAGGAATAATTAATGAGTAATGTTATGGGTACCTAAAGAGTATTAAATTTTTTGAGCCAGCTGATGTGGCACCTGATGTGGTATAAAAAACAAAATTAAAAATCATAATTAATGTATCACATCAGTACCACATCAATTGACACATCATTTAGTATAAAAAATTTAGTACTGTTTAGATACTCATATCATTACTCATAATTAGTATACCTGGAGGAACGTTGTTCAAGGAAGGACCCCACAGAGTTTGATTTATGTGGGTTGAGAAAAGCAAGAGTCTCCCCTAAAAGGGGCCAACCCATACTTCCATGAGGCAGCAGCTCACTTCTGTTTGGCTTTAAGCTCTGTTTTGCAAATAATAAGTAGTGCAGTAGAAGAAGAAGAAGAAATGAAGAAGCTACTCCCACCCATAATCCTACCATGATCATGATATTATGAATATTGATGCAATTCCTCAATTCTGACAAATTTGCAGCTGAGAGAGAGAGAGAGAGCAGCGATGTGATGAGAGGCGTAATGGATGATCACGTGAAGTTTAAAAATTACAAGGGATGAAGAAATATGTTTTAGATTACAGTAATCATTTATTGATTTTTTATCCATACATGATTACCTTTATTAGAAGATAGAGACTATATCTACAACTGTATAAAATTTACTTATCTTCTATATTCATTAATATTTACTAATAAATTAAATCAATGTCTTGACCTTCAAACTAGATCGAATCCTCTATTTTAAAATGATGTTTCATCTCCTATTTCAATAGTTAGATGTGCGCCACATATGCATGTGAATAAATAACATTAATTACCCCGTGATTTTTTATGCATATTTGACGCACATCCAACGGTTGGAATAGGAGATAGAACATCATTTTAGAATAGAGAATCCGATTTGCCTTCAAACACACCTTATGTCAAAATAGAAAATAATTTCTCAAATTCAGCTAAATTTTTTGTTTCCCTTTTTAGTTTTAATTGTTCTTTTTTTGTTTCCCAATATAAATCATATTTAATCATTCGTTGAAAATGAACAACTTTTTATACACAAACGTGGGAATTAGAAAAAGAAACAGCTAAGAAATAAAGTAATACGTAGGCCTAATTTCTTTTCAATGCGAACAAGAAGGAAAAAAAAACACCCGAGATGGACCTTTGAATTCAAATCCTTAATCCCATTCCCCTGACGAAAAAGACCAGAGAAAGGGGAGACATGAATTATAAGTAATGTAAGTTACGAATCAGAAATTTCAACAAAGAAAATAGTAAGGCTATTAACCCCACCTTTCCTTTAAATACACCCATTTTTCATTTGTTACAAATCGCTACAAAGAAAAGAGAAAGGCTATTAATACCATCATGATTTTAAATTAATGTATCTCCATGACAAATGCGTATATCGTATGATATCAAACGATGCATCACCTTATCAATGATGCATCGCAATGCATCAAAAGTAGACTTTAGCGGTTTGATAATACGAAAAATTGTGCCCAAGTCTACTTTCATAATTGTTTGTTCTCTAAAGTCCACCATTTTTATTTTTTTTTATAATCCGCTAAAGTACACTTTGATAATTTTCTTCCTAAAATGCCCACAACAACATCATTGCTTCAGATTTAATGTTCGAATTGATGTATAAATGATTTCATGTTGTTAATATAATCTTCCCTCATGTTTGGGAATCAATTCGTGGAGAACACGAATTTGATCACAATTTGATCAAATTCAAATTTTCGGAGTTCATCCCGTTTTTCCTTGTTCTTGGGCTGTTTTGGCCACTTTAATCTATGTTTTAACCTTCGAATTTGTTTAAAATCAATCTCATATTGTTATCCTAACTTAGTACTACATTTGTGCACAATTTTTCTACCAAAAAAAATACTATTTTCGAGTTTCAAATCGAGCTTGATAGTGTGCTGTCCGAAAACAGAGGGAGATGTTCTTGGACTAATTTTGGGACTTTAATCAATGATTTGAGTTTGAATTTTATATAATATCAATATCATATTGTTATAAGAAGTCAATATCATGTTTGTATGTAAATTTCCAAACCAAAAATAACTATTTTGATTGATTTTGATCTTGCCGAAATTTTCTGAGCGAGTTATAATTATTTAGTAAATGGGCATCGAGGTACATAATTTTGAGCATGGCATCACTGGATACTGAATTTTGGGCATCGGGATTTGGGCATCCGGATGCATAATTTGGGCATCGGGATGCCTGAGTATTTTAGGGCGAGAATTTCAGGCATCGGGATGCATAATATTGGGTATCGGGATGCCTGGATACTGAATTTTGGGCATCGGGATGCCTTAAATTGGGCATCCTTAAATTGGACATCGAAATGCCTTAAATTGGGCATCGGGATGCCTTATTAGACATCCTTAAATTGGGCAACGAGATGCCTTAATTTGGGCATCGGGATGTCTTAAATTGAGCATCGGAATGCCTTTAGGTTACTGATGTGCGCGTGTTTTTTTTTATTAATGGTGTAATCGTCTTTTCGCCTCAAAAATACATTTTTTCGGTTAAAATATATATATATAATATGTAGCGAATTCAAATTGTTCAAAAGAGACCGGCTTATAATCAGTGTTCTAAAAATTGCCAGGTGAGCGTTAGGCGCTAGAGCAAAGCCTAGCGCCTAGAGGTCTAGTCGGGGTTTAGTTGGGGTCTAAGCAGGGCCTAGAAATTAAGACATAATGACTAAATAAACTAAAATTAATAAAATAACAAATAACTAAATATAACCAAATCTGTCGTCTAAGGCACGTTTTAGAATAATTCATTTTTGTAATAATCAAACAAGAGTAAATATGTCAAATTTTATAATGATACTTAGTAACAATTTAGGGGATATATTTAGAGAATGGAGGTTTGAATAGTAATTCTAAAAAAAAAAGAGAAAAAAATAAAAAAGGACAACATCACGTGAACCGGCCCCACCCCCATTTAATTCCCATTTTTCATAATTGAAAACCAATTAGCCAATTAAGTCAAACCTCATTCCCACATTCTCCAGACATTCACACACACGCGCCACCCCCACTCCACATCATCACTTTTCAATTTTCATCGCACACTCTTCAGTCCTCACTATCTCACACAATCGCACGACACACGATGACGAGGACGGGATCTCTCCGGTCTCTCTCCCACGGTAATCTCGCTCCCTCACTCTCTTTCTTTCTCTTTCACTCTCGCTCTCTCTTTCTCCTTTTTACCGACCTTTTCCTTCTTTTTTTATCGGTGGCGATTCTTCAACTCAGTTTCTTTATCTCTCTTTTTCAAATCTGTTCCAAAGAAACACTGGTCAGTGATTAGAGACATAGAGCGACTACTCGGCCAACTAGGGCGCCTAGTCGGCGATTTCTTCTCTGTTGACTTTTTTGTCCGATTTGTCATTAATCGCGGCGTGGAGTTAGCGCCTACCGCCTAGATCACGCCTAGGCGACCTCCTAGGGCGCGTTTTAGAACACTACATGTAATTCACCCTTGATAATATTATCATGGACTAAAGCGATTGAAAATCTACCAAAATGTAACGGCTCACAATTTCCTCAATTAGTAATTGTCCTGGCCCAAATGAAAAAAAAAAAAAAAAACTAGGAATAATTGTTGGCCGGTACCATTTCTCAGATTTTCAACCGCTTTAGACCCCAATACTTGTTTTCAACCGGTAAAGTCCATTTTGGTTGATAAATTGGTTAATTGTTTCAAAACTGCCCCCGTAACAACCTAAAATACGTTTTAAGTTGCGTCTTCCTTGATTTAGTCTTATAAATCTTGATTGTCATACCGTTGCAATTTCTTACAAAAATATCCATCCATATCAAAATCGATTTTCTGCTCATTCGATTTTATTTTTTAAGTTTCTTCAAGTTGTTATAATTAAATTTACTGTAAAATCAAAATCACTATAAACATCATTCATACTGATACACATTAACAAAAAATTATTGATTAATTGAGTATTAAAGGTAGTAATTAACTTCATCTGTTATAACTTGAGCATTTATATGAGATAATTGCAAAATAAACCCTGTATTAGTTTCGAGATTTCAAATTAATCCATGTGTTTATTTTTTTTTCAAATTAAACCTTCACCTATTTTTTTTTTTTAATCTGAACCTTCCGTCAAGTGGCTGTTAAGCCAACTAACGGAAAGGCTGAGTTGGCAGATGACGTGGATCCGACGTGGTTTAGGCGGGAAATAAGAATTCTATCCCGCCAAAAGTATTTCAAAATAAACCCTATAATATTTTTAAATTTCAAAAAACCCAAGACTATTTTTAAATTTCAAAAAAAACCTTACAGTTGACGAATTTTCAAACCAAACTATTTTAAAAAGAACCATGTACAATTTAATTTTTTCAGAAAAACCCTGGCTGAGATTAAAGGTATTTATATACCTTTCAAGACAGAACAAAAACATTAAACCTCACAATCCATTCAATTCGAACCTATTGTTGTCATTGGAATAATCATGAATAGAGTTGTTCGTTGCCATTGTGGAAGGATGACTGTGATGCGGACATCCTGGACCGAGCAAAATCAAGGAAGGAGGTTTTTAGGTTGCGAAAGATATGGGGTAAGTTATATTATATTTAAAGTTTTCGTTTGTAATTATTTGTGATTATTAATTTTCTAGAAAACTAATTAAGTTTTTGTTTGTTCTTGCGTAGTCGGAACATGGTTGTGGATTTTTCCTATGGTATGATCCTCCTCAGAGAACCGTGGAAGTAGTTCAAAGTAACAGTAACAAGTGCCTTTGGATCAGTTTGGTGATATCAATTTTGTTCAACCTGCTCTTCATCTTAATCATACTTGGTCAGGACTAAGCTATTGTAACTTTATATATTAATGAAATGGGGTTAATTTTGTGGTGTTGTTAACATCTTATGTACATTATTTTGATGTGTGTAACGAACCCCTTATATATGTTATTTTGGCTAGTGGAAATGAATGAAATGTTTCTTATGTTGATTATGTAATCATGTTTAACTTATCAACAAACACAAAGAGTATGTCTCTCTTTGATATATGCAATCCGCGTATAATTATCATCAACAAACACTAAGAGCATGTTAATTACACACAGACAAACACTCAATATATTCCACCACTAATATGTCAAATTTACAGGGCTGTATTCCATACTTGAAAATAACAACAACACACAGGAATGTTAATTACACAAAGTTACATTACATTACAGGCAAACTCATAGTTTGTAGGTTAAGGTTCAACACACTTGAAAATAACAGACCAAAAAAACAACAGCAGCATCACTTGAAAACAACAGCATCACTTGAAAACATCAGCATCACTGTTTTCCATGCTTGAGTGCCAAAAAAAACATACCCTGTCATGAAACAATACAAACACTTTAAAATGGAGGCAATAGTTAATTAAATAATGTAACAGTCTGATTTGTAAAAAAAACATACCATGTCCTTCATTATGCATACCTCCCTACTTTTAATAGAACTTTTCAAAATCAATGCGACCGTATTCCAAACCAAGATTGACATGAATTCGCTTTTTTTTGTCAAAATTCCAAAACAAAAATGCAATTCATAGTAATTGTATAATTTGATTCCTTTAACTAAGTAAAGAACTTCAAATATCGACTTGAAAAATTGATCAAAATATAACTCAATTACCAACAATAATCTACTGGCAATGCTAAATTCAAAAGCATTTCTTAATATAAAAAATATTTGACATCGAACTAAGAAGAGCAATGAATGAAAATATTGTCAAATTTAAGGAATAAAATATGAAAAAGAAAAAACGCATACAATTTGGATTGAGTTTAGATATGGCGGCCGAAGATTGATTGGAAGGGAGAAGGAGAGAGACGGAGGCTTTGTCGAAGAGGAGAGCGCGAGCACGGAGTTGTAGCTGGATTTGAGCCCTAGATTTGGAGTCGTCGGTTCTCATGAATGTGTCCCAGGTCGACGGCGAAGAGAGGAAATGCACGAAGTTGGCGTAGAGTGGGTCCCTAGCCATGATCGCCATACACCCCGACCGTCGAGCTTCCGTGCCGGTTCATAGCCGGCCGTCATCGCCAAGAAGGCCATTGTCTATCCTCCGTCGCTGTATGAGGGGGTGGGCCAGGGGTAGAAGGAGTAGGGAAAGAGCCTGTGGAGGCTGAATTGATTAACGATGACGGTTTACTTTGTCGGTCCAAAAGGCTGTAACTCGAACCGAATTGCTCAAGTTCATATCACAACCGGTGTTCTAAAAATAACTGGGCAGGCGATTGGCGTCAAACCCAGGCGTAGCGTCTAGGGGTTTAATGTTTTTGTTCTGTCTTGAAAGGTATATAAATACCTTTAATCTCAGCCAGGGTTTTTCTGAAAAAATTAAATTGTACGTGGTTCTTTTTAAAATAGTTTGGTTTGAAAATTCGTCAACTGTAAGGTTTTTTTTGAAATTTAAAAATAGTACTGGGTTTTTTTTGAAATTTAAAAATATTATAGGGTTTATTTTGAAATACTTTTGGCGGGATAGAATTCTTATTTCCCCGCCTAAACCACGTCGGATCCACGTCATCTGCCAACTCAGCCTTTCCGTTAGTTGGCTTAACAACCACTTGACGGAAGGTTCAGATTAAAAAAAAAATAGGTGAAGGTTTAATTTGAAAAAAAAATAAACACATGGATTAATTTGAAATCTCGAAACTAATACATGGTTTATTTTGCAATTATCTCGCATTATATATATATATATATATATATATATATATTTGTAGGCAATTCTTTTGTTAAGACCTTAGATTAGATCTTCATCTGCTTTGAGTTGTTAGTTTATCACAGTTTCAATATTTCAGTTTCGCAAGTGTAATATTGTGCATCGCGATGCACACTTTGATGTGTTGCAAGTGTAATGTAGTGCATCGCGATGCTATAAAACAGTACTTTTTAGTACAATTTTGTGTATCACGATTCATCAATTTTGTTTTGCGATGCATCAATTTCGGAACGGGTGTGACGCCCATTTTGAACTCTTAAGAAAATTGCGATGCATCAGAAATAAAAGTTTTGCATCGCGATGTAATAAAACAGTACTTTTTAGTACAATTTTGTGCATTGCGATACATCAATTTTATTTTGTGATGCATAGCTTGTCTGTTCCGTATTTTTTAATGACATGGACGACATTTCACAATAAAAATGTCTTTTCTATTTTGAAACAACTATCGGGATTTAAACTGATTGAAAACTCATCACAAGGACCTGCACAAAGTTCACCGTAAAATTTATTCCTTAATGGACTGTGTGAAGTACAGAAATACTCATTATAATAGTGAGCATCTGAAATCCACAAGATATAACCATATACGTTATACCCACAACTGATCCAATTGATAGAATTCAAGTAAAGCTCACTTTAGGCCCATTTACAGTTGGTTCACTATTATTTCCTCATCTATCATCTGTCTGAAAAAGAAAGAAATCAAGAAACCCTTTTCCTTGGTTCAAAATTATTGTTGCAAGAACCTCCACATGATCTCCAGTTATCCAAACCCCACAAAGCCATGGAAACCAACTCCTCCTTTCAAAATCAACTGTAGACTCCCCACAAGAATTTACAATAGTATTCATGAAGATAACCAAGAAAAGCAATCCTCAGCAGGCAAAATCAGACGCCAAGTTCTAACCAAAGAAGGCAGAACCAAACTCGACATCAACCCCGATCGGCAATTTTACGCCTACCCCCGCTTTGTAACCCATGTCGACGATAACTTCATTTCAACACTGACCAATCTTTATAAAGAAAGGTTAAGACCAGAATGGGAAATTCTCGACCTCATGAGCTCATGGGTTAGCCATTTACCTGAACAAGTCAAGTACAAGAGAGTGGTTGGTCATGGTCTTAATGCACAAGAACTTGCCAAGAATCCGAGGCTGGATTATTTCTTTGTAAAGGATCTCAATCAGGATCAAAAGTTTGAATTGGAGGATTCCAGTTTTGATGCTGTGTTGTGCACCGTTAGCGTGCAATATCTTCAGCAGCCCGAGAAGGTGTGAGTGAGCCATTTGCATCATCATCTTTCCATTTGAAAATGTTGTGTTACGAAATTAAACTTTTAAGGTGTGCGCAAGCTAACCTGGACAAACCAACTGTCCAAAAAGAAAAGCAAATTTTTGAAAAGTAAAGCTAAGGAACTTAATTAGATGTAGAGATTGCTGTTATTAGTATATGTCAAACTAAATATGTGACATTCTAATCGATTTCCTTTAATGTTGGACTTCAAATAGATATTTTGTTGCTTCAGAGATGGAGTTTTAGCATTTTGATAGAACAAAAGACATGTTTGCTTCAAATCCACACCCTAAAAAAGTATAAAATCCTGTGTCTTGCTGCTGTTTTTCTTAGAGATTTCTGGTCATTGGAAATGCTTTTTTGTGTTGATTTGTTCTTTAGTTCCAATACCTTGTCATTATATGCTACCAAGATTTAAACACACACACACACAATATGTAACACTCGGCTTAAGTGAAATCCGGAGTTGTTATTTGATTTTTGGGTTGAGTGTCCCAACGTTAACATAGTATATAAACAAGCAATCTGAGATGAAAAAGGATTTCATAAACCCACAGGTATTTGCGGAAGTGTTTCGGGTGCTAAGACCAGGTGGGGTGTTCATAGTGAGCTTCAGTAACCGATTGTTCTATGAAAAAGCGATTGGTGCATGGAGAGAGGGGACTGCATATAGCCGTACACAATTGGTGGTGCAGTACTTCCAGTGTGTGGAAGGATTCGCTCAGCCAGAAATTATAAGGAAACTACCAAGTGATGCTGCAGCTGATCAAGGGGAAAAATCAGCTTTCACTTGGATTAAGGGGTTGCTGGGATTGTTGTCGGGATCAGACCCTTTCTATGCAGTTATCTCTTACAAGAATTTCAAACCTACGTATGAATGATTAGAATAAAACTGTCTTTAAATTGTTCTACTCCTTATGAATATGTAGATATTATTGATTTATTTGTATGTTTTAACTCTTCTCTTGAATCAAATCAATGAATCATCGCTTGCCATGACAGGACACAGATTATTGGTAGTACAGATTTTAGAGTCTTTTCTTAATCATCGTCAGAACTGTTACAGAGTTCTGACAGTGTTTCATCACCTTCAGTTTTCTTGCGTTGAACTACATAACACAAATTAATTACGAATTCAGAGTTTGTTGCAATGAAAAGAGTACTCACTCTCCTGCAGAAGATCCCTCGTCAAGATAGTAATGGTCACCGAGCAAAAGGAAAGTATCACAAATAAGATGCATCATATGTCTACGGGTAACTATAACGCTCTCCAAGCATTTGCACTTGCATCCAAGAATGTTCAAGAGGTCCCGTGATGAAAATGTGGTCTCTTAAAAATCACAAGCACAAACAAGGGCATCCGGAAGACTATGATAACTGATCCAATATATATGATGTAGTTCCAACAGAATCCACTGTACTCATTCTTCTGCACGAGTCATGTACATATATAATACAGCTTCTTGACGCTTGCAAATTAACCATCAGAATCAGCTTCTGTCACAGACGGAAGCTTGGAAATCGCGTATTGCATCTATCATGAACATCATCTTAATTGCATCAGGAGCATAATATATGATGAGATGACATAAGTTTCGCAGTAAGGGTAATGTCCTTATTTAAGGTTGAGGGGCAACGTTTATGGTTTAACTAGTTCTTGTCCATCTTTCACTAGTATTTAATCATCATTACTCCCTTCGTCTCGGATAAATGTTCCTATTTCCTATTTGAGATGTTTCAACTAATGTTTCTAAAGACTTTTAATATGCAAATTCTCTATCATTCTTCCCAATATACCCTTAAAGTTTCATTTAATATTAACATAGCACTTCGGAGAGAAATCCACTTATTTAGAGTAGTGGAATTCAATTAATGTTATGAGTATTATTGTCAGAATATATTTTACAGTCCATCATTAATTACGTTTCTTAATTTCTGTGTTTTGTCAATAAGGAACATTTATCATGGAGTATATAAGAGACGGAAATCACAACTTTCATTAATACAGACATCACAAAACTAAAATCATCGATATTGCAAAGCCAAAGACACCATACAAAAATTACAACTTTCTTTATTTATTTCTTTTTTTCGGTTTCCCAAAGGTGTCCGCCTGAAAAGGTTAAAGACTAATCCGCAGTTGAGCCGGGTTTTCATAGAACTCAAGTCCGATACCTATAGTTTAGTTAGAACAATCCCTTATAAACTCATCTACGCGCTTGTTGGTGCAATTTTCATTAATAAGGACTCCAGAACTTGCCAAACCAAGTGTACTCTGTCCAACGCCCTCATTAAAGCGATTTTATTTTTATTTTTTCTTCTTCTTAAAATTAAAATCTGTACGTTTGGGTAACCTTTAATCTGTGGTTTAATATATAATTTGGTCCCTGAACTTTAGATATTTTTCTAATTTGGTTCTAGAACTTTTGTCATTTTCTATTGTGGTCCTTGAACAGCGCTTTAAGCCTTACAATTCGTCCCTCAAGTGACGGCCGTCACTTTTCACGTTAAAAAATTTATGAAATGCTCAAAATGCCCTTACTACATGCCTGATGTGATTCCACGGTGGACAAATTGTGCTTACTTGGATTTAAAATTTTTTTTTTTTTTGCTAACTAAGTTACGCAAATAATAATAAAGTGTATTTTTGTGAATAGAAAAAAATACCCATATTTAATTTATTCTTTTAACTAGCTTAAAGTGTATTTTTGTAATTAACTAAAACATAATCTTAAAACTTCAAATAATTCTACTTAGCTTCTTCTCTCCCTTCTATCTCTTCAAATTTGCAGATTCGCGAGCGTTGCCACTGTAACCCACCGAGAAACAAACAGTCGGTATCCTGCTGCAAATTAGTTCCACCTTCTCTCTCTCTACTATCACTCTGTAGACCCATGTCATCATCATAAATCCATCAATAGCACAACATAGTTTCCTGCCGAAAAACCCAAAATTTTGGATTCAGATCTGACCAAACCACCGGCGATTCCGAAGGAGATGGCAGCAAAATTGACTGGAGTAGACGTTATTGACAATGAAGACAATGGTGAATTGAACAACGGCAAATAACTTCGAATAGAAACCAGGTCCTCAAGTGTCTGGTTCAAAAAATAAATTTCTTCTCCCCCTAGATCTCTCTCTCTCTCTCTCCCCCACAGACACACTCACCACCCAAAATTACCGCCAACACTGCCACCACTCGCTGCCCAATTCTTCAATTTGTGTGTTCGATCAGTTGGCGCTACAAGAATCACAGCTAACATCAATGGCGACAGAGTAAGAGGGAGTAGAGAGAATAGTGCCCTAAATTCTTGTTGGATCTAATTGCTTCACAATTCCCATATCTAAGTCTGCGAACGGATCATTAAGGACAAACACCATCCTAATATCTACTCCACAGTCCCCATTCCCATACATTTGGCACATATAATAACATTATCGCTCCATTGAGCAACGGGATGAATGATTTGAGAAGCGGGTCTTCTCACTCAATCGTGACAATGAACTGCTACCAGATCTGCTTTATTTGAAGTTCGAGAGAAACCAACTTAAATCATCGAAAAAGAGAGACTTAGAGAGAGAGAGAGAGAGAGAGAGAGAGAGAGAGAGAGAAATGGCTGAGAAGTTGATACAAAGGTTGTAGGGGACAATGGCGCGATTGGTAGCAATGTTTGGTGGTTGTAGCCTTGTAGGGGACAGTGGCGTAATTAGTTAGCAAAAAAAATTTTTTTTTTAATCCAAGTAAGCACGATTTGTCCACCGTGAAATCACACCATGTAATAAGGGCATTTTGGGTATTTTATAAAAAAATTAACTTGAAAAGTGATGGCCGTCACTTGAGGGACGAACTGTAAGGCTTAAAGTGCGGTTCAAGGACTACAATAAGAAATGTCAAAGTTCCAAAGTCGAATCAGGAAAATGTCTAAAGTTCAGGGACCAAATTATATATTAAACCTTAATCTGTTAGTGGTTCACATCCTATCCGGGTTCTGCCCCTCTTCGCTGCCTCCTCTTATCCTCTCTCTCTATTTCTCTCATGAACCGTACTTAGCCAAAAGCCTTTCTTCATTGTTTCTAAAAATTTGTAAACATGACTTCTGCAACTACAATTCTATTCAAACCTTTACAATCATTTAAGCCCAATTGCTATAAATCCACAGCTCCAACAGTATTCAGCAAGAAATCGTCTGACCCATTTCTATCTCTTCCTTGTAAACCCATCGTATTCTTCCTAAATTCTCACCCAAAGCACAAGATTTCACACTCCATTTCGGTTCCACTTGTTGCTCAAACCTCAGATTGGGCCCAACAACAAGAGGAAACAGAAGAAGAAGAAGAAGATGGGTCTGTAGAGGGTGGAGTTGGCGAGGAGAGTGATGAAGATTCCTCCATCCAGGTCACGCCTCCTGAGGAAGTTAAGATTTTTGTGGGGAACTTGCCTTATGATTTTCATAGTGAGCAATTGGCTGAGCTCTTCAACCAGGCTGGTGTTGTTGAGACTGCTGAGGTACACTAATTGTCTAATACTTTCTCTCACTGCCTCTTTCTGCAAGTAAAATTACGAATATTTATTTTCTAATAAAGTTATTAAAATCGCCCTTAACTACTGTCATGGCGCCGGCGCCGAGGTGGGCATGGGCATTGTTATAAGATAGATAAAGACTAGTTTGATAGTCGGGCAGAGATATGCATTACTCTATTATTAATCTTGGTAGTATATAAGCTCTCGCACTTAATCTTCGCTAATATATCATGGGTAGTTTTGGAATTATAAATATTAGTCTCGTGTATTTTTAGCGAGGGCGCTAATATGATATAATTAGCATGGGGATAAGGACTTTATTCGGATAGCTCGGATTATTAGTTCAGACCGCTTATTGCGTACCGAACATGTGGCGATTCGACTTATTAATTATATTCGACCTTAATCCTAGCTACCGACTCCTAAGGTTATTTATACACGTGTGCTAATAAAGTTGCTTAAAAATCAACTTTCTCTCATTTTTGGAGAGAGAGAGAGAGAGAGAGAGAGAGAGAGATAGCAGTACTTAATTTTCGTGAAAAATCACAAATAGATACTTATTTTGGAACGAAGAAGTAGAATATCTTCGCTCTTTTTTTTCAAAAAAATTCTCCATTTTACGTAATACTAATTTGTTTTTTTTTTTTGTTGACGATGGACTGATGTGGGTTGTAGGTAATTTATCAAAGAGGCACTGAAAATAGTCGAGGGTTTGGGTTTGTAACAATGAGTACTATTGAAGAAACTGAGAAAGCTGTGGAAATGCTCAGCGGTTATGTAAGTTGATCTTTCTTCATATCGTTCGTTGATGTGTGATTCAGTTATTACTTGTGTGAGTATGACATCCGAGAGTGCATTTAACAGGATCTAAATGGAAGGCTTCTGACTGTAAACATAGCTGCTCCAAGAGGGTCACAGGCAGAAAGGCCGCCTAGAGCATTTGGACCTTCTTTCAGGATTTACGTCGGTAACCTGCCGTGGCAAGTGGATAGTGCGCGCCTGGATGATGTATTCAGTCAACATGGGCAGGTGGTTGAGGCAAGGGTAATTTTTGACCGGGAGACTGGGCGTTCACGGGGTTTTGGTTTTGTAACAATGGCTAGTGAGGCGGAAATGAACGATGCCATTGCAGCTCTTGACGGACAGGTACATAACACATGCATTGTCTTAGTCTGAAAGAGAGAATTTTGGTGCATGAGCAATGTGAATTCTCATAGACATCAAACAAGCAAGTTTAAACAAATTAATTAAAGAAAAAAATAAAAATAACAGTATGTCTCATTTATGAAGGCCTGATTTCAGTTGTCATGTATTATGCAGAGTTTGGATGGAAGGACGATCAAGGTGAATGCTGCTCAGGAACGTCCAAGGCGTAGCTCCTTTTAATTTGAGATAATTTTTTGTTGGATTCAAGTATGGTTGATTTGTGGTAGCATTAGAATATGGTGTATGCCCATCTTTTAGTTCTTCGATTTTAGCTTTTTGCATATTCTGAGACATCTTTAACATAAGTTTTGGCTGAAGCTTACTTTTCTCATCTTCTGCTTCTGCTCTGCTTTTGTATGGTTATAGCATTTCAAACAGCAGTACTTTAATCGATTGTTCCCTTCTTGAAATGAAAAACATTAGCCCACATCCCACAAGCTCGAGTGGTCAAAACATATATGTGATATCCATGAATAATCGGAAAGGTTGATGTCCTTCGAGTACTCTGAAAGCACGTCCAAAGATCTGTCACGATATCATATTGAACTTGCAATACCCATTGGTTCCATTGCAATACTAAAAGTATCCAAGGACAAGAAAAGGCACCATTTCCCTTCGCATCTCAGTAATTGCATTCAGAAATGCAGAAAGTGCCAGGGCAAGAAAATGAAATGAAACCACATACAAAAACTTCATTAGGTTACATTCAGAGACTTGAGGCTCTATTTCAATTGCAGATAGTGCCAGGGTAAGAAAATGAATAGAAACATAGAGAAAAAACTCTATTGTGAAGACGAATCAGAAAATTTATTATTCTGTAAAACCCAATGTTTCGTAATGTTATTAAGATCAAGCGTATAAACTGGTGTCAAGGTAAATACAGGTTATAATTTTACAGAGGGGGTCTAGAAGAGAAAAGATGAAATTAAATTGGTATTCTTAAAATGAGTGCCCCTCTTTGTTCATAGATTGTGAGCAAAAAAGGACATACTCGTTTTGGAAGGGAGGTCATAAGGAGCAATAAAAGAAGAAGGCGGGGAAAAAATGATGAAGAAGAAGAAGAAGAATGGCAGCCTACCATTCACCAAATAATCAAAAGGTAGTAGTAACGCAAGCACTAGTTGAGGGCCAGCGAGCATAGAAATTGATTCACATTCCATCCCATTTTAAACAAGACGGTTCACCCTCTTCTTTTCTACCTCCACCCCGAATCTTCAAGATATGTTGGACAAAGTTTCTTCGAGATATCTAAGACAACTTAACACGCGCGGATCAAAGTCTTCTTGCTCACCTGCGGCTTCACGCAAGGTAGCAAAAGTGGAGAAGAAATCATTTCGGAGAACAACACCAGCATGATTGGCAAAACCGACCCTTTCTTTGAATTCTTCCATCTTTTTATTAAGGGTGTGTTTGACATGAGGATTTTGAAGTTAATTTTTTGTAATGATTGGTGACAGTGAGACAGATGTAAAGAGAAGTTGATGGAGCCAAACAGAGAGTCAAAAATCAAAAAGTAAAGTCTCTAAATCTTGTAAGAAGGTCTAAATTTTGCAAGGAGAACAAACCTGAAAGTCTCTTCGTCTCGAAAAAGTATGACCTAAACCAAGTGCCCTTGACTTAGAAAGTCAAGGATAGAAAAAGTATAAACAAGCAAAAGGTTGGTCTTGGCCCTAGATTCCACTCCTATTTAATTCAAGTGCCCTCAGGATAGAAAAAGTATAAACAAGCAAAAGGTTAGTCTTGGCATAGATTCCACTCCTATTTAATCCTTCGTTTGGGGTCATAATAAATTTGTACGTTAGGGGTGGGGGGAACAAGAAATTCAACGAGATCAATCCAATGAGCCTGTTTTGGATCAAACTAATCCATTGGCAGTAAAAGATTATCTAGGGAATCGAGTTATTTCACCTTGTTCAATAACCAAGTATCCCATCAAACACACTCACTCGCCCGCGCACACACACACACACACACACACACACACACACACACACCAGTCTCTGATATGAGATATCTGCATCATGGTAAAAAATTTAACGGCTGTTATCTACTGTCAAATCTGATAAAATCTTGCAGCAAGTGTTTGATCAAAATTACATGCTATTATCGTCTTCTAGTAAGCTAGACTTGGGTGTAAGACAGAATTTCTCCGAGAGACTGTCTAGGATCAGCATACTCTACATAATGGGTATAGAATTTTTCTCATGCTATACACGTATTGACAAAAACTGGTGAAAGCTTGTTGTTCCATGCCACACCAACAAAATTCTTCGGCATTTTACGAACAAAGGCTTTTGAAAGCTATATATGTATTGGGTTAGCAGAGAACAGAAAAGAATCTGTTAAGATGATATTCACAGCAGTACCGAAAGGAAGGTGCTTCATCCAAAAAGTTGTGTGGAAGGTCAGAAGCCTACTATTTCTACCATTAGGGCCATAATATCATCTTCATCAGTTCATCATCATATTTGAGATTATGATGCATATGCCAAACTGCATACAACCCTGACAGAGTGCAGCGCCATAGGATATGATTCAGGTTACGGGCTAGCTACTCCAAGAGCTTCTTAGCATTTTCAAATGCTTGAACATAATAATACAATCTCCAGAGCGTTACATTGTCCTGCAAAAGGACACAAAACATCAGCAAGATTATCAGGGGATAAACAGACATGATATTATTGGAATAGATAGCAATATTTATTGCCTCGTTTTCCAGGTTCACATAGATCTCTTCTGAAGAATCCTTTTCCAATGGGTTTCTTGGATGGATAATTTCCACAACACGGTCCAGATTTCGAGGTGGTAGCTTCTTAATCAATATCTGAAGCTGGCGCTTTTCCTCAAGGGTCATTGGCCTGCAGACGAGAATTAACACACGATTTGATTAACAGACCAGGAAATGACATATTTTACATCCATGCAATAAGCAACAGCTAAGATGACTTTTTGCACAATCTATAGCAAGGAAAACAACATACCTGCAACTTGACATGACAATATCAAGAAGTTCTTCAAGCTTCTGCTGCATGCCCCCAAGCTGTAAAGAAACATTCAACCAAAATTTAGGCAAATAAATGAAATTTCCACTTTAAATATTACTAAATCCTGATGGAGAAGGCAGGGTATCAACAGCAAGAATTAGCATCACAAATCTAATTAAACTCAATAGATGTTAAAAACAGATATTTTTCAGAATTATTACTGTAGTTGATAGAATATCAGAATATTTCATAATCCTGTCTTCAACATTTGGGCCACCGTTATCCAGAAGAATTTGCAAATCATCATCGACCTGATGGGAGAAAGAGATGGAGTAAGCAAAAGATTAAAAGACAATCATCCAAAATTAAAGGTATCTAGGATTACTGTCAACCATGCCTCAAAATTAAATCCAATAATCACTAACAGCAAATCATCAAATGAACACCAATATAGGAGGTTTTACCTCTTTCTCTTCCTCAGCTGCTGCATTTGAACCCAGATACGACCCCTTCTGTTCCATGTTTGAGAAAGATTCATTTCCTTGTTTAGCACAAGCATTACACAGAAACTAGAAAAAACAAAGAAAGCACAAATAAGTGCATGGCCAATATGCAAATAAGGGCAAGAAAAAAGTACCCCGTTTACCTTAGGGCCCTCTGATCCAGTTTTCTGATTGGAGCTTGTAATTTTATGACAAGTGGCACAGTGCTTATTGCAACCATTGGATATACCTTTACCTGGCACAGCCACAACAATGTGTTCATCTCTAGAACCCTGTGTTACAAGTAATATGGATATCAAAAGCAATCCTTCAAATAAATAAGATAATATTAGACAATCCTTGTCAGCAACCTTAATCTGGAGGCCCTCATAATGAAAGGTTTTCTAATCTTCCTGGATACACATGATTCACAAGAAGGAAACATCACCATTTACATGAATCAACCAATGAGCACATCTTCAGCAAGGAATGCGGTAGTTGGCTAATCCAAATTAAGACATAAACACCACTACAATGTTTGAGAAGCATATAGATCATTTCCATAAACGCAAGCAGGTCAACATGCGACTAAGGCTCCACATTTCTAGAAGAAAACAACGGAGTAAATCTAACAATGAACCTATAAATATCTCCAAAATACAAAAGCGAAAGGAATGAAGGTCCATTTCAAACAAGTACCATTTTCTGTTAATAATCTTTACTAGTTCCCAATAACTACTGCAGCGGGAAAGCAGCCTCAGCAAGTCCAGCAAGCTTTTCCCGACTAAAACCATCCCTAGCAGCTTTCCTCAATAACCCACCACACCCCGTCTATAGAAAACAATAGTTTGAGTTTTCTTACAAGGTTCTGCTTTCACCTCCAAAAGTTCCTTCCTAAGCACTCAAATAAAGTTATGCTACATGGGTAACATCTGAATGAAAATGAGATATGGTGACACTGCATAGAATTACAATGTCAACCCATAGAAGAAAATAAAAGAACATAGCATCAAGAACAGCCGGTAATCACAGATATCTTATATATATTTGTCCAGCAGGATTTTCCTGATTGAAACCAACCCTAGCAGCTTTCCTCAACATTCAACCACGCCTTGTCTATAGAAAACAATAGTTTGAGTTTTCTTACTAGGTCCTTTCACCTCCCAAGTTACTTACCAAGCACTCAAATTAAGCTATGCTTCATGGGTAAAATCTGAACGAAAATGAGGGATGGGACACTGCAGAAAATTACAATGTCAACCCACAGAGGAAAATAAAAGAAAGTAGCATCAAGTACAACTTGTAATCACAGAGATCTTATGTATAAATATATATATATATATATATATATATATATATAGACACACACACACACACACACATATATATATATATATATAATGTATCAGAAAACAAACACAGATCAGAAAGCCAAATAATGACACTGAGAGGAAAGCAAGAAAAGACTGCAGTGGTACGAGGAAAACCTTTCTAGTGGGACTGCAACTGACAGGACTAGCATGCGGGGGAAGGCTAAGTGAAGATGAGGAAGAGCAGAGCTTAGCTTTCTTCTGCGGACGCTTTTCTGCATCCTCTTCACAGGTTGCAGATACATAACAAGACGAACTCTTTTTTTGCCTGATCCGAGATTTCACCCGACACATATTAATGGCAGGATCTAACATCTGCTTTTGGAATACCACAATAAAATAGTTGCAAAAGTTAGAGTAATGGCGTTGGGTAGATATATAAAGATAACCATTAACCTTAAATTACTCAAATTAAAAACAGAAATTAAATAAAGATTTATCCATTAATGTGCATGGTTTGAAGTAAAAAGTGCTCATGCCCAGTATAAATGTACGAATAAAGAAAGAAAGTAGCGAATGGGGAAAGACAACATGTATAACTGATCCATTCGTGTTTTCTGTTTCCAAGGTAACTAACAGTTTAGCAGCCTCCTATATCTATTATCCATCAGATATAATTCATATGTCAGCACCTAAAATAAATAAGGATATGCATGACTATGACTCGTCTGCTAATCTTGCAAGGGACCAAATGGAATGGCAAAAAACGATTAATATAGCGCACCCAAGTAATTGAGACAAAAGCTGAGTTGAGTTGTAGCACTAATAATAGCTCTGGTCCTAAATCCACTAAGTTTTACTCCCTCCCTTCCTAAAATAGAGTCTTGTTTGAGGCACAAAGATAAAGAAAAGTTAGTTGACATTATTATAAATAATAAAAGGTTGTGTATTTTCCAATGATGTCCACGTGGGAATGGACCCATCAATTAAAGTAACAAGTGAATCAAGGGTAAAATTGTAAAAGTAATATCCCAAGAAGGAAAGATTAGAAAATGGACACGTTTTTTAGAATGGCCTAAAAAGGAATAGTGGACTCTTTTTTAGAAACGGATGGAGTAGTATCTTCTGAAAGACCACCAAGGAATGAAAGAAATCTCCATGTGAACTCATATTGTAGAGGCCCCTCATTACTGATTTTTCAGAATCACCTGATTATTAATGCTCCAAAAAGGTATCTGATTTTTCACAAGCATGAAACTCTGAACCATAGGCAATCCTTAGGCAAATATTCGCCCCCAACATTCACAAGAAGTAAAAGAAAAACAAAACAAACCCCACTTTAGAATTTCACTGTCAAGTAAAAAGGTAGCTGTCTCATCCTCACATGTGCTTATACGAAGGAAAGGATAAAAGACCAAACATACCTCATCAACTTCCCGTGAGAGAACAACCACACTCTGTCGTAGGATTGCCCTCAATCTTTCTTTCTTGACATCTGAAAGCCCAGCTCCTGCAGCATCACAAAACGAGGGACCAGAGCCAACGGAAGTAGTAATCTCATTACCAGTGTAATCATGCTTGGACACATCTTTCTCTTTGACAACTCCCTTGGCTTTTCTAACGAACTCAGGATTATAGTATGAAAATGGTAAGAGATCCTCGTCTTGCGAAAGTAGTTCTGCTACTTCTCTTGTGTAGTATCCAAAGTAATCTGGTCCAATTGAATTCTGTTCCGATGCAGAATCCAAGGCATTTGCTGCTTCTGACATATCACAATAAGCACTCCTGCTCTACATTAATACCGACAATTATTCAGTACATCTATATAACAAACAAAATTCTGACAGATTACAAGGATTAAGAAAGAATCACTGTAAGCTTATCCAATTTTCTTTTACTCGAAGATAATCTTTATCATATTCAGATACACAGGAATCACTCTAGAAGCTGTATAAGAAGCCCTACTTTATTTGAAAATGGAAACCCCAACTTTTCCAACAATTAAACAAAAATAACTATTTGTATAGGAAGATCAAAAACTGGGAGGAAACTAATAGTATGATTGCTCTTGAAAAAGATGGGAAGGAACAACGCTCCAAGTTCTTGTGCAACAGATAAACCGTAACTGGAACTCAATTATCCTGCTCCTAATAGAAACAAGGAAATGAATCTCTAAAACTAAGTTAAGGAATAAGCTGCGTTTTAACCCTGCGTTTTGGCCAAAACGCACAAACAAACGGGCTCTAAGCATGAACGGCACATCCCTGGTCCTATCTAACATTAGAATGGCTAAGCGAGGTGATCAAACATAAATCTGTAAACAAAAATTAAAAATGTTTCGACGAAAATTCACTAAAGTAGAGACATTAATAGGGTTTTCAAAGGGGAGATTAGGGAAGGCTCCTAAGAAAGGAGCATGGGCGAAGTTACGCATATTGAGAGGGGGCAAGAGAGCTGCTGGAATTCAGTGCATGTGCAAAGTCTACAGACTGTGCCCGTGCAGTCGATATCGTTGCTGCTTCAAGACGTCTGAACTGTGCTACTAAAACGCGATACTCAACTACCCCCTTTTCTTTTCTGAGAATTGCACTTTACTGCTGTTACTTGGTAGAATTTTCAAAATAACTAAAGTATCTTCTATAACTTTAAGAAATGTTGCCCATTCTTTGAGAAGAAACATTTGCACTATGTAGTAAGTAGTAACTTTGTCCCCCATAGAGGTTTGGAGAGAAAGTTGACTTATACATCTTTGTCTTGAAATAGACGTCATTCTTTAGGTTTACTTTACATTCTCCCACAGTATCATTTAAATTACACTCTTTAGTTTTCAAAAGAAAAAAAATTGTTTTTTTAAATATACTTTTGCCTACTATAAGTTCCCCACTGTCCCTCTTCATCGACCGTAAGTTTCTGACAAGCGGAGTATGTAGGTTGCATAAGGTTGTGGAGCACCTGCCTCATGCTAGCCGCTCTACTCCCTCTGACACACACACACACACACACACAAACAAAAAAAAAGTCTCATTTGACAAGTCAAAGTTTTTAAGATTGTAGCTTTACTTGTTTGTACCTTCATTGAGTAGCACTATAAATATATCCTTTTTTAAAAATGGGACTACTTTTTGGGGATGGAGGGAGTATTATTTACCAATTATTGCCACCTTACATACCCATCACCCTTGTTTCATCTCTTTCAGAATACCAAAAATGTGATTATTCATCTTAGTAACCAGATTGTTGTCATCTATTAGGAACCTAAATTGCTAAGTGAAGCCACTGCTCTCTGAAAACAGACCAGACATTGTATAGTGCCCAACAGGAAAAACGTGTTATTATGTAATGCTATTTGCAACTAAAAAGCCCTTTAATTCTAGAAAGATAAAGTTGCAATGCCTCAATTGAGTATTTGCTTAATTACAGTTCACTACCAATGAAAGAAACTATCAGAGGTATGATGATTTGCTTTGACAGTTTGACTTTCACTATCATCAGGAAGCCAGACTTCAATGTGTAGATGTACCCTCAATAACCTAAAAGAATAACACTTGCTCCTACCATTATAAACCATTTTAGAAAACAATCGTTCTAATTAAGCTAGCCGAAATCTCTAGTATATGACAGCACAATTAAGTACCAAACCACCAAATCCCACTGCTATTTATATACATTTATTTCATGACAAAAAAAAGGGAAACAGAATCACAAATTGCCAAATGTCATAATTCTGAAAATATATAAGGTGGTACGCATAAACCAGAATGTATAGTAAGAATCCGTTCCATAGGTAGAAATTCTGCAGTAACAAAAGAAACCAAACATTAAGATACAAATGATCCAAAATGACCAAAACCCTAGTTCAATCAACACTAAGATTGATAAGATGCAGCTTATGAGATCAACATATCAGTAAAATTGCAAACAAACAATATGGTGTAAGGGACATAATCTTACGCAATGAATTCAATCTTCTTCAGAGTTTCAATTTCTCTACTGCTGCTTAATCTTTCAAACAAACTCAATGCAAAATCTCACTCTACTACTTCGTTACACTCTTATCTCTATCACATACAGAACGAAAACTGTGTTTGAAATCTTTGAGGGAATCAAAAGAGGACGGAAATCGGCTATTATATAGGGCGGCTCTGAAGTTGCATTTTCTGGGTGGCTACAGTGCAGTGATTTGCAGCAATTTTAGATATTTAATGCCACGTCAAATCCAAACCCGGTGCCATCAAATATAATGTGGTTTGTTATCATTGGAATTTAATTTATCTACAATGGCGTATAAAACAATTCATTTTAACGTCATGTAGTCCTATTGCAATCATTAAATACAGATGTACCCTTTAAAGTATAGCACTTGCTCATATCATTACACACCATTATGGAATTCATATCCACAGAAAAACAATCATTCCAATTGAGCTAGCCAAAATCTCTAGGATATGGCACTACAATCAAGTACTGAACCACCAAATCCAGCTGGTAATTATATACATTTATTTCATTGAAAAAAAAAAGTGAAATAGAATCACAATCGCCTAATCTCATAATTTGGAAAATTTATAAGTTGATACATATAGACCAGGATGTATAGTTACAAAACCTTTCTATCGGTAGAAATTTTGCAGTAAGAAATAAACCAAACATTAAGATGCAATTATCCAAAGGACCAAAACCCTAGTTCAATCAAGGGTATGATTGATCAGATGCAGCTTACAAAATCAACGTATTAGTAAAATTGCAAACTACAAACAATATGAAGGGCATAACCTCACGCAATGAATTCATTCCTTCTTTAGGGTTTCAACTTTCCTTCTCAATTTTCGCACCATGATCTTCCTCTACTGCTGCTTAATCTTTCAATCAAACAAACTCGACACAAAACCTCACTGTACCAATTCGTCGCACTCTCTCTCTCTCTCTCTCTCTCACACACACACACACACACATACATGGAAATGAAAACTTGGTGTTCAAAATTTTCAGGAATCAAGAAAGGACAAACAGGACTATTGTATGGAGCTAGTTGCACTTTCTGGGGTGGTACAGTGCAGTGCAGTAATTTCCGGCAATTTTAGAATTTTAACACCATGTCAGATTCCAAAGCCAGTGCCATCAAATATGACGTGGTTGTTATCACTGGAATTTTAATTTTTCTAGAATTTCTTATAAAACTATTCATTATAACATCATGTAATCCCGTTTCAACAAATAAGACCTTTAACCATAGAAGCCAAAGTTCCAATGCCTAGATTTAGTAGCTGCTCAAATTACAACCACCATCCAAGAAAACTATCAAAGCCACAATGACTTGCTTCAACAGTTAGACTTCCACTAACATTAGGAGGCTAGATTATAAACCACTATAGCATTCACATCCGTAAGAAATTAATCGTTCCATTTACGCTAGCCAAAACCTCTAGTATATGGCATTAAAAAACAGAGTCAAAAATTGCGTAATGTCAACAGAGTCACATATTGCGTAATGTCAACATTTTCCATAGACTGATACAAATAGAAGAGAACCAAAAACCCTAGTTCAATCATGGCTAAGATTGTATCACACGGAGCTTATGAAAAATCAACATATTAGCAAAATTACAAGACGCAAACAATGGGAAAGAAACTAACCTTAGGAAATGAATTCGATCTTCTCTAGGGTTTCGACTTTTCGGTTTTCAATTTTCGCGCCTCGACCTTCGTCTACTGCTGCTTAATCTCTCAATCAAATGAAACAAAACACAATGAAAACCTCACTCAACTGTTTCGTCGCACTCTGACGCACGAACACACAGAAAGGTGAACTGCGTGTTTGAAATGTTCGAGTACGAGGGAATCACGAGAGGGCGGATATCGGCAACTGTACAGAGTACGGTTTTGAAGTTGCAGTTTTTAGAGTGGTGGGTACAGTGTTGTCCAGTAATTTATGAGTTTTAACTCCACGTCAGATTTGAAAGGCCGGTGCCGTCAAAATATAACGTCAGTTATTATTGGCATTTAATTTGTCTCGGGATACGTACTTGCGAGAAAACTGAATGGATATGCCACCTGACCATAACAAGGCACAAGTCAGCGTAGCAGGCTAATAGATCCAATTTTAATTCAAAGCTAGTTAGTATTCGTGATAAGATTTTAATACGAATTTATCCAACTAAGTATTATTTGAATTCGATTCAAACTCAATAAAATTTTAAGTTAGCGAAACTAATTTAAATTAGTTAGTATCGAGTACTTTAGAACCATAACTAAGAAACCTATCTTTTAGAGTTAATTTTTGACAAACTTTTTCTAAATTTTAAGGTAGGCTTTTTTTTTAATTACTTTTTTATTATCATAAGTCTAACCGGTTAGTATGATTTCATTAAATGCGTTTACGATTATACTCCCATTATTTTTGATCTTTGTATTAGAGCAACAATAACGAGCAGAATGACAACACAATAAAACCTCTCTCTCTTAATCTAGTGCATAAGATTAGAAGCTGCCTCCATCGATTTCTGGTACACAATACATGTGATACCCCGGACATTATTTTACCTTGAATTGTTAAGTGTTTTAATACTTTAATTGGGTATTAAAATCATCCCTAGTTATTTTTGTAAAGGATCAATTTGGATAAGTTTTAGGGGTTCTGAGAACGTAGGAGGATAAGATTGAACTATTGGATAAGATCGAAGATTTGATAAGATTGAAAAGTTGATAAGTACGAGTGGATTAATATGAAAGTGGATAAGTACGAAAGTGGATAAGAACAATATTAGATAAGAAGGAAATATGATAATATTGAATGATTGAATATGCATCACAAAAGGATAAGATCGAACGAGTAGATAAGGACAAAATTGGTTAGGGTCGGTGCAATGCATCGATGACTCACCCATGTCTTTCTTAAAGGCTAAGAAACCTTTTCGGCCTATAAATATGGCTGGATTAGAGGTGTTGAACTTATTATTCATACGCTCAAACACTCTTGATATTTTTTGGTGTACGTGATCAATTTGGTTCACCATGTTTTAGGGTTTTGACGAATCGACTCCGTATGGGTTGAGGAGTATATCGATTCAATTGAGATACTAGACGTTGGACCGATGATATTCGGTATTAGGTTTTATCTCGATATGAGGTAAGGAAGACAATGTAGTACTGATTCTGTGTCAGTTTGATAACATGATCGTTTCTAAAATGTTTTGTGTCAATCTGTTGTTATCTTTCCATCTTGTTTATCAAAATGGATTTCAAAAATAATTTGTGTTTATTGTGTTTATCGTGTTTCGGTCAAAAGAATTATTATATGGAATAGTTTAGTAATACTATTTGGTATTTTGGTATCAGTGAGCCCGTTATTATTGGCCCTCACAGTTGCTTCGAGCCGTGAGTGTCAACTATTTGCCTAGAGCATTAGCCTAGAGCATATGTTAATTCTATGTTCTGCCACTGAGCTCGAACCCGATAATATTCTAGACTGTACTATACGATTGAACAATATATTTTGATGCTTCATATCATGTTTCGTACTTTGTACGTTGTTTTGCCCTGAGCATGAGTTATTATCTATAGTTTAACTTCATGGGCAACTGTTATCGAAATCACTTATTCTTGATTTATTCTATGGTATTGTGTATTCCTTCTCTTGCTGGACTCACAGGCTCACCCCCCATCTGTTATTTGAGATTTTACAGGTTTGATGTGACCAAAGTGCACAACAGAAGCGTGGCTAGCTGCGAGGTGGGGTAGAGCGAAATGAGAGTTTGGCTTGATAGAGAGATTGTTGTATTATCATGGGTTGTATTAGAATTGTTGTAACCTAATTGGATATATATGAAAGTTGAGTATTTTGAAGAAATATCCTTATTATTTCTTTCCGCTACAAGTTAGTTAAGTGTTGATTGGTTTTTATTGAGGTTAAAAAATAGGTGATGACTTCAGATCATTATAATACATGCTCTCATTATTCCACTAATCACCCAAATGCATTATTGTGGATTCAATACATACTAATAAGTATACGAAACAAAAACTCACAACCGCACTAAATTCAATAGGCTCAGATCATCTTCCTTTCTTTATCTCTTGTTGATTAGTACTCCTCCAATTTTTTATTAAGTGTCATATTTTAACTTTTTAAAGTTAAAATAACTATTTTTCAAATAAACATTTGACATGTATTTTTTATTTTATTTCAAAACTACAAAACATGTAATTATTAGCATTTTCTGTATACTACGAATTACTACGTGTTTTATAGTTTTGAAAAAAAAAATATTTGTCAAATATTTTTATTTGAAAAACGATCAATCGACTTTAAAAAGATAAAATAAGACACATATTTAGGGACAAAGAAAATATTTGTTTTATTTATTTATTTGTTTCTTTTCCTAATAGCATAACTTTTTTATTTTATTTTTTAAAGATTGGAGGGGACGTGAATCTTACCCCAACTCTTATTATTATTATTTAATGTCTTGAAATACTATAATTAAGACTGTCGGTGCCTTTGGTGTGGCTAGAACAAATGGTGACTGTGAGGCTTTTGAACATCCGACATCTCCGGTAAGAGTGAAGTAGGGCACCCGACCTCTCCAGAGAGAGTAGTGTGTTGGATTATTTTAAATAAAAGTGTCTCACATGACTTAATATTTAATTGGGCTTTAATATTAAGGGTCCACTTTGATGGTTTAGTGAGAATAAAATATTTTTAAAGCTTTTGGAAATTATAAAAGGAAAAGGATTCCCTCATCCTCTGCCTATAAAAAGACTTAAAGTTGTAAACCCTAAAAATATTTTTTAGGTTTTCTTTTCATGTTTCTAAGAAAAGCCGTCAAGAGAGAAAAAAAAGAAAAGACCTAGGGTTTTCTTCTCACCATCAAGAAGACATTAAAGTAATTAAAGGCAAGGAGAAAGAAAATTCCTACATCAAAGTATTCAACTTCAAGCAAAACATGGATCAAGGTTAGTACTTAAATTTATGTTTCTAGAATTATATGTTTAGTGATTATTATGTATTCCAAGATTCTAGGGCATTATAGATTATGAATTCATGAAATTAAAATAGCATGAATTTCCTATTAAAGTTTACATAGTGAAGTACCAGGGTGCTTCTGGTGGGACTTAAATATCCGACCTCTCTGTTAAAAGAAGTGAGCACTACTAAATGGTGTCTTTGGTGAGGTTTGAACACCCGACTTATCTGTTAAAAGTAGTTACGTACAAGAGTGTCTCTTGTGAGACTTGACACCCGACCTTTCCGTTAGAAGAAGTAAACAGTATCAGTTGAGCTAGAGCTCATTGGTCCTAATAGCATAACTTAACATAAAGAATGTCCATTATTAGATACTTGATTTTGTCGTCTTTTTCATTCTCCTAGCAACCAAATATTGTCCAATACATTTTCTTTATTTTCATTAGAATAACTGACAATAACATTAGAAATTATTTTGTTTTAGTTGTTAATATAGTTAGTCGCTATGATGTATTTCAGTTATAATGCATTTTAAATAGTACTAGCGGTTTAGCCCGTGCCTATTACACGATGTTAGTATGAGATCATATTAAGAAGGGTTTTTGTTAACTAATATAAGTTTTTAATGTTGTTACTGAGACTCCAGGGATTAAGGAGACAATTGTACAAAATGGAGGCAATTTGGGCCGAACTGAAAGACTGTACAACTACCTTCACACATGTGGACTCTGTGATTAGATTGTAACCATAGCATTTTAGTAGATGGGTAAATATGGGTCAGTAGTTATCCCTAGTCAAGTGCACACGTACGAAGCGATGTGTATTGTAATATAGATTCTTCGCGTATAATTAACTTGGTTGCTAAAATAAAAGGACTCGATAAGATATAATTTTGTCCCAATCAAAATTACGTTATCTTTCTTAATAGTCCAACATTATTAAGTCAACATTGACCACTTTTATGTGTTTGTATATCATTTTAACCTGATTGTTAATTATAGATATTAGAATAGAATTGATTACGACCACTAAAACGGGTGCCTAATACCTTCCCATCTCATAACCTTATCTCCGGACCAGTAAACTAGGATTTATTATGTTAGCCTTAGAATATAGACATAGGTGGCGATTCTAGAATACCAAAAGTAGAATCTACATTTGGATAGTTGAAACAAATCATTCTTTGGGACGATTTATTCGGTATATCTCACAGTTGTGACTCTACAGGGGATTTGGCTTAGTTCAATAGAGGATCAAACTCGTGTTTTGGTGGTCTTAATTTGTTCAAACTTTTTACTATTCAATTTGTTGTATCTTAATTTTGTTATTGCCATTTTTTCTTTCCCTTTTTATTAGTATTGTACATACTAACATGTTCTTCTAGGTACAAAATAGAACTCATGTTTTTCTTTTCATTTTTTTCTTAGACTTTCTTTGTCGGCCATTGGATGACTTTTCTTTTCTTTTACTCCCTCCCTCCCTAAATTATTGTCCTGTTTGACTTTTTTTGGTCAAATAGGACATTTTTCAAACGCAAATTTGACGTATATTTTTTTACTTTTTTCAAAATTATAAAACACGTAATTCGTACGTGTTTTATAATTTTGGAAAAAGTAAAAAAATATACGTCAAATTTGCGTTTGAAAAATGTCTTATTTGACAAAAAAAAGTCAAACAAGACAATAATTTAGGGACAGAGGGAGTATTACTTTATTTTTATTACCACTACGAATAAAGTGATATTTTAATACTCCATACATAGACGTTTTTAAGTAGTTATCCTATAAAAGTCCCAATAAAGCGTGTAACTCTTTGGGTCTTATCATGATATGGCCAGCAGGACGCCCGACTCTTGGTGTCCTATGATCAATTTATCATAAGTCATAAAAGGAGACAATTGCAAAATAAACTCTGTACTAGTTTCGAGATCTTAATTTAAACCATGTGTTTTTATTTTTTGCAAATTGAACCTTCACCTATTTATTTATTTTTAATCAAAACCTTCTGTCAACTTACTGTTAAAACAAATGACAAAAGACTGATTTGGCAAACCACATGGATCTTACGTGGAAATGGCGGGAAAATTATTCCAAAAAAAACCTTGTGCTATTTTATGATTTCAAAAAAAACCTTGGCTGTTAACGAATTTTTAAAAAAAAAATTTAAAAAGAACCTTGTACAATTAATTTATTTTCAAAATAAATACTGGAATGTTGTAGATTATGGGTATTTATATACCTATTTCATCCACACCAAGTATTTTCCTTAAAAGAAATGTTTAGAAACAAGATAATTATTTTGAAACAAACAAAAAATGAAAGGAAGACAATTATTTATGAACGTAAAGAGTATTAATATTCATAATAAAATTAGTTTATTTTAATTTGTGTGTCCAATCAAACATAACAATTACTCCGTAATATTTAAGAAATGAAGAAGTACTTTAATGCATTGCTGTCACACACACACACTAACTTTTTAATACGTAAAACAGAATAATACTAAAAAAATAGCTCACAGTTATGGAGGATCTTTACTTTCCTACTCGTAACTCATAATAATACTAAAAAAAAATACTCCTTTATTCTTAAAAATATACTTACTTGTTTGATTCATTACACATATTATATAAAATTAATTAATTCTATTGTAAATATTATCACCCGGTCCCAAAATAATTATTATTTAAGCAAAGTTTTTTGTCCCAAAATAATTGTCGTTATAGAACTTCAAAAAACATTTTTCTACAATCTATCAAAACTGCCCTTATTTACTACCCTCATTAAAGGGGTTATTAAGAGGGAAAAAAAAATACTCACGCAACTTATCTACAACAAATGAGCTTAAATAAGGGTAAATCAATCTTAATGTAAGCTTTTTAAATCTGTGTGTAAATTGCTAAAACAACAATTATTTTGGGACAGATGTAGTAGTTTGTTACGTGTTTCCTTTTAGAAAGTGATTAATTTTTACTTATTATTTTTCTATTTTTATTTTTTCAGAATAAATATATTTAGGCAATCATGCTCATAACTCGCATCTCGAGTTCCATTATAAAAAAATAATATTATTAAGGCATTTGTCTACTAAAACTTTAGAAAATATTAGATATTTTATTAAAAATTAAATTAATTTAAATAATAATATTTTAAAATATTAATTTAATAATATATAGCAATGTGGTTTGTATTAAATTGATTATAACTTGTTTCAATAAACTCAATATTAATTTTTTATTTCAATAATCAAAGATCATGGTTTATTATGGAAAAATATTAAAGAAACTATCCAGGGTTTATTTTGAAAATAAATTAATTGTACGAGGTTCTTTTTAAAATATTTTAAAAAAAAAATCGTTAATAGCCAAGGTTTTTTTAAAAAAATCATAAAATAGTACAAGGTTTTTTTTGGAATAATTTTCCCAACATTTTCACGTAAGATCCACGTAGTTTGCCAAATCAGTCTTCCGTCATTTGTTTTAACAGGAAGTTGACGGAAGGTTTTGATTAAAAATAAATAAATAAGTGAAGGTTCAATTTACAAAAATAAAAACACATTATTTAAATTAAATTTTTGAAACTAGTACATGATTTATTTTGCAATTATCTAAGCATAAAAGTGTGTCATTTCATTGTCATCACATAAAAGGCCCAAAAGGGACACCTAACCCATCAGGACATATTAGAAATGTGATTAATAGGATGTCTTTCTAGGGGGGGGCTATTACCATAGTGCCTAATAAAACACCTAACTCTTGGGGCATGTTATCGTAAGGGCTAACAGGATGTCGTTTAAGTAGACATCACATAAAAGGCTAAATAGGACACACAACCATTGAAGTCCTATTATTTGAGACCTAAAATGATGTCTTACTTGATTCTTATTATTAAAAGAGCCTTGCTATTTGTACCCCCAAATGTTGTCCCCCCTTCATATATTACAAGAATATCATTATAAATTTTAACTTAAATGCCCTTAATGGAATATTCAAAGAAGGTTGTTCGGTAAGGGGCAGCAGAACACCACAATGGGTGTTCGGTAAGGGGTTGCCGAACACCCTTAGAACACCACTAAGGGTGTTCGGTTACACAGGGCCGAACAACTATGCCCTACAAATTTTGATTTATCAAAGTAAATTTACTATAAATCACGAAATTTGAACAAAAAATTGTAAAAAAATTAAAATGTAACTAAACCCTAACAATAATTTAACATACAAATTGTAAAATAAATGCTAATTAAATCTTAAAAAAAAAGTGAAGAAAAGAGCAACAGAACGTTTCTTTTGTGTGTGAGTGAGTGTAAGAGGGAGAGAGACGAGAGAGAGAGAGAGAGAGAGAGAGAGAGAGAGAGAGAGAGAGAGAGAGAGAGTGTGTGTGTGTGTGTGTGTGTGTGTTTGAGTGTATGTTTAGAAGGGTTGATTTTGGGAAAAATGTTAGGAGGGGTAAAATATGAAAATAGAGGGGTGTATTTAGTATTTAGTATTTAGGAAGGTTGATATTTTACGGAGTGTTGTACTTAGAAAATGGGTGTACTTAGAACATTTGGGGGTGTAAATAGCAATGCTCTTATTAAAAATAATCTTTATTAAGGTTGCATATATACATACATGTATATTCGTGATAAAAATTGGCCAATTTAATTAGTTTCGAATGTGGTACAAATAATATAAATCAATCTTTAATTGATATGAAAGAAACTTAATATATATATTTTTTTTGTAAATATGTACTAGGAGTGTAATCAAGCCGAGACCAGCCTAGCCTAGCCAGCTCGAGCTTAGGTTGTTTATATATTTTTGAGCTTCAACTCCAAGTTTCAAAAAAGTGTTCGAGATAGGCTCGTTTAGAAGTCCTAGTATTCAACCTCGGCTTGTAGCTTGTTTACGAGTCAGCTCGAGCTTAAGGCCTAACTACAAATACAAGATTAAGTTAACCTTAATGACATATTTAGTTATTTGTGACTTTTAGCGCTAAGAGCAGTCCCCTTTATAGGCTAAATGCAGCCCCCCTCCCCCAGGACAAAATTATTAATTTGCCCTCGTCTTTTATATATAAAAAAATTTTAATTTAAAACTCTTACTTTCATTTGCTTCGAATGTGTATATTTTCGACATATTTTGTGTTTAATTTGATTTTTTTGCTTAGTTATTTACTTCTATTGTGTATGTTTTCGACATATTTTGTATTAAATTTAATTTTTTTGCTTAGTTATTTACTTCTATTGTGTATGTTTTTGACATATTTTGTGTTAAATATATATATATTTTGCTTTATTATTGTGTTATAATGTATATTTTTATAAAAAAAAATGAAAATCAGATGGACATGCGCCTGGGCCATTTGTTATTCATTTTGCAATTATTGCACTTTTAGCCCTTGAATTTGTACATTTTAAAAAAATTGCACTTTACCCGCTGAATTTGTTAATTTTGTTAAATTTTATTTTGGTATAGTGTAAATTTCTACTAAGAGCCCGTTTGGTCGAGCGTTTTGGCCAAAACGCAGTAATAAACTCAGCTTATTTGTAAAAAATGTGTTTCAATACTGCGGCAGAAAACGCAGCGTTTTCAAAACGCAACTGCGTTTTAAAACGCTGGAATTCCCAGTTTTTCCCAAAATGCAGGTTTTAAAACCCTCCTAGGAAAAAAAAACTGCGTATTGAAGTGATATCCCAAACGTATTTATAAGGAAAGACCTCCGTTTTTAAAACACTGTGTTTTCTAAAACGCTGCGTTTTTAAAACACTGCGTTTTGTAAACGCTGTACCAAACGGGCTCTAAGTTAAACAATTTAACGAAATTAACAAATTCAAGGGAGTATAGTGCAATTTTTTTAAAATTTTACGAATTCAGGGCGTAAAAGTGCAACAATTAAAAAATAAAGAACAAGGGGGACATGCGCATGGGCCAAGCGCATATCCACTTGAACATGCGCATGAGTCAGGCATATGTTCAAGAGGACATGCGCAAGTCCCTCCTCATTTTTTTTTTAGCAAAAATGTACATTATAACTCCTTAATAACACCAAAAAAATTAAATTTAACACAAAATACACATCCGAAGCAAATGAAAGTGAGACTTTTAAGTTTAAAATTTTTTATATATAAAAAAAATAAAAACAAATTAGTAATTTCGCCGGGGGCTGCATTTAGCGTATAGGGGGGGCTGCATTTAGAGTCTCCCTTAGTTATTTTCTTTCTTTTCTAAAATAATGAAGATTTATGTGACTTGACCTGACTTATTAATTATTACAATTCTTAAAAATGTTAAATTTTGGATACTTTAAGTATGAAATTTAATTTACTATTATCTTCATTAAAAGGCAAATAAATCATTTATATATATATATATATATATATATATATAGCTTCTTGAAAAACATCAAAACAATCTAAGAGCATCTTCAATACTATCATCTAGTTTTTTCTTTGTAGCATATTTAAGCAAGAAGACCTCTTTCATATGTGGCAAAAAAATTAAAAGATAGAGAGTTCTCTTCCTAAACGTGCTCCAAGATTTTTTTTTGAACATTCTTTCAGACGTTT
This sequence comes from Platycodon grandiflorus, assembly GCA_016624345.1. Taxonomy (NCBI): domain Eukaryota; kingdom Viridiplantae; phylum Streptophyta; class Magnoliopsida; order Asterales; family Campanulaceae; genus Platycodon; species Platycodon grandiflorus. The sequence goes on from CM028365.1 coordinate 50,000,723, forward strand.
TATTATTTTATAATTAATTATAAAAAGTAAAAAATAAAAATTTCTACTGTAACTGATTGATGATAAAAAATAAAAATAAAAAATAACGGTAAATGACGTGAATGAAAAAATATTTTTTAGGTGACCTTTTAGAAGTAGAGAATCACGTAGAGGATGTCCTCCCAACAAAATGCTAACTATCTCCACCTCAATATAAAAAATTTGCAATGAAGAAGATTTTTGTTGTGAGCTCGTGAGCTCACAAATCGACTTTGGCTTTTAGAGCTCAAGGGCGTCTGCGTAAAAGAGGCCAATCATGAGTTCGAGCAAGGATCACACACACTCACGAACCCGAACGGGTAAAAAAAAAAGGTGTAGGTTGTACTTCTTGAGTTTGCTTAGGCTATACTGTACCTTAATTTTCCTTGGTAAAATTACATCATAGTCACTCATTTCCAATCAACGATATATTATTTGAAAGTTTTAATTATTAAAGTATATTGATATGATATCACGTTATTGTAAAAACTAGTTATTGAGTTAATACACGTCATACGAACGAAAAAATTAAAAAATAATACATTTCATATTTTAGCATAATTACATTAATTTATATACACCTAAAATGTGAAGAAAAAAAATAGATTAACGTGTTTTTGTTTCATATCAAGATATAACCAATCCATTGTACACATTGTTTGTTTAAGGAAATATATACATTATATTCTAAGCAAACATATACAATATATTTAAATTACTATTTTTTTTTAGAAATCTATACCGGGATCACTTTGAATACAATGATCTTAATTAACCAAATTAGTAATTACAAAAATATATATATAAAAAAAAAATTTTTTTTTTTACAGATTTATGATACGGTTAAAGTCAAAGCAGTAATTAAGAAAAAAAGTTACAAATAAGAAAATATTTTACAGATTTAGGATAGGATTAAAGTTAAAATAGTAATTAGAAAAAAATTACAGATAAGAAAAATATTTTACAGATTCAGAATAAGGTTTAAGTTAATTAGAAAAGTTACATGGTAAACCTGGCCATTATAATACAAAAAAAAAAAAAGAGTTACAAATAAAAATAGGTTTTAGAGATTTAGGATACGGTTAAAATCAAAACAGTAATAAGAAAAAAATTAGAGGTCAAAAAAATAATTTTACAGATTTAGGATAAGGTTAAAATTAATTAAAAAAGTTACAGAAGTAAACCTGGTATGACGACCCCGACCTGGATCTCTATACGAAATCTCAAGGTCGAGTCGCCAAAACAACACAACACAATAACAAGAAGAGAGCACGTGGTGTAACCACTCGTACTTACTACGAAACAACACATAAAATAAAACCTGATTAAATAAAAACAAGTCTTCGGCGACACTACAGCCGGAACCCAACAACTAAACTACAAGTCCAAGACTAGGGAGTAAAAACAACTACAACAACAAATAACATCATCGGTCACAATATGCTGGAAACAACATAGACCACGAGCAACAACATGTTCGGAAAAAGAACTAAAACAGTAATAAGTTATACACACAAGCACGACACACCCATGTCGGCTACCAAAAGAATAACAATGTTTACAAAATCACCAAGTACTACCCAAGTAAAGTTTTCATAACCTTACATAACCAACGTCCTCACCAAAAGAAATATTACTAAGTCAAAAACAACCTTCAAACTAATCACGAGTTATCCATCCTCACCGCGAACTGCTAGGCTGGCTCGGATCTAAGGAAAAATATTAAACAATAAACGGGATGAGTCGAGACTCAATAAGTTACTAAATGCAACTACATGATATGGCACAATGCTCAAACTGAAATCGTAACATGGTAATCACATTTATATACCACAACAAAGCATGTATTATCATCATTGATATACAAGTCGTTCAACTCACATAGCACCTTGATTTAACACATAAGTACTCGTAAATAAATCACGTTACAAAGGATATTATTTCTCTTTCTGCTTCATCGCGTTGCTCCTGCAATAAACGAAAACAACAAACGTGGACCGATACTCGTGTGAGATGTATCTGTATTCCATCGACTACCCCAGTCGAAAACTAGCAAGCCAAAGTCGGGCGTATTGCTGCAACAATGGGGCTACATCTCAACTATGGCCAACAGAAGAGGGTGTGTGATCACCGGTACGACGACTTATAGCGATTACAAACATTGATTTGTAAAGACTATAGGTCGTCCCACCATAACGTTCGTAACGACGACGCCAGCTGGACTTACACAACGCACAAGCAGGTATCCTTACTCAACTTATGCAAATAACCGTCAAGTTCAAATGTAGTGAACTTGACCAATAACATGTAGATATTATTATTCTACAACATATGATCATCAACCATAAAGCTCAAGGACTTTAAAATACAACAATAGTGCTAATTATGTCTCTAATTTACCAGTATCAATTAGTCGGAGGGCCAAAATCCATATTAAATGAACTCTAATTTTCGTAGGATTTTAACATGGTGTTCGGTAAATGTTATTCTAACTAAATATCATCTTCTTAGAGTCATTACAATCCTTCTAAAAATCTGGGTATAATTGCTACATGCAAATTTTTTCAATTAAGTCTCTAACTTGTTCTTAAGTCAAGTTTCATAGTTGAGTGCTCAAAATCAACATGCATCATCATCCAAACTCGACACTTAACATATAAACATGTTATACATCTCATCATATGATTCAAACATGAAATCATCAAGTAATCAAGACATGCATGTACATTATATCTCAATTATGCAGCAAATTCTTAAGCATACATAAGGGGGTTAGTAACTTACCTCAAATGCACAATCAAACCAAGGGAAACAAGATCAAAGCCCTTCTAAGTAGTCTCCTAGTCTTCTTCTACACATGTATGGTCTTGGATGACAAATTAAATGGTTAAATTGAGAGAACACTTACTACACACACTAATCTCACCTCCCAGCACACACAGTAACTCTCTCAAGTGAACAAAGCTGATTTGGGAGATAATGAGGGTGTAAACTTACACCCTGAGGTGTTAAAGAGCTGGTAGGAGGTGTTGACTAGGGTCAAAGGTCGTGGGAGTAAGTTGGCTGAAGAAAGGTTTAAGTTATAAGTGAAATAAAAAATTTCGGGAAAGCAGAGTCACTATTTTGGTGATAGGGCGATCGCTCTGGGGTGAACCAGCTGGGCGATCGCCTTGTTCCCAGAAAGTTTCTGTCAACAAAGCGATCACCAAGGGTGCGATCGCTCTGTCCCCAGATTTGAAATCCTTGTTAAAAACACTCAAAAATTTCACCAAAACAATACCAATTAATACACAAGTGATTCTAACTCCCAAGTATGGTCAAAACACCCCAACAAGACTCTTAAAAAGGCCGGGAACACAGCTAGAACATAACACAAAGATTATAAGATTGAAACACGGTTCAAACATGACAACTTAGCATCGTAACATGTTATAAATACTAATGATATACAGATTAAACACAAACAAGACATGCAAATATGAAGGACAATATATATAAGTACTAAGACACGCATCAACAATATGAAATCCAAATGAGTCTAACAGGAATAGTAAAAACCCAGGGTATTACACCTGGTGTTGTTGGGCGGGAATTTTTTTTACCTAAAGCAGTCACGTGGACGGTGAGAACACTAACTTTTGTTTTAGTTATTATTATTAGAAAAGTTACCCGTAAAAAAAGATTTTACATATTTAGGATAAGGTTAAAGTTAATTAAAAAATTTACAGAGGTAAATCTAACTATTGGGTGGGAAAGTTTTTTTTACCTAAAGCAGCCACATGGACAATGGGAGGAAATCGTGACTTTTGTTTTAGTTATTACTAAAAAAAAATTCAAGAATAATAAATTTCATATTTTAGCATAATTACATACATTTATATATACTTAAAAATGTTAATAAAATAGGTTAACGCATATTTGTTTCAAATCAAGATATAATCAATTTATTGTACATATTGTTTGTTTAAAGTAATACATACATTGTATTTAAATTACTATTTTTTTTAGAAATTATGCTGATCACTTTAAGTACAATGACATTAACTAACTAAAATAGTAATTACAAAAATATAAATAAAAAATATTTTTACAAATTTAGAATACGACTAAAGTCAAAATAGTAATTAGAAAATAAAAATACAAATAAAAAAAGTTTTACAGATTTAGGATACGGTTAAAGTCAAAACAATAATTTAAAAAAGTTGCAAGTAAACAAAAATTTACAGATTTAGGATAAGGTTAAAGTTAATTAAAAATGTTACAGAGGTAAACCTAATTGTTGTAATTAGAAAAGATTTATGATATGGTTAAAGTTAAAACAGTAATTAGAAAAAAATTACAGATAAAAAAATATTTTACAGATTTAGGATAAGATTAAAGTTAATTAGAACAGTAATTAGAAAAAAATTACAGTTAAGAAAAATATTTTACAATTTACGATAAGATTAAAGTTAATTAGAAAAGTTACACAGACCTAACTGTTATAATTTGAAAAATTTAGGTTACGGTTAAGTCAAAACAGTAATTTGAAAAAAAATTATTGATCAAAAAAGATTTTATAAATTTAGGATAATATTAAAGTTAATTAGAAAAGCTACAGAGATAAACCTGTCTGTTAGGCGGAAAAACTTTTTACTTAATGGAGCCACGTGGATAGTGGGAATGAACAGTGACGTTTGTTTTAGTTATTATTAATAGATTAATAGATAGTTAATGGCCTTCCTACGGACGGAAAAATTCAAAAATAATAATTTTTATATTTTAGCATAATTACATAAATTCGTATATACCTAAAAATGTGAGAAAAAAAAACTGGTTAATGCTTATTTGTTTCAAATCGAGATATAACCAATTCATTGGACATATTGTTTGTTTAAAGAAATACATACAATGTATTTAAATTACTATTTTTTATAGAAATTATGTCTATCACTTTAAATACAATGACCTTAACTAACTAAAATAGTAATTACAAAAAAATATAAATAAAAAAATAATTTTACAGATTTAGGATACGGCTAAAGTCAAAACAATAATTAGAAAAAAAATTACAAATAAAGAAATGTTTTACAAATATAGGATACAGTTAAATTCAAAACAATGATTAAAAAAAGTTGCAAGTAAAAAAAAAAGATTTTACAAATTTAGGATAAGGTTAAACTTAATTAGACAGATTTTACAAATTTAGGATAAGGTTAAACTTAATTAGAAAAGTTACATAGGTAAACCTGACTATTGTAATTAGAAAAGATTATGATACGGTTAAAGTCAAAACAGTAACTAGAAAAAATTTACAGATAAAAAAATGATTTTACAGTTTTAAGATAACGTTAAAGTTAATTAGAACAGTAATTAGAAAAAAAAAATTACAGTTAAGAATTTTTTTTTTTACTATTTAGGATAAGATTAAAGTTAGGCTCCGTTTGTTTCACGGATAATGATTTCCGAAAAATATTTTCCTCATTTTATGGTGTTTGGTAACATTTGGAAAATGTAGTCAATGTAAGATCTTTTACAAGTCAACGGAAAATGAAACATTCTTTTTAGGAAAATGACTTACGGATTCAATTTCCGTAAGTCATATTCCAAAACTTGTTCATTCCAATTTTTTCCTAATATCACCTTTGCACATTTGGATGTGCTATATTCATTTCTAACTTTTCGTTCAAGAAAAATAATCGTAATATTTTACCGTAATATTTTGAAGTGATTCTATGAACAAAGTTTTATTTATATACTTTTTGTTGATATTGTCAACATTTATGGAAACTTTTATAACATTGAAAAATATTTTCATGTTCGTCCCAAATAAATGTTCACTTTTATTCACAATCACAAATAAAAGTAAATATTCATTTTGAGAAGGGAAAATAACAATAATATTACAGATTCAAGTAGTTGAATTCCAAAAATATTTTAACTTGATATTTCAATTAGAAATACTAAGATAGACTGAACATGTTTGAAATTCTTTAATGCGTTGATTTAAAATTTAAAATTATTTTTTTAATACTTTAATTTTTAAAGAGAGTATTAAATGGAATACAATATTTGGTTGAAGAGTACATAAAGCTTTGGTATAATGTTTAAGATCATGAAATTTTTAATTTGAGACTGTAATTGGAGCCTAATATCACCTTTGCACTACTCAATTTTAATAAATACTACCTTCGTCCTAAAATAAGTGTCTATTTTCATTTCGGGACGTCCCACAACAATTATCTCTTTCTTTTGTTTTTCTTTTGTTTTTGAAATGTGTTTTCAAGTTAATTATCAATTATGTTATTGTTATTTGTGAGATTGAAAAGTAGATAAACCCCCATTGATTTGATACCACTAGTGATAATTGGGGGTTACTAAAGAAATTATTTAAAGTAAAAAACTTTTTAAAAATAAGTGTATATTCAATAAAGGGGCACTAATTTTAGGACGAAGGGAATATAACCTTTTATATGTATTCATGATATATTTCTGTAAAAATTTCATATGTTTGCCAAACACCGGAAAATATTTTCTAACATATTTTCAAAAGATTTACCAAACGCCTGAAAATAGAACCTTTTTCATTTTCAAGAAGCTATTTTTCAGAAATTATTTTTCGAAAGTTATTTTCCTTGAAACAAATGGAGCCTTAATTAGAAAAGTTGCAGACTGTTGTAATTTGAAAAGATTTAGGATACGGTTAAAGACAAAATAGTATTTAGAAAAAAATTACAGGTAAAAAGTTAAACCCGACTGTCGGGCGGGAAAACTTTTTACGTAAAGCAAACACGTGGACAATGGGAGGAACAGTGGTTTTTGTTTTAATTCTTATTAAATCTATTACGTAAAGCAAACAAGTTATTGTTATCACCGTTTCACTCAATATATATATATATATATATATATATATATATATATTTGGAGATTGTAAGCATAATTTTGAGAGTGAACTCTTTAAATGTAACATCCTACTAAAATAGAATAGTGGACTCTTTGCCCAGAACGGAGGGACACCGTGTACGCGAAGAGGGCTTTGCATTCTCCACAGGCAAAGTATTGCACTTTCTCATGTTTTATAGTACTCTGCTTTACATAATTGTGTTTACCCCAAAAAAGTATCATACCAACCAAATCTATCCTTGCCCGATTCTCCAAACACTGTTAAATCTTCATCTTTCTGTTGCTTATTTGACTAATGTAGTTTATGCCATTTTAGTTGAGGCTGAAGCTCTCTATAAAGTCCATTACACAGCATAAATTGAACAAAATCCCCTTCTTCTTCTTTTTTACTTTCTTAAATCTTAGAATCTTACTTTACGATTTTCATAAGAATAAAATAACATTCCTGGCACACGGCAAAAGAGGTATCAATCAAGCAAAGAAGCATACCCCATCTCTAAAGCATTATGCCCAATCACATGATTTCTATTTTTGATCATATACCATAGTTTCACTCAAAAATTCGACGTTTAAATTTTTTAATAATTATTAACATAATGAAAGGGATATTATTTCTTAAAATTACGGTCGTGTAACGTGGTAGTATAGGAGGACAGTATTTTACTACGAACAAATGACAAAAATCGAGCACCCCGAATATTTAATTAAAATGAAAGAGTTGAGTGGAGATAAGTTATCTCATGAAAGAGGGTTTCAGATTTTGACTGGGCACATCTTGATCTAGGTTTTGAATCACTCTACTTGTAGATTCTTGAACCCTAACAGTAGTAAAAGTTAAAGATGATTGTTTGTTGGGTATATGGCAAGAGTAGTGACCACAAAAGAGACTAGACTAAGCTTCATATATTTATCTTAATTCCATTGGAAGCAAGGAATTAAGTTGATTCAGCTTGTCTTACCTAGCTAGCTTTATTCCATTTCTGATGCATATAAAAGCCATTCAAAAACATCTTCTGAAGACCGCAGCTTCCCTCCTTCCAACTTTCTCTGTTCTTATAACCCATACGCTAGCAGTTAATGAAAAATGTCTCTCGACTTGGGCAACAAGGTGGTATTATCGGGAACTTCGACTCCATCGCAGCAGCTGACCAATCCGATGCAGCGCAGCACCACTCCGAGGCAGAATAATCCCAATCCGATGCAGCAACTGACCAATCCGATGCAGCAGATGAACAATCCGATGCCGCAACTGACCAATCCAATGCAGCAACTGACCAATCCTATGCAGCAACTGACCAATCCTATGCAGCAACTTACCAATCCTATGCAGCAACTGATCAATCCTATGCAGCAGCTGACTAATCCTATGCATCAACAGGCCACACCTATGCAGCAACTTGTCAGGAGTGGTGACAGAAACTTACTAGGCGGTTCAATGTATCCATCGCAGCAACTGATCAACAGTGACAGAAATCCCATGTTCATGGGATCCGACGACAATGTGATGATGAAACAAATTTACGAAAGCCATCTTCCTGATGGTCGTGATATTGATGTCAAGCCCCTTCTCCACATTGTTGAGGACATCCTCAAACGTGCCACCCTCAGTGTCGTTGAACCAATTTCGCAGGTATTTATATATATACTTAGGTTCCTTATATTGGCGTTCATGGTTTTCATCCTTACATAGCTAATTCTTTGGTGATTCGATTTGTTGTACTTGTAGGGTACCCAAGGAGAAACCATGGATGAAAAAAACCAGCACAATGTAGCCTTTTTCATGCTTGATTCACTGTCCCATATCATCGATAAAGTTTCCTGCGAGGTCAAATTAGTTTGTACAGAAATATTTTCTTCAAAAATGCACGTTCTTTACTATCGTTAACATTTTTCCTATGAATGTACGTGTAATTTCAGATGGCAATCAAGTGCTTGAGTGGAGGGGATGGACATGCCACAGCCGTCTCGATTTTCCACATGGTAGCAAGCTATCCGTGGGATGCTAAGCTAGTGCTTACCCTGGCAGCATTTGCTTTGAACTATGGCGAGTTCTGGCTGCTTGCCCAAATTTACTCATCCAACCAACTGGCAAGATCCATGGCAATCCTTAAGCAAGTGCCCGCGATAATGGAGCATTCTGCACCACTGAAACCCCGATTTGATGCACTTAGCAAGCTCATTCAGTCTGTCTTGGAACTGACCAGGGTCATTGTGTCGTTCAAGGAGCTCCCCTATGTACATCACACCAGATGCGCCTGCAATGGCCTCTGCCATGTCCATTATCCCTACTGCAGTCTACTGGAATGTCAGGAGTATCATCGCTTGTGCTACCCAAGTTACTAGCCTCACCAGCATGGGCCACGAGTATATAACTTCAACTCGATCTCCCTTGACACCATAAGTTTTGCGGTAGAATTATTAAACTGACTATTGACATGATTTCAGGTATGCGATATCATCTACAGAGCTAGCTTGGGAACTATCCAACTTGTCTCACAAGATCAACCATATTCTCGAGTTTCTCAAGCAGCAGTTGTCTAGCTGCCACCGCCTCATAGGTCCGGCTCACCCCCTTATATCATGACAGTAGTGTAGATTCATTGACTCCTATAAAAAGCTCAAATTAATTACTGCTAAGAGATTGCTATGTTTGATTAATGTAGAAGAGAAGCGGGAGATTGAAGCCAAAAAGTCACTGCATCAGCTATTTGACATGATCCATATTGACAACATGAAGGTTCTTAAATCCTTGATTTATTCCAAGGACGATCTACTGCCACTCGTTGATGGAACTAATAAGAGAAGGGTTCGAAAATATAAATCTCTCTTAGTTCAATTACCTCTTAACTGTTGCCTCAGTAACTTCTACAATGATATTCTTGAAGTTTTTAAGATAGATTTGTGCATGATTAAACAGGTTAGCCTCGAAGTCCTGAGGAGGAAGAATGTGTTGTTGCTAATATCAGGGCTAGACATCTCCCGTGATGAGCTATCAATTCTCGAACAGATTTACAGTGAGTCGCGAATTCATTCCACAAGGATGGAGACTATGTACGAGGTAGTATGGTTGCCAATTGTGGATCCATCAGTGCAGTGGACAGATGCGCTGAACAAGCAATTTGAGGACCTTAGGTCCACAATGCCGTGGTACTCTGTGCACCACCCTTCGTTGATCGACCACTCGGTCATCCGCTTCGTGCCTGAGAAATGGCACTTCAGGAACAAGCCCATCTTGGTGGTGTTGGACCCACAGGGAAGGGAGCTGAGCCCTAATGCCATTCACATGATGTGGATTTGGGGAAGCAATGCCTTCCCTTTCACTAGTTTGAGAGAGGAAGCCTTGTGGAGGGATGAAACTTGGAGGCTTGAATTGTTGGTTAGTGGCATGGATCCAACTATTTTGAATTGGGTAAGTCCATCTTGATTCAATTAATTGTATTCAATTCCGTCACATTGTTGATTAAATTGTCAGACTCGCATAATATATTGCTCAATTGGCTTAAATTTTCTTGTTGATTTGATAGATAAGGGAAGACAAATACATATTCTTGTATGGAGGGGATGACATAGAGTGGATTCGCAAATTCACAAACACCGCACGCGCCGTCGCAACGGCGGCGCGTATCCCACTAGAGATGGCGTACGTCGGCAAAAGCAACAAAAGGGAACAAGTTCGAAGGGCGACCGCCGCCATCACGGTGGAGAAGCTCAGCTACTGCTGGCAAGACCCGGCAATGATTTGGTTCTTCTGGACCCGCCTTGAGAGCATGCTCTACTCCAAAATCCAATTGAAAAAAGCCGACGATCAAGACCCGGTAATGCAAGAAATCAAGAAGCTCCTCAGCTACGACAAGGACGGCCCATGGGCCGTTCTTTGTAAAGGGTCTAACGTGGTGGGAGCAGGACACGGTGGCTCGATGCTGCCGGCGCTGTCGGAGTACGATTCGTGGAAGGAGCAAGTGCCGTTAAGGGGATTCGAGACTGCATTTAAAGAGTACCAGAGCAAGCTTCACGTTGCATCTCATACTTGCTGCCGGTTTGAGTTCCCGGTGAACGCCGGGAGGATTCCGGACAACATGAGGTGCCCGGAGTGTCTACGCCAGATGGAGAAGTTCATTGCGTTCGTGTGCTGCCATGATGAAACTGCTCTTATGGCACCCTACGTGTGAGGCTGCCACGATACACTACTTTGTAGTACTAAAAATTACTAAAATAAATGTTTGTGTGTTTTAATTAAAGAGATTTGAGAGTGAGAGATTTTTTGATATTTTTGTTGAGTTTTTTGAATTTTGTGGGTTTTCAATAAGACCCACTATATTATGTAATGATATGATTTAATCATAATCATAAAATAATTATAATAAAACATATTTTAGTGTTATATTTTCTATGCAATTTTTGTTCGCCTCAATATAATAAAGCACATTTTTGTTGTTTTGTTTTCTATGTAATTGTTGTTCGACTTATTAAGAGTACATAAAGTTAGAGACTTTTTGTTAAAATTAAAAATTAAGTTTTTAAAAATTAATATCTTAAAAAGTCGAGCTAAATACTTTAAGTCATTACCTTTTAATTGAATTTTAAAAATTGATGTTTTAAAAAGTCGAGCTAAATACTTAATTTATTAAATGATTTATTATTGTATTATCAAACAATTTTATTTTTATACTCACTTAAAATATTCCTTATTAAGAGCAACCACAACAATAACTCTCTATATCACACTCTAAAAGCTCGTTTTCCTTTCAAGTTTCACTTTTTCAACACTCTAAAAATAAATCTACTCCAACAAGCACTCTCTATATAACCCTCTAAAAATTAAATTTATTTCATATCAACTAACAAACCTAACTATCATTCAATTTTTTCCTTTTTTGATTTCTATTTTTCCACCACAATCGGAATGAAATATTTTATATCTTAAATTTATATTCTATGAAAAAATATGTTGTATTTTTTAATAATTTTAATTACTTTTATTTAAAAATATATGTCAATCTAAGAGACAATTTATGTTTAAAATTTTTTTGGTTGAAAATAATTTGCAGTTAATTCACAAATTTCATATATTAAAATAAATACATTTTTATTTGACTAATTGATAAAATTTATGATGATGATGATGTAACAAAAAAAATGTATATCAGTTGTTTGTAACAAAATGAGAACTTAAAAAAAAAAAAAGAGGTAATATTACTAATTTTTAAAGCTTATGTTTTTTTTTTAAGTAACAAAAAATGAAAAATAGTCCAATGTGAAAGACAATATTCCCTTTAAATCACCCTCCATATAAGGAGAGTCGTTTACCAAGTTTTGGAAATAGAAAGTGGTAAAGGGGCACCATTGTAGGCTTGAGGGAGGTTAAAAATCTCTAAAAATGGTTTTAGAGGGTCGATAGGTAGCCACTGTGGACGCCCTAAGCTCTTAGAGCGTGCATCGTGGATTTGATGTGACGTGGCTGTGGGTAATTAACATTCTCAATCATATGTGGCATTTTTTATCTCTTTTATCACATTCAATTAGAAAAGGTCTCGCCAAGGCAAATATGAATTTAATCCCATGTAGCATGGGTCCCACAACTAAAGTGAAAAGAGAGATGAGATATAGTTATTTTTTAATTCAAAAAATGATGACTAAGATGTCTTCACACCTTCAACTAGAATGTAAAAAATTCACATTCGCATCCACAATGTGAAAAGAAATTGTTGCCATGTCATATTCGCAAGGCTTTTTCACATTTGCATTGGAAAGATTTTTTTTCCAAATAAGATGTCAATCCTAAGTGGCACCCATTTTTTTTCACATTCACATTGACATTGGAGATGCTCTTAATTAGGTTGGAGCATCACCAATGCAGATTTGAATGTAGAAAAAAGTCGAGTGCTACCTAGGATTTACACATTTTTTGAAGAATTTTTTTTTTCATTGCAGCTATAGAAGAGGGATGTGGATATGATGTATCAACTAGTTTTTTTTCTCATTCTTGATAAGATTCTCGATTTTTTGACATTCTAGTTGAGGATGTAAATTTATTAAAAAAATTTTACATGTAATTAAGAGTGTTAATTACTCACAACTACATAAAATTAAATACATAGTCACATTGGTGATGCTCTTGACAACCAGACCGTACCAAAAGATTTAATGAAGCACTGCACGTCATATTCTCTTTGTGTATTGAAAATTTGGCAAATGTACACATTAGGTGGCGTTTGGTTCATGGAATGATGCTAATGGGAATCAAATGGTCAATATGAACGAATTTTATGAGAAATGGGAGTGGGAATGAAAATGGTCATCTCTCGCGTTTAGTTAAAAATAGAATGAAATGATTTTTCATTACGCTCTAGCGTGATTTCTTGTTTGATATGTTAATAGGAGTGTAAATGGTATTTCATGTTTGATATGCTATTTAGGAGTGTAAACGGTTCGGCTCAGTTAGGTTTGCTACAAAAGCACGAGCTAAACTGCTATTGATCAACTTCAGGTATTTCTTCACATCTTTGTTCTAGCTCTGCCACCCTAAGCGTGTATTCCTCCAAGGTATTGACATGCACTATTCATTGCCACCCGGTAGAAAATGCGCTAGAAAAATTTTGTGTTAGTCAACAAAACCAGGTATTTTGTCACATCTTTTGCTATGTGTCTTCTACGTAACAAATGTTAACTTTGAAAAGCGTTTCCCAATGGATCAACAGCACGCATAAAAGCCAACTTCCTATTAGTGATGACTATTTCTAGAGCCGGAAAATGGGTGAATAGCCCTTTCAATTGTTCCATTATCCACATGAAGGTCTTGTTTTGCTCATTCTTCATGGAAGCAAACGCATTGTAGAAATTTAGAAAAATTGCAAGCCGATCCCATTTAGACAATTTACAACAGCTTAAGTCCATTATAATTATTTTTAATCGCTTAAGTCCAATTTAAAGAATAAATTGGCTATTTATTTCAAAATTGCCCCCATAACAACAAATGACGTTTTTAAGTGTAAATTGTGCATCGTCACGTATGCGATTTTGTGCATCGTCAATATATTTTATAATTTTTGTGTTAAGAAATGTGCATCGTCAATATAAAATGTGCATCGTCAATGTAATTTTGTAAATTTGTGTTGAGAAATGTGCATCATCAAATATAATTTTGTGTATCATCAATTATAACAGTACTATTTCAGTATAATTTGTGTTAAAAAATTGCATCGTCAATGTAATTTTGTGTATCGTCAATTATAACAGTACTATTTCAGTATAATTTGTGTTAAGAAATGTGCATCGTCAAGTATAATTTTGTGCATCGTCAATTATAACAGTACTATTTCAATATAATTTGTGCATCGTGAAATATAATTTTGTGCATCGTCAACTGTAATAATTGTAATTTTTATTAATTCCTATTGTTATTATAAAAGTTATCAAGAATACAAGTTATAGAATACAATTGGCATTCTATGATATGAATTTAGTCGTATGAAATAGAAAAATTACAATTATTACAAAAGTTATCAATTGACATTCTATATACATGGGATTACCCTATCCTGTTACATAAAAAGACTCGATGTCGTTGAATGGCATTGACTCTGGCCCAAGAGTTTTGTTTGATCCCTCTTTATTATGCATGAGAAGCTTGCAAAGATGTGCAACGTCAATGTAATTTGTGAATTTTATTGAACCCTCTTTCTTATGTCATGAGAAGCTTGTAAAGATGTGCATCATCAACTTTTTGTGAAGTAAAACAAAATGCACATGTCATTCATCGTGATGCATCGATTGTTCATCGAGATGCACTACTTTTGTGCATCGGGATGCACAACATTTTTCATCGCGACACACAAATTTTGAATCCAAACAAAATGGTGTATTAACATTTTCAGTGAATGCGATTCATCAAATAATGCATCGCGATGCATCAAAATCAACAAAAAGTTTGAAATACGATGCATAAAATTTGAAACCCTACAAACGCTGTTTTATATTCAGTTTTATATGCGAATTTGAAGTCCTACAAACGCTATTCAAGACATTTTTGCTCTGTGTTTTTAAACCCTAAAACGTATCAGCAATACTAGTCTGATACTTCATTTTTGTTAGTTATAGTGGTTGTTGCTTTCTTCCCGGTGCTCTTTTGTAGTTGAGAAGACATGTTTTGCTCTGTTTGATAATATCTCACGATGATGTTTTCAAAATTTTTTGCAAAACGCCGAAGGGTCTTAAGATTTTTTGTTCTGTTTGAAGTGAAGAGAGTTTTTTTGCTGTGTGTTTGAAGTGAAGAGTGTTAGTTTGTTTTTGTAATCTGAAAGTCAATGCAATGCGTACGTGTTAGAAAGAAGGGCATAGACGACATTTCGCAAGTGAAAAAGGTAACAGTACGTTGTAATATAATTTTTATGCATTGCAACCGAAAAAGGTAATTTGTGCATCGTGTTATGTTGTGATGCATCAATTTTTTGTTTTGCGATACATAACGTATCGTTCCGTATTTTTTAAGGGCATAGATGATATTTTGCAAAAAACTTATTTTTCAGTTTGAAATAATTATAGTGAACTTAAGCGATTAAAAATTATCTAAAAAATACCGAACCGAATTTTGCCCTAAAAATTATATCCCGTTGGTGTCACTAAAAATAAAGGCTTCTCTTATTGATTGGTCCGACACGTTGAGAACATAGTTGCAACAACTAAATGGCTTTTGTGTGTGCAAACATTACGGTGCCAAAGTCCCAAGCTCAAACCTAACCCAATTCAAGTATCCGTTTTCCTTTAGAAAAGTGAAAAAATACTAAGAATATGTTGCATTTTTGAAAGCTGCCCCATCTGATTCCTTCTTATCTGTTGCAAGGCATTATGAACATGCTTCTGGGAGCTCACATTTTCTACATTTTATTTTTTCAGTTGATTTAATATTTGTTTCAGCTTCACACTTTTGCTGCTTAACTTGATGAATGATTTTGTCTTTTCTACAGTTAACTTCTTCACCGTAGATATTTGCAACCGGTTGTAATCAAACAATGAATGATTTTGTCTACTTTATTGTCCATAACACTCACTTTCCAACCACCACGTACTTGTACAGTTAGCACCTCAAACGAACATTTAATTTTTTTCATACCTATGGATATTTTATACTCCTCATCTTGATGATTAGTATACCTGTACTCAGAGCCCATCTCACAATACCACAAATGAAGTAGTCCATCTTCTTTTACTTTATGCCGCTAATTAATAATAAAAAAAAAACATGTTTTGCATTTTTCCAATACTAGACATCCAATCGTTCACCTCATCTCGATTCTTAAACATTTTTTTAGTTTTGAAAAAAATGCCCTATATCTGGATAACATTCTGTACTTTCACTATTGAAGTGAGAATCTTGTAAATCATAATAAATCATATTCAATATAATATCATATATAAGGCATTTTGTTACGTTATACTTTCTTCGTTCCTAAGTAATTATCATATTTTCATTTTTTGTCTGTTTTAAAACAAATTGTCTTATTTTAAACTATTCATTTTAGAAAATAATTTTATTATTTTACCATTATTTTTTATCACACTTTAATGATGGTCTCACATGCACACGAACTTTGAAAAAAATTACTTATTATACTAATATTTATAATAAAATTATTTTTTTTTAATATGTGTGTCCAGTTAAACAAGACAATTATTAAGAACGAATTGAGTAAATCATTTTAAAGGCTTTAATTTAAAAAAAATTTAAAAAGTATGATGGATGGGTGGACCGCTCGTCCCTCCCAAGGGAGCGCTGCCCGAGCTGGCCGACCCACCTTTGTGATGACTGATGAGCGTCCGGTCTAGCCAATATTTCTAAAAATATAAAAAGAAATCAAAATATACGATTGATGGTAGGACCGACCATCTCTTCCAAAAAGTGTCGCACGGAAAGGCCAACCCTCCTTTGTGATGGGCAACGAGTTTAGCCACCCTAACAAAGGAGCGTCGGCTGGCTCTCCTTTTAAATGGCCGCTGGCCTTCAATTTTTTAAACACATTTTTATTTAGTCTCTATTAAAGTCTAGCATTTAATTATTAATTTTAATGCATAGTATTTAATTTATTATTAATTAAAAATAAAAATAAGATATAAATAACATATTTATTTTGCTAATACATTAATACAAATTTGATGAAATAAAACATATGTAATAAATAGAATAATAAGAATCTAATTAAGATTTTTTTTAGTATAAAATTTGAAGTAGGATGGTTGGAGATGATGAAAAATATTTAGTGCAGAAATTGCACCATCTTAGAGATTTGGTGCAATTTCTTCACCCAGGGCCGGCCCAAGAGTAAAGCCACTAAAGCCCTAGCTTTAGGTCTCACAAAAAATTAGGCTTAAAAAAAAATACTTATTTAAATATTTTTCTTAAATGTTAAGAGTAACACTTTTTTTTTTTTCTCACCCACTTATTAATAGTTTAGCAACTTATGAGTTTGAAAACTTTGAGTTTATATTAGGTATGACTATTTAGTATGAGATATTGTTTGCGATAAACTCAGTTAGTAAAAATATGTTATCAAATGCTACATGTATCGATGTTGCTATACAACAATTGAAATATTTTATTTCATTTTTTGATAAATATAGGGAAGATGAATTTGAAAATGCTATAATTTCTGTCAAAGAAATTGCTATAAAAATGAATATAGAACCTAAGTCTCTTGAAAAACGTACTATTAGTAAAAATAAATAATTTGATGAAATTATTGACAATAAAGCTATAAGATCTTCTGAAGAATTACTTAAAATTGATTAATTTTTGTACATAATAGATAAAACAATCAATTCATTTCAAAATAGATTTGAACAATTTAAAATGTATCAAGATATTTTGAGGTTTTTGTTTAGCATTGAGAAATTGATGTCATTGGATAATGAAAATTTAAAAGAAATTGTCTTAATCTTGAACTTTTATTAAAACACTATAACAACTCAGATATTGATGAATTACATTTATTTATAGAACTAAAAATTTTAAGAGAAATTATACAAGTGAAAAATGATACACCAATTGACATAATTATATAATAAGACTTGTTTTTTTTTTTTTTCCAAATGTGTATATTGCTTATAGAATAATGTTAACGATTATTATAACTGTTGCTTTGACAGAAATAAGTTTTTCGAAACTAAAATTAATAAAATTTTATCTAAGATTGGTAATATTTCAACAAAGATTAAGTAGATTAACTTTTAAATAACACGAAAGATAAATTTTAAATAATAATATAATAATTTTAATAAAAAAAATTATTTACGTTAAAAATGTCTCAATTTTAAAGATTGCTTCCATAAATATTGTAGCGGCCTTGTCTTACTAACTGTTGGAGATGGCCTTGGGATTCATGGTTAGAATAAAGAGAGGTAGATCTTTTGATTTTTAGGGAAGAAAGTAGAGAGAGCGAGAGAGAAAGAGAGAGAGAGAGTTTTGACAATAGAGAGAAAGATTTTGCTATATATATATATATATATATATAGTGAGAGAGAGAGAGAGAGAGCGAGCTTCTAATTCTTTTGTTGGTAGTGAGAGGAAATTTGAGAAATATATATTTTTTAAATAGATATAATATTTTTTTAAAACAATTGATGAATTACTCAAAACAAATACTGTACTCCAGTATATTGTATTAAAGGGGGTATTCAGTAAAAATAAGGTGTGGTATTTAGAACCCTAAACAGAAAATTTCCGATCACTGAGTCATCGGCTCTCATTGCTCAAGAATTAGCAAGCATTCATTTTTGCATATTCATGGCTTCTATTCTCCAAAAACTTCTCAGAAAGCAATCAGTCACACCCACCATAATCTCGAAACTCAACAAACAAATTCTCACTCCACCAATCTTGGCTCATCTCTCCGACACTAATCCACTCCAGTTCCCCACCCCTGACCCAATCCCTTTTTCTGGTCGACAGCCCAAGATCCATGATTCAGACCCTCCTCAATCCTTGAACTTTTATCCAAGTTTTTCATTTGGGGCTTTTCTAAACCCGATTTCGCCTACTGGGTTTGTTCAATCTGAGGTTGAAGACGTTGTTACGGATGATTCCCACACGATTTGGGCTGATAGTGTGAAGAAGAAGAGAAAGAAGAAGATGAACAAGCACAAATTGAGGAAGTTAAGGAAGCGTCTTAGGAGAAAAACTTAGTTTTTATACTTCATTTTGGTGAGTTTTCATGTTTCCTGGAATCATTTAAACATAGTTTTGTTTTGTACTAACATTTATCTTTTATAATTTTTTTGGAAAGAGATTGAATGTCATTTTCCGATGGAAGATATTTTTAGCGTAATTACCTTTTTTTTTCAACGTGGGTTGCTTACTTTTTTCACACAGCTTACTTTGGTTTTCGTTTGCAATTAAGGTAGAGTTTATGATTTTAGGGGATTAGGGTTTATGATTTAGGATTCTAAGGTTAGGGGATTTGGGTTTTGGATTTAAGGGATTATGGTTTAGGATTTTTAGGTAGGGGATTAGGGTTTATGATTTAGGATTTTAAGGTTTTAGAGTCTTGGGGTTAGAGTTTAAGGTTAAGGGTTTTAGGGCTTAGGATTTAGATTTGGGAATCTAGGGTTTAGGGGTTAAGGTTTGGGTCTCTTTGGCTTTGTTTGGTTCTTTTGGTCCATTGAAATACTCCGTTAAATTTTCACTAACAGCATCCTACCTAATTTTTTCCTTAATTAATAATGAAATCTAAAGTACATTGTATAATGTGTAAAACAAAAAAGAGGACAGCTACCCTTTTGTATTTTTCACCCTTTGCAATTAATCAAAAAATTGTTATTTCAGTTCTTTTACGATGTGTGATCTGATTGGTATTGATTCTAACGATACTGTTATTATTTGCTTCAGTATGTACCTAGAGTAACTTGATATCAATATCCTGCCTTGCTCCATGAGTTCTGTTTTATGAAAAACCCAATTATGCCCAACTCACTCTAGTATAAATTGTAGCTAGGTACACATGTTTGCCCAGACGTACATCAAAACATTTTTGGTAATTTCCCCTTTGATGGAACAAGAACATGGTTCTGCATCTCTATGGCTGTTCTTAGGGGTGATAAATCAAACAAGATTGTAGCTTCTTTAGATTGATTGGAAATGCAAGATTTTTTCGTTTAGCCAATGGAGCATTGGCACCAAGAAATGGTATACTGAAACTAGTTGTAGAGTTAAGGGTTTTGCAGACTCAATAAATCATGACATAGCATTTTGTCGAAATTTTGGATTCTCAATTGCATATAGTTGAAAGGCGATGAAATGGTCCAAGTTCTATTCATTTTCTCCTTGTTAATTTGGAAAGGCGAAGGGTAGGCTTCTAAACGTAAACAATAACCTATCTGCTGAAAATTCCATTGATTATGTCCCAGCTAACGTGGAAAGAAGGTGAAAAGGGATGCTTTGGAATATAAATGGTGATGTAAATACTCGAAGTTCCATTCATTTCATTGTTAATATGGAAAGGAGGATGAAGTTGAATGCTTTTGAAGTGCCTAAGAATGCCCAGGGTCGAAGTCACAATCTTGTTTAGAATGCGGGGGAGGGGGGAAGAAGATTATAACGGGGTAGAAAGCTAGGTGTTAGTACCTGAATTTGATTGCTATGTGGGGCAAAATTATGAAATGGGTGATTTTATTTCAACTTTTACAAAAAGAAATTGGGGGGTAAACATTAAACATTAATATTTCTTCCTACCAAAAAATGTTTTTTCCAATTAAGGTTGGTACAATAATCAGATATCCAAACTAAAGGGCGGCCAGTGCCCCCTTCCAATGGCTGTGCTTTCGCACCTAAGTATGTTCATATTGATGTCGTCAGATGTAGCCGGAGCGAGGGTTGGGTTTGGGCCTTGGGGGAAGATTTCTACAAATGTAGGATAGTTTCCTGCAGTGGATGGGTTTGATGAGGTTACGCAGAAAAGCCAATATCTTTTTGTTTGAGAGATTGAGGGAAGGGGGAAGGGAGGTTACTCAGTAAAGCCAATATCTTTTTGTGTGAGAGAGATTCTTATGGGTGCTAGTGACTAGAGTGCATGGTTCATTCCATATTCTAAAGTACAAGTATAATACGACTCGATCATTTGGTTCACCAAACTTATGGGGAAGCATAGAAAAATAAATCTTCGTGAATGGAGAGATTATTTGATTGAGTTTGCCAAATGGCGGAAGGAAAGAGACTGTTTGAGAAGAGAGAGAAATACATCTTCTTGAATCTACATTAAATTGTTATTATTGTTACTTTGCTTTTATTTTCTAAATGACTTCTGTATCATAGATTTTTTGTGCAACCTAAGTCATATGCGGATGTGAAATTTCAGGTTGCAGCTTGTAGTATTTGGGCCGGATTAACAAACAGCTTAGTGATATTCTTTGTTGGGCCCAGGGGCCTGAGTCGACTTAATCTCCACTCATGAGTAAATCACGAGTCTAAAGAGCTGAGTTTTGCCCCTTCCCTAAAGCTCGGCTCGAGCTCACAAAGGCTGGACTCATCAGCCATTCATGTGAGACAAGCTTGAGTTTGCCAAAAACTAAAGTTTCTGCCTTTTCATCCACTTGACTTCCCTAATCATCAGGATTGTTTACCTCTCTACGATGATCTTCTAAATCAGGATGCTATAAATCTGTGAAGGGTGGGGAGAAGATGTCTACAAATGTAGGATAGTTTCCTGCAGTGGATGGGTTTGATGAGGTTACGCAGAAAATCCATTATCTTTTTGTGTGGTGTGTGTGTATGTGTGTGAAAGAGAGAGATTGAGAGAGAGATTCTTATGGGTGCTAGTGACTAGGGTGCATGGTTCATTCCATATTCTTAATTACAAGTATAATACGACTCAACTCGACAATCCTAAGTGAGCTGAACCGAGCCTCTATTTGTAGCTTGCCAAAGATGGTTTCGTCAATTAGTTACTCTTCCTATCATATGACAGGTGAGAAAGATCGCTTATGACTGAGCCAAGCGAGCTTAGAGTTTCTCGAACTGTCTAGCTTGCGAGTTGAACCAAATTCAACAAAAGTGCTGATACTCCATCATCACAGTTCGCGAGAAATGGATCGAGACTCGATACATCTGGTTCGCCAAACTTATGGGGAAGCATAGAAAATTGAATCATCGTGAATGGAGAGATTATTTGATTGAGTTTGCCAAATGGCGGGAGGAAAGAGACTGTTTGAGAAGAGAGAGAAATACATCTTGAATCTACATTAAATTGTTGTCATTGTTACTTTGCTTTGGATTTTTTGTGCAACCCAAGTCATATCCGGATGTGAAATTTCAGGTTGCAGCTTGTAGTATTTGGGTAAGATTAACAAACAGCTTAGTGATATTCTTTATTGGGCCTAGGGGCATGAGTTGACGTAATCTCCACTCGTGAGTAAATCACGAGTCTAAAGAGCTGAGTTTTGCCCCTTCCCAAAAGCTCGGCTTGAGCTCACAAAGGCTCGACTCGTCAGCCATTCATGTGAGACAAGCTTGAGTTTGCCAAAAACTAAAGTTTCTGCCTTTTCATCCGCTTGACTTCCCTAATCATCAGGATGGTTTACCTCTCTACGATGATCTTATCTTCTAAATCAGGATGCTATAAATCTGTGAGTACTCGACTCAACTCGGCTGGGCTCACCTACAGCCCTAGGTGAACTTGTATGGAACTAAAAGAAAGCATAAAAGAAATCAGTTATCTTTTTATTTTATTCTATTTTATTTTTTTGTGGTGAGAGAATGCAAGAAGATTTGGTGCATAAATCATATGTAGGGACGGGTGACCCTTTTGATGTAATCTCATGATTTTGGGTGAGCAAAAGGATGGTTATGTTCTATTGCTCTGCTGTTACTGCCTTATGGCTTTGTGAATAAATGACTGTGCTCGTGAATTTATCAATTAAGACCACTTTCCAGTTTCTTCTCGTTTGATTCGTTGTTCATTCTATTGTTTCTGAATAGGGAGGGATTAACCTGGGCCCATGTTTTGGTTTACCGTATAGATGCGGTTAATACTTTACATTTCTAACCTGCTAGTTCTAAATCATGGTGTTTACAGGCCTTGTTGATAATGCATCTGAGTCAAAAAAAAAAAAACTTCTGTTGGAAACAATTTCGAATGTTCTGGCTCTTGGTTGTAATTGAGCGCCACCCCTCTCCCTCTGAATAGCAATAGATAAAATTTAGGCCAATAGTTGCAGGTGTAACTTCACTCTACTCGTGAACATACAGAGTTTGGATCTCAACTTTTCCTGTAGCTCTAAAACCAAAACTCGCGAAACACTCTTCTCTTACCCAATTCAAAGTTTTTTGTCGTAATCTCTCATTTGCTACCTAGTGATTACACTTGTAATTTTTTTGTTATTACACTTGTATGCATTCTCGTTGGATCTTGACTCATTTTTTTGGCTATTTGTGTTTCATTATTTTGCAATTGGTTGCATCCAGCTATACTTGTAACTAAATGTATAAATAGATAGATACAAAGGGCAGGTATGGCTGAGGAGATGTGGACATTAGGGTTCAAATCTTCAACAGCAAGGTTGAAATGAATGAATTAAGTTTGAGCATGACTGCATCCAAATCCAATGTTGTCAACCCATCATCATCATGCTTGTGGTCTGTGGTGGTTATCATTACCAGACCAAAGGGTTGCACATGGATGGCGCGTGAGACATGCCACGTGTACTGTACTCTTCTTCGATCCGTTAGGGTTAGGGTTAGGCAGTATTTTGGATCTGAAGAGGGGGAGGGACCATCTTCCTTCATTGTTGTGCTTACTGTTGTTTATAGAGGGGACAAGTCCTTTTTCTCCAAAGTTGAAAATTGCGAAATCTCAACAGAAATTGATTCCTTTTCACCTTTAGACAATAATTTTGGGTGGGTCGCTGCCATTTGGAACCATGGACATAATGTTTGTTCATGATGAGCTTTTGAGAAGTGAGAAATACTCCTTGGGAGAAGACTTCTGCATGCCTAATTGATACATTGATTAGCACAAATCAAACTCTCCTTTTCCTTTTGCATTTCTTGGGATTCGCATGCTCCATGTACTAGATATTAAGTTCGGAAACTTTTCAAAAGGCGATATAGCCAATTACTAGGGTAAATAATATGAGTAATGTTATGTGAACTTAAAATGTGTACTAAAATTATACTGACATCAGAGACTTTTAAGTGGTAGGATTCACAAATTATTTAACTAATCAAAAAATGACTAGTGTAATTTTGGTGTACATTTGGTGCAAACTTTAAGTGCACCAAGCATTACTCAAATAATATACTATTCTTTTTGTTACAAAATGAATTTCTTTGGGACGGAAACAGTATCCAAACACGCAAGCAATTTCTCTGCTGATCTCTCTCTCTCTCTCTCTCTCCAATCTGAGTGACCCGCGATTTCAACGTCTTTCATTGGCAATAACATTTAGAGCCCAGAAGAAGAAGATTTTTAATGAACCTGGTTGAAAGGGAGAGGCTGGATGTATATGCTTGTATGTTTTCATCGCGTATACTTAACACACGAGCATATGTGACATTGCACGAAAGTAACCCCGTAAATTTAATGAAAAAATAATACTCTCTCCGTCCTTTAATTATTGTCTTGTTTGATCCGACACACGGATTAAGAAAAAATAATTGATTTGATTATTAATATTAATATAATGTGTAATTTTTTTTAATGCCCATGTAT
The DNA here is from genome assembly GCA_016624345.1 of Platycodon grandiflorus. Taxonomy (NCBI): domain Eukaryota; kingdom Viridiplantae; phylum Streptophyta; class Magnoliopsida; order Asterales; family Campanulaceae; genus Platycodon; species Platycodon grandiflorus. The sequence goes on from CM028365.1 coordinate 50,025,316, forward strand.
ATATAGCCTATAAGGGGAAAAAGTAAGGGTAAAATGATTAAAGTGATGTTCTAAAAAGGAAAATTTTCAAACAAAATAATTATTTTGAGACGGACAAAAGAGGAAAGGAAGACAATAATTTCGGGACGGCGGAGGGGGGGGGGGTAATAAAGAAGGAAAAGTCCATACACTTTTGTTGAAGGTTGTAGGTAGTAAAATAGTAGGATATTCTCTTCGTTCCACCTAAAGAGTTCATATTTGAAAAGTCTATAAGTGTCATTGAAGTTGGTCATAATTACAAAAATACTTAAGCATATTTTATATGTTTATACCATATTTAGAGGATAAAATTGTAAAATTTATAAAAAGTGAATGTATAATTTGAGAAAGTAGACTCTTGACATAAAACATTCATAAATAGTGCAGCATACTCTTTTCTGAAACTGAGGGAGCGTATTTTAAGACAGGAAAACTTTTAAAAGGGTCATTGGTTTAGGGTTGATGGAAGTTAATACTTTTCCCATCAATGCTTGCAAATAGTATTTTACCATTAAGAAAGAGGTAAGTGTATATGGGAATCTCTATCGACACTCCACTTTGCCACACTTTACTGCTTTGCTTTGATTGTTCCAAATGCTATCCAATTGTTAAGCTTGATGTTAGTTATACACTTAATTATGTGGAGTATATGTTGTTAGTATCATATCTACCCCTTAAATTGTGAGTACGAATATTTGATGCAAAATAATGGTTTTTTTATTGTAAACTACTCCCTCGGTTTCAGATAAAAAGTTACTTTTAATTTTTTTGATCAACTTAATTAAAGTTTGACTAATAATTAAGATACATTTAGTAATTTTTATAAAGTTATGAAAGTTGTAATTTATAGTATTCTTAAAATAGTTTTTAATTAATAAAATTTTATTTCTTAAAAAAATATAAATAAAGTATGTAAAAGTTTGATTTAATTTAGTCACATGTTGATTTTTAAAAAAAAGAATTGGACTCCTTGCCTAAAATGGAGAGAGTATTTAACTCCCCCTTCTTTAGCGTCTCCTTTATGAAATCAGATTTTTTTTTATTTTTATTTTTTTCTTAGAGTAAACACTTTCGGGCAATTTCTTGAAGTTTTGATGTTTGGTTGTATGGAAAATACTTAGATTTTTGACGACTTCCTTATGCTTTAAATTAATGCTGGCACGGAACCATATAGTTCATAGTTGACCTCGTACCTAGGTTTCACCTCACTTCCGCTCAATCAAAACTAAGTTGGAGATGATTTCCATTTTTTTTGTTAGCTATTGTTGTTAGAGAAATGTTTACTAACCGATTTTATTTACAACATGCATGAAGTGTAATACATTCTAACCAGTGTACAACACTTTAATGCTACTTGTATAAATTCTATTAATAAAATCTATGGATGTAGCATATTTGTTTTCTTTATTACTCCCTCCGTCCCGAATAAATGTTTCTAGTGGATAAAACACAGGAATTAAGAAACATAATTAATGATGTGTTGTAAAATGTGTTCTGATAATAATACCCATGAACATTAATTGAGTTAAACTATTTTAAATAGTTGAGTTTCTTTGAAATATGTTATAATAAATGAAGTTTTAAGGGTATATTAGAAAAAATAGTAGAGAATAGGTAAATCAAAAGTCTTTAGGAACATACATCTCAAAATAAAAAGAATGGAGTGAGTATTATAACCTACGCATGGGGTTGGAGTCCAAAATGTATATCTCAAATGTGAGGTGCGGCTCGGCTCGGCTCGAGGAATTAATTAAGTTGAGCGGTGCATAGGCCGTCTAATCTAACCTGATTGTCAAACAAGACAATAAGAAACAAATTAATTATAAAATAATAAAGATAATGTCTAAAAAAAAAAAACACTTTTTCGGAATGAATTAAAAAGGCTAGATAAACTATTTTTATGATTGAGGGAGTATATAATAATTTCAATAATTTTTTGCACTAGTTGCGATGGTTAATCTAAAATTTTTTGATCATTATAAAATTGAAACTTTACAAAATGTGAGATGTTGATCCTTTCATGCCCCCTAAGACGCAAAAAAAAAAAAAAAAAAAAAGGTCTGGTACAGGGGAGTATAAAATTTGAAAAATACAGGGCACAAAAATTTAAATGAAAATGGCGTTTATCCGTTGTAAGAAAAAGGGAAGGAGACGGCGTTAGAAGGGGGGTCGATTTCACAGTGACAGTAACAAGAAAGAGAGCTGTGAATTGTGACTGAGCAAAGCCCATCCCAGGCATGCGCGCAACCAGTCCCCACCACGGTCCGACCCCACCCCCTCCTCCTCACCAACAATAAAGAAACCACACCTCAGCACACTCTCTCTGTAATGGCGGAAAAAAGGCAAAAGAATGTCCGGAGATCGAATTATCACTCTTAACTTGTTTAATCATTATAACACTACGCTAGCCTAGCCTAGCCTACACCGACAGTGGGTCGAACTCCATTCCTTTCCATTCAATTTAAACAAAAGAGAAAAGAATTTTCAAAGAAAGAGAGAGAAATGGGTGGGGTGACGTCATCAATGGCGGCGAAATTCGCCTTCTTCCCACCGAACCCACCGTCGTACAAGCTGGTGAAGGACGAGCTCACTGGGTTGTTGCTGCTCAGTCCGTTTCCTCACCGGGAAAACGTGGAGGTGCTGAAATTGCCCACTCGTAAGGGAACGGAGATTGTGGCGGTTTACGTTAGACACCCAATGGCGACTTCTACGCTTCTTTATTCGCACGGTAACGCCGCCGATCTGGGTCAGATGTATGAGCTCTTCATTGAACTGAGCATTCACTTGCGCGTCAATCTCTTGGGGTACTCTCTCTCTCTCTCACTCTCACTCTCACTCTCATTCTCTGAGTGTGCAACATTTATCAAAAAATTTGATTGCTGTTTAGAATTTGGAATTTAAATGATATATTGCTAGAAAGGGTATATTGCAACCATGAATTTTTTTTTTTATTCAAGGTTTTAATTATGATAATTGGAGTGGTTCACTGGTTTGTTGTATGGAGATGAATCTGGAATAGATTTAAATGGTGAGGGGAAAAGTAATCGTAAATTTCGTTTTGATTTGTTCAAAATGGAAATCTAATCTGTTGGTTTGAGAGGAACTTGTAGGGAGAATTGTTTGGAGTTGGCTTCCGTCTCCGGCCCTCTAAGCATCGGGATTCCTGTGGAATGTATTTGATATAATTGTTGACTGAGATTTCTATATTATTTATGAACTATTTGAGATTATGAAGATTTCTTAGTATTTCGGTCTTAAAGTCTCTGACATCATTGATTTCTCAATTCTCACTGCTTAACTATGACATGCATTGCCAATGCCTATTCACGTATTTGCAATCATGTGCCGAGTTTGGATTGGCAATCTCTGGCATCAGGGGGGAAGAAGAGAAGGAGGAAAAAAAGGGAAAGTAGTCTTATCTGTAGCTTAAGATAATATCTCATGCGAGATTTTCCACTAGGTGACTGAGTGTAGAACTGTAGATGCAGCTTTATCCATCAGGAAAACACCTGTATGATTACCTGGTTAAGGCTGCAAATGTGAAACCCTTACTAACCCTGATATCCATTCCTAATTGATTGTTGCTCTTGCTATTTTTTCCTTGTGATCACTTCTTGGATAAATTGATTCATCCAACTTGTAAAGGTGGGAGAAACGGTTAATTAAAGGATGCTATTTTCTGATGCACATGTAATTTATTGCAGGTACGACTATTCAGGGTACGGGCAGTCCTCTGGGAAGGTGCGTCAATTTGGAAAAAAAATCTAGTTAAAACTTTTTGAATAAACTATATGGTGTGATCATTTGTTGCGGCTAAGCATGTCATCTACAGCTCATACCTTTCCTGTGTTGCAGCCTAGTGAGCAGCATACGTATGCTGATATTGAAGCTGCGTATAAGTGTCTTGACGAGAGTTATGGAACTAAGCAAGAAGATATCATCCTTTATGGCCAGTCAGTTGGTAGTGGCCCAACTTTGGATCTTGCAGCTCGTTTGCCTCAGTTAAGAGCTGTTGTTCTGCATAGTCCGATTCTCTCAGGATTGAGAGTTATGTATCCTGTTAAGCGCTCATACTGGTTTGACATTTACAAGGTATCATTCATTTTCTTTGCAGTTTTTCTCTCGTTCTGCCATAATTGAAATGCTTGTTTGTCTAATTAAACCTTGTTTTATGATTGTGCAGAACATTGAGAAAATCCCTTTAGTCAATTGCCCGGTACTCATCATTCATGTAAGCATTCCATTGTACTTCTTCTTCTAGTTGGGGTAAAGGCTCAGTTGAGTTTAGACACTTCAAGCGTGAACTATGATACCATTTGGCTTTATTATATTATGCCATTGAATCATACGACCTTCTGCCATGTGTTCCTACCTCGTGATCTTCTATCACTGTTTCAAAAAATTATCAATTTGGATTGTGATAAAGCTGCTGCAGCAGTTTACTGGACTAGGGGCTCAAGTAAATTGTGAAGAAAATTTAGAAGATACAACTAGATGCAAAAAAAGTAAACTTAACGAAAAGAATCATGGCGTATGTTTTGATGTGGTACCTTTTATCATAAACTGAACTTTGGCGTCTGGAAACACCAATAATGTGTACCGGAGAAAGGAAGTATAAAATTGTATCAATCATTATTTACTCTTGGGAGATATAAATAGCTACACACACACACAAACACAAAAGAAAAATAAAAAGAGAGTGAAACACCAACCAAAGCAAAAATAAGCTAGAGAAAAGAAAAAAAAGGAAGAAGAGATGTATGCTTTCTTGAAAATGTATTAGCAAACAGCAATTCTGAATGCAGGTGCTGGTTAGTATAGGGCCTTGGAAGTTGGACCCCGGCCATAGGTTTCTCTGTTATCACCTGGGGCTTCATTCATGAAGTCTCAAGTTTGATTCTTCCTGAAAAAATGAAAAAGAAAAAACAGAACATGACCTCGGCCATCTGTCACGGAACCTCTCAGTGTCCTCAACGGGGTTATTATTTTTGTTTCCATTGATAGCTGCAACACATGCTAACCTTACTGAGTCTTTTGGAGTCTTGTTACATTGCTGGCCCCTACATGTTTTAATAATCTTATGGTTGATTAACTTGATTTGATATCTGAGCTAATATCTAGATGGCAGTTTGCAACTTGTTAAGAACTAAAATTAGACATTTTCAGTGTTTTGGTTGATTGCAAATAGATAACTTTTCCTTTACAAATTTGACCCTGTACTATTCAATAATTATGGGAGAATCAGAGATTATTGACTAATAAAATTTGTATTAGAGTTCTAGGCAATATTTTGTGTAGATACTTGTTCGGGATTGCAGGACTTGAGCATAATAGAGTTTTATATGTTTCCCCTTTTTCTTAACTGGTGCGTAGGGAACTGCTGATGAGGTTGTTGATTGTTCGCATGGTAAGCAACTGTGGGAGCTGTGTAAAGAGAAGTACGAACCACTTTGGCTTAAGGGAGGATCCCACTGTGATTTAGAGCTTTATCCAGAGTATATCAGGCATCTAAAGAAGTTTGTATCAAATGTAGAGAAATCGCCTTCGCAGAGGCACAGTTCAAGGAGAAGCACAGACCATTTTGAGCAGTCTAGGAGGAGTACCGACGTTTTTGAGGCATCAAGAAAAAGCACCGACCGACGAGAGAAACCGAGGCGCAGTACTGACCGGCCAGAAAAACTGAAAAGTCAGTTCAATAATGTTGACAAACTAGAAAAAGTGCGGATGTCATTTGATCAAATGGAGAGATCTAGAAGAAGTGTGGATGTTATTGAGAAATCCAGGAAAAGCGTTGATCTCCAACTAGAAAGAGGTCGAAAGAGTGTCGACCGATTGGATAGAATACGATAGGATACGATCTGGGTAGCTTCTTTTTTATTTTTTTTTCTTAATTTAAAACCAATAGTAAAATTCCTGCATTGGTTAGGTGTTGTTGGCATAAGAGTTGTATATGTGCCTCTTATTTATGTTTTTTTTTTTTGGAGGTTGGTATTTGGAAGTCTTGTAGTAACATGACTAATGCATGAAAAGAGAATGGATGTGGTGGTATACAATGTGGACTTTCTCAGCAAAGTTAAGAGAATGAATGAATGATTTGTAAACTTGCTTGAGTTGGATGCAGAGTAAATAAGCCGCTTACAAACTTGTCTTTATAAATTACATTTCTTGCTCAAAATCATTCATGGTTGATGCCTACGGTTGGTTACAAGGAGTGAGACCTAACCTAACTACCTAAGTATGGAACTAAGCTCAAGCCCCTTGGCTTGGGTGGCCTAAGTATGGGAGTAAGTGGAAGCCGCTTAGGCGAGGTGAGACCTAGCCTAAGTATGAGTGAGACCTAGCCTAAGTGTGACATCGCCTTTAATAATATTATTCCGAGTGTGTTTGGCATGATGGTTTTGATAATGGTTTTTCGATTTTGAATTCTCATCTTGTAATAATTGAGGAAAGAGTATAAGAGAGATAAAGAGAAGATCAAAAACCAAAGTCCATAAATTTTGTAAGGAAAACAGACCGTGTGATTCTTGACATAATTTTTCATGTGTGTGGGGTTCGTATGTATCATTATTGCAGCATCTTAGCTAGTCAATACTTTATATATATTCAAAAGCAAAATGCAGGAGATGATTTCATATAACCTTGAACAAAGGGAACATTGAACCTTCAGATATGCTGCATTTTGGTGGGGCCCATCTTGGCAATATGGCCAAAGTGGTACTTATAAAACAAGACAACTATCACCTAACTAAACACTTTTTTTCAAAAAGAGCTACTAAAAAACAACTTCAAAATCGCAAGACGTGATATGTATTACTTCATTGATGGAGTCACCGCACAAACTGAGTGGAGCCTTCCACCGCGGAGGGTTCACTAACCGGAGCCTTCCACCAGGGGAAATTTTGGTGTAAGCTCGCTGAATTCAACGATGGCCGTTGGTGGACGACCACCAGCACTGATCTCATGGACAGTCGTGAATAGCGGAAACAACTCTAACCATCCACGGTGTCTTAAAACCTCGTACACTTCTTTGGCTGTTGAGACACCCTTCAAAGAAAAATAAAAGGCGTCTGGTGAGTTCACATGATAAAAGAAACTTCACTTAATAAATACTCCTAAATTCACTATCTACCTGTAACTTCTGCCCCTTCAGCATCTCAGCTTCAAGCTCATCAAAAGATCTTTTGCCACCACTCCTAGCAAAAGCCTCAGCGCATTTCCTGTTTCTTCCCCCTACTGCAATAACAAAAGGAACACATTATATGTTTTGTCTAGTACAATGGTAAAAACTGGTATTTGATCTTTGATCTGAGTTCATCCTTACAGCAAGTTGTTATAAGATCAGCTACTCCACAGCTCTCGAAGAATGTGCTATCTCTAACAGAAGGGAACAGCAGCTTGGAAAAGGCCTTCATCTCTCTCAACCCAATTCTCATAATTGCAGCCTGGTGCATCATCATTTAAAATAACCAAGGTGCAAACTCTAAATAATATTGTGTTCTGGAACAATGTATTTTAAGATTGTTAGTTTTTCCCTTACCTTTGTATTATTTCCCATATCCAAGCCATCCACAATACCTGTCCAGTCATAGATCAGAACACGATCACTTTTAAATTTTGTGAAAGTTTATTATAAAATAAAAATATATTTACAAAAAAAAAAAAAGGGAAGATGAAAAACAATGAGCTATGAACCTGCTGCTATGGCCACAACATTTTTCAAGGTCCCACACAGTTCAACTCCTTCAACGTCTTGGACCTGTTTTATAATTTTTGTTCACTGACATGAATAGATAATTGCTATAAACTACTAGTACAAGTGTACAACATATAGGGCTGTAAATGAGCCGAGTTGAGCCAAGTTCGAGAACTCGAGCTCGACTCATTTATTTTTAATTGAGCTTGAGTGAGCTCAAGCATTATTCTTGCCAGGGAACCAAATCTCAAAATCAACTAGATTACTTCAACACGAGCAATAAACTAGCTGAGTTCGAGTTAAATCAAAATAAACTAAAAATCAAGTATAGCATACATAAATTGTATATATATTGTCATTTCCGAGCCTATACAAATGGAGCTGGATCGTCTATACCACAAGCCTAAATCATTTTCAAGCTCCACTGAGCCAGCTCCATCTATTAAACATCCCTAACCACATAACCAATAGATAAAATTGGACATTAACAAAGCAAGTGAATGCCTATTAGTTTAATGAACATATGCATTGCACTCACAGATGAGACCATGAAGTAAGAAGTGCTGAACAGTTGAACCCATTTCTCAGCAATCTCCCTGTTCTCTCTGTATCCAACTGTTGCTTCACTAAACTTCTCCACAGCAATCTGCATACAATACATTGCATTGTATTATCCGACAAACAAATTCCCCATGCTCGAAGGTAAGAGTTGACCAGAAATTAGGTCATGTTACCTCATTTGCGATGTTAGCCCCCATTAAAACACAACAATTAACCCCAAGCTGCTCAGAAATGAGGGTAGAGATCATGCATGGACCTTCCATCTTGACCTCCATACCCTTGATCAAGGAAATAGCTTGAGCATCACCCCGTATCTTTCCAACTATCCTCTTACATATACCCTCCATGAATTGATGCGGGGTCACGAATACTAACATGTTCGCATCCCTTACTGCATCAATCCCCCACCACAACTAATTACCATTCTCAATACACTTGATTTCAGTTGATAAGTTAAAAGAACAAATTTCAATCGTTCGATCAACTAAATGTTAGTACAATGTTAGGAAATGCATTGATACCTGCATTTGCAAGGTCAGGGTCAGCAACAACATTTGGGCCAAGCTTTATTCCAGGAAGATACTTAACATTCTCCTGATAATCAGAAATTATAATTACATTAATACAGCACAAAATTTAAAATTTCAAATTGAATTAGAAGAGTAATTATTACGTTGGTTTTGTTGATGACCTCAGTGAGTTTCTCACCAGTTGGCAATGTCTCTTCAAATACCCACATCCTCACTTCATCTGATTTCATCATAGAAAATACCATGATTCAAAAATGGGTTTATATCTAATCATAAGTTAATCAATTGGAAGATAGAATAACAAATTTTAAGACTATATTAGTTTCTGGGTCAATTTCATTCCAAAAATTTCAATTACATCAACCAAAAATGAACAATAAATAAAAAAAAATGGGTTTTATATCTAATCAAACATTTAAGCCATCAGAACATAGAACTATGAAATATAAGGCTAAATTAGTTTTCTGGGTCATTTTCTTTCCGACAAATTCATTCAATCACATCAGCTACAGATACACAATAAATCCTTTCAACACATACGACATGAAATGAATATGCATGCAAGAAGAGGGAAAGGAGAAACTCAAAAAATGGGTTATATTTCTACTTATGCATTTAATCAATTGGAACAAATAATTGTGAATTTCAAGGCTAAATCAGTTTCTGTCCGAGGAATTCATTCAGTTCAATTGTATCAACTACAAAAGAAGAGTAAAAATGTATGAGACGAAATGAATTTGCTTGTAAAATTAGAGACGAACCGTGGAAAGAGGGGAGTTTGCGGGTGTTGGAGGCAATGAGCTTGGCGGCGACACTACCCCAATTGCCGCTGCCAACAATGGTGACTCTCGATTTGACGGAGGGTACTTCATTTTGTGGTGAGGTAGATGAAATTGTTTGGCTTTCTCCCTCTTGTGGCGGCTGCTGCTTCTTTGATTCCAGACATGGAGCCATTAGAGAGGGAGAGAAAGTGGAAGGGTGAGAAATGAAATGAGAGAGGGAGATTGAAGGAGCGAAGAGAGGGGAGAATTAAAGGGGGATGGAATGGAGGAAATGATGATGATATATGGAGGAGGAAGAGGAGAAGATTTGGGCGGAGAAGACAGACACACACGTATCGTGAATATCGATGACAGATAGTCATTCATGCTAAATCTGGCGATCTACTCTATAAACACTCCCTCCCTCCATTACTACACTCCAAACTTCAATTTCTCTCTCTCTCTCTCTCTCCAATTTACTTCCCTCTCCTCCCGCTCGCGCCCAACGGTTGCTTCATTTAACTCATCAGTTACTTTTCTTCTTTCATTTTTGCCTGGTACTCTAGAAAATGATTTTTTTTAAATATACCCCTCCTTCCCAAAATTATTATCTTGCTTTATTTTTTTTTGTCCGTTTAAAATTAATTATCTTATTTGAAATTTTTTTTTTTAGGATAACACTTTTACTCTTATTTTTTCTTCTTACTTTAATTATGGATCACATGCACATAACATTAAAGAAAACTACAAACTATATTAATATTAATAATCAAGTCAAAAAATTTTTTATTTCGTGTGCCGGATCAAACAAGACAAAAATTTAAAACGGATACACTATATTTTGTTTACATTTAATAATGTTAGAAAAATATGGTCAGTATAAAATATTTTATTGTCAACTGAAAAATGAACCATATACTAAGAGAAATAATTTACGGATGGTTCATTTACTGAAAAATGAACCATATACAGTATATTGTCAACTGAAAAATTCAGCATAATAATACGTAAACGGCAAAAATACTTTTACATGCTTGTATGAATATAATACGAATATGATTGAAGTAAATACGTCATATTCAGTATGAAATTCTTTATATTTTCATCATTTTTAACTTTAAATAACTTAATATTTTCACATTTATACAATCTCAAAGATATTCTTTTTATATTATTACCTATTTATCACAAAATAACTATACGTTAATAGTTAAATGAAAGCATGATTAAATATATATAATTTTATCTATGTACTTCAAAAAGTATGAGTAGTAACAAATAATATTTGTTCGACTTCATAATTAATATTTTTATGTTAAATATCTAATTTGATTCATTCGAATAAGATTAATACAATAAATTGAATAATTAAAATAATAAAATTATATCAAAACTTGATATATCCGAGCTTTATACGTGAAGTACAATATGTTTAAAGTTCTATACGTGTACTATACAATTCAATCCAAAAGTATGAATATTTTTAATTAATTTTGATTTGAGTACGATAATCAAAAATATTTTTAATTATTTATATGTATATATATTATATACGTGCTATACGCGATTTACTAACTATGCTCTTAAGAGTTAAAACATTGCATCTTTTATGCAACTTTTATAATTTACTAGCTAATTTTCGCGTGCTTCGCACAAGCCCTTTTAGCTCATTACTTGTTGCAAGGTGTACATTGTAGATTTTTAGATAGATTATGCAATTTGACCTTTTTGTTTACAATGTTGTCTTTTATTCTTTTTTTTTTTTTTTTTAAAAAAAAAATTTAAATCACTTTTAATAAATTGATTCTAACAAAGAGCCCAATTAAGATTGATAGCTTTTTATGTGGGCTTTAGATTGTCCGGTCCAATCGTTGGCGGTCCAATGTTCAAATAAGGGCGGAGTTAATTTCAGAATGTTTATAGGAATAAGGGCAAACTCTAAAATTCGTCCCTGTACTTTTTACCACGAACATTGAACATGATTGGTCCTTCCGTCTGATGTCCGTTAACTTTTAGCCGTTAAGTGTTAATCACGTGCATCACACGTGATTTTGCCCGGAGTAAAGTTGTCAATTCCTAGTCTCTCTCTTTCCTCTTTCCAATCTCAAATCTAATCGGGAGATTTACCATTTTCTCTCTCTTCCCTCAAATCCCAAAACCTAAAATCAAATTTTCACACTTAGAAATCTAATCCACCCACACACACCCAAAACACACAGTCAACACACACTTACAAATAGCGAGAGGGGCCAGGCCAAGTATGTGCGGTCGTCGGAATTGAGGTGGTAAGTGGGTGGCTATGGAGGTAAGTGCGATTTGCTAATGGAGATGGTGGTAAATGGTTGATGAGATTAAGGTTAGCAAGTACTGTGATGAAATTTTGATTGCTGGGGAAATGTTGGTTTTTGAATGTCGGCTGCCATGTGAAAAGGTTTGGAGGTTTGGGTTTTCCAGATTGATGCGTATGGTTGATAAAAATTCAAAATTTTCATAATCAAAAGTCCCAGCAATGCGGTAAAGGATTAGTAAAGACGGTAGATAATTTTGGGAAGGAGTGTTTAGGATTTTTAATCAAACTTCGAGGCCAAGAAAATTTTAAGGAAACAAAATCAGCAGATAAACTCCCCAACCCAACACCCAGTAGTAGTTGGTCGATCTCGCCTTTTAGAAATCAAATTTGGTCTTCACATATGGATTGAATCTCAGACATAGCGGCGAGGTTGCTTCAAGGGTAGCGGGGTGGTGGGTGTTGTGGTGTACTACATGTATTTTAATGTGTGTGTGTGTGTGTGTGTGTGAGAGAGAGAGAGAGAGAGAGAGAGAGAGAGAGAGAGAGAGAGAGAGAGAGAGAGAGAGAGAGAGAGAGAGAGAGAGAATTCGAGTCTATCACATTTGGGGGGAGCTGCTTTGCAATTGTGATGGCTTCGGTGGCTATGGCGGCAAAGAATGTGCAAAAGGTAGTGGTGGCTTGGGTTATTTTACTTTTGGCCAAGTGGCAATGGAGTTTGCGATTGTAAAGTGGAGAATGTAGTGAGAATAGCCTGGGAAGGGAAGGGTGGTTGGTATATAGACAGTGGTGGATGGTGGTGGGTTGGGGAAAGAATTTTTTATTGGTTCAAACAGGAGAAAAAACATAAATATAATGACTATTTTACCCTTTCATAAATGCACGTGAGAGGCACGCGTGCATACTTAACGGTAAAAAAGTAACAGCTCATGAAGGACGAATACAAAAAAATGCAAAAAGTACAGGGACGAATTTTGGAGTTTGCCCTAGGAATAATTGAGGATTAATATACAATTTAGTCCTTGGACTTACAACGTTTTCCTGATTAGGTTCCAATACTATGTTATTTCCTATTGTGACACTTGAACTAAACATTTGGGCTTACGTTTAGTCCCCCATCTGACGGGAGTTAACAGAAACGTTTTGTTTTATTTTAAAAGACCAAAATGCCCTTATTCCTTGATAACTGTGTATCCACCTGGAGAAAAATGCTTAGATGAAAATTCCGATAAAGCAACAAAATTATTCAAAATTTAACTACATGTTCATTCAAAACATTAAATCACTCAATTTATAGAGGGACGCATCTGATAATTTGTCGTCACCGGGAGATTCTGTCGGAGTGTCGAGATTTCGTCGTTGTCGGGGTTTTCATTCTGCAACCCACTCTTTTTCCTCTCCCGTTTTCGATCTCTCTCAATTTTCCCTACACCCGTCTAGGGTTTTCTCGATTCTTTTAACTAACAATAGTTCCCCTAAATATATTCTCGTAATTTTCCACTCGAAATCACTCAGAAAGTCAAATCGATGTCAACTTCGACAATTTTCGTCACGGCGAACATCGCCACAGCTGTAAGGCGAAAACCAGTTGTAATTGGAGAGAACAAGTTCAGCTTGGATTTGGTCGGTAGCGACGGAATTGCTGCTTCCCCTGGTAATGATAAAGTAACTAGCGGTGACATTGGTAAAGATCTAAGCCATTCAATTAGAGGCAAAACTGTTCGTCAAGATTGGAGTCGAAGGTACTGAAGGAGGCGTCGATCTTCCAAGATTTCTTCATCTGGGTGGTTTTAGTTCTTCAAATTTCTTAAATTTCTCTTCTGGGTCGGTAAGATTTTCTTGTTTCGACATCTGGGTGTTGGTAATTTCTTCGTTGGTGTTTCGGTTTTTTTTCATATGATAGTTTGATTTAACGAGTAATGAGGAAATTGATTTGCTATTGTTGGTGGAGTTTCCCATTGGAGACGATGTTCCATATTCAAGGAGCTTCAAAACACACTTTTGGCGTCCTTACAATGTTGTGTGAGAGAAATTCCCAAAATACGCAAAAGGAGGATGCACAGGACACTGGCCGGAGATTTCCCTTCCCAAAAATCAATTCTTTAGGATGTTTGGAGGATTTGGGAAGAGGTATGATTTAATTGATTGGATTTGGCCGGAGATTTCCCTTCCCGAAAATCAGTTCTTCAATTTTGTCAATCAAATTAATATACTGAAATTAGATGAGAGAGAGAGAGGATTTAGGTAGAGGTATGATTTAATTGGTAAAAATGAGGTTAACTAAAAATTTTGATGAAGAAGGAAATATAAGTTACAAAAAAACTGAATTAAATAAAGTGAATTATTTTGTTGTTGCTTTATCATTACCATTTTCATCTCATCATTATTATCCACGTGGATTCCAATTGGTGAAGGAATAAGGGCATTTTGGTCTTTTAAAATAAAACATAACGTTTCAGTTAACTCCCGTCAGATGGGGGACTAAACGTAAGCTCAAATGTTTAGTTCAAGTGCCACAATAAGAAATATCATAGTACTGGAACCTAATCAGGAAAACGTTGCAAGCTCAGGGACCAAATTGTATATTAATCCAATAATTGATGGTCGATTCTATTTTACAGATTTTCAACTGCTTTATGCCCTCATTTTTATTTTCAATCGCTTAAGTTTATTTTAAGTGATAAATTGGTCAATTGTACTAAAATTGTCCCCGTAACAACTTAAACAACGTTTTAAGCATCGTCTTCCTTAATTTTCTCCTATAAATTCCTCATTCCATTTCAATCATTGTTTACTTTGCTACAGTCTTCATCTATCTCTCTCTTTCTCTCTCAGTTGCTTTTCAAGCCCAGTTCATCATCAAAAAATAAGGCCAGTATAATTTTTAAAATTATTTTAATTCTTTGTGTCTTTATTGTATCAATATTTTTCGCCAATCGTTGAATGCTGCCATAACAAAACGAGGAGTTCATTTAAAAGAAAGTGACCACCTTTTTAGAAATATCTTGTAGAGTTCATTTATTCTTTGATTCCCTAATATTCACAATATATTGTGCTTCAGAAATAAAAGTTATACATCGCGATGCACACTTTGATGCATCACGTTTCTTTCAGGCATACAAATGTAATGTTGTGCATTAGTACTTGCTATATTTTGTATAGACTTGCTTGTATCCATAACCTAAGTCTAAGTCAAGGTGACTAATGGGTATGCGTGTCTGTTAGAGTGGCAACTTATTCTTAGACAAATGCTTGTAATAGCTTAAGATTGCTTCTTGTACTTAGCTTAGTCTTCGAAGATATTCTGGTGTATATCAGCCTTATTTATATTCAGATCAGTTATCTTCATATCAGCCAAGTCCATCAAGTCAACAGCCAAGTTCGTTCCTTCCAAGCTTCATCAGCGATGTTGAAGACCTGAAGATCGTCTAATCAAGACTTGTCTGGAGATATGCCTGGAGTTATCAGCAAAGTCCTCTTTTGACTTTGCTATAACGATAACCTGGACAAATCATTTAGTACTTCTTTCCTCATTAGGCATTCATCTCAGAAAAGGACATTCTGCCTACAATTACTATTTACCTATTTTTGGCAAAGTGACAGAATATACTCAGTAACGGCCTGAGCTTTGCAGAACTCTCAGTCAAATCCTGACAACAAGATCAAAACATTTAATGCAAGTATCTCCAGCATTAAATACATTTAAATTCAAATCTCCCAAGGCTGAAAATCTCCAATGGCTACAAGAACTCCTCTGAGTATAAATAGAAGACTCCATTAAAGCATTGAAAAACAACAATCTGAATCTACAACTCTGAAAATCTTCATCTTTAACAGCAAGTGCATTCAAAGTTTAAAAGCTCATTCTGTAAAAACATTCCTTGAAGAGCACCAAATTTAGACGCATAGTCTTTATTGCTGTTCATTGATTATAATCCTTAGCATTCAAGTACACGAGAATTATATCTTTGTAACTATCAATTCTCCCGCAAACACTTGATCAACTATTTTTTGTACACGATCCATTAGAGATCAATCTTGTAAAGATTCTAGTGGAAAAATTAGTACACATTTTTAAAATCCAAAGTTGACCACTTTGGTTGTGGACGTAGCACTTATTTATAAGTGTGAACCATATTAAATCATGTGTCTATTTGTTTCTTGCTCCTGTGATTTGCTTTTACTATTTAATTTTCAGAAATTCCAACAACTCAGAAAAGAGCTGATCTTGTCCTGTCAAGATCAGTCATCTTGAACTTGTCCTATACTTCACTCTATTCCGCTGCAAAATATTTTCTAACTATTTAGTGAAGTATTATTTTAAATCAAAATTTTTAAAAATAGGCTATTCAACCCCCTCTTCAAGCCTATTTGAACACCTTGAGACCTAACAGTACTGTTTTGTGGATCGCGATGCACTTTTGATGCATCACAAGTGTAATGTTGTGCATCACGATTCAAAAAATAGTACTTTTTGTACATCACAATGCATCAATTTTGGAGCGGGGGTGAATGCCAAAATTATTGGTGTGACGCCTATTTTAAACTTTTAATGAAATTTCATGCATCGCGATGTAACAAAACAGTACTTTTTAGTACAATTTTGTGCATCGCGATACACACTTTGAACTACGATGCATCAATTTTGTTTTGTCATGCATAGCGTGTCTGTTTCGTATTTTTTAAGGGCATAAACGACATTTTCACAACAAAAGTGTCAATTTTCGGTTTGAAACAATTATATCGGGGACTAAAGCGGTTGAAGATTCATTAAAAGATACTGACTCGAATTTTGCCCAAGTTTATAAGGCGAAATTCGGGATGAATTTTTAACCACTTTAATCCCTTATGCTTATTTTCAATCAGAAAAAGACATTGTTGTGGCAAAATGTCGTCTATGCCCTTAAAAAACACATAACATGCACGGAATATATCGCAATTCTAATTGATGCATCGCGATTCCAAATTGATGCATCACGATTTTTAAACTGACAAAAATGTACTTTTGTGGAATTCGAAGAGGCACGGGATGCATTGCAATTCTAATTCGATGCATCGCGATTCTAAATTGATGCATCACGATTTTTAAACTGCAAAAAGACACTTTTGTGAAAAAAAAAGTCGTCTATGCCCTTAAAAATTCAAACATGCACACGATCATCGCAATTTCAAAATCGACGCATTGCGATTCTGAGTCTATGCATCGCAATTCCAAATTAATGGATCGCGATAAACTTCGTGCATCGTTTGTTACATAAGATGTATTGCGTGCGGCAAAATTGTCTGAGCTGCTGGAGGAGTACGATCAGTCTTCATTTTTGTTTTCATTATTCTATACATACTCTCATCGTTAGAGTTGTGATGATGTATCAAAAATAAATATATACGTATAAATTTTCATATTGATATTGGTATAAATTTGTTTCGAACGTGAAATTGGTATTGACGCGTAAGATGAGGGATACATAGAGATTTTGTTGTAGCGATGAAGTTGTCGTCAGTGGAGAAGACGACGGAGGTGAGAGTCTGTTGACATGAACGCTATGAAAGAGAAAGAAAACGATAAGCAGGCTGGAGGTTAGGCGACGAGAGAACCGTTCTTTAGATTGTTTGGGGGGCATTTTAAAAATATTTTAATTATTTATCAACAAAAGTAAACTTTTTTAATTTAAAATAAGTATAAAAGACTAAACTAATTAAATACCTGGAAAAGAGAAGCGTCCGTAATTTTTTCAAGTTTATAGGTAAGCGGCCCCGAGCAATTAGCCCCTGCCCAAAGAAGCCTACTTTCGAAAGAGAAAAAGCTCCTTTAATTTATTAAGCACATGGAATAAACTGTTGATCCATGTGAGCCTGTGATAGGCATAGGCTATTACTTGCAAAGACCTTAAATCTTTTCTTGGAATTCTCTTCAAAGGATTGCATAAAATAAAAGTCCTTAAACAGTTAAACTCTTCTTTCAGCATCCATTATGGAGTAGAGTAGGTCTCACAATCCTGTGAAACTATCTTATGAATTATAATTTGTAAGACGGGATTCTATTATCTCAGAGTTCAGTCTACCAATATATGATAAGTCGAGAAAGAAATTCGTCTTACAGAAAATACCCGTAAGATAATATTTTTTTTAAGTTTTTGCCTGTAAAATATTATATATCGACGTCAAAGTGATTCTTATTTTTGATTAGGGAGATACTACTACTACCCCTACCTCCATCCCATCTCCGTCTCAAAATAATTGTCGTTTTAGTAATTTGCACACAGATTAAGAAAATTTTCAAAAAAATTGATCTGATCTACCCTTATTTAAGTTTAATTTTTGTAGATAAGTTGTAGGTGTATTTTTCTCTTTCTTCTTACCAACCTTCTTTAATGAGTAGTAAATAAGGGCAATTTTTGATAAAATATGGACAAATGTTTCTTGAAATCTTATAATAATACTACCTCCGTCCCTTAATTATTGTTTTGTTTGACCTGACACATGGATTAAGAAAAAATAATTGACTTGATTATTAATATTGATATAATGTGTAATTTTTCTTTAATGCCCATGTGTATGTGGTCGAGAAAAAAGTAAAAGTAAAATGGTAAAAGTACTGTCCTAAAAAGGAAAGTTTTCAAACAAGACAATTATTCTAGAATTGACAAAAAAGGAAAAGAAGACAATAATTTAGGGACGGAGGGAGCAGTAATTATTTTGAGACAATTTTTTTGTTATAACGATAATTATTTTGGGACAGAGATAGTATATAATTAGAACAAATTTGCATCATCATACTCTTTACTCCCTCCGTTCCACCCAAAAAATCATACTTTTTACTCCCTCCGTTCCACCCAAAAAATCATACTTTTTACTCCCTCCGTTCCACCCAAAGAGTCATACTTTTTACTCCCTTCGTTATATCCAAAGAGTTCACGTTTTAAAAGTACAATAATTATAAGATATATAAATATCATTAAAATTGATCATAATTATAAAAATGCTTGAACATAATCAATATGCTTATACACGATGTGGAGGGTAAAGTTGAAAGGTTTATGAAGATCGTAAGCATAATTTTTTAAAGTAAACTCTTTATGTAGAACATCTCAAAATAAAATAGTGAATTCTTTGTATGAGAGGGAGAGAGTAAATCTCCATCTATATTAAGATACACTAAAGATTGGTACGCATATATGTTTTTGATATACACTCAAGAAAATACATACTTCCTCTGTCCCTAAATTATTATCTTCCTTTCTTTTTTTATCCGTCCCAAAATAATTATCTTGTTTGAAAACTAGATCGCATATACATAAACATTAAAAAAAATTACACATACCAATATTAATAATCAAATAAATTATTTTTTCCCGAGTCAAAATAATTAAGGGATGGGGAGAATACTTTGTTTTTGAAACAAATATATATATATATATATATATATATATATATATAATATTGCGATCGGTGCAAATCATCAGATATTGATGCAAGGCTATATTTTCTCCTCTTTTCTGGTTTATGACTGACTGAATCAATCTAAGTAGTACTTACTGTTTGAACACAATAAACCAGTCGTTGGATCAGTTTTCGTGATGTCCAGTCCAGATTTCTAAACCAAATTATTCCTAAACACAGCAACGTAAGAAATTGCCCTAAAACGAGAGAGATTTACTAGTCTAGGGGTCCAAGTTATTGTGGACAGGTCTTCGATGGTGAGGTAAAGAATAATCCTCCGACCACCACCGCCAACTTTCCGACCGGCCGTCACCATGACCACCGACTTTTCTTCCCATAAGTTGCTGCTGATTATGTAGTCTCACAACACCTGCAAGCACAACCCAAAAAAAAAAAAAAGAAGAAGATAACAGGGTAAAATCATGATTCCCTATGCGCAACACATTTTAACTGTAGTATAAGCACCAACATTTTCGTTGTAGTAGTTACCTGAAGGATTTTGTGGTCTGCTAACTTCAGTCATAGCAGCTGTAGTAGTCTGGTACTGTTGAGCAAGCAAAGAGAGACAATCCATAATCTTAAAGGCACTCACTATCTCCATTGTTGTTTGTTTCAGACCTTTCTCCAGTGCCTCTCTCTCTCTCTCTTTCCCACAACTGTGTCTCACCCTTGTATCCTCCCTATCTCCATTGTTGTTTGTTTGGTACCTTTCTCCAGTGCCTTCTTCTACAACTCTCTCTCCCCCTTATATCCTCTCGTAATCTTCGACAAACGAGCAAGTGGGTCCGAGTAAAGATGGTGCGGATCTTGGCTAAATTCTAAAGTAGCATTAGAAACCTTCTAGGCTCACAGGCATGGGGTTTTCCTTTTTGTTCTTTCTGCGGGGAGGTTCATACTAATATTATTTATTTATCAAAAAGAGAACATGAAAAATCATAGTTTAAGTCCCTGCGTACTAAAGCTCCCCCCAACCCCTCGATCCCCTGAATCAATTCAAGATTAACGAATTACGAACCAATGAAGACTGGCATCTTGCCGGACCAGATTACTTCATACACTTCTATCATAGTAAGTAGTCCAAGGAAACAATTGTTTAGCAGCCCCAAAAAGTTAGGGGTTTATTTCTTTGAACTTATTCTCAATGGGTGCCAATAATTGTGTATTACAATCAAGTATACTACAAGAACAAGGTAATAATTCGCCACTCGCAGTTCCATTTGAATTATAAGCCAAAAATGGTTAACTAAATGTACCCTCTTCTCGAATTTCTTCAATAATGTAAATGCAAAATTTGATCTAATGGGGCTTCTTTCCTGTCCAGGACTAAAAACCTTTAAGCGGGGTAAAGGAAGGGCCAAAATGTGGCTCCAACAGACATAAATTACCACGTTTCAAGTTCAAGGAGCTCGGTCAAAGGGTTTTGTATCATTATAACATATATCCCACACAGCATCCATTGCATCTTTGGCAGCTGCTTCTGAGCAGTTCGGGTTGGCAGTCACTGATTTCATCACTCTTCTTCTTACGCATTCCTTCAAGATCAAAATGAAACAGGGAATGTATATCATTAAAACTGACTTTGAGCAATCTTAGAAGTAAACAATCAACAACTCAGTTAGAGCATGTGATGCACGTGAAAGAAATACTGCAAATTCTTAGCAAAATTGATGAAAGTACTGGCAATGACAAATGTGCAAACAACATTGTAGTCTCCAACTAAAAGATAAATGAAAAATCATCACTGGAATGTACATGTATCATTTGGTGAGGCAAGCTTGGAGTTAGAGCCAAAAAGTTGCAACATTAAATACGCTGTTGGATAATGCGTGAATAAGCCCAAAACAGATCACAATTTATGGATAAGACCAAGATAAGTAGCAATTTATTACTCCTCCCCTTCCACTCAAACAATCAACATTCAAAAAGTCACTTAAGATTATTGAAGATGTAAATAGTACGCCTGCAAGTGACCATGATTACCAAAGTATGTATTCAACTTGTTTTATTTCGTATACGAGGGTTAAAGCTCAGACATTACTGGAATAGAATAGTTCACTTTTGAAATGACTATTTGAGTGGAACTTCTCAAAAAAGGAAATCAGGGCTCTTGGGTGGAGTGGAGGGCGTACATGTTTAACTTGACCTCTACAAACACAGGCCAATGAGAAGCACTAGTACAAAGTCAATCTCCAGGTGAATCTTCTAAGAAGGTTCTTAGTGTCAGCTAATACACCTGTCCCTTTGAAACAACCCCAACCACTAGTTACATAACACAAAAACGTCCCAGCAACTTGTCATACTCACAACCAGTGAACTCAAGGATGAGTATGCATGACATCTACTCAAGATCTTAATGACAAGTCGGGTCAAGTATAACTTGCTGATCTTGAGATTATTTCACCATAGTATTGCTTGCTGATCACTTTACTTCAAAGCCTTGAACTGAAGTGATTGCTTTATGATTTGTCAAATGAAATGTCTGTATATATGAGTGAGCGTGAAATGCATATCACATGTATATAAAGTTTTATGAAGGTGTTTAGGCAAATAAAATAAAAAGGTGTTGCAAAAAGAGATATTCACATTCAGGGCAACAAGTAACCAAATGAAATTTCAACTAGTGAGTGCATGCTCTTTTGAGAAATTAAGGGCCTGATTGATAACCATTTCTTTTCTACATTACTCTTTTCTACTTCTAATTTTTGCCTAAAATATTTAATAACTGTTTCGTTAGTAAACAAAGTGGAAAGATTTCTTGTTTTGACCCATTTCTAGAAACAAAGATAATGGGTTTTCCACCCATTGGGAAATGTTTCAAGTTGAAAAACACAGAAGGCTCAAGTTTAATGAGGTCAAGCTTTTTCAACTTGTGCATACAACAAGTAGAAAGTCAAATATAATGCTTTTCCTAAAAAAATATTAAAGATCAGATCAGAACCCCCCCCCCCAACTCCCTACTGTTTGTCCCTTCATAAGATATGACTCCCTCATCTTCTACTATCTCTCATGTCGTCACACACACATCTATTACAGCCACATGGCATCTTCCTCCACCCCCTCTTTATTTCTTTTGTTGTTCTCCCTTCCCCTCACATCTCTCGTAATGTCCACGTACAACAGATTTGGGTTGTATTCACCTATCCATGTTTATTCTTGCAAACTAGGGTCCGTTGAACTAAACCATGTGAAGAGATTTTTTCATATCAGGGCTATAAAGCTTCTTTGATAGGTTCATGATCAATTCATAAAGATTGATTTTACCGGAATAAGCCAGAGAAGCTCGTCTTCAATCTGTAGCAAAGGTTCTATGACCCAATTCAGGACAAATTATGTTAGCTGGAATAGTTAAGATGGCAGATAGGTCTTGTTACCCATGAGCTTGTCTTGTATGATGATACAACCGGTGCCAAAAAGTGCATATGGACATGATATTGATTAACTTATGAACATTTACTGCCTGATTATGAACATTTATTGTCAACAAAGGAAATCATGAGAAGCTTATCAATATCATGTCATTGTTGCTAGCGAGTTGAACTGGGGAGGGGGAATGAGCAACGGAGATATTTGGGCAAGAAGGAAAAAGTAAAAAATAAGTTTGAGGCACAAAAAATAAAAAACAGACATGGTTACCAAAACGTATTTCTAATATTTTTATTTAGGATAGACATAAAATGGAATGAGTAGAAATAAACATGTTCCTGTTTCTAAGCAAAAAACTAGAAACGGATATGGTTACCAAACACCACCAAAATAGCCAAATCACAGTACTTTTCTCCCCTTTGTAGATATCATTGTTCTAAGAGATCCATGGTAAAATTACTAGGTCCATGTGAAGGTGAAAGAACAAGTCCATGTGTCAAAAGAAAATGGGGATTCCTATGGAAGATTTAAGCTTTATAAACAAAGAACCATAAGACTTGTCTTGTACTAGTACTGAATTCAAAAAGTAAAAAGGAAACAAAAACAAAGAAAAGACTAACAAAAACTACAACAAGAAAATGCCAAAAGTGTGCAACTGCATCGATCAAACCCAGCAGCTAAAGGAGGACTGCTTTCCAATCCGTACTCAAACCCGTCAATGACACCCCTCTGAAAGCACCCAAAGCAGAAGACGTGCAAAAGCAACTAGATACTCTATAAAAAAGAGGGAAAGATAGAGTCTAATCTCAAGAAATTCTCGCTTTCCTCTGTCCAAATACACCAGTTGCAAAAATCCCAAGTCGACACAAGCAGACTGCATTCTTGTCTCCACTGAAACCCACGTACATGGTCCGAGGAAAACCTTCAATCGACACGCCCAACTCTCATCCAACTTTCTAAGCAGCTCACACCAAAATCACCAACCACAGGACAATGAAGGAAAAGATGATCATGTGATTCACTTCGGCAACAGCACATAACACACATGTCTGGGGACAGATTTATAAGGTTTACATCATTGTCAAAGGTCTATCGTATTTAACCGATTTAGTATTACAGACCATGTAAAAGCCTTCTTTTTAGACGGAACCTTCCATTCATATAATCCGTGCTTTGTCTTGAACGCCGTTTTCCATTCATCTCCTTCGCGCATGCGAATTTGATGATAACCGCTCCTCAAATCAATCTTCGAGTAGAATATAGCACCATGAAGTTCATCAATCATATCATCCAAGCGTGGCATTGGAAATCGATATTTGATAGTGATATTGTTAATTGCTCGACTATCCACGCACATTCGCCATGATCCATCTTTCTTGGGTACAAGAAGGGCCGGTACCGCACATGGACTCATGCTTTCTTCCACATATCCCTTTGCGAGCAACTCCTCAATTTGCTTTTGTAGTTCTTTTGTTTCTTCCGGGTTGCATCGATATGCCGGCTTGTTGGGAAGTGGCATTCCGGGTATCAAGTCGATTTGATGTTCAATCCCTCTCTTTGGTGGCAAACCCGGTGGTAGATCTTCGGGGAACACATCCTTGAATTTGTTGAGTAGGGGTTTCATTAAGGGGTGTAGTTCCTCCCCTTCTTGTTTTTGGACCCCTTGAGGAATAACGAGAATCGCTTGTCCATCCTTGACGGCTTGTTCGGCTTCTCGTTCACTTGCCAATAAGTTTGTCTTTTGCGGGGGCTTCTTGATGGGAACTATTTTGGAGGGTGGCAAAGGATTCAATTTGAATTTCTTACCATCCTTCTTTACAATGTAAGCATTCTCCCTCCCTTCGTGGGTCACATATCGATCATATTGCCAAGGTCGTCCCAAGAGTATATGGCATACATCCATTGGAACCACATCACAAAGTATCTCATCATGATAATTTCCCATAGAGAAAGAGATTAGGGCTTGACGATTTACCTTGACTTCGGATCCATCATTGAGCCAATGGAGTTTGTAAGGACGAGAGTGATTTGTGGTTGGAACCTTCAATTTGTCGATGAGGATATTTGATACGGCATTCGCGCAACTCCCTCCATCCACTACCACATCACACACTTTTCCTTGCACAAGACATTTCGCATGAAAAATTTGCTCCCTTTGTTCCTCTTCCATGGCCGTTGGCTTGGCATGTAAAGATCTTCTCAAAACTAGTGTCTCCCCCTTGACATCTTCGGAGTCAAACTCCTCTACCTCTTCTTCCTCGGATTCTTCTTCTTGATCTTGAGTTGCAAGGTTGTCTTCAATCTCTCGAATCTCATGAATAGTTAAGACTCTTTTGGTGAGGCATTCGGATTGGTAGTGACCATATCCTTGACATTTAAAACACTTCACGTTGTCCTTGCTCTTGATCGGCTTCTTTCCTTCGACTTTCTCACTTGTGGTACTCTTGTTGGGCTTCTCCGCTTGAGTATTGGGCTTTGGATTGCTCGGTGCCACGTTGCTTGTTGTCGAATTACTTGAAAACCCCCTTGAAAAAGTCATCTTGTTACCCACCCTTTTCTTCTTCACTTGTCTCTCACACTTGATTGACACCTTGCAAATTTCTTCAAAAGTAAAGCATGGTTGTAGCTCTACTATGTTGGCTATCTCGACATCTAGCCCTCCCATAAATCTCGCAATCTTTTGTTCCTCATGCTCTTGCACGTCACAAAGAATTGAAAGCTTCTCAAACTCCTCAACATATTGGGAAACGGTAAAATTCCCTTGCTTTAATTGTATGAGTTTCGTAAAATTGTCTTGTCGATAAGTACTAGGTAAGAACCTTCGATCAAGATACTTCTTAAATTTGTCCCAAGACTCAATCTTTGACTTTCCTTCACGCCTTCGTTGAGATTTTAGATTTTCATACCATATAGAAGCGTACCTTGTAAGCTTGAGGATAGCTACCTTGAATTTCTTGTGGTCACTATACTCCTTGTATTCAAAAATCCGCTCCGCTCTTCGAACCCAATCCAAATATCCTTCCGGATCCATAGCACCATCAAAATCGGGAATGTCGAGCTTCAAGCCTCGATCGTCGTCCTCCTAAGCCGTACTTGTTGTTGTCTAGGCCTTGGGCGCCTTACTTCCCTTACTTCCTCCTCATCCGAATTGGATTCTTCAACCTCCACATGACCTTGTGGTCTCTCTAGTAAGTGCAACACGCGATCCATTCGTGTACGTAGTTCTTGCATCTCACGATCTCTTCGTAAATTTGCAGCTTGTTCCAAGGTAATTCCACGTGGGCATCCCGCTTCCTCCGCCATGATCGTTTACAAAGTTGGGATTTGTAAAAGACCTAAGCTTTGATACCAAATTTGATGCGTAACAAACGCCGGATTTGTCGTCTACAAAACTATGGATGAAGATGATGAAACAATGATCAAAGTTGCAGCGAAAATAGAAGATAGAACACGAGTCACCGGTTAGGATTCACTCTCCTAACGTAAAGACCTCGCTTGGATTCACCGGATAGGCTTCACTCACCTATCGTAAAGAATCCTTTTGAATATTACCTCCTAGACCTAAGGAAATAATAGACAAAAATAAGAACAACCTTGTTCTTTGAAATTTCTCCTTGAGAATTATATAACAATAATCTGAATTTTTACAACTTAGATCTAACCCTATTTATAGGTGTTTACAAAGCATCCTAAACTAACAAGGAATAGAAGACTAATCCTAAAAGTATAAACATTAAGAATACTACTCTTCCTAGGAATAGAAAGTCAAACCTATACAAGCTAGGATTCACAAACACAGCAGGAAAAACTCATGATCGCCCATTCTGGTCACAGGGCGATCGCCTTGTCACGCCACAAAGCGATCGCTTTGTGGCCAGAAACTTGGCTCGCGATTACGCAAAGGCGATCGCTTTGTCCAAGAGAGGGCGATCGCTCTCTAGCCAGAATGTCCCCAATGCCTTCTTTTGTCCAAAAATCCTCCCTCATTGCGCATGTGACCTCCAAAGGCCTTCCAAACTCTTGAACCTTCCTAGTTTGCATCAACAATGACTCGAGAGACAATGTTAGACCATCTTCACCCACTTGTAATGCATCCACGACTTTGTTTGGTTCTTTGCGAAGATCGTAACTCAATGCTCCCGCATCATCCTCCCCTTCTTGAGAAAGAATTGGCCTCAATTCTTCAAGCATTTTGTCTTCCAAGTATGGTGATAAATCTCCCACATTGAATGTAGAACTTATCGAATACTCTTCGGGTAGGTCCAACTTGTAAGCACTATCACCAAATCTTTCAAGCACTTGAAAAGGTCCTTCGGCTCTTGGCATTAGCTTGTTCTTTCTCTTACTAGGAAATCTCTCCTTCCGCAAATGTAGCCATACTAAATCTCCGGGTTGAAATTCCGGTTGCTTGCGACCTTTGTTGGCTCTCTTCTTGTACATCTCGTTCACCTTCTCGATTCTTGCACGAACTTGTTCATGAAAATGTTGTATATCTTTCAATTTGTTGAACGCATCCGGTTGCTCTTTCCCTCTTCGAGTAGGCACCATATCAATTGGCAAACAAGGATTGACCCCATACACAACTTCAAATGGAGAATGTTGAGTTGCATAAGTTGGTGTACGGTTGTAAGCAAATTCCGCATGAGCCAACTTCAAATCCCAATCTTTTTGAGTCTTCCCAACTAGTCCTCGTAGTAACACTCCAAGAGTCCTATTGGTGACTTCCGTTTGTCCATCCGTTTGTGGGTGATGAGATGTGCTAAATAACAACTTTGTACCAATTAACCTCCAAAGAGATCTCCAAAAATGGCTAAGAAACTTGCTATCTCTATCACTCACAATTGTCTTTGGCACTCCATGCAAACGCACGATTTCTTTGAAATACAAATCCGCCACTAAGGAAGCGTCATCCGTCTTGTGACATGGCACGAAATGCGCCATTTTCGAGAATCTATCCACGACCACCATTATAGCATCCTTTCCTCTTTGAGTTCGTGGTAGAGCCACAATGAAGTCCATCGACACGTCACTCCATGGTTGTTTCGGCACGGGCAAAGGTGTATATAAACCTTGATGGAATGTGCTCTTCATCTTTTGACACGTGGCACATCTAGAGATAATTGTTTGCACATCACCAAGCATCTTCGGCCAATAAAAGTGTTCTTGCAATAACTCCAACGTCTTGTTGATGCCGAAGTGTCCCGCTAGGCCTCCTCCATGAGTTTCTCGTACCAACAATTCTCTTATCGAACACTTGGGAATACATAATTGATTGCCCTTGAACAAGAATCCCTCTTGCAGCACAAAATTTCCATTCGATCCTTTCTCACAATCTCGCACAATAGAGCCAAAATCCGGATCCTCCTTGTAGTACTCGCATACTAGTTTGAACCCTAGTAGCTTGGCATCCATCATGGTAAGCATAGAATATCTTCGAGATAATGCATCCGCTACCACATTGTTCTTTCCATCCTTGTACTTTGAAGAAAAGTTGAAGGATTGTAGAAATTCCACCCATTTCGCATGCCTCGGTTTCAACTTGTGTTGCCCATGAATATACTTTAATGCTTCATGATCGGAATGTAGGACGAAGTGATTCGGCCTTAAATAGTGACTCCAATGATCCAAAGCTCTAACCATGGCATAAAACTCCTTGTCGTAGGTAGAATAGTTGAGTCTTGCTCCTCCAAGCTTCTCACTAAAATAGGCAATGGGCCGTTTTCCTTGAGTCAACACCGCTCCAATACCCACTCCACTAGCATCACACTCAACCTCAAAAGGTTGTGAGAAATCGGGTAAAGCCAAAACCGGTGTTTTGCATAGCTTCTCCTTAAGCTCTTCAAAAGCTTGTTGGGCCGCCGAAGTCCATTCAAATTTCCCTTTCTTCAAGGTTTCGGTCATAGGACTTGCAATAGTACTAAAATCTTTGATGAAGCGTCTATAGAAAGAAGCTAACCCATGAAATGAACGTACCTCCGTTATAGTGGTTGGAATAGGCCAAGATTTGATTGCCTCAATCTTTGTTTGATCAACCGAAACTCCTTCCTTCGATACCACATAACCAAGGAATGTCACACTTGGTTGCATAAATGAACACTTCTCGAGCTTTCCATAGAGCTTGTTTTTCCGCAAAGCTTGTAGCACTTCTTCAAGGTGTCGCACATGCTCCTCCTCACTCTTGCTATAGACCAAAATATCGTCTAGATAGACGACCACAAATTTTCCCAAAAATGGTCTCAACACCTCATTCATCAATCTCATAAACGTACTTGGAGCATTCGTGAGCCCGAATGGCATCACCTTCCATTCATATAATCCGTGCTTTGTCTTGAACGCCGTTTTCCATTCATCTCCTTCGCGCATGCGAATTTGATGATAACCGCTCCTCAAATCAATCTTCGAGTAGAATATAGCACCATGAAGTTCATCAATCATATCATCCAAGCGTGGCATTGGAAATCGATATTTGATAGTGATATTGTTGATTGCTCGACTATCCACGCACATTCGCCATGATCCATCTTTCTTGGGTACAAGAAGGGCCGGTACCGCACATGGACTCATGCTTTCTTCCACATATCCCTTTGCGAGCAACTCCTCAATTTGCTTTTGTAGTTCTTTTGTTTCTTCCGGGTTGCATCGATATGCCGGCTTGTTGGGAAGTGGCATTCCGGGTATCAAGTCGATTTGATGTTCAATCCCTCTCTTTGGTGGCAAACCCGGTGGTAGATCTTCGGGAACACATCCTTGAATTTGTTGAGTAGGGGTTTCATTAAGGGTGTAGTTCCTCCCCTTCTTGTTTTTGGACCCCGAGGAATAACGAGAATCGCTTGTCCATCCTTGACGGCTTGTTCGGCTTCTCGTTCACTTGCCAATAAGTTTGTCTTTGCGGGGCTTCTTGATGGGAACTATTTTGGAGGGTGGCAAAGGATTCAATTTGAATTTCTTACCATCCTTCTTTACAATGTAAGCATTCTCCCTCCCTTCGTGGGTCACATATCGATCATATTGCCAAGGTCGTCCCAAGAGTATATGGCATACATCCATTGGAACCACATCACAAAGTATCTCATCATGATAATTTCCCATAGAGAAAGAGATTAGGGCTTGACGATTTACCTTGACTTCGGATCCATCATTGAGCCAATGGAGTTTGTAAGGACGAGAGTGATTTGTGGTTGGAACCTTCAATTTGTCGATGAGGATATTTGATACGGCATTCGCGCAACTCCCTCCATCCACTACCACATCACACACTTTTCCTTGCACAAGACATTTCGCATGAAAAATTTGCTCCCTTTGTTCCTCTTCCATGGCCGTTGGCTTGGCATGTAAAGATCTTCTCAAAACTAGTGTCTCCCCTTGACATCTTCGAGTCAAACTCCTCTACCTCTTCTTCCTCGGATTCTTCTTCTTGATCTTGAGTTGCAAGGTTGTCTTCAATCTCTCGAATCTCATGAATAGTTAAGACTCTTTTGGTGAGGCATTCGGATTGGTAGTGACCATATCCTTGACATTTAAAACACTTCACGTTGTCCTTGCTCTTGATCGGCTTCTTTCCTTCGACTTTCTCACTTGTGGTACTCTTGTTGGGCTTCTCCGCTGAGTATTGGGCTTTGGATTGCTCGGTGCCACGTTGCTTGTTGTCGAATTACTTGAAAACCCCCTTGAAAAAGTCATCTTGTTACCCACCCTTTTCTTCTTCACTTGTCTCTCACACTTGATTGACACCTTGCAAATTTCTTCAAAAGTAAAGCATGGTTGTAGCTCTACTATGTTGGCTATCTCGACATCTAGCCCTCCCATAAATCTCGCAATCTTTTGTTCCTCATGCTCTTGCACGTCACAAAGAATTGAAAGCTTCTCAAACTCCTCAACATATTGGGAAACGGTAAAATTTCCTTGCTTTAATTGTATGAGTTTCGTAAAATTGTCTTGTCGATAAGTACTAGGTAAGAACCTTCGATCAAGATACTTCTTAAATTTGTCCCAAGACTCAATCTTTGACTTTCCTTCACGCCTTCGTTGAGATTTTAGATTTTCATACCATATAGAAGCGTACCTTGTAAGCTTGAGGATAGCTACCTTGAATTTCTTGTGGTCACTATACTCCTTGTATTCAAAAATCCGCTCCGCTCTTCGAACCCAATCCAAATATCCTTCCGGATCCATAGCACCATCAAAATCGGGAATGTCGAGCTTCAAGCCTCGATCGTCGTCCTCCCTAAGCCGTACTTGTTGTTGTCTAGGCCTTGGGCGCCTTACTTCCCTTACTTCCTCCTCATCCGAATTGGATTCTTCAACCTCCACATGACCTTGTGGTCTCTCTAGTAAGTGCAACACGCGATCCATTCGTGTACGTAGTTCTTGCATCTCACGATCTCTTCGTAAATTTGCAGCTTGTTCCAAGGTAATTCCACGTGGGCATCCCGCTTCCTCCGCCATGATCGTTTACAAAGTTGGGATTTGTAAAAGACCTAAGCTTTGATACCAAATTTGATGCGTAACAAACGCCGGATTTGTCGTCTACAAAACTATGGATGAAGATGATGAAACAATGATCAAAGTTGCAGCGAAAATAGAAGATAGAACACGAGTCACCGGTTAGGATTCACTCTCCTAACGTAAAGACCTCGCTTGGATTCACCGGATAGGCTTCACTCACCTATCGTAAAGAATCCTTTTGAATATTACCTCCTAGACCTAAGGAAATAATAGACAAAAATAAGAACAACCTTGTTCTTTGAAATTTCTCCTTGAGAATTATATAACAATAATCTGAATTTTTACAACTTAGATCTAACCCTATTTATAGGTGTTTACAAAGCATCCTAAACTAACAAGGAATAGAAGACTAATCCTAAAAGTATAAACATTAAGAATACTACTCTTCCTAGGAATAGAAAGTCAAACCTATACAAGCTAGGATTCACAAACACAGCAGGAAAAACTCATGATCGCCCATTCTGGTCACAGGGCGATCGCCTTGTCACGCCACAAAGCGATCGCTTTGTGGCCAGAAACTTGGCTCGCGATTCTGCTTCAAAGGCGATCGCTTTGTCCAAGAGAGGGCGATCGCTCTCTAGCCAGAATGTCCCCAATGCCTTCTTTTGTCCAAAAATCCTCCCTCATTGCGCATGTGACCTCCAAAGGCCTTCCAAACTCTTGAACCTTCCTAGTTTGCATCAACAATGACTCGAGAGACAATGTTAGACCATCTTCACCCACTTGTAATGCATCCACGACTTTGTTTGGTTCTTTGCGAAGATCGTAACTCAATGCTCCCGCATCACTCCCCCTCCCCCCTCTCTCTCTCTAGTTGAAAAATGAGCTCTCCTAAAGTAATCCCTAGAGAGAGAGAGAGCCTATACTTTAAAGATTACTTTAGGAATCACTTTAGAAGAGCTAATCTCTCTTCCTATGGCCCTATCCATTTTACTCCCCGCTTGTTTTTTCTTATTTATAGAGGGTCTTGCTCTTGCCTAAAGAACTTGTTAAATATTCCTAATTATAAAATTTATTACATCGGGAACCATTACTAATGCATTCGGGATTGTTTTTTATGCATGAGATTGTTTTCAATGTAACTATTTCCATTAATGGAAGCTTAACAAGTGTCAAAGCGACACTTGTTAGCAAAATCCATTGCATGATCAATATTCAATAACTTTAACAAAGCAATGAATATCCGTTAGGTATACACGATCTTCACTAGTTTTGAGATTTATTTAATACATATTTTACTCTTTGAGCATGGATGAGTTTTGAAGCTTGTTCTCAGAAATTATTTTTATTCTATGTTAATAATCAGTAAGGTTACTACCACAACACTTTATAATTTTATTTTATTTATAAAAAAAAATCTCTTAAAAAGTAAATCATTATAGAGAATATAGCATCAACTCGAATAGAATGCAGTTTTCAGAAGTTTGCATTTACCCTAGCCGAAACTATATATTTTTCCTCAAACTAATTAAGTAGTTCGCATTTACACTTCTCATGTACATACTATACGGAAATAGAGATTAAGTAGGACTATTAAAAAAACGGGACTTTCGACCAAGCACAAGGTAACGACAAAATCAAGTTTGAACCTGAATTTGAGCTCGTTTAATTTTTTGAATAAATCATGCTCGACTTGCTTGTTCGACGAGCTCTATTCTCGTACAGCTAGTTCGAGCTCGACTCGTTTGTTCGCGAAAAACTCCAATATTATAATCAAATTTGATTATATATTATGTTTATATATAACTAAATTTAATTTTATATATTTTATAATTAATTTTTTCTCAATTCAACTCGAGCTCCGTCGATAAAGCTTGAGTTCGAGCATGTTCAACTCCAATTGAAGCTCATTTGCAAATGGCTCGCAAACAATATCCAATCATGTTCGCACATGGTTCCAGAGGCTCAGGCTCGACTCTAACTTGAGTAAGCAGGAATTCGATAATCCTTTAACAAGCTCGAGTTCAAAATTCTAAACTCAACTCGACTCGGGTCGAATACACCCCTTATATTAAGCCTCTCCTACTAGTAGGAAAGGTTTAGGACCCCAGAAACAATTTTATATTAACATAAAAAAATTTATGAAAAAGTTATCCACTCAGTTCTGATTTTATTTACTAAAGATGTCAACAGTGTTAAGATTAATTCATTTAAGATGACATTCCTTCTCTTTTTTTCAGCAAAATGAAAATGTTTGGAGTTTTAGATGAAATAAAAATTGTTGTCCATTATAATGGCCCATCTACTTACAATTCCTCTGTTGTACTTATGTCAGCTTCAATTCTAAACTTTGACTTTTGTCCAAATTATGTAACCTATCCTTAATTAAGATCATGATGTGGCTCAACGTTGTCCTATTTGTGAACAAAGGAGAGCAGGTACAAGTACAATCCACTAATCTCTGTACAGCATAAAAACAAGGGTAAATTTCAAAAAGAAAAATTAAACTAAACTGTGTGCGGACAATAAACATCCCCCTAAAC
This sequence comes from Platycodon grandiflorus, assembly GCA_016624345.1. NCBI lineage: Eukaryota > Viridiplantae > Streptophyta > Magnoliopsida > Asterales > Campanulaceae > Platycodon > Platycodon grandiflorus. Next base: position 50,058,957 of record CM028365.1, read on the forward strand.
TCCACTCTAACTCATTTCAATTGATAAAACTAACGGAAGCAAACGGGAGCCACCAAATGTCAATACTGCCAACCATACTCTTATCAGATCTTCATCGATCCAACAAACCCTAAAGCCGTAGTATCACTCATTGCCCAACACCATAACGACCATGTGCAGTCGTTCTAACGACTGAACGCCAACAAGGCGACAACCTTTTTCAACTTGTTTGTCTGTAGCCCGAGCTCGGGAGTTCAGAAGCTGGTGTGGTTGTTCATCTTGTTCTGTTTGAACCCATTTCTATCTTTATCTCTCTACCTTCTCTCTCTTAGAATTCACAGCCATCATTGAAATTTTAGATTTTTAAACCTCCAAAAAATTTCTCCCTACGCCCTCTATTTGCTTCATTTCATCCCTTCATCACAGGTGGGGTATAATCTACCGCAGGCTAGGGTTCATGCGAGTGGATATATATATATATATATATATATATATATATATATATATATATATATAGAGAGAGAGAGAGAGAGAGATGATTTTGATTTCTCACATTTTAGGCGTGTTGATTTGCAAGTGCTAGTGATGGACTAATGGTTGGGAGTTTTCCATCAATGAAACTCGATTTGCAACGAGTATTGCAAGAAATATCAACTTAATAGAAGAAACTCGGTCTTAAAGAGGATTGTTGTTGAATCGAATTGGCCGATACAATACCCATACTTTGTTAGCTTTGTCTTGTTGGTTTAAAATCCAACAGACTGATGTCTCCTCCACTCCAATTTCTCGATATCTCCTCCACTCCAATTTCTCGAGATCTCTGATATCCATCTTTCTTTTTTCTTTTTTCAATTTTGGGAAATGTTTTAAGTACCTTCTAATGTCAGTATGAAGCACTTTATTTTGTGCACTTTTACACTGGTACTCTTCAAGTACTATTACATTTGTGCCAAAGTCTGTAAGTTGTTTAATATGTAGACCTACACAGGTGAATTGGTTTCCAGAAAAGATGAAAGTTGGGGAATGGTAAGAGAGGTTATGGTTTGAAATTTTACTGCATCCTAGTGTCAATTGCTTGTAACAGCCAGAATGTATTAGTCATCAATTTTACTAACTTTTCTTTAGTATGAGTATTTTATAACAAGCTCTTGTATATCTTTACAGACTACAGTCAAATGTTACTATCACATCCAATAATGGAAGAAAACATTTCTTGATTCTATAATTTTCATTCGTACTTTGACATGGCTAATGGATATATTAGTCCTTCTGTCTGTAGATGAGAGCCTACTTCCTGAAGTGTACATACTTCTACCTATCTGATCCTATCCATGTGAGAACAAAGACTTCATGTCCTGAGATGCGTTACATTTCATATTTACTCTCCACTCAATATAAAATATAAAGACATTATCTTTTTCTTTTCTTTTTTTTCAACCTGGGTCTCAGCCTTGATTATTATAAAGACATTATCTGCTTGCCTGTTGGATAGCGGAAATATTTAGCACTATCAGTCTACCAGGAAAGGAAAACGTAAAACAATTCAGTTTAACATCTGAAACTCGTGCAAACAGAAACTTACTGGTTCATGACCCCGTATCTTCATAGAGCTCCGTAACAATTCCCGCTTGTAGTGGCAATCACCACTAAGATGGCCAGCTCGGATCTTTTCCAGAATTTAAGAATTGTAAAAAAAAAAAAAACAATATATAACTCCAACAACAATAACAAGCAAGAAACAAGTTGTTAAGGACACATACCTCGCTACAGGCATGATGAGCACAATTAGCCCAGTTGATATTTGCACGACATTCATCATATGCATGAATCAGCTCATGGATAACCACTTGGTTTACCTCATCTTGGATGCTTACGTGATTACTGCATACCATTATCTAACACACGCAAGCATAAACACAGAAGTGTCATGAAATGCAACAGCTTCATCTAATTCAACAATGTATCGTACTCTACTTACGACTCAGTAAGACTAGGGGGAGGGGGAGGGGGAGAGAGACAATAAAGTAAAGATGGTACAAAAATGGAGGCAAGCTCGTTGTTGATGAACATGATGACTCACAAGATGAAGGCACAGAAAGGGACCAAAGTCACTAAATGTCAAACTAAAGACTGCTTTACTGGGTGGTTATTAAGCTACAATGCCCAAACTTAACATGGTGATTTGATTAACCAATCATGCAAATTGCCACTACTAAATCCCTTAACCAAGTATAAGCAGACGGACGGGATAAAAAGTTCAGTTATTACGCATCAATCACAGACAAGAAATTCATGATTATCGCTTAAACTCGGGCTTTACAACATCTCAATCATAACAAAAATATGGGTATCACAAACTGAGTTCGATTCATAACAGAAATGGAACTCTTTTCTTGGGACAAACTACATAAAAAATAAGACTCTTTTTCTCCAGACTGAGAGAATAGTACAGATTAATAAAACAGCTACCACTACCAGAGTAAATAAATATGTATCCAAGCCCAAGAGGCTAGGTGACCCATAGGCCATGACAACATTTTTGAGATGTATGGTCTTCTGTTTCAAGGCACATTTGTTAATTTACTATACAATATTTATCTCAACTTTTGTTTTGCTTGACAAGAAACAATTAGGTACTTGGAGCCATGAGGTTTTGTAATCATAAAGAATGCAGGAATGATTTAAAGCTTGTTATAGTCCTAATACAGAAAGCATGACTAATGAACAAAGTGAGGGTCGATAAAGCTTGTTATAGTCCTAATACAGAAATCATGACGAATGAACAAAGTGAGGGTCGATAACCATCATCTTAGTTGAAGTTGAAGTACAACTTGATCTGGTTAAGGCAAGTATATTGTGGAACGTCACTCCACATCATCAAGATGACATTCGATACTTGATGAATTCATGAGCATTTGATAGGGAAAACCAATTAATGCACTGAAAAGGCTGTAACTTAGAAATTCCTTGGAATGGTACCCTCCTAAACCAACCAGTAGAATCATATGAAATTTCAGGTACCGAATCTTTTTTTGCCTGTATAAAACTCAAAGCCCAACTTACGATCTTCATAGATATAAAATTGTCAAGCATCATAACACGATTCAACGGCAGCATTGTCATACCACATCTTGTATGGGTTTTAATCTAGCACACTTGAGAACAAGCTAGCTAAATACAGTTTGTTTATAAGAAACAAGTCCGGGATGAAACATTATAATCAAATTTACCAGCATAATATAACCATCAGCACAAGTCAATCAATTACATGAATATTAAAAGATGCCAATGGAATAGACTCGACGTACATTGCAAATTGGGCTTTAAAGCAACAAATTAAGTTCAAGCAAACTATCTTTGAATCCCGTAGATAGTTGGGTCAGTCAGTTAGAACTAATTGTTATGTATAATGCATATAAATAAATGTAAACGGAGGAAGTTTACCCCTTCACCAGAGAGATAACCACCGCTTATCATCCCCTTACAAGTGATTGGCTTGATGAAGTTGTCCCCAATACGGCATCCACTTTTCTCCAAATTTTCCCTTAAAAATCTCACCATGGGAGCTGAAATTTGGGTTCAAATTGGATAAAAATGCATATTTAATTACAGAAATGAAATGAATTTGAACGGCACACTTTAGAATGTAAATACAAACCCTAAAACCTGCGTAAGCAAATGAAGACTAATTCTTACTTCTAAGGCTTCTGCGGATCATGTCTTGACATTGCTCTAGCGATACGCCGTCTCTATGGGAAGACGAGAAGCGGTCGGAGGCGGGTTCTGCGGCCGGCTGCGTCTCCTCCATCTCTGGTGCCCGGTGGTGATTTGAGCGGCAGAGGTGACGCCGGGCAGGTGTTATCTCTCACGTGTTCACGCGTGACGACTAAACTTTTTGCTCAGTAGTCAGTACTCTTTCGCGGGCTTGTCACCAAGTAACTAAAATAACTAGTTTTTCCCATAGGCTAAGTTTAAATAGTAAGAAAATGAATTATATAATTATTTGGTTCTTTGGCTTTACCAAATCTATGCGTTTGGTCATTCTGCTCCAAAAAAAATGTATTCTGCTCCAAAAAAAAAAAATGTAATCTGGTCACTCAATTTGCATTTTATTAAGAGATTCCCCCTTTCCTCCGTTACCATCCATTTTTCTGTCTGTTTTTTAAAAATGCCTAAACTACTCTCTCTTCCTCTTCTCCCTATTTCCCCTCATCTTATTCTTCAACCTCCCCTGTTTTGAAATACAAATATAACAGCAACCCATAAAATAAAAAATCCAAAACCTCTTTCTCTCTTTTTCTTTCATAATCTCTTTCTCTCTTTTGAAAATGACTAATGCAAATTTAAGACTTTCTAGTGATTCTGAGATGTTTTATCACTCATCTACTTCCGTTTCTCCATTTTTCCAATTTATTTGTTATGGGGAAAAGCATCTTTAGGTGCTGTTAGTGTAATTAGTAGTAGATGATTTTCCTAAATTTCAAATTGCACGTGAATAATGTGCATGTACCAAAATTATCATACATATTATCTGAAAGACAAGAAGAATGAGCTAAAATTCACGGAAGCCAATGGCTAGATCGACATGATGTTTACACACCCACACTTTTTCAGTTCAGAATTTCTTCAGATTATACAGGCTAATGATACTGCTTAAGTTCTATGAATATGGTCATAAACAGCAATCAAATATTTAGTCCTTGGCATTTTTGGTGACTAACCTTAAACGAGACTATTTCATCAATTCTTGAAGGTTTGCACTATGCTTAGCTATTGAAAGCAAACCGTCATTTCCTATTCGATTAGTCCTCCAACCACCAATATAAAGCTTTCGTAATAGCTTGCAGTGTTCAGCAATGGTGATTGCACTGACATTGGTGCACTAAGGGGCCTTAACAATGTGTAAAATTTCCAAATCTAAGCAATTAGATATAGTCGAAAGGCCAATATCGCTTACCTGAAGCCTTTCTAGATGAATTTCAACCAGACTACTTTCCGGCGTCGCAATCATTTCCAAAAGCCTATCCCAATCGCCTAAGCACCGCAGCAATTTTAGGGTTCTCAATTTTTTCGACCCAATAATGCGCGGGCCAAAGCACTGTCAGTTGTATAGCTCCTTGAGGCATATAACTTTGAGCGAGGAAGCGCTCCTGGACCGATCGGCTCGGCGGCGCCGCCGTCGTTGATGCCACGCAAGCGCTTGACGGAGAGTTCCTCGAGAGATGAGCAGTTATCGAGGAGCGCGTTCATGCCTTTGGCCCCAAACATGCAAGACCCGCACGAGAATTTCTTTAAACTTTTGCAGTTTTTGGCAATAGAAGCCATACCGAGATCAGTGACCTCACAGCATCCCCGAGGCTTTAGGCGCGTGAGGTTCCGGCACCGTAGGGAAATGAGAATCAATCCGTCGTCATTGACGCTCACAGATCTATGGTCGCATTGTAGAGCGAGCTTCGTGACCGAGTCAAACTGCGAGAATAGAGCAGGAATATGCGTAAGGAGCTCCGACTGAAAATAGGAAGAAGAGGAAAAGAGGGTAGTTTAGGCATTTTTAAAAAATATAGACAGAAAAATAGACGGTAACGGAGGAAAGGAGGAATCTCTTAACGAAGTGCAAATCGAGTGACCAGATTGCATTTTTTTGGAGTGGAAGGACCAAATGCATAGATTTGGTAAAGCCGAGGGACCAAATAATTATATAATTCAAAGAAAATATAGGAAAGGAAAGTGAGAAGTTATTAAATTTTTTAAATTCAATGTGCATTCAGATGTACCAAGAAAATTTGGTAAACGACACTTTTAGGTTTTTTGTGAGTAATGTTATGGGTACATAAAGAGTACCAAATTTTTTTACACTAAATGATGTGTCATCTGATGTGGTACAAAAAAATAAAATTAAAAATTACTCCCTCCGTCCCTAAATTATTGTTTTCCTTTCCTTTTTTGTTCGTCCCTAAATAATTGTCTTGTTTGAAAACTTTCCTTTTTAGAACACCACTTTTACCATTTTACCCTTATTTTTTCTGTCTACTTTAATTACGGGCCACATACACATGGGTTTTAAAGGAAACTACACACTATACTAATATTAATAATCAAGTCAATTGAGTTTTCTTAATCCATGTGTCGGGTTAACCCAGACGATAATTTAGGGACGGAGGGAGTATAATTAATGCATCACATCAGCTAACACGTCATTTGGTACAAAAAATTTAGTATTCTTTAGATACTAATAGCATTACTCTAGTTTTTTTTTTTTAAACACTTTCTCGAGATTCATGTTCTACACTTTTAGCTGGAATTTGCATTGCAAGAAATTTTAGTCTATATTTTTTAGTATTTTTACTAGTAACCAAACACATATAAGAAAGTAACTTTCTAATCAATCAACTTTTCTTCCCTTCATTTTACTAGAAATTTCTCAAAAATCTAAACATAACCATAAGTGATTTGATCAGTTGTTAACGACTAAACGAGAAACACAAACCTACACAAAATGCAATTTACAAAGGGAGAAATTAGGGTTGGTACTTTTTAAAAATTTTCTACCACTTTAGTTTCATATAATTATTTCAAATCGAAAAGGGTTATTTTTTTTGCAAAATGTTGTCTATGCCCTTAAAAAATACGGAACATGCACGCTATGCATTACGATGCAGAAATTGATGCATCGCGATGCACGCACAAATTGTTGCATTGCGATGCACAAAAATTACTGTTTTTGAACATTACACTTGCATCGCGATGGATAAAATAGTACTATTGGATAACATTACACTTGTAATGCATCAAAGTGTGCATCGCGATGCACAAATTGATGTATCACGATACAATTACAGCATAATTCCTTCAGTAATATCAACTCAAGCTTCAAACTCAACCAAAAAATATATACCACATTGACCCTTGCAACATCACATATGTTCATCACTTTTCCTTGTGCATTAGCATTACCCACATACACTCATTCACACACTCTCTCTCTCTCTCTCTCTCTCTCTCTCTCTCTCTTTCCATTTTCATCCCATCAAACCCATGCAGCGATACTCAATTATACAGAGAGAGGAAATGGGAACCCAGATAATCAAACCATTCATACCCAAATGTTTATTTTTTTTTCTCTCTCTCTCTCACCTTCCAGTCCTTTTTTTTCATTTTTCTCTCTCATCCATCTCACCCCATCACCACCACTACCACGGACCCAATTGACTTCTTTGGCAAATCCATGACTGACATTCGAATTTGACCCGGGTACACCTCCTACGACGCATACATAGAGCGCCAACTCAACAAAACTCTCAACCCGAAGCTTCGACAAATATGGACCTCCCGCGACTGGAACCAAAAAATCCAAGTCTTTTTCGCATTTTTTTCCGAATTGAAGAGCAAGCACCTCATCTCAAACACCTCGAAAGCTCTCAACATAAAACGATGCTTAAAACGTGTTAGGTTGTTATGAGGGCAATTTTGAAACAATTGACCAATTTATCACATAAAATTGACTTAAGCGATTGAAAATAAAAATGAGAGACTAAAACGGTTGAAAAGCTGTGAAAGGAGACCGACAATTGTTCCATTTACAAACCCAGAAAAGGAAACCTCATCCATTAACTAAGGCCCAATCCTTTTAGATTCCATTGTTACAATAACACAAGTGGGCCACGAGGCCCAAGACTTTGGACAATTCCAGAAAAAATTGGATGCTGCCACGGTTTCAAGGTTCCAACAGAATGAGCGCCTTTTTTTGCCCATTCCAAACCAGTAAACTCGGTCAACATCAACACCGGCCGTTTAAACAACCAGCACAAAAATAGAAAGTCCTGAATCCTGATCCTCCTCCACCACATTTTCCCGCCATCTCCGCAACCCAGCACCATTCCACCACCCTATATAAACTCCTCCGCCCTCCCCAACCTATTCCTCATTCTTCGAATAAAGCAGTTCTTCTCTACGCCTTCTAGAGAAAGTACTGCACCCCAAGAATCCAAAGCTCAAAAAAAGAAAAAAAGAATAAAGTCATCTTCCTCCTCCACCACCACCACCACCACCAGCACCTCCCTTTTTTAATAAAAGAAAAAAAGATGGCCCGTCAATTGGTTGTTCTTGCTCTCATCTTTGTCGCCCTTGTCGGGTTAGTCTCCGCTGAGGCACCCACCGGTGCCCCTGCCGCTACCCCCGCCACCTCACCCGCTGCCTCCACCCCTTCAGCGGCTGCACCCAAGGCCAGCGAGAGCACCGCCCCTGCCGCTGCACCCAAGGCAGCAGCAGGCACCCCTGCTGCCACTCCTGCCGCTACCCCTGCTGCAGCCACCCCTAAGGCTGCCACTCCATCCGCCTCTGCTGAAGCCCCTGCCGCCACTCCCGCTGCATCCAAATCCAACTCATCCGCTCCTTCTGCATCAACCCCATCCTCCTCCTCCGCCTCCCCTGCCTCATCCCCTGATGCTTCTGATGAGGCCTCATCTCCACCCGCACCCGCCAGCGTGAGCGACTCACCTGTCGCTAGCCCACCTGCTCCCACCGCCGCCAGCCCATCAGTCTCTGATGCACCCGCACCCTCACCCAAGAAAAGCGGCGCGTCCACTTTGAAGGTCTCAGCTAGTGCCGTTGGTGCTGCCGCTGTAGCCGGTTTCCTTTTGTTCTAAATGTGTTTAAATTTTCGCAAGAAAATGAGAAATTTGTAGTAGTGATTTATATTTCGAGTGATCAATTCTTCCATTGTATAGCGCGTTTTTAAGCGCAACAATTAGAAAAATGAAAAACCCCCTTTCTTTGATATGAAAACTATGTTTTATACTTTATTTTGTTTCCTCCTAAATTACCCAATGCAATATGAACAGTGTTACCAACGTTACGTTAGTCTTCTGTTTTATTCACCAAGTCCACCTTTAAAAGCATTCATTTTAATACAGTATCTGAAAATAGTTTGATCTATATAAATTTAAAATTTAAGAAATTTTCGTTCTTTTGAATTAAATTAATTAATACACTGACGGTCTAAAGTTTTTTACATAAGCGATTTTAAAAATTATTGAAATGACTTACGCATTATTTTCTTATCACATGTACATACGTACGGAGTAATTAAACTTAAGCTGTTTGATTTGATATCAAATACTAGGAAACGATGTACAAATTGTCTCTTTATCACATATTATTCTAAAGTATTTTTTTAGAGAAATTCTAATTGTTGATACTCAATGGATGAAATTTTAATTTCGAGTCATTTGGTCGATAATTAAATTAAAGCTGATTAAAAAAATTAATACGCCTTCTTAAGATTTGAAAGACACATAAAATTACAACTACAATGTCTAATATGTATCAACTCTTTTTTTTTTTTTTTGCAACAATAATAATATATATCAACTGTGTGTGTTTTGAAATTATTTCATTTAATGTAGATCTTTTTGTGGATGGTTGTCCGGTTGTGTAAACTTTTTCTGTACACTAACAGTTATCATAATGTTTTTAAAGAAAAATTACATTTTTATGCTTAATTGATGAAATTTTTATTTTGAGCTATTTGATTGGTCATTATTAAAGTTGATTTAAAATAATATATAAATACATTTTTTACGATACGAAAAATACACAAAATTTCAGTTAGTACAGTATTTGATTCATATCAACTGCATTTTTAATTATAGAGATACTAGTTAATACCCCTCCTACGGACGAAAAAATTCAAACAAAATTAAAAAATAACGCATTTCATATTTTAGCATAATCACATAAATTCATATTTACCTAGAAATGTAAAAAAATTAGGTTAACGCATAATTGTTTCAAATCGAGATATAACTAATTTATTGTACATATTATTTGTGTAAAGAAATATATACAGTATATTTTAAGCAAACATGCACTTTCGTCCCGAATATATGTTCCTCGTTGACAAAGTATAGGAACAAAGAAAGGTAATTAATGATACATGTGTTGTAAGATGTGTTCTGACAATAATATCTATAGCATTAATTGAGTTCTACTATTCTAAATAAGTGAGTTTCTCTAGGATGTAATAGCTTGATATTAAATGAAGCTAAGGGTATATCTATATATATATAAAAGCAAGATAGTCCTATTTTTGGAAAGATCCCGCCAAAATTTACTTTCCAAAAATGGATACTAACCTGTCAAGAATAGCACAAGGTTTTGCTGTTGAGAACATCCCACGGTTTTGCCTTGAAACTCGATCTTCCTTGAAACTAGGCCCGCCTTAAAACTTGAAACTCTGCCTTGAAACAGAGTAGAAAAACGAGTTAAAGCTAGGGTTTGGCATTGAATTTTGAATTCGTGAATCCAACTCTCGCCCTCCAAACACATCTTCGCTCAAGTGTCTCCATCTCCTGTCACAAACCCCATTTCTGTTCGCTAGGGTTCCATCTCCAATAGGCAATGATTCAAGCAATATCGCCCAATCTCTTCAGCGTCACACTCAATTCTCACGCAGCTCCAGTCACTCTCAGTGCTAAGGTTCAAGCCTTAGTAGCGTTGGACCTCGCTCTCTTCTCCGGTCAAGCAGCGCATTAATGTTGTTGCTTCAGCGTGCCAGCGTGAGTTACCCAACAGACTATGATTCGGGTTTTATTTCCCAACACAAGCAAGTTCTTTCAATTTTTTTTTATTAATTTTGAATTAAGTACTGAGGGTTGAGAAGTGTTGCTCAGTCTTGGATCGGAGGTATGGTGCTCACACAATTCTGCTTCTAATCTGGGTTAATTTTGAAAATTTTGTGAATCGCTGTTTGCTAGCGAAAAAATTTGTGCCTAATGTTAACTTTTATATGCTTATTTGGGTAAAGTGTGAGAATTTAATCTTGCTTCTGTTACTCAGTTACAGTTTGATTAGGGAGAATTTGAGAGCGATTCTAGAATTTGTGAACTGGGGATTTTTTGTGAGCTTCTAATTAAAAAAAAGTACAAAAAGAAAGAGGAAATTTCCCTCTTGAATTGTTAGCATGTTCAAATCTGTTATTACAGTAGAGTAATATTACAAATTTATGCCTAATGTTAACTTCTATACGCTGATTTGGGTAAAGTGTGAGAATTCAATCTTGCTTTCGTTACTCAGTTACAGTTTGATTAGGGAGAATTTGAGAGCATTTCTGCAATTTATGAACTGGTCAGCTGTAATGGTTGGTACCGGAGTCGGGACTTCGCAATGTATCCTTATTAAAGGCGGTCAGGCTTTAGAAAGTGCACATAAGGTCAGCCTACTGTTTCTTTCATTACATGGATTTACATCAATGCATTTTCTAAGAGAGAAACTCAATTTAAGCACTCTTTGATTGAATTTTGTAGGTGAACTGTATTGTGTTTGACAAGACTGGGACCCTTACTATTGGCAAGCCTGTGGTAGTTAACACAAGACTCTTGAAGAACATGGTTCTTCGGGAATTCTATGAGTTGATTGCAACAGCTGAGGTACATCTTTTGCTTTCAGGACATTTTGATTGGATTAAAAGTATATCTGGAAAATTCCCAGTTTTCGTCTTTTCAAGCTTATATCATGGACAATGATTATGAGATTGTTAGTTTGTTGTCTTTGATTAGGTGAACAGTGAACACCCTTTAGCAAAGGCAGTTGTTGAGTATGCCAAGAAATTTAGAGAAGATGAAGAAAACGCTCAAAAGTCAAAACTAAAAGCCAGATCTCTACCAATGGACAATTATAGCCATGAGACCTGAGAAAATGACAAAGACTAAAGAAAAAATTCTGACCAGAATGCCCTTGAGAATTTTGCAAACCAACCCACTTTTTTTGCTTCACCATTTATTCCCCTGTTCTACCGATCAGTTGTAAAAACGAATAACTGATTTTAAGAAAGTAAAAGAAGAAGAAGAATAGAAAAGATCAAATTGTGAGGAGCAAACCAAAAAAATCTGATCCATCCACTCCATCAATTGCCTTTGATTCTTCTAATCTAATAACAGATCTATTATTGACCAAATACATAAAAATGATTCTCAATCTCTTTGTGTAGCTCCTTTAATCCTTTCCAAAAGTTTTGACAGTACCTCCGTATGTCTGACATTTGATCTCAGCAAGGAATTGTGCATGTGAAAGAAAAAGATGAGAGAGGAAAGTTGAAAGGAAGAGGAAGAGAGAGAGAGAGAGAGAGAGAGAGAGAGAGAGAGAGAGAGAGAGAGATGAGATGAGATGATGAAATTGAGAGGTTATCACAACCTCTAAATGATCTGCGCTTATGTTTTGTTTTCTACTTTTTCCATTCAGCTGCTTTATTTGTAAATAAATTATTCTCTCCATTTTTAGTAAGTCTTTTTTATAATGTTTTTAATTGAAAATATTTAATAGCCAAGTAAATACATTTTACTAGAACTAATGTGTAACCAGTTTTTATTTTACTTTTATTGAATGATGATATTTGATATTTTAGGGTTAGATTTATTATTTTTGGTAGAATTTTGGATTTATTATAACTTGAAAATTAATTGCAGTATTATATCTGCAATTTCATATGTATCAAACTAATATAAAGGGGTAATATTGTTATTTGTCACTTTTTCCACTAAACACTCAGATTGTAAAAGCAACTTTTTGAACTAATACACAAAACATATTCACAAGAAAAAGTTGCCTTTCAAAAGAGCCGCACTAGACGAGGCCTAATTTCAATTCATCTATCCAGACTTTAGACATTGTTGACATGGCATCTTATAACATCCTCTTAAAATCATGCCGCCTTGCTGCAAGAGTTGATTTGGCCCGGACATTTACAGGAAGGTACGACATCGTAATCAAACGGATTTCGAAATTGGATGTTTTCACATACAAAGACAATAGTTAAGGTACTTCTTCACTTGCCTTATGTAAATTCGTATCATGCCTTCTACTACTTTTTCCCATATAAGTTGAGTTCATTCAATTTTGTCTTTATCCATTATCGGTCTTTACGATGTAAAAATGTGGCGACCACTGAAATTAAAGAAATGATGCAAGTAGCTGGTATTACACCTAATACGGTTATGTGGTCATCAATTCTTCTAAATATTTTTTATAGGTAATGTAAAACCATCAATTTTTCCAAATATTTGCAGTCTTTTTCCTTTTTTTTTTCCTCCTAGAATATATATGATATTTTATTTAAATATCATACAAAAATCTACAAGTTTGATATAATTAACATTCAATGACGCAAATATACATAATTATTCGAATTTACACAAAATGAGTTGAGTTGAGTTAGTACATGAGTAGTGGGTCGTCTCACGAGTTACTTGCACAAACTTGATTAGTTAATTGAGCAAAACATGACCGGTGAACTCGCGTCGAGTTGAGTATTACTCGAATCAAGTCGATTCGGGTATTCCAATGACCTGGCTCGATTTGAATCCCTACAGATCTTAGATTATTTTGTTAGTTGATAGTTCTGAAATCGGAAACTGGTGGCGGCCAAGCTGCCTTCTTCTGTTGTTTCTTCCTGTTTGACAACTTGTGGTTTTATAATATGCCAGGGAATAAAGCAGCTCTTTGTTGTAGTACGTAAAGAAGATTGGAAGTTTGATACTATATGTGATATCTAAGATTCTCTTCCAATCAATCAGGCTGTAATTTTCGATTACACAAAGCGAAAGGTATTATCTCACTACATTATCTGGTTGGTTATGGTGGATTCCAGTTTTTGTGTGAAAGATATTACTGATGATCCTTATGGCTCGATAATGCTTAGAATTCGGTCACATTCTATTTGGCATGCGTTTTCCCTATGATATTAACTTATATGTTGATTATTTGGTCAAGTTTTCATTTTTATAGAGGAGGTTTTGCCAAAAAATTAAATTTCTTTTTTCTCCGGAGTAGACCAAATAGTAACATGGACAGACATAAATAAGAAATTTACGTGTTATGTCTAGAGCGTAAAGGCGGTCTAATTGTTGTCGCACTAGAATGTTGAACAAAAACAATTTCCTCGCCTTTACCAAAAGATGGCACTGTATAGCACTAATAGCTCTTAAGCACCAAATAGGTGTTTTTTGAGCTAAGTCCACGCTAATAGAGTTCTGTCCTCTTTGAACCGGTTGGGCGTGGGAGGCGATGATCCGAGTGGCCCTAAGACCACTCTTTTGGTCTCAAGAAGGATAGAAATCGTAGGTTGATGCATACGAATAAGGTCCTTAACTATGCTCCTCAGACTTATGTACGTAGCCTATAATTTCTAGAGGATCTTGCTATGTTTATCAACTTTATGAATTGTTGACTTGGTTCATGAATTGTAAGTCCATTTATATTCAGCGCCTGCTGCTTAATATACTATGAGTTTATCAACAAACAAACACTGCCTCTCTCTGTTTGTTTGCGTACCTCAAAAACTCTATATGTATTAAATACATTTCGTACAACACACATTTATAAATTCTTTGAGATGGTTTCTATAGTGTGATCGAGTTTCTTACTCAATTATTTACACCATCAAAGACATAATTGAAAATTTTATTACATAAGAGTCCTGAGATGGTTGTGCATTGATGCAAAAGGTGAGGTTCCATATCATGTCAATTGTCATTATTGAGTTTGTTGATAATTATGCCACATAATTAATTCGTTTAATCCATTTCGTTTGCTACCAATGTATATATACAGACATATATGGATTGGATTTGTTGTAGGCATATGAGTTCTCATAATAATGGAATTATGTTTCTTAATTCTCAGGCAACAATTAATGTTGGAGGCCATTTCTTGAATGCAATAAGCATTAAATTTTTTATATTATGACTCTCCTATCATTCAAAATATGTAATTGGTTCTTATTTCAACATGTGAAATTTTATTTCTAGCTTAAAAACTGAAATTGACTAATGATGTCCTATTGAGTTTGAAGCAGACTTTTGCCAAGGGTGTGCCATGAACAATGACATGTCTGCGCGGAGTGTCTTTGGTTCGGAGTTATCTGAACCGTGGGTAACATTTGCACTTTTTTGCGGAAGCTGCTCCCCCCCCCCTTCTATAAGTTGTAATGCCTCGAATCGAAAACGTTCAATTAGCCATCTTAATTGTTACCCCAAATAAAGTTTATGTTGTAATTGATTTTTGGAACTTTCTCAAATTGAACGTGAGAGTTTGCACAACTTCTCAAGTTGAAAGTGAACTGGAATTTGCAAATGAAATTATTTACAAGCTACGATTGGTATTTCAATTACAAAGAAAATGGTAGCTATAACAAATCTGTTAGATTGGTATCATGAACTCATTGCTTGATTGGGTGTCTTTAATTACCATGTGAGCTTGGAATAGAAGCAACGAAATGCTTTGAGAGAGAAAAAAAGTGAACCCCTTTTGCAGTGTCTCCAAGTCATCTTGTATGAGTTCAATTTCAAGTAAACCTTCTCTAAAAATAAGATTTTGTCTACTTTTACAATATATTTTTTTTAGGGTATACTCTTGTTAGGGTTTATTTAGTTATAGATTTGTACACAACTGTAATATACATAGTGTAAGGGTCTTTTTGTTAAAATTGAAAATTAGGTTTTGAAAATTAATGTCTGAAATAATAAAGCTGAAAATATTAAGACATCGTCTTTTGACTTAAAATTTTGGCTATTTTTAAGAGATGCTTAATTTATAAAGTGAAATATTATTGCATTATCAAACAATCGTAGTTTTAATCTTAAATTTTTTCTAATTAAGCTCTTAATTTAATTAACAAACAGACATTATAATAATTTGTTTGTTTTATATACGTCAAACAGATAATCTCTACATTACAACTATTATCTAATTACATTTTAATATTAATGTTACTATATAATTTAAATTTTATCAATATAGTCCGTGCATCGCACGGGTGTATTTCTAGTTGGGAGTAATAGTAGAGAATTTGTACATCAAAAGTCTTTGGGAACATTAGTTGAAACATCCCAAAATAGAAAGTAGAAACATTTATCTAGGACGAAGGGAGTACGTTTTCTTAAAAATCTATACTGATCAATTTAAATACAATGACCTTAACTAAACAAAATAGTAATTACAAAATTAAATATATATTTTTTTACAAATTTATGATATGGTTAAAGTAAAACAATAATTAGAAAAAAAGGTTTTACAGATTTAGGAAACGATTAAAGTCAAAACAGTAATTAGAAAAAAATTATAGATTTTACAGATTTAAGATAAAGTTAATGTTAATTAGAAAAGTTACACAGGTAAACCTGACAGTTTTAATAATAATAAAAAGTTACAAATTAAAAAAGATTTTAGAGATTTAGGATACGGTTAAAGTCAAAACATTAATTAAAAAAAATCAGGCAAAAAAAGATTTTATAGATTTAGAATAAGGTTAAAATTAATTAAAAAAGTTACAAAGTTAAACGTTGTTGGTGACGGGAGAGTTTTGTACGTAAAGTATCCACGTGGTCAATAGGAGAGAACAATGGCTTTTATTTTAGTTATTATTAATAGATTGAGGTGAACTTGAAATTCTCAGAGTTTTGAACTTTCAAAACACTTATGTTGATGATACTCTCTTTATTCTTGAATAACTGTCAAATTTTGACTTTTTAAAGTCCAACCACCGATTGTTTTTAAAATAGAAATTTGATGTGTTTTTTTTTCAAAATTATAAAATACATGATTTATAGTCCACAAAAGTACTACGAATTACATGTTTTATAATTTTAAATAAAAAAATTTATGTCAAATTGAAAAATAATTAATTTGATTTCAACCCAACGAGTTCTAGTTCAACTAGTACTGCTCACTTCTCTTAACGGAGATGTCGAGTGTTCAAGTCTCACCAGAGACGACACCCTGGTACTAAAAAAGATCAGGTGTTCAAGCCTCAGCATAGGCACCATTGTTGTTCAAGGTATTAAATAATAAAACAAAAAGTTGGTGTAAAGTGTATGTCGCCTCTAACCTTTAAAAAAAAATGATTTCAAAAAACCAAAATAAGATAATTATTTAGGAACGAAAATAGTCGAATTATATAATTATTTGGTTTCTCGGCTTTATCAAATCTATGTGTTTGGTCCCTCCGCTCCAAAAAAATGCAATCTGATCACTCGATTTACATTTCTTTGTGAGATTCTCCCTTCGAGCCGTTACCGTCAATTTTTCCGTCTGTTTTTTAAAAAAAATGCCCTAACTACTCTCATCTTCTTCTTCTCCCTATTTCCCCTCATCTTCATCTCCAACTTCACCTGTTTTTGAAATACAAATACAACATCAACCAAAGTACTAAATCCCAAACCTTTTGTTTTTTGTAGAACAAATTCTTAACAAATTGATGGGTTGGGTGTTATTTTCTTTCAAAATTCCATTTGCTCCTTCTATTATTTCATTCGTCTTTTTTATAACAAACTCATTCCATGTAATCAATACCATGATGCCTGCAAGAAACCAAAATCACCGTTTGACCTCGATATCACCCTCCACCACTATGAAATGAACAACTCTCCTCTTTAGACTTTGAGCAACAGAAGTTACAATTCAATATCACTTATATTTAACAAGGAATCTACATCTGAAGTCATAAATAAATAAAAATAATTAAAATAAAATCAAAACGTAGCTCGAGTTTCCAATTGTTTATTCATAAGATCTAAGACATATAGGGAGAGAGGGAGGGGTTAGCGTTTTTTAGATCTGGGAAGAAATCGAGTGTTAAAGAGAAAGAGACATTTGAAGATGGCGACCCCAAATCATCTTCACTCCAATCAACAACCTTCACGAACAATTCGTCGTCGCATTCATCGAGCTTGATGAAACCGAAACCCTTGTCGTCGTCCTCACCGTCAACTTGGAAGCTTTGCCGTGGTCCCCACCGCCAGGTTTGGTGTAACGCCCGCTTCATTTTGCATCTTACACGTCATTCATATCACTCACGGATGTTGCACGTGACACATAGAATAACACCATGAACATTTCTTGAGCATATTATATGACATTAGCATGTTCGTGTTGCATTCCATACATTTTATATGATTTACATCATCGCCTAGTTCTTGTGGTTGTTGTTGCTTGAGATGCTTGGAATCCCCAACGTCATTTTCGGACTTTTCGAGAACCTTTCTCGAGTGTTTAGAGCCTTCCCTTAGACTTAGGGTCATTTTGGAAGTGTTTCGAGACTTTCGGAGAGTTTTTAGTCCTTTGGACACAAAGCGATCGCCACGTTAATGAACAAAGCGATCGCCCTTCAACCAGGAACGAGCGATCGCCTGTAAGTTTACAAAGCGATCGCCTTTACACCAGAACCCAGAGCGATCGCCCTGGGAAGGGACAAAGCGATCGCTCTGCCCCGCTCCAGCTTATCCGAGAAAGTTTAAAATTTTCCAAAACTTGGAAATTGAGTGGCCCACAGGCTGCCACGTCACCCAGCCGGATTCCCCTCCATTTTTGGCCACTTAAAACACTAAAGAGTGTTTAAACTCTCCCATTTCTTCCTCCCTTTCCACCAAGAGACACAAGAGGATAGAGAGAGAAATAGTGAGGGTTTAGAGAGAGAAATCGAGATATCTTGAGTTTGAGAAGGAATCTCGACGATCCGAGCACGCCATTGCGAAGGTCTCGACTAGAGGAAGCTTTTCCACCGATTAACTTTCCGTTTTCTTCGCTTTTTCCGACTAGAGGTAAGCTACTACCCCCTCTTCTTCATCTTTTATGTCTCCTATGACATTTTAAACTCCATGTGAGTAGAGTTACCATGCTAGAAACGTGAACATGTGATTTTGCTATGGAATGTAGTTTGGGATTGTGAAATATGATGTAACTTGTATTTTGTTGTTGGGAACTCGAATTTGGGCGTTAATGTGCTAGGATTAAAGTACAAGACCACATTCGTAACTCGACAATATTAGTAACCAAAAATGACTCTAACGGAGTCGATTAGGGTTTGATAATGAATGTGACCACGTGTGTGTTTTGTGAGCCTTTTGATGCTCGAGAGACCCGTTGGGTGATTGGTTATGCGATACACGTAAATGGTATTGTGTTGGATTTGATATTGGCATGTTATGGCACACATTAGTAGGATGTTATTATGGTTGTTATACTCCTACTTTGGAGTATAACCCCTTTTATTTAATGTTTAGCGAACACCTACTTGAATATTTGGTTGATTTGGTTTAATGTGTCGAGTAAACATCTACTTGAGCATTTGTTAAGTCCATGGCATATTTGTTGGAGGTGTATTGGCTCGGTTATTGCGTGAGCCGGGGCTACGTAATAGCCGAAGGCCAATCTGGGCCTCGCCCTCCGTTGGCCACGGTAGGGGTTATAGCGCTAAGTGTTGTAAAGAATAAACGCGACCTTGGTAAGCTATACCGTGATTGTTTCTCGGGTCGTTGGGGACCGAGTCTTCACGTCGACGTGGATACGGTAAACGGTTCACCTTTGGTTTTTGGTTATTGATTCGATGATCGAGTACGACATCAACGGTTTCTTCATTGGTATTATTGGTTGGTTGGTTGGAAGTTGGTATGTCGGAGGTGTACCTCGACGGTATCCTTTTATATGTGTTACTTATCGCACCTATGTGAGTTGCATGCTACGTGACTTATGTTATGAGTTACTTGACGTGATGATGATTGGAAATGATTATATTATGCCAACCATGATATATATATGATTCTTATTACTGTTTGCATTTCGCATGCCATCTTGTTGCATTAGTAGCTTATTGAGTTTTATAACTCACCCCGTCCATTGTTTATTGTTTTCCTTAGATCCCGAGCTGCGAGAAACCCCGATGATCGGTCGCCGGTGTCGTCGTCGATCCTCTTTTGGTAGTGCTCCTTGAGCCTTGGTA
This sequence comes from Platycodon grandiflorus, assembly GCA_016624345.1. NCBI lineage: Eukaryota > Viridiplantae > Streptophyta > Magnoliopsida > Asterales > Campanulaceae > Platycodon > Platycodon grandiflorus. The sequence goes on from CM028365.1 coordinate 50,078,704, forward strand.
TTTTCTTTTGGTGAGGCCGAGGGTACAGTTGTTATTTAAACATTGTAAAGTTGGGTAGAAGTCCCGTACTTGTTGTTCATTCAATATTCTTTTGTAGATGCCGACGTGGATGTCAGGCTTTTGTAAACATTACTTACTTTATTATTCCGCGTACTCTGATGATATCATATGTTTGGTCCCGAGCCTCATAGCTCGTGGGTTGTTGGTTATGTTGTGTGTTCTTTTAGGCTTTGTGTGCCGTGACTTAACGTTTTGTTTTTAAAATAAACATACATTTGCATTTGGGGTTTTTGCACGAAAAGTGATTTTTAAATTGTGCATTTTGTGTCCCGTCTCGCGAACCGAACGAGATACCATATAGGATCTCGGGTCGGGTCGTGACAGTTGGTATCAGAGCATAAGTTAGCTCGCTGGGATTCGGTATCCTTGGCTTAGGTGGGGGTTGGTTGAGTGTGTCCGAGTCGTTAACGACGAGTGTTTGTTGCAGTGTGGTCATGGTTGAGACACGGAATGGAGCTGGTTCTAGTAGGGCCACGGAGGCCGAAAGGGATACCCGTCGGACCGGACCGAATCCATCTCCCAACCAAGCTACCGGACAGTCGTCAGAGAGTCCTATGCATCAGAATGAGGCCTTCATGCACACCATGCAAGGTTTTATGCAAACAATGATGGAGATGAACCGACAGACAATGGACATGAATAGACAGGCCATGGATGGACAAGGTCAAGGAGGTGGACAAAGAGTGGTTCAACCGGCCGGGGGAGTCGGGGATAACGATCGCCGATTGGAGAGGTTTTTGAAGATGAAACCGAGGAGCTTCAACGGTGAGCCGGATCCGGAGAAGGCGAGAGATGGATTGAGTCAATAGAGAAGATCTTTGCAGCGATGGGATGTACCGATGTAGAAGATTAAGTTCGCCACGTTCAAACTAGAGGATGCGGCTGAACATTGGTGGAAGGTTTTGGAAGCTAGTTGGGTGCGGATCGAGACGGTGAGAACATGGGAGCTTTTCTTGCAGCGATTCCGAATCGGTTTGTTCGGATGTGGTACAAGCGAAGAAGGAAGTGGAATTTCTTAGTGCGGAGCGGGGAGCCTATCGGTAGCTCGGTATTCCTCCAAATTTACGAGTTATCTCGATATTGCACACACTTGACCGAGAGGAGAAGAAGGTATACCGGTTTGTGAAGGGATTGAGGATGAGTACCGGCAACTCATACCCCTCGAGTTGGCAAGCTACCGGAGAGCGTGGACAAAGCCTACGAATTGAGCACGATATTGAGGAGCACCGTACTAAACAGGGAATACCAGTGGGAATCAGCGGGGAAATACCAGTGGTACTCAACAATCGGGACATCGAGGTGGAGGAATCGGAATGATCGGGGACCGACGCAGTAAAGGGAAATGACAACCGTAGAGGACAGAATCGACGAGAGGACAGAAATCGGGAAACACACGGCACGGGCGCGGGCCCAAGGGATGACTTGTAATTTTTGTTCGAGGACAGGTCATGAGGGAGATGTTGGAAGAAACAGGGAAGTGTGTCCTTTGGGCGGCACGCACTTTCGTAGGATTGCCCTAGGAATAAAGGGGTTCAACCGGGAGGTGCGCGGCGAATACGGCCGTTAAGAGAGATAATGAGGGTCGTCCTAGAGTCCAGGGTCGAGTCTTCGCCCTAGACCAGAATAGAGTACCCGAAGCCAACAACGTTATAGGAGGTACCTTATTTGTTTCTAGTGTTAAAGCCCGAGTTCTTATAGATCCAGGGTCATCGCATTCATACATCGCATCTCATTTTGCCTGCCATTTGCATACCATGCCTGAATCTCTACCGTATGTGCTTGAGGTGTCCACTCCGATGGGAGAATGCCAAGTAGCTTCGGATGTTTATCATAATTGTGATGTTATCATTGATGGCCACCATTTACCTGCTGATTTGGTTGTTTTGCCTATACGGGATTTTGATGTGATTTTGGGGATGGATTGGTTGCATGCACACCATGCCGTGGTTGATTGTCGTAAGAAGTTTGTCACTTTTGATATGCCAAATTTGTCGTCTTTTGTGTTTGTTGGTGATAAGTGCATGGGTGGTGTTCGTCTTATTTCGGCTTTGAAAGCCCGTAAGTTGTTACATCGAGGTTGTTCGGGGTATTTGGCTTGTGTGGTGGACAAGTCAAAAGGGTGGTTATGATGGATGATGTTGCGGTTGTTCGTGAATTTCCGGATGTCTTTTCCGATGACTATGAACTGCCTCCTGATAGAGAGTTGGAGTTTTGTATTGAGTTGTTACCGGGTACCGCGCCGATATCGAAAGCACCGTATCGCATGGCGCCGGCCGAGTTGAAGGAATTAAAGATCCATTACAAGAGTTGCTTGATCGGGGTTTCATTAAACCAAGTGTATCGCCTTGGGTGCAGGTGTTATTTGTGAGGAAGAAGGATGGTTCGTTGAGGTTATGTATCGACTAGGAGTTGAATCAGTTACAATTAAGAATAAATACCCACTCCCACATATTGATGACTTGTTTGATCGGCTTCGAGGTTCCGTAGTGTACTCCAAGCTCGACCTTAGGAGTGGCTACCATCAGTTGAAGGTTAGGAAGGAAGATGTTCCTAAGACAGCGTTTAGGACTAGATACGGGCATTTTGAATTTGTGGTTATGCCCTTTGGGTTGACTAATGCACCCGCGGTGTTTATGGACTTGATGAATAGGGTGTTCTTGCCGTATCTTGATTGTTTCGTGGTTGTCTTCATCGACGACATTTTGGTGTACTCGAAGTCTCGAGAAGAGCACGAAACACTTGAGGATTGTGTTGACGGTTTTGAGGAAAAGAAATTATATGCTAAGTTCAGCAAGTGTGCATTTTGGTTGGAGGAGGTGACATTTTTGGGTCATGTAGTTTCGTGCAAGGGATTTCGGTTGACCCAAATCGAGGCGGTGGTAAGTTGGAAGAGACCCGAGACGGTCACGGAGATTCGGAGTTTCTTGGGGTTAGCGGGTTATTATCGGAGGTTTATAGAGGATTCTCTAAGATTGCAACCCCTTTGACGTTGACTCGAAGAATAAGCCGTTTGTATGGAACGATAAATGTGAGGCGAGTTTCGGGAGTTGAAAGAGAAGTTGACTACGGCTCCTATCTTAGCATTGCCGAATGGACATGATGGGTTTGTGATTTATAGCGATGCTTCGAAAGAAGGTTTGGGTTGTGTCTTAATGCAGAATGGAAGGGTCATCGCGTATGCTTCACGGAAGTTGACTCAGTACGAACAGAACTACCCGACACACGATCTCGAGTTAGCTGCGATTATTTTTGCTCTTCATAAATGGAAGCATTATTTGTATGGGGCTAAATTTGAGGTGTTCACCGATCATAAAGTCTTAAGTATTTATTTTCACAAAAGGAGTTAAATAATCGGCGAAGGTGGATGGAACGGTTGAAGGATCATGATTGTACTATCTTATATCACCCGGGAAAGGCCAACGTGGTGGCGGATGCGCTGAGTAGGAAGGCGTATGTTTCTTGTTTGATGACTAGAGAATGGAAGATGCTAGAGGACATTCGTGATTGGGGTCCTAGTGAATCTAGCCATGGGGTGATTTTTGCGAATATTCGGGCTACTCCGGTGTTGTTCCAACGGATCAAGGAGACTCAAGAGAATGATCCGGAGTTGAAGAAGGTGATTGATGAGTTAGGTGGGGGTAAGACCCCGGATTTTGCTATGAATAGTGATGGTATTCGACGTTTCGGGGAGAGTTTGTGTGCGGCGATTGAGGAAGTGAAGCGACAAGTGTTAGATGAAGCCCATAAGTCTAAATATACAATTCACCCGGGAGTACCAAGATGTATCGGGACTGAAGAAGAATTTTTGGTGGAGTGGAATGAAAAGGAAATCGCCGAGTTTGTGTCAAAGTGTTTGACTTGTCAACGGATTAAAGTGGAGCATCGAGGCCACCGGGTTGTTACAACCTTTGGAAATTCGGAATGGAAATGGGAGAATATTGCAATGGATTTTGTGACGGGGTTACCAAGGACTCGACGAGGTCATGATGCGGTTTGGGTTATTGTCGATAGGTTGACTAAGTCGGCCCATTTCCTTCCCATTGCGATTTCGGATTCGTTGGAGAAGCTTGCTTCGTTGTATATTCAGAGATTGTGAGGTTGCATGGGGTGCCGGTGAGCATTGTATCGGACGGGGATCCACGGTTTACTTCTCGGTTTTGGCAATCACTTGAACGCTTTGGGGACGAGTTGAATTTGAGTACGACATTTCACCCGCAGGCCGATGGACAGTCGAGAACGATTCAAATACTTGAGGATATGTTGAGAGGCGTGCTCGATGGACTTTAAGGGAACTTGGGACTCGCATGTGCCATTGATCGAGTTCGCCTACAATAATAGTTATCGATCGAGCATTGAGATGGCTCCGTATGAGGCACTATATGGTAGGAAATGTCGTTCTCCAATTTGTTGGGATGAAGTTGGTGAAGCGAAGTTGTGGGGTCAGAGATGGTGCATGAATCGGCGGAAAGTGTGAAAGTTATTCGGGAAAGATTGAAAACGGCCCGAGTAGACGAAGAGTTATGCCGACAATAGACGTAGGGATCTTGAGTTTGAGGTCGGTGATCATGTGTTTTTGAAGGTTTCGCCTCGGATTGGGGTTAAGAGGTTTGGTAAGAAAGGAAAATTGGCCCCGAGGTTTATTGGACCGTTTGAGATCTTGGAACGGGTTGGAAAGTTGGCATATAGGCTTGCATTGCCGCCATCGATGTCGAATTCACGATGTATTTCACGTGTCGATGTTGAGGAAGTATTTGACGGATGCCTCACATGTGTTGGAGTTTGAGCAGTGGATTTAACGCCCGACCTTTCGTATGTTGAGCAACCTCGAATCTTGGACACAAAAGAACAAGTATTAAGGACAAAGACTATACCCTCGTGAAGGTGTTGTGGAGGAATCACAATGTCGAGGAGGCCACTTGGGAGACCGAACAGAGATGCGCGAAATACCCCGCGTTGTTTGATGGAGTCGGTAAGTAAATTCGCGGACGAATTTATTCTAAGGGGTGAGAATGTAACGCCCGCTTCATTTGCATCTTACACGTCATTCATATCACTCACGGATGTTGCACGTGACACATAGAATAACACCATGAACATTTCTTGAGCATATTATATGACATTAGCATGTTCGTGTTGCATTCCATACATTTTATATGCTTTACATCATCGCCTAGTTCTTGTGGTTGTTGTTGCTTGAGATGCTTGGAATCCCCAACGTCATTTTCGGACTTTTCGAGAACCTTTCTCGAGTGTTTAGAGCCTTCCCTTAGACTTAGGGTCATTTTGGAAGTGTTTCGAGACTTTCCGGAGAGTTTTTAGTCACGGACACAAAGCGATCGCCACATTAATGAACAAAGCGATCGCCCTTCAACCAGGAGCAGCGATCGCCTGTAAGTTTACAAAGCGATCGCCTTTACACGAGAACCAGCGATCGCCCGGGAAGGGACAAAGCGATCGCTCGCCCGCTCCAGCTTATCAGAAAGTTTAAAATTTTCCAAAACTTGAAATTGGTGGCCCAATGCCACGTCACCCAGGATTCCCTCCATTTTGGCCACTTAAAACACTAAAGAGTGTTTAAACTCTCCCATTTCTTCCTCCCTTTCCACCAAGAGACACAAGAGGATAGAGAGAAATAGTGAGGGTTTAGAGAGAAATCGAGATATCTTGAGTTTGAGAAGGAATCTCGACGATCCGAGCACGCCATTGCGAAGGTCTCGACTAGAGGAAGCTTTTCCACCGATTAACTTTCCGTTTTCTTCGCTTTTTCCGACTAGAGGTAAGCTACTACCCCCTCTTCTTCATCTTTTATGTCTCCTATGACATTTTAAACTCCATGTGAGTAGAGTTACCATGCTAGAAACGTGAACATGTGATTTTGCTATGGAATGTAGTTTGGGATTGTGAAATATGATGTAACTTGTATTTTGTTGTTGGGAACTCGAATTTGGGCGTTAATGTGCTAGGATTAAAGTACAAGACCACATTCGTAACTCGACAATATTAGTAACCAAAAATGACTCTAACGGAGTCGATTAGGGTTTGATAATGAATGTGACCACGTGTGTGTTTTGTGAGCCTTTTGATGCTCGAGAGACCCGTTGGGTGATTGGTTATGCGATACACGTAAATGGTATTGTGTTGGATTTGATATTGGCATGTTATGGCACACATTAGTAGGATGTTATTATGGTTGTTATACTCCCTACTTTGGAGTATAACCCCCTTTTATTTAATGTTTAGCGAACACCTACTTGAACATTTGGTTGATTTGGTTTAATGTGTCGAGTAAACATCTACTTGAGCATTTGTTAAGTCCATGGCATATTTGTTGGAGGTGTATTGACGCTCGGTTATTGCGTGAGCCGGGGCTACGTAATAGCCGAAGGCCAATCTGCTGGGCCTCGCCTACCGTTGGCCACGGTAGGGGTTATAGCGCTAAGTGTTGTAAGGAATAAACGCGACCTTGGTAAGCTATACCGTGATTGTTTCTCGGGTCGTTGGGGACCGAGTCTTCACGTCGACGTGGATACGGTAAACGGTTCACCTTTGGTTTTTGGTTATTGATTCGATGATCGAGTACGACATCAACGGTTTCTTCATTGGTATTATCGGTTGGTTGGTTGGAAGTTGGTATGTCGGAGGTGTACCTCGACGGTATCCTTTTATATGTGTTACTTATCGCACCTATGTGAGTTGCATGCTACGTGACTTATGTTATGAGTTACTTGACGTGATGATGATTGGAAATGATTATATTATGCCAACCATGATATATATATGATTCTTATTACTGTTTGCATTTCGCATGCCATCTTGTTGCATTAGTAGCTTATTGAGTTTTATAACTCACCCCGTCCATTGTTTATTGTTTTCCTTAGATCCCGAGCTGCGAAAACCCCGATGATCGGTCGCCGCCGGTGTCGTCGTCACTCTTTTGGTAGTGCTCCTTGAGCCTTGGTATTTTCTTTTGGTGAGGCCGGGTACAGTTGTTATTTAAACATTGTAAAGTTGGGTAGAAGTCCCGTACTTGTTGTTCATTCAATATTCTTTTGTAGATGCCGACGTGGATGTCGGGCTTTGTAAACATTACTTACTTTATTATTCGCGTACTCGATGATATCATATGTTTGGTCCCGAGCCTCATAGCTCGTGGGTTGTTGGTTATGTTGTGTGTTCTTTTCCGGCTTTCGTGTGCCGTGACTTAACGTTTTGTTTTTAAAATAAACATACATTTGCATTTCAGGGTTTTTTGCACGAAAAGTGATTTTTAAATTGTGCATTTTGTGTCCCGTCTCGCGAACCGAACGAGATACCATATAGGATCTCGGGTCGGGTCGTGACATTTGGTGCGTCCGATGAGAATGCCACCGACGCCGGTCTTGACCTCCTTTATACACGCCATGTTAGCAGAATCATACCATTAGGGATCCACCCCATTTTTCTCATTTCAAAGATCAACCTTAGTTCTTAAGGGGAGGGGGGGCAGACCATAATTAGGGCGATCTCAAGGGGAGGGATGAGGCCGATCTGAAAGTGGAAGAGAGGGACGGAGTCTATGATTTGGACGACGTTTCCGGCGACGTGGCCGAGGAGGACGCCGTTGACGGTGGAGGTCTTGTGCTCTAGGGCATGGAGGTCTTGACGGCAGAGGTCTTGTGCAGTTCGATTAACACACACACACACACACACACACACACAGAGAGAGAGAGAAGTGTTCTAAAGCTTTACACAATAGATTGCATAGAAGCTTAAAAAATAGGGGAGGTTGAAAAAGAAATGAGGGGAAATAGGGAGAAGAGGATGAGAGGGTAATTTGGAATTTTTTTTTAAAAAATAGACGGAAAAATTGACAGTAACGGCTCAAAGGGGGAATCTCTTAAAGAAATGCAAATCGAGTGACCAGATTGCATTTTTTTGGAGCGGAGGAATCAAACGCATAAATTTAGTAAAGTCGAGGGACCAAATAATTGTATAATTCAAAATAGTAATAAGTGTTTTGAAAGGTCAAAAATGAGTTTCAAGTTCACCTCAGCATCTCTAGAATTCAAGATATTTACTTGGTTGCTAAGTGCTTGAGTGTTAAATGACAAAAACAACTCCACAAAAATACATCTGGACTGGACGGCTCATGATGTATTTTAATCATAAAATTAACAGAAGTCTCATTTTGTTCCTCAATTGCAACAAAAGTGCACCTTACACCCTCAATGTGCAAAAATTGAAACTATAGACCCCAAGTGCGACACTAAACAAACCATGGGATAGTAAAGTGCAATCAACTCTTATTATATGTGCTACTAAAATCACTTAAAAATCAACTTTTGAAAACCAAAAAAGGAAACTGGAATGAAATGAATAATAAATAATGTTTCATACACTTAATTACAGATTTCATGTTAAAATGTAGTATTCTCATACTTGATCAACTTCCAAAAGATTTTTTTTTTTTTGCCATATACTTGTGCAGTCTAACTCTAAAATACTTTTTTATTCATCCGTTAAGAGAACACCGCAGATTGATTTTTGTTCATCATTTGACCTCTTCTAATAGTCACACACACACACACGGAAGAATGAGAGAAAAAGTCGAACATAACAACATAATTGGCAAGTTGTTCAATCTTCTTTCTGTTTTAAATCCCTACCACATTTTCCCGCCATATCCGCTAGCCAAGCCTTGTTCCACCACCACCATGACCCTATATAAACTCCACCACCCTAACCAATTTCTTCATTCTTCGAATAAAGCAGTTTTTCTCTACGCCTTCTAGAGAAAATACTGCACCCCAAGAATCCAAAAGAATAAAGTCTTCTTCGTCTTCCACCACCCTCTTTCAATAAAAGATGGCCCGTCAATTGGTTGTTCTTGCTCTCATCTTCGTCGCCCTTGTCGGGCTAGTCTCTGCCGAGGCACCAACTGAGGCCCCCGCCACCTCACCTGCCGCTTCCACCCCTTCAGCGGCTGCACCCAAGGCCAGTGAGAGCACCGCCCCTGCCGCTGCTCCCAAGGCTTCTGCTCCTGCTACCACCCCTGCTGCCACTCCTAAGGCAGCCACTCCATCCGCCTCTGCCGCAGCCCCTGCTGCAACTCCGGCCGAATCCAAATCTAACTCATCCGCTCCTTCTACATCAACCCCATCCTCCTCCCCTGCCTCATCCCCTGCCTCATCCCCTGATGCTGCTGATGATGACTCATCTCCACCCGCACCCGCCAGCGTGAGCGACGCACCTGCCGCCAGCCCACCTGCTCCCACCGCTGCCAGCCCATCAGCCGATGATTCACCCTCACCCGCACCCGCACCAAAGAAGAGTGGCGCTGCTAATTTGAAGGTCTCGGCCGCTGCCGCTGGTGCTGTCGCTGTTGCCGGATTCTCCTTCTTCTTCTAAATTTTGCGTAAAATTTTGTGAGATCGTAGTAGTGATTTAAATTTGGAGTGATTCTTCCATTGTATAGGCGTTTTGAAGCGCATCAATTAGAAAAATGAAAGCCCATTCTTTGAGATGAATCCATTGCTGGTGCACTCTTACTTTTATATGTTGATCTCTAATCTTGTTTGATCTAATGCAGTTCTCAATTCACATTCCTTTTAATCTTTTAACCCAACAATCAAATGTCATTCGTCTAGCTAGCTTAATTTTTGACATGCTTGTGAAGAGTGAAGTGATAGAGTTGAGGCTTCACAAAATATTTGGTCTTCCCTCTTAAAACACAAAAAAAAAAAAAATGTGTAGCATAGTCGATAAAATAGGAGACGAATACATTACACGAAAACAAATATGTAAATTATATAAACGGACGCTTTTTCTAAAAATGTACTCCCTCCGTCTTGAAATTATTGTCATGTTTGACTTTTTTTGGTTAAACAGGACATTTTTCAAACGCAAATTTAACGTATATTTTTTTACTTTTTCAAAAATTATAAAACATGTAATTCGTAGTACTTATGATTTTTGAAAAAGTAAAAAAATATACATTAAATTTGCGTTTGAAAAATGTCCTGTTTGACCAAAAAAAAGTCAAATAGGACAATAATTTTAGTACGGAGTGAGTACTAACTTATCACCGCGAGTTCTGTGTGAAAAGACATAAACGATACAAATATCAATGAAATATTTGGGACAAAATTTACGTCATATTTTGTACTTATATTTCATAATTTTGATATTTAATTATTTAAATTTAATGTACACGTTTATAACTATTATTATACTATTTCATATTTTGTACTTGTTTTTTAATAAAACGTCGGTAGCCAATGAAAGCATTGTTAAACTACGCGTGTATATATTACAAAAGTACAAGTAAAAGTAAATATTCTTATATTTGATTAATTTTCAAAAGATTAATAACGTAACTCAAATAATGTGGTAAGTTAGCAAATTCCCCTTAATTAGTACATACTCAGTTTTCATATTTTGAATAATTTTTTCTGTAATAATTTAGAATTAAAAACATATTTTAAGAACTGGGTTTCTTAAATGTATCTTAGATGAGGCCTTTTCCGATGGATTCAAATCTTTTACCACGTTCTCTGTCATACTCTCTGGCAATTTCACAGGTGTTGGTATGATATATAGTAAGGGATGGTGTTGGAAACTTTGTTGCTGCTCGGCCGACGATCTTTTCAGGTTACTTCAGTGTTTGAGAAGGCGAAGGTATGGGTTTGTCCGAAGCTCTCTCTTGGGTTCATTCCCTCGGGCACTCAAACATGATTTTTGAGATCGTTTCCAAGGTGTATGAATTATGATGCTGTCAAGAATACTTCATGTGATCTCTCAGATTTTGGTGTTATTATTCAAAGTTGTCATTCTTTTTTTCATCATTTCTCAAATTATAGAATTTCTCTTGTTTCTAAACAAGCTAATAAGGCTTTCTCTTGTTTGTAGACAAGCTAATAAGGTTGCTCATGTGTTAGTTAGGAAATTTCGTTTTCATGCTAGTCGAATGGATTAGTTAGTTATTCCGTCTTTTTTGGGCAATCTTGTAATTCCTTCGGATGATTCATGTAAATTTGCTTCTTTAACAAAAGAAAAGAAAAAAAAAAAGAACGTAAATTAAGTAAGTTTTACCTTTATAACCACTCATTCACAAGTTCAGTGCTATTAAGGTATATTTTAGGGTACATTATAGCATTCGTCGGCAAATAATAAACAACTTATTTCTAACTTCACTATTATTGATTTGGACGACACATACATGTTTTGATATTATATACTCCCTCCGTTCTTAAATTATTGTTTTTTTTTTTGTTCTTCTCAGAATAATTGTTTTATTTGAAATTTTTTCCTTTTTAGGACATTATTTTTACCATTTTATCATTACTTTTTCCCCTACTTTAATTATGGATCACATAAACATAGGCATTAAAGAAAATTATACATCATACCAATATTAATAATCAAGTCAATTATTTTTTCTTAATCTGTGTGCCAGGTCAAATAAGACAATAATTAAGGGACAGAGGGAGTATTCCCTTCGTAAACTAATTGACCATATTATAAATATTGGTATGAGATGTAACTTCTTTTAAAGCTCATATGCATGTGAAACATCATTAGAGTTGAAAGAAAAAGTAAAGGTAAAATGGTAAAAATATTTTCTTTAAAAAAACAGTTTAAAAACAAGACAATTTTTTGGAACTAATAAAAAAGAAAAACACGACAATTATTTATGAACAGAGAGTATAAGGACTCAAAATGCATGTATAGAACGTCTGATTGTATTTACGAGAGGCAAAAACTTAAAAAAAATTATTTTATGGGTATTTTCTGTAAACGGATCTCCCTAACCCGATATACTGTGTATTGGTGGGCTGAGTTGTGAGAGAGTGGGGTTCTATCATATGAATTACGATCCGTAAGACAGTCTCACAGGAGATCTACTCTTTACGAGATCAATGCACTCTGATTTTGATTGTTAGAGCATCTCCGATGTCATCATCTAGTTTTTCCTATGTGACATGCTTAAATAAGAAGACTTCTTTCATATATGACAAAAAAAATTAAAAGATAGATAGTCCTACTGTAACTGATTGATTGTAAAAAAATAAAAATAAAAACTGATGGTAAAGGAAAAGACATCCTCTAGGACCCTCTAGGTTTGCATCGGATAAGATTTTTTTTTTGAAAAATCTATTTTTCTAAGTGTCTCCAGTCTTTTATTAAATATATATATATATATAATTGTATTGGAGAAGCTCTTAGTTTGATATCTTTTACTAATAACAGATGTAAGAGTGAGAAAATGATAAAAGCTACTTCTTCGTCCTTGAATGTCTTTTATTTTTCATTTTCTTTATTTTTTCACGAGCATGAACAAAAGACGTAGTACCTTATTTGTTCTAAAGTAAGTGTTTATTTTAAAGAATTTTTTTTCCAAAATGAGTGTATATTATTATATATTAAATTCACATCTTGCTAACTATTATCTTAGTGTTCATCTGCAATACTATTACATAGACATTAAGGGTACTAATTATATGTGCATCTAGAATGGTCTAAAGTCAACTTCTTTAATTTTAACATTTATATAATTCTTTATTTTCGCAATTCATATTTACTTAAAATAATATATAAATTATACATGTTTCTTAAAATTGTTTTTAAAATACGCATCTTCTGAAATATGAGTTTTTTTTTTCCTTTTAAAATTATTCATATGTATACATATTATATCAAATTTTCAAAACTCAGACGTGAAGAGGTTTAAATTATTTCCCTTTTTCAAAAAATAATTGTCAAATTGTCATTGCCGGCCACAAGAAAAAAAAGTGGTTGTTAATTGTAGTAAATTGTAACAATATGAAAATTCCTATTTATAGAATGTGAATGTGTGAATATGAAATATTTTATGACAATTGAAGGATTTCCAATCACAAGACTATTTCACGTAAAAATCTTTAGCGTCACACCAGGTATTAAATCTCTTCCTCCACCACATTTTCCCGCCATCTCCGCTAGCTAGCCCCATCCCACCACTCTATATAAACTCCACCACTCTCTCCAACCTATTCCTCATTCATCCAATAACGCAGTTTTTCTCTATAACTTCTAGAGAAAATACTGCGCCACTCTTGTTTTCCTCGTCCTCATCCACCACCCTTTCAATAAAAGAACAGAAGAAAAAACAATGGCCCGTCAATTGATTGTTCTTGCTCTCATCTTTGTCGCCCTTGTCGGATTAGTCACCGGTGACCCTTCCGCCTCCACTCCATCAGAGCTAACACCCGAGGATACCAAGAACACCGCCACTGCTGCCACTCCCGAGGCAGCAGCCGCCCCTGATGCTTCCGCTGATCCATTATCTGACACAACAGCACTACCCTACAGCCCACCTTCTCCCACCACCAGCGGCGAAACCTCAAATGACGTACTCCCACCCCCACCCACATCCACATCCACATCAAAGAGCGATGCTGCCACTTTGAAGGTCTCCGCCGCCGCCGGTGCTGCCGTTGTTGCCGGTTTCTTCTTCTTCTTCTAAATTCTTTTAAATTCAAAAAACAAATTAAGAATTTGTAATAGTGATTTAAAATATAGGTGATTCTTCCTTTGTACGGGCGTGTTTTGCGCTGTAATTCAGAGAAATGAAGGCCAATATTTTAAATGAATTCATTGTTGGTAAATGATAAATAACCTCCATCAATTATAGGTTGGCTTTGAGATGCCCTCGTCAACTATCAATTGACACAATATGCCCCCTCAACTATATCATTTTCTGTAATCGCATCTTCCGCTTAGGTATCGTCATTTGAGTTGACGAGAAATACCCACCTAAAACTCACATGACCATCTTTAAGTATTTTTTTTATCATAATATTCAAAATAAAAATAAAATGGTAAAATGATTATATTGTAACACCAAAAGGGCATTATGATAAAAAAAAAATAAACATAAAGATGGTCACTTGAGTCTGAATTGATAAGTTGCGATTAAAGAAAATATTATAGTTAAAGGGGGGGTTTGAGGAGGGTAATTCGAATCCAACTCATATTTGAGGGGTATTTTTAATTTACACTTTTATATTATTAATACGAAATCCAGTTTGACCAATTATTCACCAATTTGTATACACGTCCAATTCAGTTCACAAATTCAATGTATAAATTGTTTGTTTAAGAATTCGAATAGCTTTTAATTGAACTTTAATTAGTTTGATACACTGCCAGTGTAACGGAAAATTTACACAATCACCTAAAAAAACATCAATGTTGAATTAAATAGTTTGAAAATTCAATTTAGGTTATGTGTTTTCAAGATATTAAAGAATTGTATTGGCGTATTCTAAATTTAGTGTGATTATAAGCAATTTAATATTTTGAATTAAAAACTCTACCAATGTATCGTCGAAAATCAAATCTCTGTTTACAAAATTCAGGATATATGTAATATGTTATTAAACAAATGTATAAACACTTTTCTAGTATTTGGTATCAAATGGAACAAGTTTAATGTCGCTCATCGTTAATAAATTTTTAACACCAATAGTATATCACATAGTTACTCTTTTAATCAATATCCTTAAGTTTAGTCATTGAGGTGATTTTGTTAAGGGTTTTACTTTCACTGCTGGGAAAACTGGATTTAGTGACGGAAATTAACGACGGACTTCCGTAAAAAGAAAGAGACGTTGATTTGAGACTGGGCTATTTTCGTCGAATATTAGCGACTGAAATGGTTTCCATGGTAGAACCTATTGTTCTAGTTAAGTTTCATTATGTAGTTAGAAAGTCATGTTGATGCTATGAAATTCATGGTAGTAGTTTAATTTAATGTTTATTCAATTTATTGTTCAATAAATGTTAAAAGTAGTTGGGAAACCATGTCGATGCTATGAAATCCATGATAATAGTTTAATTCAATGTTTATTCAATTTATTGTTCAATATATGTTAAATGTAGTTAGGAAGCCATGTTGATACTATGAAATATAAAGAAGCGGTACACAAGATTGAATTCAATTTATGCAGTGACCGATCTTTTGTCTATCAACTGCTGAATTCTATCTTGTGTACCGCTTCTTTATATTTCATTGCCTATCATATTACTTTAATTAAATTACTTCTACAAAATAGCTGAACGTACATACATCTCTACTTCTTAGCAAACTGTCCAATTGTTAGTTAGATAAGTACATTTTCACTTGAATACATTTTCACTTGTTTAATCGGTTTGTCCAATTTTTAGATAAATATCTAACATATGTTTTATTTAATTGAAAAAATAAAAATGACTCAGTATAACATTTTAACCATAGGTTTCGGGTTCGAAATTTATGAGAAAAGCGTGTTAAAATCGTGTTGGGACAGCTTTATGGCCATTGTGGTCCGAAAGATTAGTCTTGGACTTTCAAGCTTGGAGATATCTTTGGGAAACTAAAAAAAAATACTAACTATAGTACTATAATTCACAATTTCACATACTACATCCGTCCCAAAATGATTGTTTTTTAAATAATTTGCACATAGATTAAAATAGCTTTTAAGAAGACTGATGTACTCTTATTTAAATTCAATTATTGTAAGTAAGTTGTATAATTTTTTTTCTTTCTTCTTACCAACATTCTTTAATAAGAGTAATAAATAAGAGTAATTTTAGTAAAATATGTGCAAATATAATGATAATAATTTTGAGACAATATATATATTTTTTTACTAAATCAACGATTATTTTAGAATCGAAAGTAGTATTTAATAATTTTGGAACAAACAATTAACTCATAGTATTGGGCCCACGTGAGTATCCCTGCAGCCGCAACGCACATATCCCACGAGTTAATAATCATGAGGTTGAAACTCGTGAACTGTAGTTGTTTGAACTTTGAAGGTGTTGGGCCCAGGTGAGGCAGAATGAGATTCATCAATCACCATGATTGACGGCCCGACTGGACAAGATGATTTACTGTTGGATCAGGCAGGGTTAATTTCAAAGTCAAAATTACTCATGTTATATTCTTTTCGTTAAATTTTTAGGATTTTAATTTTTCTTTTTTTATTTTACTAAGTTTTCTTATTTCTCTTTTACAAAATGAAAATGAAAATTTAAAAATCAATATACGAAGCAACCCTCACGTCAGTCAGTTATCTCAGCAAAATTTTAAGACTTTGATTTTTAATTTTTCTTTCTTTAGTCGCACCACACTTAGCTTATACTTCAATCTTTATTTTTCTTTAATCATTTTACGTAACTAAAATCCAAAATTTTAAAAATAACCTCAAAAAACAAACACACTCTTAAATTCTTTGACTCACCTCATTAATGGGTCGGTGTGATTCGAACATAGAAACAGGTCCTAAGAAGGATGGGCGAGGTTAGTTGTGCTTGACTCATTGATGGATTTCTGAAGAAAGAATAATGTGAAAGGTGATCCTGAACTATGAAAAGAATAATGTAGTATGAATTTTTAACAACTCTTCTGCACTTGTTTTCAATAATAATCATATGAAAATGACTCATAGTTTGCCAACAGAACTTGAAATTAGCAAAGTACAGCGGTTGTCTATCTCTGTCCAAAAGAAAATGAAACCATAAAGAAAAAAGTACTCATCGATCATTAATAATTGCAGGAAATTTCAATATTGGTCAACAAGTCAACCCAATATATTCCTCTAACAAGGATAATTGCATGGTAGTTGAAGTTGTTGAGTAATTGAGAGATCTAGTAGGAGTAGAAAATTTTAGCAATGGGAGCCTCTTCTGCAGTTAAGTGCACCAGCTGCGGAGGTCATTGAGCCCACGAGCGTAGACGGTCTAGCACTTAAACTCGAAGCCCTGGCGTAAATCCAAGACGAAGCACTGGCCCCGGACTCCCGGAAATAGGCTCCATTCAACATCAAGTCCCCATCTGACCTCCAGTTCCAATGCCTCCATTCACTCTCTGATGCCATTTCATGCTTTGTCACCTGCACCACATTCAGTCATGTTTATTTCAAGCTTAAAAGTCTTAAGTAAGTGTGTGTAATTACTAATTACTAGCAACCTCTTTGTTGAATCTATCATTGGGGGCAAGAAATCTGTTGCCTTGGCTGTTGATGGTAGGATTTGCACTCCCACCAATTGCATACATCTCCCAATGAGTATAGTCATTGTTCACTACATGAAAATACCCAAGTCTACATCTGCAAAAAAACACAGTTTAAACTAATGCTATCTTTAATTGTTCATCATTTTACAAATTTATTTACGACTTTTCTAATTTTATCAACACATAAATATAATTGGCTCATTGTTTACGAAAATTTGACTTCAAGTAGCACATCGCTAGATCTCCACGGAAATACGACGTAACAACTTCCACTACTAGAACATTATTTGTCAACGTCTCGTTTATCAAATTCATTGTAATTGACTTGAACTTTCCAATAAATCATTGTCACCGATAATATACTCATTTAAAGAATGTGACCTTGTGATCGAGTTGGAAAAACTTTCGGATATAACCTGAAGTGTTGCACCTAAGAATAAGTATGAAGAAGAGTTTAAAGGGCTAAATTAAGAAGCGAGCTTTCGAGAAAATTTACGTACCTAGGCATTCTTTGCACAAGGCCTTCACCGAAATGGTTGAACGCAATGGTGATTTGCATGTCCTTGTCTTGTGTGTACGAGTCGCTATGCCCCAAGAGCATGACTTTGTCATGATGGGTCATGTAGTTATTAGAGATGGTAATGGCAGTGGATCCATGAATAGCGTCGATGAGTCCGTCGTGACAGTTTGACAAAGAACAATGATCAACCCATATGTGCTTCGATGCGAATATAGAAATCCCATCCCCATCAGAAACAGTCCACCATCCAGAATGGTGAGGGGAACTCCTAATATTACCATTCCCAGCTTGCTTACAATCATGTATGTGGATGCCATGTATGATGATGTTAGTTGCATAATGGATGGTAATGCATGGCCCTTCGGCAATGTGGACACTAACACCTCTCCCGTCAATGGTCTTGTACGAGTTCATGACAAGTTCTTGCCTTAGCTGGATGACCATGTCACGTTTAAAGATGATCCATAGTGGTTCATCTTGAATAACTGCGTGTCTGAGGGTGCCTGGCCTGGGGTTGACCGGGTCGTCATTGCCCGATTCAGTGACCACGTAGATTCGGCCATTTCGGCCACCAAGTGCATTCTTCCCAAACCCAATGGCACAGTCAGCTAAACGCTGGCGGTTACGTTCCCAATTGGGGTCGCACCGCCAGCAATCGTCAATCGGGTTGCCCGTTCCACACGACAAATAACCCAAGTTCCTCCTTGACTCATTGATGCTCCTGCCAAAAAAACAGTTTTGAGAATGAAAACAGAAAACAGTTCTGAAAATGCTAAAAGAACAGACTGTAGACTATGCAAGTGTGTGCGTGTGTGTGAGAGAGAGAGAGAGACTAATTATGGAAGTGGTTTAATTAATTAGGATTAATTCTACTATATATATATATATATATATGTACCTATGAACATCTTGGACTACTAAATCAGGGTTTTGTTGAAGAGATGAGGAGGAGACAAGGAGGGGATATAGGAATAGGAGAGATAATAAGAGGATTGGATGAGGAGGAGTTGCCATTTAATTTCTTGGAAAGAATATGGTAGAGAAAGCTAGACTAGAGAGGTGGGGATTGATTTGAGTATGTGATGAGTGAGTGGGAGTGGGGGTTATTATTTAAAGGAGTAATGCCGGGATAAATGGCGCAATTAAACCGATCCTATGGGGTCCACCGGGTTGTAATTTCAGGAATAACTGTCTTTGGTTTCCCATTTGGTAGTTTTATCAGTTAGGCTCATCCTCAAGATTTGTGTGCTTTTGACTTGTCTTTTTTCTTTTTCATTATTATTTTCCTTATATATATATACATACCCTTCAATTAATTGTCATTTATACCCTTAAAATATATATATATATATATATATATATTTTGACTTGTGTGATTTTGATTTTGTTAGAGAAAAGAAGAACCACTTAATTATTATTGCATACCGCATGCCATGAAAGTAAAAAAAGATTATTATGGTCTTACACGGGGAAGAAGGTGTCTTGAACTTTATTAAACCTCCATTTATTTGCCGTTCATAAAATGAGTGATCGACTTATTTATATTCACTTATTGTTCTTTTTTCGTAGTATTAAAGTTTTTATTCACATAATTCATTGCAAACGATATATACGTGACGGGGGAGTACAAAATTAACTACTTTTATCAGTCATAGTTAGTAAATTTGCGTATAGTACTCACATAATACACGTACGTACGAATAACTAAAAAATACTTTTGTTTATCATACTCAAACCAAATTTAATTAAAAATACTCGTACTTTTTGGTTAAATCGTATAGTACACGTATAAAACTTTAAAAATATTGTACTTCACATATAAAACTCAATATATACTAAATTTTAATATAATTTTATTATTAAAATTATTTGATTTATATTATTAATCTTGTTCGAAATTGATCAAATTAGATATTTAACATGAAAATAATAATTATGAAGTCTAAGAAATATTATTTGTTACTACGCATACTGTTTGAAGAACACACATAAAAGTATAAATGTTTAATCATACTTTCATTTAGCTATTAACACATAGTTATTTTGCCATAAATATGTAATAATGTGAAAATAATAACTTTGAGAGTGTATAAATGTGAAAATATTAAGATATTTAAACATAAAAATGATAAAAATATAAAGAATTTCATACAGAATATGACGTATTTTTAGTCCCGTACACTTCAATTATATTCGCATTATATCCATACAAATGTATAAAAGTATTTTTACCGTTTACGTATTATTATGCCGAATTTTTTCGCCGTAACTTTGAAAAAAAAAACATATAAAACTTGTACGTTTCGTACACATCCCGTATTTTACTAACTATATTACCAGTAATTATAATTGTTCACATATTTCACCTAATAATTAAAAAATATATTACTATTCTATATATAGTTGATCATATATAACTAAAATAATATTCGAGAATAATTCAAGATGCTTAAAACGCATGGAGAGGATAAAACTGAAGCATTATGAAAATTTTGTATATATAATTTTTAAAATTAGCTAAATTATTTAAGTCAACGATATCAATTATAGTTGATAGTACATGACGCGTTTGGCTCGCTAATTAGTGGCTTGATTTTGATTTATTTATTATTTTGTTTTGTTAGTAATTGACAAAAAAGCACTCCAAGTGTTAAAGAGAAATAGAGAGAAAGCAGTGAGACTAAAGACTGAGAAAATTTAAAATTATAAATCAAGTCACTGAAATGCAAATAAAAACAGATCCAGGAAGTCAGCAAATCCATTCGAGCAAGTAGGAAATTAGCTATTGATGTTTCTATTTGTCGGTATTATTCTTTCATACATGTGAACAAAAATAGAATGCAAGATTTATTTGGTACATTATAGTTTATATTTAGTAATGACATTTGTCGTCAACTAATATCCTATATATTGAAATATAGAGCTCGATTGAAGTACGAGGTTAAATATAGTTTTCAATTATTCATCTACTCGCATAAAGTATTTATCTCAATCATATATATGGCCGTACTACATATAGAAAATTTTCTGTAAATAAAGTTATTCAATCCAACGAATACGTTTATTTGATAATTGTAAGAAAGAAAAATGTACTTAAATATTACTTTGTTTTAGTATATACGTAGAGTAGAGTGTTACGCAATTATGATTTACTTTTGTTTGTTCCTCAAAAGATTTAACTTTTGAGTATATATAATAAAATGACTGTATAATTATGAGAAATTTATTTAAATTTGAACAATTTATATATTAAGCCAACTCTTATGCATTTAATTTAAATATTATAACCATATGAAAATGACTCATAGGTGCCAAGAGATTTGAAAGCAACGTACAACGGAAAAGAAAAAGTAAAAGTATTTCATCATTGCAACTTGCAAGAAATTTCAAAGGTCAACAAGTCAAATCTACATATATATATTCCTTTAACAAGGATAATTGCTGTCCCTAATTAGTTGAATTAAGTAGCTAGCACTAATGCTTTGATTGAGTGATCAGTACAAAATTTAATTAGCAAGGGGTGCCTCTTCTGCAATTAAGTGCACCAGCTGCGTAGGTCAGTGAACCCACTAGCGAAGCCGGTCTAGCACTTAGGCTCGATGCCCTGGCGTAAGTACTTGACGCTGCACTGACCCCGGACTCCCGGAAATATGCTCCGTTTAACATCAAGTCTCCTTCTGACCTCCAGTTCCAATGCATCCATTCACTCTCCGATGCCATCTCATGCTTTGTCACCTGCACATATACATACATATATATATATATATATATATATATATATGTAGTACTGCAAGTTTAATTAAAGCAAGTGTGTGCGTGACAACATAAGACCCTGTCTCGTGTACCTTTCTTAAACGCAACTTTTTAAACGCTGCTTATCTAAACACAGCAGTATTCCGCATTTGAGGAAACGTTTGCAAACATTTAGCGCAAAACGCTCCAATATGTTGTATTAGACAAAGCCCAAGTGTTATAATATTAAATATTGAATATATTTCAATTGCTATTTCAAGCTTGAAGAAAGTGTGTGTGTGTGTGTGTGTGTGCTGACCTCTTTGTTGTCATCGGAGGCAAGAAATCTGTTGCCTTGGCTGTTGATGGTAGGGTTTGCACTTCCACCAATTGCATACATCTTCCATTGATAATAGTCATTGTTTACCACATGGAAATACCCATGTCTACATCTGCCAAAAACATATTATTGACATTCAATTTGTTAATTTAAAAATTTAATGTAGGAAAATTCGTCAACATAAGGGCCTGTCAGTATATTTATATAAGTATTTGTTTATATATATATATATATATATATATATATATATATATAGAGAGAGAGAGAGAGAGAGAGAGAGAGAGAGAGAGAGAGGCTCCACCTTCTATTTCTTTTTGCTTTATTTAACATAGTTTGATAATTATATCAATGTTTTAACATAACTAATTTTATGGCTTTGCGCCTCCCACAAAAGTTTAAATAAATACATCTAGCAATGATAGTTGCTTTTGAATGTCAGGCTTATTAATTAGGTGTATTAAACCCCTGATTAAACAAATTAATACTACTAATAATTAAAGGAATAAATAAATAAGGAGTGCTCGACCCTATACTATAAAATTAAAAAGTAAGTACAACTTAATGCTGTTCATCCTATAGTTTATTTCATAGAACTTTTTCTTAAAAATTGTTTTATTCCAAAAATAGAAAATTTTAATTATTTGTAAAATTTAACATATATTCATTAAGAACCATCATGGAAAATTTATCATCATATTTTGCTCACCAACGAAATAAGTTGTATATTTATATATAATCTTGATAATAATCATGAAAGTTGACTGAACTCATTATTTGCTCAAAGCCTTAAACTTAATACGGAGTATTACTATAAATTGTTTATACTTATTCTATCCTAAACATAATTAGCCATTCTTATTTGAAGTTTTACATATTATAACATTGATTAAATTATTGAAAAAAGGTTAAAATAAATATGGTCTAATATCGTGCTATAAACTGATTTTTCTCCTAATATATAATTTTTAATATATATCTAATCAAATTTTGCTATTTTTTCCCATCGAATCACATAGTACATGATAAAATAAGTATGAACGTATAAAACTAGTGGTTTGTGATAGCAAAAATAATATTCATTTAAAGAATGTGACCCATGCGGGTTGATTTCGAAATAGCAAGTATTTGGGATCACCGATCACACGAATATTCATGTAAAACTCGAGATTATTATTCTATTCGTTCATAAATAACTGTCATGTTTTATCCGATACATATATTAAGAAAGATAATTAGTCTTATTATAAGTATTAAAATAGTGTGTATTTTTCAAGAATACCCATGTGAGAGTAGGGTCCATAAATGAAAATGAGAATCAAACAAAGCATAAAATAGTAAAAGTATTTTTCTAAAACGTATAGTTTAGTTTTTTGAAACGGACGAAAAAAAAAAAAGACAGTTATTTAGAAATGGAGAAAGTACGAATGAGTAGTGTATAAAAAATAGTTAAAAGGCTAAACCTGCGAGAAAATTTACCTAGGCATTCTTTGAACAAGGCCGATCCCGAAATGGTTGAAGGCAACGGTGACTTGCATGTTCTTGTCTAGTAAGCAAGAATCGCTATGCCCCAAGAGCATGACTTTATCATGATGAGTCATGTAATTGTTCGAAAGAGTGATGGCAGTTGATCCATGGGTGACATCAATGAGTCCATCATAACATTTAGACATAGAACAATGATCAATCCATACATGCTTCGATGCTATTACGGAAATCCCATCCCCATCCGAACTCCCAGCATGTTTACAATCATGTATGTGTATGCCATGTACGATGATGTTAGTCGCGTGATGGATTACAATGCACGGTCCTTCCGCAATGTGAATGCTAGCACCTCTCCCGTCAATGGTCTTGTACGAGTTTATGACTAGTGCGTGCCTTAGCTTGATCACCATGTCACGTTTGAAGATGATCCATAGGGGTTCGTCTTGAATCACTGCGTATCTTAGTGTGCCTGGCTGTGGGTCATGCGGGTTTTCATCTCCCGAGTCAGTCACAACATAAAATCGTCCGTTTCGTCCACCTAGTGCATTCCTCCCGAACCCAATAGAACAATCGGCTAAACGCTGGCGGTTACGCTCCCAGTTGGGGTCGCAACGCCAGCAGTCGTCAATCGGATTGCCCGTTCCACATGAGAAATAACCCAAGTTCCTCCTTGACTCGTTGATGGTCCTGCTAGAACGAAAATTTGAAAATGAAAACAAAAAAAAAAAAAACAGATTTTAAGTGCTAGACGAACGTACCACGACAAGTGCATCTGTGTGTGTGTGGTGTGTGAAATTAGTTGAAATGGTTTAGAATTTACTACCTATGGACATCTTGGACTACTGAATCAGGGTTTTGCTGAAGAGACGAGGAACAATCAAGGAGAGTAGTTAAGAGAGAGAATAAGAGGATTAAAGAGAGGGGATGAGGGATTGCCATTTTCTTGGAAAGAGAAAGAGAGAGATATGAATTGAGAAAGTGATGAGTGTGGTTATTTAAAGGATTTAATGCACTTCGAACTTCTTTCAGTATTGCACTTTTTGGTTTGGTAGAGACTTAAACGAGTAACTCCCCTTGTATTTTGTTGATTCATAATTATTATGATAGAATATAAAACCACAGGGGATTTTCATCCCCTGCTTCACTAGATATGATCAAATGTTGGAGCAACATTGTAGCTATGACATATGTCAGGCAAGTGTTCCACCTATAATCTTTTGAAAAAGGTTGAAGTAATATTTTCATCCCTCAAGTTTCACGTTTGTATTTGTTTGGTTTTACGTTTTCAAACTTTATTTGTTTAGTCCCACAACTCAATTTTAGCAATCAATTTGATCCTCCATGACATTACAGTTTGCCATTGAAGAAGACAGCAGCAGCCCTGAACTTTCTGTTAGGCAAGCGATTCTATTTAAGTCGATATAGTAATGTCCAAAATACCCTTTTAAAAATTAATTATTAATTAAACTAATAATGCCACCTATATATTTAGCAATCAATTTTATCCTTGTACGAGCTTCTTGATGGACGCATTGCCAATAGCTTTCCTCATCACTGGTAACTATTGAAATCTCTAGATCATGTTCATATCATTCGGAGACGATGGATTCCTAAAAGCAACTGCTATAGATTGTTGACCTCAAAATCGCTTAAAATGCTGCCTCTATTTTCATCACTCGAACTCTTCATTACTACTGTAAGGAAATGAACAACAACGTACTATAATTGATCGAGCAAACCTTCTTTAATTATTCCAGTACCTTTTTCGTTCAACTAGAAAATTATAAATATCATAAATAATTGAATCTCTCTCTCTCTCTCTCTCTCTCCCCTTTTGTTTTTATTTTTCTATGTTTGTTGGTAAATACAAATGGTTTACCATTCTTCAAAAAGATTTAATTAGTTTGGAATTTTAAGTCAAATTCCTTGCTAAGATTCTCAATGTGTTAACGGTTAAGGAAATGAGAAAGGTTGTTTCGTGGTTTGATTTCAGAGCACGATTGGCCTAATTAGAGTTACAAATGTGATATTGTAGGATGAAGATGAAGTAGCGAGGGCATTTTGGTCATTGTGAAAAAGATAAAACAGAGAAATGGACGATGATTGCGTGAAGGGGTAATTTCACAGCAAGCGTTGAGTTACATGACTAATGAATTAGGTTTGGAAACATTGGACCAAACACTTGATAACTTGAAAGTTTAGGGGCCAAAATATATTTTAAACCAAAAGTTGTAAAAACTAGCAATTATAAAAGGGTGCCACAAAAAGATGTTTTTATTACCTTATATAAGACATTAATATTAGAAATAAATAAATTATTGCGGACACTTGTCGATGCATTTGGACCTAAAGCGAAGTTTATAAATTATAAAACATGTTACATATAACGATAGCTATCAAAGTTAGCAATGAAGTTTGTTAGTATTTGTCGTCAATAAATACTCAATATATTGAACTAAAAAACTCGATTTGTGTACGAGGTTAGATATTTGTTTGTATTATTCATGTACGCGTATAAAGTGTTCACAATATATGTGAATCATATAATTGGCCCGACAAAATGTCAAATTTTTCCATGTAGTTGATAATTTATAAAAAAAAAAGAAAAAAGAAAAGGAAATAAAGTGTAAAATACTACTCATTTTTCTTGTATATGTAGGGAGTTGCAATATTATGTTTTAATTTTGGTTGTCTTCAAAAGATATAACTTTTGATTATAAATAATTAAATTAGATAATTATGAAGAACCAATTGAAAAATGAACATAGGCTTTTATTTTATTTGGATAAGGATTACAAGTAATCAAGTAACTTAATATTCGAGTATTAAAATGTCAATTTTATAGGTCGTGGCCCAACAAATTAAATACTTTCGAAATAGTTCAATAAATTAACGAAAAGACTCAAAGAAAAGTGTGATGTCAAACCGTAACATTCTAAAATGTTACTACGCGTAGCATTGAAGGGGGCATGGGATATATAATAAAATGGTCACTCTTATCTTCCGGAAGAAGTAAGGTTAGCTATTGAAGAACAAAATTAGCATGATAATACTATATGAATTACAAGGGCCTAAAAGCATAGAAAGACCAGTCAATGGGCCATCTTGCATTTCTATATCTAACAAACTAAGGGATTATTATAAAAATGGCCATCTTATCGTTGAACCGATTTAACCTCTCAATATCTCAAAATTGACTATTGTACTACCATTTTGAGTCCAATGTGGTCCCTACCGTTAACTTTTCATCCAATTTTTAACGGAGATTAATTTGATTAACGGAGCTAATTTTTGAGGGTATTTTTGTCCTTTTCTTTCAAATTCAACCAGGACAAAAATATTGAATTAAGCGGTTAAACGACGGTGGCCAAACGTAAATATTCTTGTAGAGTGAACAATATGCGGCTCTCAGTGTAACCAAAAAACAAAAAGAAAAAAGAAAAATATGCGACTCTCCTCTCGATCAACACAAAACCCTTTCTCTGTCTTTTGATACTACAAAGTGAAAACCCTCGATCTCAATCATTTGGAAGCTCCGGTCTCAAATACTTCTACCGCCGGTGGACTAAACTCGCTCCATTTCTTGACGGGAGGCGGAAATTTGTATGTAATCGAGCTCAACAACGGCGACGGGGATAATGGCGGTTGTATTTTATTGGTCGTTGAGTTGACTATTGTAGTCAATTTCAAAGGATTGGAAGACGATTTCATAATACGGGGCTCGATGAAGGAATTGAATGAGGTAGGGTTTTGTTGAGCATGCAATCTTCTCCCTTCGTTTCCCAAAAATAAAATCAAGCTGGGTTTGTTTTGAAATTGGACATTTGGTTACAAATTTTTGAAATTCTCGAAGGTTGGTTATACTCATGCCTTTGTATTTTGTGGAATTGTGATGCTAGCGTTAACACGAAAAATGGCATTGGATGTGTTTACTAGTGATGGAGCGGAGGAGGTGGTTGACGCAGAATGGGTGGGCGCCAATGGTGGTTATGTCATCCTGAAATGCCACACAACTCTCGTTCCACCGGTCCATGGTTCTGCCATAAGGTAACCGATTTAACCCCGTCCTATCAGTTAGGAACCGGTTTGGAATTGTGATGGTGTCTTTGGGATGGTGGAGGTAAAGGAATTAATGGAGGTTGTTGGGTGGCTGACGGAGGAGGAGGGACGGAATCAATGGGGAAGAAAGGTTCTGTTTTGGGATGGTTGAATTTGGAAGAAAAGGACAAAAATACCCCTCAAAAATTAGGTCCGTTAATCAAATTAATTGCTCCGTTAAAAAATTGGATGAAAAGTTAACGGTAGGGACCACATTGGACTCAAAATGGTAGTACAATGGTCAATTTTGGGATATTGGGAGTACGAGGTTAAATCGATTTTTAACTGATAGTACGCTGGTCATTTTTATAATAATCCCAACAAACTAATGATATCAAGTTAATAAAAAGAAAAATGTTAGAGCTACCTAAAGAGTACAAAAAATGTTGCACCTAATGACATGGCATCCAAATTCAATGTTGGATTTCAAGTAAATTTTTTGTCAGACGGCAAATGTTTGATTTAAAAATTTAACAGAAATTCAACATTGGATTTGGGTCGAAAGTATTTAATTTGTTACGGTTTGACATTTTAATTTGTTTGACCATTTTATTATATATCCCATGCCCCCCTTCAATGCTACGAGTAGTAACATTTTTGAAAGTTACGGTTTGACATCACATTTAATATTTTTCGTTAATATATATACACACACACATTAGCTTCTTTGTTATTTAGCGTTGGTCCTAGGTTTATCATTTTTTGGTAAACTTTAGGATGAGTTAGTCTTAGATAACTAACTATTGGATAGAGCTTTTAACTTTTTAGGGTAAGTTGCATTCTCTAGTAATTTTTTCGATATTAATAATGGAGTAAGTCTTTTGTGACACCGTTTTACAGATCTTACTTCGTAGGACGGAGCTCCACTCTCACATTTCACCAACCACCGTGAGTGGTCGGGAGTATCCGTGGTTTTTTTTTTTTAGTTTTTTCCTTTATAATATGTATACTTGGGAATGATAATATTTATTGATCATCTTACATATGAAGATGTCGTTCATGGGAGTTAAGTTCGCTTATTTTAGTTTCCATTTGGCACGTGTCTAAAAATCAAAGGACTCAAGAAAACTTTGTTTTGTAATCATCCGCTATAATTCATAATTATAACAAAAGCAACATTATGCCATCTTTTTGTATTTCAAATATCTTTTGTTTATACTTTCCGAACTCAAGTATTTGGGACAAAAAACTACTTGCAATAAACTGAATTGAGTTGAGCGGTAATCTTTCGTCTATATTAGTTTGCATATTTGAATATCAAATACACTTGGGAACAAGATTTGGAATCCCCCGAATTCCATACAACGGAATTGGAATTACATATTCCAAGCAATGGCAGATCTTTCCCTGATAAGTGGAGTCGATGTTCAAGGATAGCGTTAGGCCATCGTCTAGATTTTATTTATCGACGTAGTTATTGGAAGTTGGCGGCTAAGCCGGATTCCAACGAGGTTTGGAGCACGACGATGAATTCTTGGGCATTGCATTTGGTAGTAGAGGTGGGTAAATGGTAGCCTTTGTGGTTAGCATTATGTCGCCCTTTCCTGTCCTTTCACACTTAGGTTCATCCATGTTGGCTCGGGGCTTTGTAAAGCCGAAATATGTTTGTGGATGGTTTCTGTTATTGGGCTTGCAGGTTGGGCTTCATTGTTGGGTCTTATTCAACATATCTTAGGGTTTTATTTTTTGTTGTTAGCTTTTAACGTTTCGTTATCGATGATTTGGGTTAGTTGCATATGCATCTTCAAAGTGGTTTAGAGGTATAATTAGTGTATGAGGAATACTTTGTCAGATCTATCTCAACTATGTCCAAAACCAGCTTTTTATGTGCATATATTTCCTTACTCTATCTCAAATTGTATTATTTTTTCCTAATGCAGTAATATGATTGGTTGTTGTTAACATAATTATTATATATTCTTGTTATTATTATCGCCAAATTTTGCTCATTGCTAAATTAAGCAATAATATAGTCTCTCCGTCTCGGATAAATGTTCATACTTTTTAGTTTAGAAGGTCCCAACTAATGTTTCTAAAGACTTTTGATGTACAAATTTTCTATCATTCTTCTCAATACACCATTAAAGTTTAATTTAATATCAACAAAGCACATCATAGAATAGTTGAACTTAATTGATGCTATGAGTATTATTGTTAAAACATATTTTATTATCCATCATTATTATGTTTCTTGATTTCTGTGTTTTGTCGGCGAATAACATTTATTCGAGACGAAGGAAAGTATATATATTTATACTAGTTATAGAACCCGTGCTCGCAGGTGCAATTTAACATTGAGATTAATTGATATATTTTAGAGTACTTTTATAAAAATAAAATTATAATTAATATAGGCATTTGTTGACTTAATGTTTTTAAAAAGTTAGGTTTTGTCAATATACGCAAATTGATGATCATTTTTAGTATAATACTTTCATTTTAGAATAAATACTTGTTATCGATTTGCATATGGGTATGAGTAAATCGTTATTTCTATATATTTTTTTTATTCCTGAAGTATCTTTCAATGATATCAAATTGTTGAATTATTTTTCATCTCGCCCTTAATAAAGATATTTTAGACATATACTTGAGAATTTTTACAAAATAGAAAATAAAATATTTACATTGTTATATATGCAGGATTTATAGTCTAGATTTCAATTAACATTTATGGAAATAGAAATTGGTTGGTTTATATTATAAAGATAACCAAGAGAAAAAGTGATATACATCATTTAATCAAAAATCAAAACCAAATTTTCAAGGGAAAATCAATAAAATGAAAAAAAATCAAGAGCAGAAATAGAACAAAAATTTTAGTATAGATAAATTATGTACCAAAATCAAAATAGAAATCGATACGTAAAACCATAAATCAAGAGCAATATCAACCCCAAAAACATTGACTAACCAAAACCAAAATATCAAAAAGTGAAAGATCGAGAAAAAAAAACAATAAAGATGTGCAAAATAAAAAAATTAATTGAAATTGAACAATTCAACTACAACGAAACCCAAAAACATAAATCAGACCCAAATTTAAAATGGAAGCTAAAATCAAATATCATGAGCTATATAAGTAAAGTGAATCCAATACACCATGATCAGGAGGAGAGAGAAACCATCATTCTTTCGGACAAATGATGTTTCGCCTTACTTATTGTCTACAAAAGAAAAAGTTATCTTGCAACCGAATGAAGGGAGTGATGGGCACATGCTTTATAAGTTTTACAATACCAATGGAGATATCTCAAAAAATTGAAGGTCAAACCGTTTGAAATATAGAGTGGTAGGAACTATTGTGAAAAATAATTAATTTCATTACAAATATATGGGAGTTACAAATAATGGAGCACTTAATGAAAAAGTAATTAGCAAGAAGGGAGTTACAAATCTCTCTCTCTCTCTCTATATATATATATATATATATATATATATTAGAATAAATAAATGTGTTATTAAACACTTAAAAAAATGTTTTGAGCGAGTATTGTCATAGGGTAATAGTAATAGCTAATATTAATACTTATAAAATTAATATTATTGAATATATAATTGTAATACCTAATACTATTAATAGCTATTAATAATACTTATAAGATTAATATTATTGAATATTTAATAGTAATACATAATACTATTATGTCGTAGTTATATACTACCTAATAATAATACCTATAAGATTAATATTATTAAATATCTAATAAGGTATAAATATTATATGTTAAACCTATTATTATTAGGTATAGTTATTAGCTAAGGATATACTATTAGAAATAATAATAGGGATTATCTTCAGTAATAATTTTAATAGGGATTATTACTCTCATATCATAACTATTATACTATTAGTAATTATAAAAGGGATTATAGCTCTCGTATCATAGCTATTATACTATTAGTAATTATAATAGATATTATTATTTTGATATCATAGATATTATGCTACTCCATTAGTAATTATAATAGAGATTATTATTTATTTGATACCAAAATGAAGATGATTTATATATAAATACATGAAGAGGCAAGTATTTGAATGAATCTGGATATCTTTTAAGTAGCCAATATCGGTTATAAAACCTCTTCATGTGAGAATCTTCTTCCCCATGATATATGTAGCATTTTAAATAAATACATAAAATATAAATGGTTGAGTTGGTCTAAGGTGCATGTTTTAATGAAAAGGGTGTGGGTTTAAATCTCACTAACAACATTGTTTTATTTTCTAACTTTTCATTTCCTTGCCAATAGCTAAAGTTCATCTACTAATGTATTTGAAGAATGGTATATACCACAATATCATATCGATAGTACTTAGCTAAGACTATTAGCTAATGGTACCCTTCCTAGAATTCCAAAAGTCAAGCCATGAGAATGCATCTTTAACCAAAGGGGGTGAAGTGTCACATCCTTAGGCATCCTCACCAACTTTAAATATATATATATATATATATATATATAGATTTTAGTAGGGGTGTGCACGGGCCCAAAGCCCGCGGGCTTTGGCAAAGCCCGGTATAAGCCCATTTAGTTGCGGGCTTCAATTTCAAAAGCCCAACATAGCGGGCTTTGTGCGGGCTTAAATCAACGAGCTTTTGCGGGCTTTAAAAGGGCATTGGACGGGCTCGGGCTTAGCGAGCTTACAAATTAAATGTTTTATTTTGAAAATTTTATACCTATTAAAGTTTGGGCTTTAAATTATTTTTAGCCCATCAATCCATCTCAAAAAAAAAAAACAAAACACAAATAAATCATTTAAGACAAAAACAAAAACAAGACAGCTTTACTCAACAATTTATTACTCTCTTTTTCAACTCAAATATTTTATTATGTAATATGAACTACGAAGAACAAAAGAAAATTAAAATAACAGTCAAATTTCAAGTGTTTCTTCATCCCAATCTAATTGATGGACACAAGTAAAGGTCAAACATACACAATTTATAAATACTTACTCCAAAAATCAAAATCAACTATTGCACCTAACTTATACTTTTTCAAAACTATGCCGATTTAACATTGAAGTGGATCAAAATAATTACAATAAATTAATAAACAAGACTAAAAAATCCAACTATTGAAACTTTTTAGTATAACAACCAAAAGAATTACACTTTATATACTTACTATAAAACGACGTAGTTTTAGTAAGAAATGGGTGGCCGGGCTTAACGGACAGGAAGGATTGGAGAGCCCACCATGTCCGAGACCGGGCTTTCACTTATTTAAGGCCCAGCACTATGTACTAGCCCACGGACACGGGCTTTGCAGGCTGGGCATTGACGAATTCTACGAGCTTAACGGGCCGATGAGCCGGTCTGCTCACCCCTAAATTTTAGGCATGCACAAGCACAATTTGGGTCAAAATCGTCATCACAAGAGAGGGTATTAATGTAAACCTCATTTTTCTTACTTATCAGATTTCCAAGAAAACGTTAACGAAGTACTTTCTCACTCGTCACACTTAATCGTCACGTGAAATTTATGAATTAATATAAAGTATATATTATATATAAACATGATACCTACCCCATCCATTCCATTCTATCAAAATGAAATCTAGATAACAAACAAAACGATCCATCGTCCATCCAATGATCTCCTTCCACGTCATCATCATCTCCTTGGGTAAGCCCAAAGACTGAGATATTTTCTCTCTCCTACCCTTAAAATCCCCAAAAAGATCAGGTCTTCTCAAAAGGTTAACTTTTTCTCACTTTTCTCCCCTACCACCTCTCTGTCCTACTCTCTCTAGTCAGATTACTTTTAGAGACATAAACTAAAAACGCAGATGTGTAGCAAAATTGCACCACCGCGTCTTAAACGCACCACCGCCTTGATCAAGGAAGAAACCGCCGTCAAAATTAAACCACCTGCTCGGAAAACTAGAAGCAAGACAAGAAAACCCAAATATTTAAGTCTCCGCCTCGAACTATCACCGGGTAACCCCCAACATTCCCCCATATGACCACTACCGCCACCGTAAGCACCTCCGATCACCACCACCACCACCACCACCAGCTCAATCTATTTCCTCTGCGCCCGGAACATCAGGTGGAAGACAAATTAGACACCCACGAAGATAACATGGCGAGTTTCTTCTCCGCCGCAGACGGCGCCACCACAACCCTCACCGGCCTTCTCTCCGCCGCCGGTACTTCGTCTTCTTCGGACGAAGACAACACCACTGTCTCGCCGTCGTCGTTAAACTACGCCTACGGTGAGGAGGGTGAGCTAGTACGGACGGCGATGAGGAATAAGGAGAGGGACGCTAGTGAAGAGAAGTGGGTTTGTTACTCGGAGGTTGTGGAGAAGAAGGAAGACGAAGTTAGTAGCAGCAGCGCCGCGGCGACGGCGGAGCGACGGTTGTCATTAAAGCTTGATTATGATGAGATTATAAATGCTTGGTCTGATAAGGGCCCACTTTATATTCATATGGAATCCCCGCAAACCGTTCCTGAACTCCATGATGACGATTTCCTATCCTCCTCTTCCGCTGCCGCCGTCGTCAGTGTAAGATCTTTTACTTGATAATAATTAACACTCATTCACATATTAGATTATTACATGCTCGTACACTAGTCCTACGTTAATCAGATGTTATATGTTTGATTGAATGATTAATAATGATGTATGTACACTACTAGCTAGTAATAGTGTACTCGATTTTTGGTGATTCGAGCTCTCGTAAAATTCTACTCCAGTATTTAAGATCCCAGTTGAGTTTTGGTAGCTCGAGCACATAATACTATATCCCTCGAACTAGCTTTACTTACTTCAAAAGTTTATTCGTCGTCTCGTCTTGACTACTTGACTCAATTTATTTTATTTGCCGACACGACACGTTTTAATCCAACTCAAATTAACTCGAACTCAACTCAGTAGTCAATTATTCAAGCTTAGTCTGTCAATATTTATTGGGCCAAGATTAATAATGTGATTAGATAGGTGCAATACGGTGGTGGGACGGTGGTTGATTGGGTCCAGAACTTTCATTTGGTAGCCATTCATTCCCTTGTCAGCCCTTAGCCAACAGCTATGTTACTTCTTTCATGACCATTATTATGTCACGTAGACTGCAATTATGGACAATGTTCAATAATTGTTCCAAACAATTTCACTCCCTCCCTCCCTCTTAAAATTTCTTTCTTAAATTGATTGACATTGATATAACTAGTGATGAATTGAGAGTTTAAAAGAAAATTACACCTTCTTTCTTAAACCTCACAGGGGAAAAAAGTTATTTTGGAAGGAAGGAATCGTTAATAATATTTCACTTTTTCACTCGATATTAGTGATTTTGCTTTTATCATATGTATTACGCATTATATATATTTTTATTGTCGCATTAGGGTTAAAAGCGAATCCCTTAAATTCAACGTCAAGATGTATTTTGAAATCGACGGTAGGTTGTATTTTTCTTTAGTCACACTTCATTATGTATACATACATATATTAAACAATTAATAGTACCAAAATCTGATTCCTTTACATGACCTTCCTTAATGTGCTAATTCTACTTCGAGCCCGTTTAGTACAGCGTTTATAAAACGCAGCGTTTTAAAAAACGCGGCGTTTTAAAAACGGAGGTCTTTTCTTATAAATACGTTTGGGATATTACTTCAATACGCAGCTTTTTTTTTTTCTAGTAGCGTTTTAAAACCTGCTTTTTGGGAAAAAACTAGAAATTCCAGCGTTTTAAAACGCAGCTGCGTTTTGAAAACGCTGCGTTTTCTGCCGCAATATTGAAACACATTTTTTTACAAATAAGCTGCGTTTTATCCCTGCATTTTAGCCAAAACGCTCGACCAAACGGGCTTTTCGATTGTTTAGACCAAATGAAAAAAGCCTCAAACTGTACCGTACGTAAGGGTTCCGAATCCAGCAATTACAGCGAATCAATTTGTGTGAAATACACAAATTAATATTCATGGAGAAATTTGCATTGGTATTTATATTAACCCTAGGTTGGTGAAAAACGTAACAATTCCATCTGTAATTATTAACCGAGCACATTTATCGCTTCGTTTTATTATACTATATATTACTACAAAAACAATTTTATGTCCACAACATTAAAATGAACCAGACATGTCCTATTGTTGGTTGATGCATGGCTCACTCTGGTATCATGTGACATGAGTTAATTATTTGCTACATTTGCAAAATCAAATCAAAAGGAGGAAGAATAATTAATTTTAGGCTGTTGGATTTGGGTATAGGGGCTGTGGAGAGTTCCAGAAATGAGTGAAACTAACATCGACGGAAGAGCAGCCGGAGGTGTGCAGAGTCAACGGGAAGCAAGTGTGAAGAGGTACAAGGAGAAGAGACAGAATAGGCTCTTCGCTAAAAAGATCCGATATCAAGTTAGAAAACTCAACGCTGAGAAGCGTCCTCGCATTAAGGTTACACTTTCTCCTCGATCTACCCTAGTTAGAGCCCTTCTTAGTTAAGGTTGCTTTAAAATTTTCCCTATATATTTGGAAATTTTCATTGAATTGATTTATCTCCCATGTTTGCAGGGGAGATTCGTGAAAAGAAGTTGACAGGTAAAGTTTATGGATATAAATATGTATCATCAAGAAGACCGTGATCTGATTTGAAGTGTTTTGCATTATGTAAATTGTAAAAAAAAATAGCCCTGTTCAAAGTCACAAGACACAAACCCTCGTTCCCGTAAAAGAAAAAAGGGGTTTGGGGGAGGAACAATTGTAGGCTTGTAGCGCTATGGTGTAAGCATTGTGGAGAAATAAACTAGGTTTTTATCATGAAATTTGTTGCTCCGTTGTCTATAACTTTTGTCAAAATAAGGTATAATTGAAAGTAAAACCGTGACATATAAACACACATAAAACTTTTCATGTGCACTCAATTATTGTAGTAACATTCGGTGCTCTAAATATCAGGTAAGGCGCTAGTTGTCACCCAGGCGCCAAGAAATCAAGTAAATTTGCCAAAAAAGTCGCCTTGATGGAAAATCAACACCCAACCCAACCTGTTCATTTTATTATTATTAGTTTTGAAAGCTTTGCACCAAAACGACGTTGTTTTGGTCCTTAAAAGAAAAAAATTTGATTACTTGTTAGTGCGGCGGTGTTATGGACCAATAATGTATTGAGTTATTGACTATTGTTGTGTTGTTTTGAACATTGGAATGATATTGAATTGTTGGTATTAATCATGTAAATATGATCATTAATTTTTGATTATTTGGTGATATTTACTATTAGTATATTTGAAGGTTTAATACTTGTTAATTTGGTTATATTAAGAAAAAAATTTAAAGACCACATTAATTATGTCTTAATTCTAGGCCCCTAGGCGCTTATCTGACGTTAGGTGCCCACCTAGCAGTTCTTAGAACACTGATCGATGATGCACAAAAAAAATTGGGCAGATTGGGGGTGCCGATCCGATTGTTGGTTCGTCGTAGATGTTGGATATCTGGCGTAGATCTATTTGCAAAAGAGAGACCATGAGAGAGGCGGGGAGGGTCCTGCCAAAATTCTCCCGTGATAATCAATATACTAGCCATGGAAGAGATAAGCGTATAAAAAGTAGAGTACGACTTACCTTGGAGTACGACAAAGGAGGGGTATATATAAATATATATATATTCGCAAGGTCGGCCTCTATTCATTTCGGATCCACTTGCTTCATGAGGCACATACACTTTAATTAGCCCGTGTCCAAAATATGCACATCACCGATAACAGTTGAGGTGAACAGAGAACAAGTCCATAGTTATACTTATTTGCGACTCCATTGAATGAACTATCAAAGGGAATTTAGCGTTGGTGGCTTCAACAATTAGCTAGTGTGTGATCTGATCAACTTAAACCAGCGAGTTTTCTATCCAAATTATGATTTTTGTAATGGATTACTATCTAGCCAGGGTTGTATATAGGTTCATTTAAAAAATTAAAAATATTTTAAATATTTTAAGATTGGTATTTTCCCTTTCTAAATAAAAATATTTTGATTGTATTCTAAAATAATAGGTTCATTTAAAAAAAAAAAAAAGAAGATATATCTATAGTTCAAAAGATGTACAAAATACAAACAAGCATAACTACAATTTTAAAGAATTTAACTTGTCAAATGAATGCAACGAAGGAAGTACACTTATTCTATCACAAAATAAGTGTCCCTGCTTGTTCATAATTATGAATGAATGTGGACACTTTTTATTTTAACGGAGGTAGTAAGAGATTTATAACCCGAAGCTCAGCTTTTCCCAGATTGTAAAGGGTATTGATTGAAAACTCAAATCTCACAACCTAAACCACATAGTAGAGGTAGATTCTGGCTGATTTTTGAGTTTTTAATTTTCGTTTCATAATTATTGAAGAAAAAAACTAAAAGAAAGATAAAAGGAATCCGATGGGACTAAAGAGATAGAAAGTAAAAAATTAAAAGGGTTAATCACACCATTAGTCCCTTAAGAATTTTTTTTAAAATTTCAATCCTTAAAATTTTAAAAAGTCACGCGTCTAGTCCTTTTGATGGATGCCGTTAGTAAAATTCTGTTTAGTGGCCCATGTGCATTTGAGTAAGGGCAAAAAATAGAATTTCACATACCCCTTTTGATTAATACAGGTTATTGGGTCAAGTGGGGTGTAATTATGTTATTTAATATTCATGTTAATTTAATTAGGATTAGTAATGGTGTTAAAAAATTAAGATTAGTAATTATTACTCTAATTGGTCAAATAAAATAAAAAACTTAAAATCCCCAGCCACAGCTCCGACATTTTGCAAGATGAACAATCTCAATTTAATACAATTAGAGCAAGATAGCCCTAAAGCAGGACAAACCTGTCTCCCAGATGAATACAAACAACTCAAATTCTCAATCTTCAATCCATTTACCCCCTCGCCGGATCCCACAAAATCAACCACCTGATTAGTAATCGCTACCGCAAGGCCAAATTTCTTAGCCTGCAACTTTAACTTGGGAAAAATCTTGAAAAATAGCAACTATCTTTGCTTAAGATCAGAAGGAGTATTATCAAATTCAGACGGAAATAAAGCTGCAATGGAATCAATAACAATTAACTTAATGGGTGGACGTGAATTTGGGTTTGCAAGAACCGGGTCAAGTCGTAGCAATACGTCGAGCAGGTGTTCGCCAGAATGTAATGGGTGGCGTGTTGGTAGATTTTTCAAATTACTTGTCTTATTAAAAGCATCTACAAGTATTACGTGATCGAATCTCTCTATGTTTTTTATCTCTTATTAGGCACTTAATCGTCGATCCCATCGCCAGACTAATCAATCAACTATTATATAAACTTTTGTTGTCCATATGGATTAGTTAGTTTACTTATCCGAGACAGTTGAATACTTGTCATTGGTCGGTGATTACAGAAATGATCGATACTCTAACTGATTTATCTACATCAACAACACATACTAATCAGTCAGTATGATCCTTCAGATTAGTTAGTGATATAACAACTTGAAGTTTCGAAAGAAATTTAAAGTTTGATATATAGATTATTCACCCCCCCTCTAGCTTATTTCTAAGCCCTACACTCAATAAGCGAGACCTACACACATCCAAGTAGGCATGTGGCACTACGGGTTATATGAAAACAAAAAGGAGAAATCAAGATGCATATAATGTTACGTTTCGTCTAAAAACAATAAGAAAAATTAAGATGCACGTAGCGTTTCACATACTTTTGGTGTAGAGGGAGAAATACGAAAATATCGATAAGATAGAAAATATGTTGACAAAGAATAGAGAGCACAAGAATGCATATACACAAAATCTATCATTGGGTACGTCCACTAGTGCTCTCTATCTATTGTCAACTAACAACTCGTATCCTTAATCCATCAAACCCCAAAATCAAAACCTTTGCTTAGTTTCTCTAACTCGAAAAATAATATATATAACCGAAATGAAATTAAGATCATACCTATAGCAATTTTAGAACTCCGATTTCTTTTTTGAAAAACTTGGTATTGAGAATGCAAGAGAGGGGTGAGATTAGTTCTAGAGAGACTTAATTGGAAGGATGAGGCCATCTTGACTTGTAGATGTGAATAAGGGAAAGTCTTCTAAGCTCTAGAGTGTAGACAAGTGGTTAAATGTGATAAGTAGGGGTGTATCTTGTGATCAAGTTGAATTATTTTTGATTGGAAGATGGCATTTCAAAATTCATCAAACTGTGTGTCAAATTGGGATTTCTTTGAATTGAACCTGACTAATTGTAGTTTTAAGTGATGTAATATTTAACCAGTAATAATTTGCATAAAATCTAGATTGGTACAGAAAATTTAATTCCACATCACACTATAAAAGAATATGCATAGGAGCCGGTAAAGTTTTAAGTAGAGTTAATTACACAATTAGTCCCTCGACTATGGACCATTCTACCAGTAGTTCTTTAACAAATTTTTTTCAAATTTTAGTCCCAAGAGTTTCAAAAATTCACGCGGCTAGTCCTTTTGATGAATGCCATTAGAAAAAATCCATTAAGTACCCCACGTGCGAGGCACATCCATTTGATTAAGGGCATGAATGGAATTTCCTTTTATTGTCTATGAAGTCTTTCCTTTTAAAATACCAAAATACCCATACTTTATTTAATTGTTAACTAACTAAGAGGATATTTTAAGGGCTAAAATGGAATTGCATATACCCCTTTACAAACTTCATCACTTTGCCTCCGTCGTCTTCTTTCTTTAGCCTTCGTCGTTCCTACTAGTCGTCGGCCATTATTTACACGAAAGCTTCTTTAGTTCATTCGCCAGCCCAAGCGCAAACTCAAAAGCAACAATGGCGTCCCTTCTAGCAAAGAAGCAAAAGAAGAGAGAGCAACACACACTAAGCCTTCCAACTCCAAATTCGACGACAACAACCCTCATTTCATTTACTGCACTTGGCTCCACTCTAAATTCGACAACTTCGTCAAATCCCTAATCACTGCTGCAATTAACTTTTTATCTAATTTTTCCTTGTCAATTTGCATAATACTCATATTAATCCCAAAAGAATATTCAATTTGGGGGTAGAGATAAATTGAGTTGATGGAGAGAAAAAAGCCGAGGTAGCCATTGTTGAATCTATTCTGATTTTGAGTTTGCGAAGTGAAATTTGTGATCTAGATTGAAGGATTCATCTTCTTAAGGCTCGTCAATGTCCTAGATTGAAGTGAAATTTGAAATCTGTTCAGATCTTGCTGTTGCTACTGCTATGGGGCTCTTTTTTCAAATCAAACTCTTTCTTTGTTTTATCAACGGATCCAATGAAAAATGAGAAATCTCTTCTTCCATCATTGTTCCCATCACCATCTCGAGTTGTTCAAGTGCCACGTCAGCCATGTCCGATGACCCAATTTTGTAACCCAAAACTTCTAGAAGCTCGTCCATTCTGCCGGAGTCCGGTTCTTGACTCCACATCTTTTTTTTCTTTTCCAGCTGATGACGATGAACCTACCGCCACCATTTAAGCAGAGCTCTGTGGTTGATGTCCTTTCCGAGTTGATTGAGATCGGTAGAAGTAAGAGAAGGTCCGTCGAAGATTGCGCGTGACGATACACGAAGGCGTGTATGGGGGTGTGTGTGTGTGCGTGGGTGGGTGTGTGTATGTCTTCTCTCAGGTGGATTGAAAGAAGGCGTAGGGTAGATCGATTAGGGCTTTTTTTTTTTTTTCTTTTTTAATTTAAAAGTCTTGTAATAGGAAATTCTATAAATGCCCTTAACCAAAGTCACATGTTGGGCACTTGACGGACTTAACGAAAAATTCTAACGACATCCAACAAAAGGACTAAGCGTGTCTAATTTTGGTACTCTAGAGACTAAAATTTTAAAAAAATTGTTAAAGGACTAGTGGTGAAAAAGTTCATAATCAAGGGACTAATGGTGTAATTAACCCTTTTAAGTATCAACATGAAAGGTAGTGTCCCAACTCCCAAGAGAACCAATCCAATAACCTTGCATTTTGGAGACATGCTTAGAGCATTTTAGTGGTTTCACCCTATACTACACTCTAAACATTTCGTTTTTTTCGTTTGCCTTTTTAACACTCTAAAAAAAATTCACTCCAAAAAGTACTCTATATAACCCTTTACAAATTAAATCTTTCTCATCTCAACTAACAAATCTAATTACCATTCTATTTTTTTTATTTTTCTAGGATAATCGGAATGAAATATTTTATATTTTATATTCTATAAAAATTATACTCCCTCCGTCCCTAAATTAATGTCTTACTTTCCATTTTTGTCTGTCCCTAAATAATTGTCTTGTTTGAAACTTTCCTTTTAGGACATCACTTTTACCACCTTACCCTTACTTTTTCTTTCTACTTTAATTATGGGCCACATGCACATGGGCATTAAAGGAAACTATACAATATACCAATATTAATAATCAAGTCAATTGTTTTTCCTTAATTCGTGTGCCTAGTCAAACAAGACAATAATTTAAGGAGGGAGGGAGTAGTACTTATGTTTTAATAATTTCAATTTCAAATATTTAAAAGCATATGAGACAAAACAAATTATTTAGCTACAACCTTCATTATATTTCTCCATTTTTAATAATATATTTAATTCTTTTACAACATCACATCCAAATATAAAGAGAGAGAGAGAGAGAGAGAGAGAGAGAGAGAGAGAGAGAGAGAGAGAGAGAGGAATATAGCTTTCTCTGTGTGTGTGTGTGAAAAGAGGGGGAGAGGGAGAGGGGCAGGGGAGGAGAAAGAAAGGAAATGGAGAAGGGGGAAGAAGACTGGTACTCTGGTGGAAGGAAGAAGTGGGGGAGAGCACGAGACAAAAAAAAAAAAAGTCATTGTTACTGTTAAAGATCATTCTATATTTGAAGAGTAGTTTGATTGATTTTAGAAGAAGATGGTGGTGTAGAGTGTCTATTGTGGGATCAAAGCGGATAAAAACTCTAAAAAGGGTTTTGGAGGTTTGGTAAAAGCATCCATCCACACTAGCTGAAATGTTCCTAGTCCTCATCCCAAAGAAACTTGTATCTATTATTAAGGTTGATTTTATTCATCGAAATAAAATGACCGAAAACTCGGAATAAAATGGGTCAATCTAGGATTGGTTTATATTCTATGGTGATTTTTATGGTAGGTGAGAAAAACTACTGAAACAGAAGAAAATGAATGGTGTGTTTAACTTTGCGATTTTGGGGGATTTTTTTTGTAATTTGGGGGTATTTTTTGTAATAATTGAAGAAAAATTAAGAGAGATAGAAAGAAAGCTGGTGAGATCAGAGAGAGAAAGAAAAAAAAAAAAAAACCCCAAAATCACAAGAGTAAAACCATTAAATTGCGATGGAAAACAGACCTGAAAATGATTTGTGTGAAATGAACAGAGCAGGGAATTGGGTTTCAGGTTCGGTACAAGGGATGGTTTAAGAACGATGAAGGCTATTAGAAGGCATTTTCATTCACAAAAAACCATCACGATTGGCAATTACAAACATACTTTTTTTTGTTGGAATCGCTGTACCAAATCTCCTCGGCGGCGATGAACCGATGGTCATATCACAGCATCAATATTCCGTCCAATTTATCCATGAATCATGGTCCGACACATTACAATTACAAACATGTAAAAATTAAAATTGTCTAAGAAAAATTTATGCCCTATAGGCTTCATTTGAAGTGCCATTAGTTGTCTGAAGACAAAGTTGTTGAGTTGGACATTTTGGCCCAACATTAACGATACATGTTACATCAGGCTGTGGACTTCTAATTGGCCAATAATTTAAAATCAAAGTCAAAGACACTTTTAGTCAGTTCTGATGGATTAGAAACATCATTTTCTTTGGATTAATATACAATTTGGTCCTTGAACTTGCAACGTTTTCTAATTAGATTTCAATATTATGATATTTTCTATTGTGACATTTGAACTGAACATTTGGGCTAACTTTTAGTCCTTCATCTGACAGGAGTTAACAGAAACGTTACATTTTATTTTAAAAGACTAAAATGCCCTTATTCATTGATGACTGTGTATCCACATGGCAGTCTCTCTCTCTCTCCCTCTGTGTTTCATCGCAGCCACCGCATGCCCACTGCGATTGGATTTCTTTCCCCGGGATCTGCTTCAATCTCTCCTTCTCGATTATACTTTTTTAGCAAGTTAGTTTGTTTTCTCAGTTGCTCATTCATCAATGTGAGTCCTAGGTCAAAGTTGAAGCTTTACAGGAAACCTTCAGAAGAAAATTGACTCCATTTATATATGTGTTCGTCTACTTAACTGCTTGTTCATCAATTTGAGCCCTAGGTCAAAGCCTGCCATCAAAAAGCTCTTCTCAATCCCGTGTCGGATGTATATCATCAGAGGTAAATAGAGAAGCAAGATTCTTCTTGGTCTGTATAAAAGGTTTTTACTATCTCGCGCAAAAGGTTTCAAGCCCGATCTACATAATCCTCAACCGCTCTCAGCTCACAACCAAATCTACTCCCCTCATGGACCCGTCTTGATTCTCAGTACGTAGCTTCACCAGACAGACCCTTAATTTCTCCAATTCCTACAACCAAACCCACAAAAGAATAAGAACACAGACACACACCCACACTTCAAATCCTCTCTAATATGGGTTTTTTGGTGGATTAAATCATTGAATTTTTGGGGTTTTAGATTTGGGATGAATAGAATCGGAGAAATTTCAGGAGGCAACTTGGGATTCAAAATTTGCAATCTCTTTTAAATTCTCTTTCTCATGGTGAGGGGAAAATTTTCTCCATCATCATTCTTTGAAACTACTCAAAAATATCTCTATTCCTTGAATCATTTTTGCCCACACCGCTTCTTTTCCCACTCACTTTCTTGTTTTTCAAGAAACAACGTCTCCACGAAGTAACATCAATGGGTGCTTCAAACCAAGACCGATATGGTCCTTGTGGATGAAGTGAGATTTGGGTTATTTCATTAAAGACGACAAACTTCTCGAGCTACCTTCTTACCCCGAATTCTCCATCGCCAAAGAATTGATGGCATGAATAATAAAGGTTCAGTGCGGTGACATTGTGATGGGTGAAGGGAGGAGAGAGAAAGAGAGAAATAGATAGAGAAAAGAGAGAAGAGATGAAAGAGGAAGAGAGAGAAAGAAATAGAGAGAGGAGAGAGAGAGAGAGAGAGAAGAGAGAGGATAGAGAGGAAAG
The DNA here is from genome assembly GCA_016624345.1 of Platycodon grandiflorus. Classification (NCBI taxonomy): domain Eukaryota; kingdom Viridiplantae; phylum Streptophyta; class Magnoliopsida; order Asterales; family Campanulaceae; genus Platycodon; species Platycodon grandiflorus. The sequence continues at coordinate 50,123,114 of CM028365.1, forward strand.
AGAAAACTTTTATAAGAGAAATAAAAAATTCCCTCTCACCATTATTGTCCACGTGGATCCAATCATCAGGAATAAGGGCAATTTGGTCTTTTGAGTTAAAATTTAACGTATCTTTTAACCGCTACGGATGAGGGACTAATCGTAAGTCCAAATGTTTAGTTTAAGTGTCACAATAAGAAATATTATAGTATTGGAACCTAATCAGGAAAATACTGTAAGTTTATGGACCAAATTGTATATTAATCCATTTTCTTTCTTTGCCTGATTTAGTAACTTATTTATGATTTTGAAGTTTATATTTCTTTTGTCTCACTAGTTTTTCTCAATCTCTCTATACACTTTGATAGAAATGCCACGTTTGATTTACTTAAAGTTTCAATTTTTTGTTTTTTGTTTCTTAGATTTATTCAAGTTCAATTATTGTTAGAATGAATAGCTTGATTCTAGACAAATGGTCAAATCCCCCAAAGTGGAACGGCGAAGCGTAGCGTAAATAACTGATGCAAAATTTTTGAAATTTTATTTTTTATATATACAATTCAATTAAGCTGGAGGAATTGTTTATATATTGTAACAAAACAATATAGCTAGATAAGATTTAAAACCTTATCCTAGTTTTTGAGTAATTTAGTTTGATGATTACATAAATACCTAATGCATGTCAAATTACTCTAATACAAGTATGAAGTGTATATTACTCCCTCCATTTCTAAATAAGTATATTGATTTGACTTTAAAAAGTCAAACATATTGTTTTCAAATAAAAATTTGATGTGTATTTTTTATTTCTTTTAAATTATAAAATACGTAATTTATAATACACAAAAGTACTACAAATTACGTATTTCCTAAAGTACTATGAATTCCGTATTTCCTAAAGTACTATGAATTCCGTTTGAAAGTTTTATTTTCAGGACAACACTTTTATCATTTTACCCTTACTTTTAATTCTTACTTTAATTATGGGTTACATGCACATGGACATTAAAAGAAACCACACACTATACCAATATTAATAATCAAGTCAATTGTTTTTTCTTAATCCGTTTGTCGGGTCAAACAAGACAATAATTTAAGAACGGAAGGAATAATTAACACTCATTCGCACATTACATACCCCTATTCCTACGTTAAACAGATGTTATATGTTTGATAGATTGACTAATGATGATGTACACTACTAGTAATAGTGTACTCGTGTTTTGGTGATTCAAGCTCTCGTAAAATCCTATTTGAGATCTCAGTTGAGTTTTGGTAGCTCGAGCTCATAAAACTATATCTATGTTAGTTGAGCTCGAGCTAGCCTTACTTCAAAAAGTTTATTCGTCTCGTCTCAACTTGATTCAAATTGTTTTGTTTACCGACGTTTTAATCCAACTCAACTTAACTCGATCTCAGTATACAATTATTCAAACTTAGACAATATTTATCGGGCCAAGATTATTAATGTGAGATAGGTGCAATACCGTGGTGGGACTGTGGGTATATTTTGATTGGGAAATTTGGGTCCAGAACTTTCATTTGGTTGCCGTTCCCTTGTTAGCCCTTAGCCAGCATTTACTTCTTTCATGACCGTTATGTCACGTTGCAATTATGGACAATGTTCAATAATTGTTCCAAACAATTTCACTCCCTCCCTCTTAAATTAATTGTTCTTTTCTTTGGATTTTTTTTTTACTATTTTTATTTGTGAGAAAAAAAATTAAATGGACGACATTGATTTGACATGACTAGTGATAAATTGAGATGTAACGGACATGTCCACAACATTAAAGATGTACCAGGCATGTCCTATTGTTGGTTGATGGTTCACTTTGGTATCATGTGACATGAGTTATTTGCTACATTTACAAAATCAAATTAAAAGGAGGAAGAATAATTAATGTTAGGCTGTTGGATTTGGGTATAGGGGCTGTGGAGAGTTCCCGAAATGAGCGAAACTAACATTGACGGAAGAGCACCCGGAGGTGTGCGAGTCAACGGAAGCAAGTGTGCAAACGTACAAGGAGAAGAGACAGAAAGAACAGGCTCTTTGCTAAAAAGATCCGATATCAAGTTAGAAAACTCAACGCTGAGAAGCGTCCTCGCATTAAGGTTACACTTTCTCCTCGATTTGCCCTAGCCAGAGCCCTTCTTAGTTAAGGTTGCTTTAAATTTTTCCCTATATACTTGGAAATTTTCATTGAATTGATTTATCTCCCATGTTTGCAGGGGAGATTCGTGAAAAGAAGTTGACAAGTAAAGATTACAGATATAAATATGTATCATTAAGAAGAACGTGATCTGATTTGAAGTGTTTTGCATTGTGTAAATTGTAAAAAAAAATGGCCCTGTTAAAGTCACAAGACACACACCCTCGTCCCCATAAAAGAAAAAAGGGGTTTGGGGGAGGAACAATTGTAGGCTTGTAGCGCTATGGTGTAAGCATTGTGGAGAAATAATTAAACTAGGTTTTTATCATGAAATTTGCTGCTCCCGTTGTCTATAATTTTTGTCAAAATAAGGTATAATTGAAAGTAAAACCGTGACATATAAGAGCACACAAACTTTTCATGTGCACTCAACTATTGTAGTAACATTCGATGCTCTAAATATCGCCTAAGGCGCTAGCTGTTACCCGGGCGCCGAGAAATCAAGTAAATCGGCCAAAAAAGTCACCTTGATGGAAAATCAACACCTAGAAAACCTAACCTGTTGATTTTATTATTATTAGTTTTTAAAGCTTTGCAACAAAACAACGGTGTTTTGGTCCTTCAAAAAAAAAAAATGATTTGATTACTTGGTCATATTTACTATTAGTGGAGCAGGTATTATGGACCTATGATATATTGAGTTATTGACTATTGTTGTGTTGTTTTAAACATTGCAATAGTATATTTCAAGGTTTGATTCTTGTTAATTTGGTTAAATAAAGAAAAAAAGTTAAAAAACTAGGTTAATTATGTCTTAATTCTAGGCCCCCTAGATGCTTATCTAACGTTAGACGCCCACCTAGCAGTTTTTAAAACACCGATAACAGTTGAGGTGAACAGAGAACATGTCCGTAGTTATACTTAGTTGCGAGAATTTCTGATGAATCACGGTTGAAGTGTTAAGCAAATGTTCCCTCGATCAATTCTTAACTCGTTGACTCCATTGAATGGAACTATCAAAGGGAAATTTAGCGTTAGTGGCTTCAACAATTAGCTAGTGTGTGATCTGATCAACTTAAACCAACGAGTTTTCTATCCAAAATGGATATCTAGCCGGCCAGTGTTGTAATTACTACTCAACCATCGAGTTTACCATGTCTAAGTTAAAGACATCAATATGTACCTGTGGTATTAATGTAAAAGATGGCATATATGATTATAATGTAAAAGATTGATACTTAATTTCCCATTTCTAAATAAAAATATTTTGATTGTATTCTAAAAACATATATAGGTTCATTTTAAAAAAATAGATAAATAAATGAAGAAAATATATCTATAGTTCGAAGATGTACAAAATACAAACAAACATAACTACAATTTTAAAGAGTTTAACTTGTCAAATGAATGCAAGTACACTTATTCTATCACAAAATAAGTGTCCCGCTTGTTCATAATTATAAATGAACGCGGACACTTTTTATTTTAACGGAGGTAGTAAGAGATTTATACCCGAAGCTCAGCTTTTCCCAGATTGCAAAGGGTATCGATTGGAAACTAAAATCCCACAACCTAAACCACGTACTAGAGGTACATTCTGGCTCATTTTTGAGTTTAAAATTTTTGTTTTATAATTATTGAAGTAAAAATTAAAGAAAGAAAAAGAGAATCTGACAGGGCTAAAGAGGGGAAAAAGTAAAAAAAAAAAAAAACCAAAAACTAAATATTAAAACACAAGCGCTTTGACCAAAAAAAAAAAGGAAAGAAAAAGAAAAGTTAAAGAAAGGGAACAAAGAAAACAACAAGAAGAGACTGATATTGCCACACACACACTTTATACTTATTGTAATACCCCCTATGGTTCTCCATGTTAATGGTTTACCCTCTCCGTAGACATTGCCAAACGACACTTTATATTTATATTCAATCCTCTAACCCTTAACATGGGTCGGAATTTAAGAATTTATAGGCACTTATGCCTGATTACAAGCAAAAAATTACTAGTTTACAGAGTATGATTGCTCACAAGAACTTGAAGATTAACTTTATACAATCTAATTGACACATCCACATAGGCATGTGGCACTACGGGCTATCTGGAAAAAAAATAAAAGGAGAAATCAAGATGCATATTGTGTTACGTACTATTGTCTGAAAACATTAAGAAAAAATTAAGATGCATGTAACATTTCACATACTTTTGGTGTAGAGGGAGAAATACGGATTCACGGATGAGATAGGAAGTAAGAAAGTATGTTGACAGAAGAATAGAGAGCACAAGAATGCACATACACAAAATCTATCATTGGGTACGTCCGCTCGTGCTCTCTATCTTCTGTCAACTAACAACTCTGTATCCTCAATTCATCAATACCCTTGCTTAGTTTCTCTAACCTGCAAAAAAAATATATATATATATATATATATATATATAACCGAAATGAAATTAAGATCATACCTTAAAATTTGCATCATATTCGAGCAAGTTCATTCGAAAATAGCAACTTTAGAACTCGTGATTTCTTTTCTTGAAAAGCTTAGGTATCGAGAATCTGCAAGAGAGGGGTGAGATTAGTTCTTGAGAGACTTAAATGGGTAGATGAGGCTATCTTGACTTGTAGATGTGAATAAGGGAAAGTCTTCTAAGTTATAGAGAGTAGACAAGTGGTTAAATGTGATAAGTAGGGGGTGTATCTTGTGATCAAATTGAATTGTTTTTGATTGGAAGAACTGTCTCTATATACTATAAAGTTTCCTTCTTTTCTTGTCCTAGCAAATAGATATAAATATAGATGGATGACATTTCAAACTCAAAGGGTCATCAACCTGTGTGTCAAATTTGGATTTGCTGAATTGCACCAAACCAACTGTTGTTTTAATTAACATGATATAATATTATATATATAAGCATATAACCAATAGTCATTTGCATAAAACCTAGATTAGGACTATAAGAGAATATGGAGTTGGTAAACTTTCAAGTATCAACATGAAAGCTAGTGTCCCAATTAAGAGAACCAATCCAATAACCTTGCATTATGGAGACATGTGCTTAGACTAACTGAAAGCTTCCTAGCTAGTCCTCAACCCAAAGAAAATTGTATCAGAGATAGATTAAGGTTGATTTTTATTCGTCGAAATAAAATGACCGAAAAACAGTGGAATAAATTGGGTCAATCTAGACTTTTATATTGTATGGTGATTTCAGATGGTAGGTGAGATCGAGCAACTATTTAAACGAAGAAAATGAATGGTGTGTTTAACTTTGTGATTTTGTAATTTGGGAGTATTTTTTGTAATAATTGAAAAAATTAAGAGAGATTGAAAGAAAGCTCGTGAGATCACACACACAGAGAGAGAGAGAGAGAAACCAAAATCACAAAAGTAAAACCACTAAATTGCAATGAAAAATAGACCCGAAAATGATTTGTGTGAAATGACTTCTGGTTATGTACAAGGGGTGGTTTAAGAACGATGAAGGCTATTAGAAAGCATTTTCATTCACAAAAACCATCACTATTGGCAATTACAAACATATTTTTTTGGTTGGAATCGCTGTACCAAATCCTCCTCGGCGGGGATGAACTGATGGTCTGACACATTACAAACATGTAAAAATTAAAATTGTCTAAGAAAAATTTATGCCCTCAAAGTTGTTGAGTTGGACATTTGGCCCAACATAAAAGATACTACATTTGGTATCAGGCCGTAAACTTCTAATGGGCCAATAATTTAAAACCAAAGTCAAAGACACATTTAGTCAGTTCTGATGGATTAGAAACTGGGTTGGTTTTGCACTTTGCAGCTTGCATCTAATCAACGTCTAAGACTACAATACGAGAAAGTTGGAACATTACTCTATCTGTCTTTTTAGTAACTTATTTATGATTTTGAACTTTTTATCTATTCGGTTTTACTAATTTTTTCTCTCTCTCTCTCTAATTACCTCCATGCTACTTTGATAGAAATGTCACATTTGATATACTTGAGGTTTCCTTTTTTGTTTTTCTTAAATTTATTTAGGTTCAATAATTGTCGAATTGATGATTCGATTCTAAACAGAGCCAAATCCCCGAGCGAAATGAGCGAAGCGAGTGTAGCGTATATAAGTGAAGCAAATTTTTGAAATTTTTTTTGTAAATACAATTCAATTAAGCTGGATGAACTGTTTATATATTTTAACAAAACAATATAGCTAGATAAGATTTGAAACCTCAATCCTAGTTTTTGAGTAATTTAGTTTGCTGATTACATAAATACCTAATGCATGTCAAATTACTCTAATACAAGTATGAAGTAAATATTACTCCCTCTATTTCTAAATAAATATATTGATTTGACTTTAAAAAGTCTTGGATGTGAATTTTTATTTTTTCAAAATTATAAAATACGTAATTTATAATACACAAAAGTACTACGAATTACATATTTCCTAAAGTATATATCTTTCTATTTGTTAGAATGAATGATTCGAATCTAGGCAATGGACCTATTCCGAAAGCGGAACGAGCGGAAAGTAGAGAATTGGCTGGGAAGGCATGTAGGACTTAAGGGGTGCTCGTGCTGGCGTGGTTGTGCAGGGTGGTACGGTGCGAGCGCAATTGAATTCAAAAAAGGATAAGTTCTTCGTTACGTATTTGACTCAAATTCTTATTGAAATAAAACTTGTTTGAGTCAAATTCGATAAACCACTATTTGGCTCGATAACAGCCCTACTCATAGCCATTATATCATTTGTTAGATTCTATTTAGTTGGATATCTTTGTTTAGGCATCTAAAACGCAATGAATTCACTTTGTGGTTATTAGATAACCATACCATGGCAATTGGCATTGAGTGAAAAAGAGGCTGTCACTTAGTGTTCGAAATAGTTTGTGATTTTCAAATATTAAACTGTAAAGCCTAACGGGATCGAAGCTTAATGGTCGAGTTTGAGTGTGTGATAAAATACAATCTACAATTTACAAGTACGGTTCACACAAAATAAGACTCCGTTTATTTTAAGGAAAATAACTTTTGAAAAATAATTTCTGGAAAATAGTTTATGGAAAATGAAAAGTTTTTATTTTCAAGCGTTTGAAAAAAATCTTTTGAAAATATGTCGGAAAACGTTTTCAAGCGTTTGTCAAATACATGGAAAATTTTACGGAAAACATGTTATGAATACATACAAAAAGTTATACTCTCTCCGTTAGTGTCCCCTATTAAATTAATATACACTGATTTAAGAAAGTGTTTGACTTTAAATAATATTTCTTTAGTAACCCCAATTTATTACTAGTGGTGTCATATCAATAAGATTCATCTATCTTTCAATCTTACAAATAAGAATGACATAATTGATAATTGACTTGAAAAACATTTCAAAAAAATAAAAGAGACAATTGTTGTGGGACGTTCCAAAATGAAAAATGGACACGCATTTTAAGACGGAGGAAGTGTTTATTAAAATTGAGTAGTGCAAAGAAGATATGCTTCAATTCTCAAACATTATATCAAAACTTTTACGTACTCTTCAATCAAATATTTTATTTCATGTAATATTATATTTACAAATTAAAATATTAAGAACATAACTTAAAATTTTAAATCAACTAACTAAAGACTTTCAAAGAATATATAAATATATATATATATATATATATATATAAAGTTGAAATATTTTTCAGAATTCAACTACTTGAATCTGTTGTATTATTATTACTTTTCTGTTTTAAAATGAATATTTATTTTTATTCGTGAATAAAAGTGAACATTTCTTTTTGGGACGAACAATAATATTATTTTTTAATATTATAAAAGTCTTTTATAAATCTTGACAATATCAACAAAATGGTGTATAAGTAAAACTTTGTCTATGGAACCACTTCAAAAGTTTATGGTAAAATATTATGATTATTTTTCTTGAATGAAAAGTTAAAAATGATTATAGTACATCCAAATATAAAAAGATGATATTAATGTTTTACATTGATTTGTAATAATGTTTCAAAAAAAAATTATAATGAATAAATTTTAAAAAATAACTTACGAAAATAAAGTTCGTGAGTCATTTTCCTGAAACACAGCCAGGCAGCCACACTACAATGAATGGATGGGTCCTCTTAAAATACATAGGACTTTCGAGTAATCCCAAGTATTTGTTGGGAGGTTGCTTTAAAACACAGCCAGCCACACTACACTACACTACAATGAATGGGTCCTCTTAAAAAGAATGTGGACCCCTTTTTGCCCCTTGCTCTGAAGCATGCGCACTCCTTTTACTATATCCTACATATGCAGACACAGACAGCACTAACTTAGGACTGACTACTCGAAAGTCGAAAGTGATTTGAATTTGAATGTCACTCCTCATTTTCATTCATCCTCCTCCAAACTCATGAGACATTTGTCATCACTGTCTCGCTCGCACCAATGGATCCATAAAATCGTATCATCAAAATTGTATGAGCTGAACCCATAAACAACCTCGACCACTAAGTTATGGCCCGTTAGCCTATAGACATTTGTCTCTCTCTCTCTCTCTCTCTCTCTCAGTTCGGTTAATAGGTAGTATCTAAGTAAATTCACTTATATACATCTCGACTAATTCATCTTCTAAACAAGTCAAAGAATCAATTTTGTGCATATCCCAATTGATCAACCTTCTAGACATGCCAAAAAAAAAAAAAAACCTTCGGTTTACACGCTATTTTAACTAATCCAACTATATATATAAAACAAATAAAAGATATTCTATTACTTTTGACCTACCAAAACATCTTTAATTTATGGAAACAATTTTGAGGCCAACTATCTTTCTTTGTCCCTTTCGTATTTTCCCCATTATTTCTTGGTATATGCGTGCACGCTTGAATTTATTATTATCATAGACCATAAATTAACTTATATACTTCTAAGTAAATTCAGGAAAATAGAATTACTCACAAATATTCTCATTGAAGAAAGGAAGGATTAACCAACTAAACATTTTATAAACATACTGATGATGATCGATGATTAACAAATTAACAAATCAAAATGAAGCGGACATCCATCGGCTTACACATTTAATAAGCCCGAAACCGACAAATTAAGCTTATAACACATCCATCCACATTAATAATATATAGCTCCGGCCTAATCTAAGCCATATAATTAATAATAATCGACAAAATGGCTGATTAATTAATTAATTAAAACACTTTCCTTAAAACCAACCAACCAACCCGGGTTAGTACGAATATATATATATATATATGTATGTATAATTAGTGTTTGTTATACACTAATGGTGCGAAACGGAGCTCCGATGGCTCGTCGTCCTGCGGCTAAGCCCAATAGTTTCCTCTCTTTGATGGCCGGATCTTCTAGCAACAACACCTTGTCTTTCTCTCTAACCCCAACCATGTGTAGGTATTCATGATCTTCCCTTTCCTTCCCTTTGTACAATAGTCTTTGCTCATTTGGTGCCAAACTTGTTACCAATGACAATATCATCTTCAATTCTCCTATTGATATATAAGAAAAATAATTGAAATTAAATAAACCCAACCCATACCATAATTAGTACTTAACATAACATTCATTAACTAATGTGTCAAATTAAATATATAATTAATTATACGACAAAAAATGAAGTATGGGAAATCGTACCGAAAGTTGAATTCGGTTGAATGGAAATATCGTGCCATTGTGAAACGGTCGAGACTCTAACGACGATAACCCCTTCTCCGTCGGTATTTTCTCCAAATTCTCTCTTTTGAACAAGCATGCCACCAGGGCGCATTTCCCATTTGATTTCACCACTGACAACATTATTATTATTATTATTATTGCACCCTTTGCCACCACCTGATCCGATGTTGTTGCCGACACTACCGTTGTCAGCGGCGGCGCCGCCACGGAGCTTCGAAAGGCTACGGGACAACCTCTTTGATCTCAACTTGATCATCTTTGCTCTCTTTTTAGTTAGAGAGCTATCTCTCTTTCTTTCTTTGTATCTAAAAAAATCTCAAGTAGGTGGTGAGAGGGTGGTGCTGTAGGCTATTGAAATTGGAATAAGGTCTTTGACTTTATATAATAGGAGGGGCCACGAATGAGGACAAATATTGGTAAATGAAATAAATAATGAATGGTCTTACAAAAGTTTTTGATTAAAGCTTGAGGGAATAGAAACGTATGAGATTTCGACACGTGGACGGGGATATGAGCTGAAAAGCTATTTGGGCTGATTTTAAGGGAGGGGCTAATGCACATGGGTGAGGGATTTATTTAACAAGCTTTGCTTGATTAACGGCCCAAACGCATGGTCGGCTGTTTTTTTTATTTTTTGTATATAGGATAAAATGCACCAATCATCCCTGTTCTTTGCCATAATAGCAAAAGTTATCCCTGTACCGTAGGGTTGGCAATGGTTGATATGACACGATTGTACGAACCAACACGATACGATTATAAACACGAATTATAGGGAGAAATAATACGATAAGATATGATACGACACGACATGAAAGCACGAAATTATAAATTTAGTTAAAATAAAATTTATTACTATATTTATGATCAAATAAGATAGATAACGATATTTAAATATTAACGATAAACCAGAGAGAAATGACACGATAAGATATGACACGACACGATATGAAAGTACGAAATTATAAATTTAAAGATATGACACGACATGACATGAAAGCACAAAATTATAAATTTAGTTAAAATAAAATTTATTACTATATTTATGATCAAATATTTACAAAAATACTCACACGGACCGAACTCAATCAAGAACTAGAAAAAGAATATGAAAGAAGATATCGATATTTAAATATTTGACATTAGATCAAGAACAAAAGTTAAAAGAAAGTTGACAAATTCACTTCATTGCTGCCAACAAATAGTATAAACTGTCAAAAAAAATTCAATTGCTGAGTTGTGAAAAGTGATCTTGATCATTTGAGGTCGGTGTGGCGAAGCATTCGAACTGGGTCACAATTGTGGTGGATGTTAAATGATCAATATAATTTCTCTCTCTCTCTCTCTCTCTCTCTCTCTCTCTCTCTCTCTAGTTCCCGATTGAGTGTGGAGCTTGTGTGGGTGTTTTTCTGAGTATTTTAGTCAACCATTTTCTAACGTGAACATTCTTACTGGCACATTATAGTCCACCAAAGATTTCCGTTAGTATTCTTAATTAGACAGAGTCTAGATTATCGTTAATATTTTGGACGGAGTTGGGAGTTCAGGACTTAATAAAGATCGTATTATAACTACGTTAGTAATAAAATAATAATAATTTAAAAAAAAAAAAAAACTAGTAAGTGTGATGGAGCTAAAACAAAATAGAGCCAGTAATTTGTTGATAACCCTTTGATGAATTAGCATAATCTCGACCAACACGGAAACCTCCATACAGGTTTCAGATCATCCAAATCAATGGGTTCGGTTGTCTTAAATTAAGATTAGAAACTAAGGGGCTAAAAATCCATTAATTAAGGGTTTGTTTGGGCAAGGCAAAAAGCTGAAGCACAATGATGAGAGCATTTTGCTTGCTTTATGTCGCCGGGTCTCTTAAGTTAAGAAAACATTATGCAGCAATTGTCTCTCATTCCTCTCGAGTCAACCTTAAAATTTGGTTTGACTTAATTCGTTTAGTTAAAGCTCAACTTGAATAGTTGTAATCCAAATATTTCAAAAAACGTATTAACGCTCAAATAGAGATAGATGGCTTAGTAAAAGTAGGAAAATTTCTGATTTATGTAAAACTTATTTATTCGAGCTCGATTTATTTAAAAAAACACAAATTACTTGAACTCAACTTGAGGTCGAGACAAGTTCTTAAAGTAAAAGAGCATTCATTGGTTATTGTTTTTGAGTAAATAAATTTTTTAACAATCTCAAAAATTTATTAGGAAATTAACTTATTTTATAGAAAAGAAAAGTTTAAATATCAGTAGCTTTCTTTTTAATAGTCCAATTATGTAAGTATATACTCCCTCCGTCTCTAAATTATTGTTTTGCTTTCATTTTTTTATACGTTTCAAAATAATTGTCTTGCTTGAAAGTTTTTTTTTTTAGGACAACACTTTTACCATTTTACCCCTACTTTTTCAACTTATTTTAATTACGGGCCAAATGCACATGGACATTAAAGGAAATGGTGAATTACAGGTCGGTCCCTTTTTAAACATCTGTAATCGCTCCAGTTCACTCATCTTATTTAAAAATCGAAAAAAGACATTTTTAGGCGAATAGACGATTATGCCATTAATGAAAGAAAAACACGCACGCATCAGTAACTCAATGCATCGCGATAAGTAATCAAAGGCACCGCGTGGGTTAATCATCGTGATGAGTAACCAAGGCATCGTGATGAGCAACCAAGGCATTGCGATGAGTAACCAAGGTATCGCGATGAGCAATCAAGGCATCGTGATGAGCAACCAAGGCACCGTTTGAATTTCAACTGCTGGAAGGGACTTGATTTTCTTTTACGTTTCGGGGGCAACGTGCGTTGCCCAACATACTGCGATTGACGAATTAAAGGCATTCCGATGCCCAATTTAATATAATATCAAAATTGATCAAAATGATTGTTTTTTGTTGAGAAATTTACATACAACACATGGTATTGACTTCTTATAACAGTATGGTAATGATATTATACAATATTCAAACTCAAATCATTGATTAAAGTCTCAAAATCAGTCCAAGAACATATCCCTCTGTTTTCGGACAGCACACTGCCAAGTTCGATTTTGATCTCAAAAATAGTTTTTTTTTTTTGTAGAAAAACTATGCACAGATGCAGTACCAAGTTAGGATAACAATATGAGATTGATTTTAAACAAATTCGAAGCTTAAAACATAGATTAAAGTGGCCAAAACAGCCCAAGAATAAAGAAAAACGAGATGAACTCAAAAAATTTGAATTTGATCAAATTGTGATTAAATTCGTGCTCTATGCATGGAAATTGATATCCAAACATGAGGGAAGACTATATTAACAATATGGAATCATTTATACATCAATTTGAACCTCAAATCTGAAGCAATGATGTTGTTGAGAACATTTTAGGAAGAAAATTCTCAAAATGCCTTTTAGCGATTAAAAAAAAATGGTGAACTGGAGAGAAAAAAAGTTTCAGAAAGTGGACCGGCCAGCAATTTACTTTAAAAAAAACTACATATTATATCAATATTAATAATCAAGTTAATTATTATTTCTTAATTTGTGTGCCGAATTAAACAAGACAATAACTTAGGGATATTCCAAGATTCAATTGGCTAAATCGTCAATGGGCTAAACCAATAATTGGAGCCATGGGATGGGCAAAGGATTCGTAGCTAGCTAGATCTTAGAGGATATGAATGGAATAAGTATACGTTTGAAATAAACAATGGGCAAAGTTTTTTTTGTCCTCACTCTTTAACTTCCGTTTCGTTTTTTAATGTTTCAGTTAGGTGGCTGTTAACTCTTAGAGCGGCTTTTTTTTTGGTTAAATACTTTACAATTTTTAAGGTGGTTGGCTAATCCACAAGGTATCAACCCATGTGCCATAGACGTGGAAAAACTCTCTCTCTCTCTCTCTCTCTCTCTCAACAAATACTTCACCGCCGTAGAAGAAAATACTAGGTGTTATTTATTTTCTTATTAATTTTTTAAATAAATTTTTAACATAGTTTTATTCGGTTTGAAACATAAAATTATAATCCATCTTTAAGAACTCGGCGCTAAAAGTGTTATAAACCCTATTTGATCATTTATTTTATTTTGTGATTCGTGATTTTTTATAAATTTGTAATGATCAATACAACTAAGTATAACTTTTAAAAAAATAACTAAATTCTCGTTATATATTCATCAAAAATTTAGTTAAAAAATCAAACATTCCTTTATTCTTGGAAAGAATTGAAGGGAGTACAAAGTATTATATGTACTTTAGTTAATAAATTCATTTTTTTCTAGGTAAGGTAAAGGAACATCACTAAAGACACTAACACAGAGTAACTGGTGACTTTTGTTTCCTTAGTGGGTGCTTAGGTAGCTTAATATTTTGACATTCATTTCCATCAAAAGTTGGTTCATTTTGGATCTTTTGTAAAGCTCTACCTAAATGGTTGAAATTTAACTACCTCTATAAGAAAGTAGCTAGGAAGTGGTTGACTGGTCAATTAGTGTACAAATATTTAAAGATATATGATAGTACAAGTTCGACCTTGTGGTATTTCTACAAAATTTAGTGATAGTGTCGCTGGATGACTTTAACACAAATTTTAATACTTAAGTTGGTGATTATTTGGAATATCTATGTTATTACTTAAAAATGACAAATTTAATTTGAATATCGAAGGACCTAAATAAATTTAATCTGAGACCACTAACACTAAAATTTGTATGACCATAAACTCTAGCTCGTAATATCAAACATCGTAGCTAAAAACAAGTTGCGTGGTATTGAACTTTTGAATGTTCTAAGTTTGTTATTATTATGTGATTGAATTTTAAAAAGTGTTCATCCTTAACTTATTCTCAAACCAACTTTAAATGAGCTTTAAAACAAATCAAGCTTAAGTATTTTCATGAAAAATATCATGGTTGTGAGCTTAGAGTCATACCAATTATGAACTTCAAGATTCTTTAACAAAAATGAGTATATTCTCGGATTGAAAATTTCAAGTTTCTATCTTTAGTGCGGAAGCGAATCGGTAGAAAATAATAGTATCAAGTATTTTGAGAAATAATAGCAAGAAAATAAAAAATATAACGGAATCAAGCAAAAAAAGGAAGAGAGGATTTACGTGGTTTAATCCACTCCAAAGCAAGCAACAATTCAGTATAAACGATAAGGAATTACAATAGAGAGTTTTCAATATACTCACTCTACCTAGGAGAAGGGTTACAAGGATATGATTGACACGATCTCACAGAGCATCACTACTCTCACAGTCCAAAATAGTCACGCACTATTTTGTCTAACACCGCCAAGACCTCGTTTGATGGGGCTCCGTCTTACGAATTTGGATCCGTAAGATGGTATCATAGCAAGCAAACGTGCTCCTTAATTAAGTATTCGTCCCAAACTGAACATAAAACTACAATTACCTAGTATTAACCAACTATTCAGTCCTTCTGTCTCTGGTTTGATTTCTCTTTTGAAAGGGGCAATGTGAGGAAGAATATAAAAGAACTATAGACATACCCATAATTTTTATTTTATTTTTATTTTTTAATGGGTAAGAAGAGATGATTGAGTGGGAGGGTGGTGTTTGGAAATTAGCTGCAGGTAAACACAACACACACACACACACCTGAGGCTGAGGGGAAGGACCCATACGGCCATAGCTTATGGGGGGTTTAGAGAAGGGGGCCCTTTGGTCGGCTAACACCCCCCCAATATTAATATGGTTAGAGTTACAAGACATGACCATGTTGAGCTATATAATCAATGCAATGGCTTCTCATAATGTGTCTTCAATTCCCTTGTTTCTTTCTTTCTTTCTTTCAAGTACATGGGCCAAATCCCATAATTTCACATGAATTATTCATATTTGTCTTACAAACATGGTTCCCTTTTATTGTTTAATAATCTATTTTGTGGAGTGTAGTGAAAGTTTGGCTCTATTTGTTTCACATAAACTTAGAAAATAAATTGGGTAAAGCACCTAACTAGGTTTAGAAATGAGTGATTTGGACCAGTTATTCTTAACGTAGCTTAAAAATAAAAGATGAGCAGGATCGGTCTAGGGTCTAAACTCTACTGATGTTAGATTAACAGACTTTCCTCATTTATATATACGTGTTGAGATTTGGATTACACTGATTCAAACTACTGGGCCTAAAAACCGGCTAGTAGCTAGCCATATCCAAAAATAAATTAAGTCTAGGAAGTCACTCACATTCATTGGGATCATTTTCATGTTAAATACATCATTTTCTTATGTTTAATTAATGCAAAAATTGACCCAAAAATGAATCCCACAAGTCATTTACATTGAAACAAGTACAGGAGAAAAGTGTTTTTTTTTTTTTTAATAGAGATAAGTTGATGCAAGAATAGGAGAGGGAGGAACTTCATTTTATGAAAAAATGACTTGTGAAGTTCAAATTTGTTTATCATTTTCATAAATAAATGAATGAGTTTTCTCTGATTTGTAAAATATTTTAGAGTTGAGTCCTTTATCTAATACCACATATCGGTAGATTTTTTCTTGAAATAATTGCTCATGAAACAAACATATTCATTGTTGAGGAATTAATGTTCAAGGATTTTGGAAAATGTTTACACATGTATGTTCTTGAAACTTGTTAATTAGATGTTAATAACTTATAATAAAAAATATTTTACTTTAGAGCCCAACTAAACAGAATATAGAAATCTACCATTGTATTGGTATTTTCTCCGTCTTAAAATAAATATTCTTTTTAATATTTATGGAAAAAATTAAGGATAGTTGACTTCTAAAGCAAAATTAATATAGCACATACATGCCTAAGTACCGTTAATGTCTATATTATAGGATTGCAAAGTTACAATCGAAAATATAGGATTAAAATTTCGAATCGAACCGTGAACACTTGAACTGAATCGAGTTGAAATTGACGATTATTAACTATTTTGACTGAATATGGGGTGAGTAAAAAGAAATAAAAGAATTCTAAAATTGGGAAATATTGGTTCGAATATGGTATTACTAGCTAGTACCCGCTCCATTCCCGAACCTTATATTATTAATTTTGCATGTGCATGTGTTAGGGTAAATAGAGTCGTGCTCTAACCCTAAATAATTATGACATATTTTTCCTTAGTTTGCAAGATAGTTGTTGCCTTTCTTGTCAAGAGATTTGATAAAATAAAAACGAAAGAGATTTGTTATATATCGATATTTAGATATATTTAGATTGATTTGATTGAGCTAACTTTTAGGAATTTATTGGTAAATATGGTAGTTATTGTTTTCTAACAAATAACTCTTTTTTGTATAGTTTCTTTCTATATTTTTGTAGGTCTTTTAGATGGCTATATAAAGGAGAAGACGAGCTCATTCAAGTTACCCCGTTTTCAAGAGAGATTAAAAGCCCGTTTATTCGAGCATTTTGGCTAAAACGCATGGTTAAAACGCAGCTTATTTCATAACTTAGCGTTTCAATGATGCGGTAGAAAAAACTGCGTTTTCAAAACGCAGCTGCGTTTTAAAACGCTGGAATTCCTAGCTTTTTCTCAAAACGTAGATTTTAAAACGCAGTAGGGAATAAAAAGTTGCGTTTTGACATAATATCTCAAATACATTTATAAAGAAAAAAGTCGCGTTTTAAATAATCTGCATTTTAGAAACGCTGCGTTTTCAAAATACTGCGTTTTAAAAACGCTATACCAAACGGGCTCTAAGCTTAGAGTAAAACACTGAAGTCTGGATGCACCACTGAATACAGCAACATCAATAGCTACATTCGTGTGTTATTTCACAAATTTTCTTTTTACACCCATTATTCAGTTTTTATCAGTTGTTTTCTGTGAATGTTTGGTATTAGACGTCATAGATAAACTCAGTAGGGAGTTTTCCTTTGAGTTCCACTAAGTATTTTTGGTTTTAAGTATTCTAATCCGTACAATCTTTTCATTAGTGAAAGTTTTGTCATATTGGCTAATATGCAAGCTTTGCTTGTAGATCATAATTTACAATTTGGTGTTATTGCTTTATTTATTTCATTTTAATTCCGCTATTTTATTTAAGTGTGTCAGTGATTGTTACTACATCCAATACAACATCCACGATCTGTTTTGCTGTTTTACTCGAGATCCTAGCTACAAAACTTTCAGCATTTTAATCATCCATTAATTTTGGGAGGTTTTCAAAATGAAATCAATAATTTAGACGAATAATTTCAAATCTATGAAGACATGCAGATCCCATCAAAATTCTGTAGTTAGTAATACTAAGAGCTTCTCTAATGTAATCATCTATCTAGTACAAAATATTATAAACGTATGAAAGATAAATTTTTCAAAAAAAAATCTTCTCCAATGCAAACCTTTAATGCTGAGGTGGAGATGATGTGACATTTAGATGAGAAGACATCCTCTACATGATCCTCTACTTCTAGAAGGTCACCTAGATGATGTCCTTTTATCCACGTCATTTACCGTCACTTTTTATTTTTATTTTTTTTACCGTCAATCAGTTACAGCAGGAGTAATTTGTATCTTATATTTCTTGTAATTAATTATAAAACAATGTCACGTTTAAAAGAATATTCTAAAAGAAGTCTTGCATTGGAGCACGTTTTGAAAGAGGACTCTCTATCCTTTAAATTTTTTGCCACTTATAAAAGATGTCTTCTTGTTTAAGCATGCTACATTGGAAAAACTAGATAATAGCATTGAAAATGCTCTAATATTATTAAACAAACATAATCTTAAGATAAATCACCTTGAAAAGCTGGCAAGTAGCATCCTTTCTAGCAAAAGGTTTATACCAAAAAAATATGGAAGAGACTATTTTTACTACAATTTTTCTAATCCACTACATTATTAATTATTTTACTAAACAAATGCTTGCTCATATTAAGTTTGCTAACAAAATTACTTTTCTAATTACTTTTCGATATTATTTTCTATTTCAAAATATATTAAATGAATTTGACTAGCATTCACATGAACCACATAGTTTTTTTTTCTCTATTTGTATTTATTTTAAATATTTAATTAATTAAGCTCATGGTTGGAGTTATGTTGCATAATATAAAATTTAATATCATGAGGATATGTTTTGTCAATCGAACTTTGAAAAAAATATGTGATCTTTGCTTATAGAATTAAAAAATTCACAGTTAGATTTATAGGTATAATTGTAAAAAATTAATCTGATAGTAAAATCATATTGTGATACAGTATCGTAAAATTTTAATACCTTTTGTCTATCTATAACAACTGATTTTAAATTCCAAATTTTGAATTGATTAAAACCAATAATGAATTCAATATCTACCATATTGCTATTATTCAGTTCATTTGTTAAAGTAATATTCTTAAAATTAAATTATACTTTTTATTTTAGTAATAAAATATCACACATTTTCTAAAATTTTGAACGATACATACTTTTATGATTTTTTTTAATAATGAAACATGAAACGAGTCATAAGAATAATTGATAAATTTATTAAAACTAAGTATGAATAGAAAAAGGCAAAACTACTTGTTTGTTAATATGTTAAAAATTAAAAGGTAATTTGAAAATAAGAAATATATTATTCAACTTTAAATGATAAATAATTATTTGAGGGGTAATTTTGTTCAAATATACATGAATTTAAAATTATAATTAGTAATGCAGTGGTTAAACAAAAATTGTAGTAAAAATAGTCATTTCCAAAAAACACACACATATATATATATATATATATATATATAATAGAAAAAAAAAAAAATAGACAGATTACACAAAGCACAAAACAGATATGGAGATTTGCTTGGAAGACACGTGAAGAAGATAAAATCCTCTGTAAATCAAGTTGGAAGCATGCCTGCCTGCCTGCCTGCAGCCTGCCTGCCTAGGAATATAGGATAGGAATGATGGTTCAGATTCCAAAGCCAACCCAACCCAACCCCCATCACTTTTTTTTTTTTTATTCTTTCACATTTTTGCATGCCACAAATGACAAATATTTGCTTCAATTAGAGTTTGGACAATTTTATTGTCAGTCATTTTCTTCGTTTTTTTCTTAGCATTGTAGAGCATTTGGTCAGACTCTTTTGTCCTTATGGATTTTTTTGTTGTTGTTATTTTTGGATAATCGACGAGAAAGAAGTTTTATAATTAGTGTTTTATTGACTCTTTTTTCTTTCTTTTTTTTTTTCCGGTCTTTTACGATGTGTTTTACATTATATTGGATTTGAGAGTAATCTCCAGTTGTGATACTCACAATGTCGTTGGATTATGGAAAATTGTACCTTGTGAGAATCGATTTTAAGAAATTCCGACAAATAGATCGTTTCACACAAGAATTCAATGGTGAAATTAGTATAATTATTAAAAAAATAGACACTCATTAAGAAACAAATTTTTCTAAAGATGAAGGTTTAAGGGACTGAGAGAGTACAATTTTTAAAAATTCGGTTTCATACTAGAGTAAACTTTGATTATGTTTGAATGTTGAAAAAGAACCAAAAGAGAAGGAAACTAAAATTGGTAACTCCCAAAGTCGAGTTTTTTACCAAAATATTGTATTTTTAATAAAATATTCTTAAAGCATAGTGTTTTTGACACTAATTCCCAAACTGTTGTGTATTATTATGTTTGAATGTTGTGCTTTTTAAAATTATTTTAATATCAACAGTAGCAATTTGGGTACAACTCTAGGTTGAAATGCTGCAATGTGTTTGAAAAATGCTCAAACTAAGAATGCTAGCTTAGAAATCTTTCCGGTCTGTGATTTTTTGCTAAAAGATTAAAATTTAATTTGTGTTTTATGAAGATTTTTTTTTTTTTTTACGAAATAATTTATGTATAATTGATTTCCTACAATTTATTTAAAATAATAGGGTATGTTATTAATTTAGTCCAAGACGAAGCTTGTATCTTGGACTTGGTATCTAAAAGAAGTATTTAAAATATTTAATTGATGTTATTTGTTTTATTTGACAATTGCTCCCGTGCATAATTGCCTGATTGAAACACTTTGATGAAGGTTGAGTTTATAAGGTTTTGGTTGTCATGCGGCTTTTGATGCGTAGCACAAATATGTGGTTATTCGGTCTTAAAGTTGTAAAATTTTAAAGTATTGTGTTACATGATTGTTTTGGCAAAGTATTTTACCAAAATATTTAAGGGCTGAGTTATAAAATTGGAATTTTGGATATCATTCTCCAAAAGTACCCCAATTTAGGAATTAGTTTGAAAAATACTATAAGTTTGGAATATTTTAGTAAAACTACAATAATTTGATAAAAAAATTAGTGTACACTATCGTTAAGTGCACACTCACACTCATATTTAATTAGTCGTTAGCTATCCACCAATCAGGGGCGTTGATGCTGTACACTAACGTTAAGTGTTGGTGTAGAAATTCATATTAATGCACAACCATGATATTTATAATACATGTGGAAGGTAAAGTTGTAAAACAACAAAATATTCTAAAATAGAAAAGTGAGAACGGAGGGGGTAATTATTTTTTAGTAGGTCTCCTGTGAGGTCGCTTAACTGATTTTTATTCGTAAGACGGAGTCACAAGCTCAGTCTACCAACACAGAGTTGGTCAGGATAGAAATATTCATTTTACATAAAATATCTATAGGACGATATTTTTAAAAAATTTTGTCATTTTTTTTTGGGCTTGTGGTCATCAATGTAAGGTTTCTTAGCCTATGTTTGCGCTTTATATAGAACCCATCTGTGGCCCAAATCTGAGAGCATCAAAATTCCAAGTTTCCTATTATGTCACCGTCTTAGTCCATTTTCAAATTTTCATTTGGGCTTGGAAGAATGAATCTACGCCTTCTCTAACAAGCCACCTGTACAAAAAATATTCGAGCTCCTAAATAAATATGATAGGATCCCAATTTATTAAACTTGAGGGGGGCTGCTGTTGATTTTTTAAACTTAAAAAATAAGGGGATAAAATGGTCATTTTACATAAAAAGGGGTGGTATTTAGCATAAGAGGGGGGTGGTATTTAGATGTACTCTTTTAAAATTTATGCTACAAAATATGGAGTATTATTTACACTGGGGCCCCCAGGTTAATTTCGTCATGTCGAACTTGAGACAACATTTGGGATCCCAATCAAATCTTGGTCTCTTTACAATCTCACATGATGAGTCCATATCCATATTTATTGATTGGGTCTGTACAAATCAATGTGTTCCTCCTTTCTGCATTGTCCGCACAGGCATTTTATTGATTGGGTCTGTGGCCCAAATTCGCAGGCATCCAAATTCCTAGTTTCCTATAAAGCTATAACGTCAGATTTTAGTCAACGTTTGTCGTTTAATTTTAAGTTTTAAAAATTAAAATTAAAAGAATAATTTGAGCTTCACAAAATTTAAATTTTTGTTTTAATTTAAATTTTAAAATTGAGCAACCAAACATAATATAAATGTAATGGGTTTTTTTGGGTAATGTTAGAAATTCCATTACGTGGAGAATCTAACTGATATTATTTACTAAAATCCCATTGGTATTTTAGAGACTTATATTGGAGAAGTAAAAAAAAATTAAAAAAATCATCTCTTTCCATTGGTTTCTCAATTGGGTTTAAAAGTGATATGTCTAGCTCTGTTAAAATTCAACCCAAATTAATTTAAGTTTGACCAAACTCAAACTCGGCCTTAAACTGAAATATAAAATTTTGTTCAAACTTGATAGTAACGACTTTATAATAGTATTAACAAATCATTATTAATAATAAAAATAATTAAAAAATTTACAACCTAAGCTTATAAGCAATGTTTAAACTATATATTTTTAATCAATATTTATATCACTGTTTATAAAAATCAAGATGTTGTATTATTTTTAAAAATGCCTATGTAATAGTGGGGTCATTAATTAAAGTAGGAATCATTTTAAGAATAAATAATAAAAGTGACATCTAAAAAGAAAAAAATTAGAAAGTACTCCCTCCGTTCCAGGCAAAAAGTTCACTTTCCATTTTTAAAAGTCAACACGTGACCAAATCAAATCAAAATTTTACATATTTTATTTATGTTTTAGAAAATATAATTTCATTAATTATAAACTACATTAAGAATACTATGAATTATAACTTTTATAATTTTGTAAAAACAAATAAATCTATGTAAATAATCGGTTAAACTTTAATTAAATTGACCCAAAAAAATTAAAAATGAACTCTTTAATTGGAACGAGGGAGTACTGTACATTTATTTTGGAAAGGCCTAAAAGGGAGTGAACTCTTTTTTAGGATTGGACTGAGTACTTGAAAGTAGAAATTGCTTAATTAGCCCCCCTACTTTTTGTTTGTGTACACTTTAGTCCTTTGTTTTAAGTAATTATCCCTTATTGTTAACCTTAACTTAACGATTTTCTTTCTGATATTTTCAGTTACAATATCTGCCCTACGGCAAGTGAATGGTTGGAAGAAGGCCAGCATCCCCAAGAACAACTGCACAGGCACATCACCCTCCCCTAGAACAACAAACCCAAGTTTCAATTTCGAGGTAAGAATTCATCTTTCCTGATTCTTGATTATATCAATAAACTGGGGATGCATTCCCACTCTATTTCCCAATTTTCAGTTCCTGCTCGCTCATTTTACTTGTAAACTGCAACGAATATGGGAACTTTGAGTGGTATTTCGCTCCAAAGGACCGACCCTTGTGTTGTAACCCAATTGTATACTGAAATTGGATTTAATTCTAGCTCAGTTTTATGGAAAACCCGAAAAAGATTGAACTTTTGTGATGCTGTTTGCCACAACAGAAGCACAAGGTATGGATTGGGATGTGGGTTTTTGTGTAAATACTCTACTGTCAAGTTTTTTGTGTCCGGTCTGCCGAATCGAGGTTCTTTTGCGGGTCTTGTCCCGTTAGCTTTAGGGTTGCAAGAGCAAGCAGTTGACGGTGAAGTTATTAAGGATTCTCTGAATCCGCTTGATGAATTGCCTGAGAGACATGAGGAGGGTCTTAATGGTGTTCATTTGCCTGTTGGATATAACAAAAGTGCAGAAAAAGAAGAAGAGGGAGAAAGTGGGGATGAATCAAGGGAGCAGAAGAGTCAGAGGATAGATACTCGTGCATTGGCATGGAGCATGCGGTTTGCCAAAACCGTAGAGGATATAGAAAATTGTCTCAAGGACAAGGGTGAACTTCCCCCTCAAGTGTTCTCAGCTGTGATTAGAGGTCTTGGCAAGGACAAGAACGTGGATTCTGCAATTGCTCTTGTTGAGTGGCTAAAGGAAAAGAAGAAGGAAAATAATGCGTTGGTTGGCCCTAACCTTTTCATATACAATAGTCTTTTGGGTGCAATGAAACAAGTTAAAGAATATGAACGCATGGAAAAAATCATTAACGACATGGTGAGAGAAGGTATTCATCCTAATATTGTGACTTACAACACTTTGATGGGAGTTTACACAGAACAAGGGCGTGAATTAAAGGCTTTAAAACTTTTTGAAGAGATAAAGGAGAAGGGTTTATCTCCATCCCCTGCATCCTACTCGACTGCTTTGTTGGCTTATCGGAGACTAGAAGATGGATTTGGAGCGTTGAAATTCTACCTTGATTTCAAAGAGAAGTATCAAAATGGCGAGATTGTAGATTCAGATGAAGATTGGGAGAGTGAAGCTGCAAAGCTCGAGGACTTCATTCTTCGTATTTGCTACCAAGTTATGCGAAGGTGGTTAGTGAAGAGAGAGAATTTAAGTATTAATGTGTTGAAATTTCTGACAGAGATGGACAAGGCGGGGCTCCAAACAGGCCAGTCTGAAGAAGAGCGCCTTGTGTGGGCATGTACACGTGCAGAACATTATGTAGTTGCGAAAGAATTATATAATAGGATAAGAGAAAGGGATTCTGAAATAAGTTTATCTGTTTGCAACCATGTGATTTGGGTATTAGGTAAGGCTAGAAAGTGGTGGGCAGCTCTGGAAATTTATGAAGATATGTTGGATAGAGGTCCGAAGCCTAATAACTTGTCATATGAATTAATAGTTTCTCATTTCAATATTTTGCTTTCTGCTGCTAGGAGAAAAGGGATTTGGAGTTGGGGTGTTCAGTTGCTGAACAAGATGGAGGAAAAGGGCTTAAAACCAGGAAGCAAGGAGTGGAATTCTGTTCTTATTGCTTGTTCCAAGGCTTCAGAAACTGCTGCCGCTGTCCAGATTTTTAAGAGAATGGTGGAGACAGGTGAAAAGCCCACAGTTATATCCTACGGGGCACTCCTTAGTGCACTCGAGAAAGGAAAACTCTACGATGAGGCTACTCAGGTGTGGAAACATATGATTAAGATCGGTGTGGAGCCGAACTTATATGCGTACACAATCATGGCTTCAATTAATGCTGGACAGGGGAAATTCGATGAAGTTGATTCGATTATTCAAGAAATGCGTAGTTATAAAATTGAGCCTTCGGTTATCATGTTCAATGCGATTATTAGTGCGTGTGCACGAAATAATATGGGGGGCCCGGCATATGAATGGTTTCAGCGCATGAAAGTTGAAAATTTGGAGGCGAATGAAATAACATATGAAATGTCAATCGAGGCTCTTGCAAATGACGGGAAGCCGAGGCTGGCGTACGAGTTGTATTTGAGTGCTCAAAACAAAGGCATGAATCTTTCTTGCAAAGCTTATGATGCAGTCATCAGATCCTCGAAGGAATATGGTGCTAGTATCGATGAAAGCTTGTTGGGGCCTCGTCCACCAGAGAAAGGGAAAAAGGTGGTAATTAGGAAGAACTTATCATAGTTCTGTGACTTAGCCGACGTTCTTAGGAGAAGTAAGCTGCTTGAGGGACGAGAATTACACACTTCCTAGGCAGAAACAAGTTGAAAGGTATTTTCAACACGATGTATCATGTATGAAGTGTACAAGTCCTCTTTTTATACATGGATTTTTCTGTTTTCTGTTTCCTGTTTTGGCTTACAGTAACCGGTTTTACAATGCGGTTTACCCCAGAATGCGTGTGTTTCCATTTGTGTAAATCAATTCCAGATGAAGCTAGAAATGTACTTATTGAATCTGTGCTTTTGTTTAGTTCTTTTTATTGCAGCCAGACCCAGAAAACCAAAAATGGGTGTAAATGACATTATGGTGAACTTGGTGGAGCATTTTTGTGGTAGATTTTTCTCTATTTTATGTAGCAATGCCATATTTTTCTTTATTACAGAGCTTTTTAAAAAGCTCCAAAATGGAGCATTTTGTGCTTTAACATCATTTTTTACTATTATGCTTGAGTTTGGATTTTTTATTTTCATTTTTATCATCCTAATGAGATTTTTGTTTCTATTTTCTCCACGAATGCTAACATATCGTACATTAACTCGAACCACATGACTTAACAGAATTAGTGACACGTAAGCATTGAGCATTATGACTGATATATGAGGGAGGTAGTATTATTTTGGAAATTTCATGAGGAAACCATAAATACTGAAGTCATAAATATGAAGGCTGCTTACGTTCATAACAAAAATAAAAATAAAACTCCCACATTGCTAGCAAACGAAAGACTTCTATAACCTAGATATCCCAATGAGAAGAAAAAGGAAGGCACCATAAATAAAGTAAAAAATCTACTTCAATTCATGTTAGAATGGATAACTCGATTGAGAGATAAATGGTCGAATCTCTCGAAGCGTAACGAAGGGTAGCCTCTTCTGCTTGACCTATTTCTCGGAGTTGGAAGATGATTTTGTTGGGGATTCACACTGAACGCAATCGGAGATAGGTGATTTGATGTGAACAACACAACTTCGGAGCCCTTTTGATCTAGGTCTAAATATTTGTTTAGAAATCACAAAAATAGCAACAACAAAAAAATAATAATAATAATCACACAATGCACAAGGATTTTATGTTGTTCGACGATCTACGGGTGACTTGGCCAATCTTTCACCAATGAAAACATAGCTTACAAATCTTGATACGACTACCAAGTAAAAGCTTCATATAAATAAGAAAGGAAAGAAAATACACAGCGAAAACCACACCCCAAAACTAGGCTGAGATTGCCTCTATTGTTGCGTTTATTATTCCGTAATTTTTAGGCTGTTATCTTGGGTAATTAAACCATGTTACCTATTGAAATTTCTGAAGCAAACAAACTCTACAAATTTCCATCCCCTAGAGATGAATGAGCTGCGCTAGCTGGAGCGAGATCAACAGTAAAAGAACGAAGAAAATGACCACGATTTATCACCCAAGCAATAGTGGGGTGGTGGTCGAGGATCGCCAAAGAGGTTGGCCGGGCTTGATTCCCTTCCACTACGTACGGTGGGATGTGACACGCCTTAGTCCAAGTGATCTAGCATGAACCAAGCGTTGATGAGGTATCTTACTTTTTCGCCAAAGAGGTTGAGTTTGATTCTCTCCCACGGTGAGGCACATCTTAGTCCACTGATCTAGCTAGCACCAAGGTCAGTATGAAGGTGCACAAATCCCAAACTCAAAGCCATTAGTATGGTGCTTCGAACATCATTTCTCAAACATCAATTTGAAGGTGCTCGTCACGACTAAGGAGAGAAACTGGGAGGGGCTATGTCAAACCAACCGAGCACGGCTAGAGCAACAAGGAGTAGGGGCTACTGAGATACCATATTTGCCTGGTCAAGGGCAACTGAGTGATTTCTCATGTTTAACGAGCATCAAGCAAGTCTCTACCAGGCATGTAACCGTTTTTCCCAAACACTATGGTGGTCACTCACTTAGGAGCGCCCGCACGAGTGCTCGTGCTCGCCAAATCCATTTCATGTAAACTGCATGCTTTCCTTATAAAGCGCCGCCAAAATACAAAATGAATCTTAGCAAATTCCTAAACTACCTCTCCTCATGCAATAGTATAAAAAGTAGACTCTTGTAATTAAATATGTACGAACTAATTGCATATTATACCCAATTCTCTCTCGTATTAATTCTCTCACCGGAGGGATTTTGTAGGACACACCACCTACTCAGTGATTGTGTATTCACCCTTGCAGATTCTGCAACAGTGATTCTCAAGTCCAAATATCTATATCTTTTTAACTCTCAATTCTAACCTTGGTGTAAAGAATATGATCATTAAGATGTTTTGTAGTACTACCATTTTTACATGGGTCATACTATTATTTAAAAGTCAATTTATTTTTAGATATATTCTAGAATTTAAATATAATATAATGTAAAACTTTTTATGCGTATAAATCTAGCGGTCTATCTTCTTATTCTGCACCATCTAAATAATATGTTTACATTATAATTAAAATTTGTGCACGTGACAAGTGAAACGAGCACTTGATGAACAATACTTGTTTTTTAGATTTGAATCGTGTCTCACCCTAAGTATGCTAAAATGAACCTCCTTTATTATCTTTGAAATGAAAAAGTTATTTAATTACTAGTTAATTAGATGTTATGTTTATAGAGAGTCGTGTTATATAGAGTGATGCGGTGACGCATACCAATGGTATACATTTGGGGTGGTGAGTATGAGATCTTCTCTAACGGCTCTAAATTTAAGTTAATTATTTATTTTGATTGAACGATACTATGAATTAATTATTGAGATGTTAACGATATTTTGATTAAACACTTATTTTAAAATTATATAAGTACACATTTTAAGAGAAATTGAATTAATTATTGAGATATTATGATCATCCTATCCTATTCATTATCATAATCGATCCATATATAATATCCTTCGGTGTATGATTTGGATAATGGTTTCCCCAATATATAGCGTACAGTTAACACCAAAAAGCACATGTTAGGTAATCCCACAAAATCTTTCTCAGATCCATCGGTGTATGATTTGTTTTTTGTTTTTGGTTTTTGAGAACTACTCATTTTACTGACCCAAGCAAAAAAAAAAAAAGTAAGTCAAAAACTTGTACGAGACCATCTTAATATATATCTTATATTAAAGCAGTGTTATTTTTGTTCTTAAAAGTGTTATTTTTTATCTTTAATGTTTTCATTTTTTGTTTTGAAAACTGTCGGTAATAGCCTTAAATGTATCTTTTGACCTTAAAAATTTCACTTGTCAGAAAAAAAATAAAAATATTTAAAATACAAAGTAACACTTTTACGATAAAAAATAATAATAATAATAAATTCATCCTTACCAAAACCGATCTTACAAACAACCTTGTCAAAAAGTAATCCTTACCAAAACCAGAAACGTTTGTATATGCAATTGGTCTTGTAGTTTATTTTTTCTTTTTTGTGATTTTTTTAACTATTAAGTTCCATTATTTTTCTTTTCTATACTTACGTCTTACTTTCTATTTCAGTAATAGCAAAAAAAAAAAAAATCATAAAAGACAAAAAGAATCAACTGTTTGTACATAGAATATTGGTTGGAATCCAACGAAAAATTACCGCATCACTCAACACCAATGAGTTAATTTTTTTTTTTTTTGAGTAATACTAAATTCATCTAATGAATATTTAATTTTATTCACAAAAATAATGTAACATCTTATGTGTCATTCAGCTTCACTTTTTAACTTAAAGTGAATCTCATAAGATTAAATGACACATAAAACACCACATTATTTTCTGTATAAAATTAGGTACTTATTAAATGCATGCAGCATTACTTCAATTTATTTCCTTCTAAAAAGTTTATTCTTTTCTTTATTACCTTAATTGGTAACGGACCCATGCGATACACAAAAATGTATTAAAATTTACATTTTTAGTGTCTGCAATATATGAAGAAATAAATGATTATGATATAGATATAAATACAAATTAGTGATAGACGTCGTGGGTTTAGAGCAAAAAGATCAAATATTTGAAAAGATAGAAATTAATACAACCAGAAACGTTTGTATATGCAATTGATCTTGTAGTTCATTTTTCTTTTTCGTGATTTTTTTTAATATTAAGTTCCATTATTTTTTTTTTCTATACTTATGTCTTACTTTCTATTTTAGTAATTATAAAATAGCAAAAGAATCAACTTTCTAAACATAGCATATTAGTTTGAATCCACAAAAAAATACCGCATCACTCAACACCAATAAGCTAATTTCTTGAAAATGCTAGAGCCATTTAATGAGTACTTAATTTTATTCACAAAAATGATGTGGCATCTTAGGTGTTATCTGACTTTACTTTTTAACTCACTAAAGCCCATAAGATAAGAGCCCGTTTGGTCGAGCGTTTTGGCCAAAATGCAGGGATAAAACGCTGCTTATTTGCAAAAATGTGTTTCAATATCTAAATGCGGCGTTTTTAAAACGCAGATGCGTTTTAAAACGCGAATTCCAAATTTTTCCAAAATGCGGTTTTAAAACGCTACTAAAAAAGCGTATTGAAATGATATCCCAAACGTATTTATAAGGAAAGACCTGTTTTTAAAACGCTGCGTTTTTAAAACACTGCGTTTTGTAAACGCTGCACCAAACGGGCTCTAACACATAGAACGTTACATTAAGTACTTATTAAATACATGTAGCATTAATTGACTATCACCGTCCTCAAATAAGTGTCGTTTTAATAATTTGCATACAGATTAAATAAGCTTATTTAAAGACTAATCTACTCTTATTTAAATTTATTTATTGTAGATAAGTTATTTAGTTGCATGAGTATTTTTTTCTTTATTCTAACAACTCTCTTTAATGAGAGTAGTAAATAAGAACAATTTTGGTAGAATATAAACAAATATTTTTTAAAATCTTATAACAACACGTATTTTGAAATAATTTTTTTTTCTAAAATAACATTTATTTTGTGAGGGAGAAAGTAATTTCTTTCCTTTTGAAAAAGTTCATCCTTTTCTTTATTGCCTTAACTGTCTAGATTTCGATCAGTGACTGTCCAAATCAGCTTATAGCGGAATATATATATATATTTTTTGGGTAGGAATGATAGTATTAGCGTAATTGGTAGGTTGTCCAGCTAGAAAAAGGTGAGAATAAATAAATAAGGGTTAATTACACTATTAGTCCCTAGACTATGAGCTATTTCAATAGTAGTTCCTTAAGAATTTTTTTTCAAAATTCAGTTCCTTGAGTACTAAAATTAGATACGCTAAGTCCTTTTGTTGGATGCCGTTAGTATTTTTCTGTTAAGTCCGTCATGTGCCCAACACGTAACTTTGGTTAAGGGCATTTATGGAATTTCATGTGCCCTTGCTTTGTATATTATTCAAATACTGGATATCCATTTTTAAAGATATTTTAAAAATTACAAAAAGAATTTACTCTTTTTTCTCCCACCCAATATCTTCATCCCCTCTGTTACTACCTCCACCCTCTCCCACCAATCCAACCTCATCACTACCCAATTCTTCACCACCTCCACCGCCTTTGCCACCGATCACTACGTCCTCCCCATCCTCTACACCCTCTTTGTCTTCCTTCTCTCCCTTTACGCCCTAGCCACGTCGTAGACCCGTCAGATCCACCATCTCCGCCATAACCGTAAATCTCACCTCCACCACCTTCGACTCCGCCCCTCAAACCCTCAAAACTTTGTCGATTACCTCATTTCGTCGAATTGGATCTGTTTTAGTTTTACTGAGGTCTATTGGGAGCTTGAACTAAGTTTAGGTGGATTTGGGTGAGTTGTTAAAGGTATGATCTGCAGGGGGTTGATTGAAAATTCGTGGGACTTGAGTGATTCCGGCATTGACGAGTCCTTTGACTCTGAATTTGGTTCCGTCGAATGCCTTGAGCTCAGCTAATCAGTTGTAGTTGGTTTAAGTTGCTGGTTGAGCTTCAACTTTATGGGAGATGATCATTATTCCTTATTTGGGAAGTCAAGGTAAAAAGTGCAGTCTCAAAAGAAGGTCCTACAGCTGCCTAGATTAATTGGAACTACTTTTTTTCCAGGTGATGATGGTCCCCTCCCCCCTCTGTCCTCCTTCCTTTCTTTGTTTTTTGAAGGGTGGGGGTGTTCTTTGATTCCATGTAGCTTAGATTTCAGATGTTAAAACTTGTAAATCTAAAATGCACTTGGGAACCGAATGGTGATGGTTGGAGATAGAGGACGGTCGGAAGGGCAGCAGTCAAAACTGCCATGGCCGAAGCCAGGCTATGAAGAAAGTTACGTGATAGAGAGAGAGGAGTGTGCCACGCGTGAAATTCCAATGATACCTTTGAACAGAGTGATGAAATTACTTTAACACCCTTAAATAATGGCACGTGCCTTGCGTGAAATTACAATAATACCTAGAAAAAAGTCAGGTGCCTTGCACATGACAGACTTAATGGAAAAATACTAACGACATCCATCAAAAGGACTAGCCGCGTAACTTTTTGGTACTCAAGGGACTGAAGTTTGAAAAAAATTCTTCAGGGACTACTGGTGGAATAGCTCATAGTCGAGGATCTAATGGTGTAATTAACCCAATAAATAAAAAGAAAAGAGGTGTGGGAGTAGGATTTGTAAATCATCGGCGCTAACACACAGCTCCCTATATGCTAAACGTAGCATCTTCTGCAAAATTATTAATTTGCCCTCATCTTTTTATATGTATAAAATATTCAACTTAAAACTCACTTTCATTTACTTCGAATGTGTATGTTTTTGATATATTTTGTGTTAAATTTCTTAGTGGTTCGTTTGTCGAATGACAAAGATAATTATGGAAATGTGCTCTACTCCGTGGGAACATCGAAATCGTATATTTATTCGTCCAAAATGATGTTTGGATGATGGAGATATTAATACCTAAAGTAGGTGAGTTGAAATTGGATAAGTGAGTTTGTCCCACATTGAAAAGAAAATAAAGGCAATACTAGTTTATATACAAGCTCCTTTCTTGTAAAGAGTAAGCTTGTATAGTATAGAGGCTCTCTCTCATGCACGCGCCCGCAGGGGGGTTGCAAATTCTAGTTCGATTCAAGGTCCGGACTAGTGGACTTGGTTGCAAATTTTAGTTCGATTCAAGGTCCGAACCAGTGGACTCGGGTGCAAATTCTAGTTCGATTCAAGGTCTGGACCAGTGGACTCGGGTGCAAGCGTGACCTGCAGACACGAATGTTGGACCAAATCAAGCCCCTTATAGCCCAATTTTTGTTTTTTTTTTCTAACAATTTTTTTGCAAAAAATAATAAAAAAAGGACATTTGTACTGCTATTTATTTTTGTTTTTCTAACAATGTTTGCAAAAAAGGGGGGGGAACATGCGCATGTCCTCTTCGACATGTGCCTAGTCCGGTGCACGTACATTTTTTTTTTGCAATAAAAAATAAAATAAAAGGCACATGCACCTAAGTCATGCTCATGTCTTTTTGGACATGCGTATGTTTTTGACATATTTTGTGTTAAATTTAATTTTTGTTGTTGTTATTATTGAGTTATAATGTACATTTTTTGTAAGAAGAAGAAGAAGATACATGCACCAGGACCAGGTGTATGTACAAGAGGTCTGAGAGGACATGTGCACGAGCCAGATGCATGTCCAAAAAGACATGCACACGGCTTAGGCGCATGTGCCTTTTATTTTATTTTTTATTGCAAAGAAAACAATGTACATGCATGAGACCAGGCACATATCGAAGAGGACATGCGCATGTTTCCCCCCCCCCCATTTTTTTGCAAAACATTGTTAAAAAGCAAAAATAAATAGCAGTGCAAATGTCCTTTGTTTTTATTATTTTTTTGCAAAAAAATTGTTTAAAAAAAAAAAGTAAAACTTGGGCTAGTCTAAGGGGCTTGATTTGGTCCAACATTCGTTTCTGCAGGTCACGCTTGCACCCGAGTCCACTGATCCGAACCTTGAATCAAACTAGGTTTTGCAACCCCTCTGCGGGCGCGTACGTGAGAGAGAGCGTATAGGGGGGGCTGCATTTAGCGCTTCTCTCTTTTTAAATTTATTCTTTGGCTTCTGAGAGATCTCTACTAAAATTTTAATGCAAAACCCATATTTAAGCCACTCAACTATCCACAAAGTTGCAATATGGTCACCACAACTTCAAAAATGTTATTTGAACCACTAAACTATCATTTTCTTGCAAGCGAGCCCATTTTTTGGATGAGTGTTAGTTCAGACATTAAATTTACATGAAATACTAATTTTACTCATGTCTTCTTCATCTTCCCTATCCCTAAATTGAAGAGAGAGAAAACCCTGACCCACTAACTCATTATCTAGAAAAATTGAGCAAAGTACAATCCAACTCTAAAATCAACAAAGAAAACTAAGTCTAGATAGAACAAAAATCGAGATGCCAACTCGAATTGAAACAGACTTCTAAGCAATAATTTTCACAAATCTCAGCAGATAATCCAACAAAAATTGAGATGCTGGCCGGAATCCCAAGCCTTAAGCTTTAATTCGCCCCAAACTTCAAACCCTAGGTCAGATTTGTCGTTCGCGGAGGGATAAATATGGAATTTAAAGGTAGAAATGCTGGCCGAAATTGAGAGCGATGGGGATTGTAAGGGCCTCGTGCTGTGATTATTTCTGCTGTAAGGCCGCCGCCGGCTGTAATAGGGAGATGTCGGCGTTGATGGCAGTGCTCGGAGATGACGCGCTTGTCTAGAAGCTGTTTGGGGATGATGGCGGCTGACGATGGGGTTATTGCTGTGGAGGGATTCGCCGGCGCTAAATATGAGTCTGCTGTTGTTGTGAGAGAGAGAGAGAGAGAGAGAGAGAGAGAGAGAGAGAGAGAGA
This sequence comes from Platycodon grandiflorus, assembly GCA_016624345.1. Taxonomy (NCBI): domain Eukaryota; kingdom Viridiplantae; phylum Streptophyta; class Magnoliopsida; order Asterales; family Campanulaceae; genus Platycodon; species Platycodon grandiflorus. The sequence goes on from CM028365.1 coordinate 50,157,524, forward strand.
GAGAGAGAGAGGTCTGGTCGGGTTGAAGTGTGTGTGTGTGTTTGGGAGAGACAGAAAATTAGGATTTCAATTTGGAGTTCATAAATTGGTACAAACCTGTGGGGGTATATTTGTGTTAGGGCTAAAGGTTTGTTTTTTTGTTAATTGGGGAAGATGAAGAAGAAGAAGACAAAGGTAAAATAGGTATTTTATGTAAATTTAACGGCTGAATTAACGTCCATTCAAAAAATGGACTTGCTTGCAAGAAAATAATTATTGAATGGCTCAAATAATATTTTTGAAATTGTGGTGACCTGATTATAACTTTATGAACAAAAATGTAGGTTTTGCCAAATTTTGACGGTTAAGTAGTGTTCTTGACAGAATCTTGAGTTCAAAAAATCTCGTCTAAACGACCCAATTTTTTATTGGATGGAAAAGGACAGGTGGACAACGTATACAAAACGAGATTTTTTATTAAAGCAACCCAGTGGTTGCTTAATTGCTTCTTTTGTTTCTTTTTGGGGGAATCCTGTACCAGACGAAGAGAAGTGTTTGTCAGAGAAGGAAAGTTGAGATTTTTGGTGAAATTGAAGAAATTGAGTGGGTTTCTGAGATGGGTTTCCGTTGAGATAGATCTGAAGTGGATTGGTGAGTGAAACTGAGCTATGGAGCCTCCGAGGGGGGTTTTGGCTTCTCTTGGGAACTTCATCTGCTTCTTGCCTTATTTCATTGGCCTTCTCATTCTTGGCTTCATTAAAGGTCAGTTAGTTCTTGAATCATCTAGATATATCCTGCTGTTTGTTGGTTCCTTCTTGATTTTTTGATCCTGTTTATCATTTCTAGCCCCCCAAACTGGTATACATGTACTATCACCTCACAATCCCAGTCAATTTAAGCTACAGTTTCAAGATTTTATGTACATTCACTATCACAAATGCACTTGCAGTCACCATCTCTATGTGTGTGTGTGTAACATTCAATGTAGCTCAATTCAAGATTTAATGTACATTTATTATCACAATAGCACTTGCAATGGTCATCCCTATGTGTGTGTTTGTGTGTGTAACATTAGATTTAAGCTGCAATTTCAAGATTTTACGTACCTTTACCTTCATAGCACTACATGCAATGATCATCTGTCTGTGTGCGTTTGTAACATTCGAGTTAGCTGCAATTAACTAGTATTATATATATATTTTTTGGAACGGAGGAAGTACTATTTTTATTTTATAATTTTTAATTTTAAACTTCTAGCCTATAGTTTTCCCCTCTTTGGTTTCAGGTGTCATTTTCTGTCCATTGATATGCCCTATATAAAGACTGTGCTACTATAACCTATAGTTACACCTAAATGCACGTTAGGTAATCCAACACATATCTTTATGAGATTTAATGTAATCAACAAAAAGATTAACCACCACTTACCGAAACTCAGCTATAAAGCAGAAATAACACATTATCAACTCACCATAAAGATACAAAAAGTACTTATGTGGGTTGGAAATTAACACCTGCGAGTTTTGTTCTTCCTTTCTGACAAAGCTAATCCTTTTCTTTGTTATCTCAATTTGTGAGTGGAGTATTGTTCAGATTGTCAAGTTGAGTGTTTTTTTGGGTAGTATTAAAGTGTAACCTTATTGGGTAGGTTTTCAATTCGTTAAAGGTGGAGAACAAAGAAAGAAAGAATAGGCTGGATGGATGGACTTAAATATTCTAGGCTTAGCTCTCTACTCAAAACTATAAACTGCAAAAGACAAATCTCAGGCAACACCCGACAGTTATTCAACTGTTTAGTGAGGCTACCCCAAATTATAAAGTACACATTTCCATCTATTTTAAAATCAACTTTTTATATTTTTCAGTTCAAACTCCAACACTAGAAGACCCAATTGTTGGAGAAGATAAAAAAATGTCTGGCTGAGAGAGTAAGGGAATAAGAGACATTAGTGAATCCTCCGTTCTCCAACACACACCCCACACACACTGGTTGCTTATTTTGGTTTCTTCTGGGAATGTGGCAGCAGAAGAAGAGTGGCTGGGAGCGAATAAAGTTGAGACTTTGTGTGAAACTATTGGCTTGAAATTGAAGGAATTAGGTGGGGCTTCTGAGATGGCTTTCAGGTGAGGTAGATCTGAAGTGGGTTTTGGGGACTGAGCTATGGAGGAGCCTCCAAGGGGGGTTTTGGCTTTTTTATGGAACTTCATCTGTTTCTTGCCATATTTCCTTGGCCTTCTCATTCTAGGCTTAATCAAAGGTCTGTCTCACTTAGTTATTGAGTCTTGATATATCGTCTGTTACATTCTTGCTCTTCTTTTTCTTTTACTAAAACCTGTTTGTCATTCTTGCCCCAAACCAGATATACATGTACTATCACTTGCAAATCACATTAGAGTCGAGCTCCAATTTCAAGATTTTATGTACATTTACAATCACAATAGCACTTGCAGCGGTAATCTCTGTGTGTGTGTGTGAGAAAGAGAGAGAGAGAGAGAGAGAGAGAGAGAGAGAGAGAGAGTTTTTTCAGGGCATTTTAATTTTGATAAACTACCATGTTGGGATGTACCATCTCTGCGTTCCAATTAGAAAAGCAGCTATGCGTTAACAAAAATGTTCAATTCTTTGAATCAGGAAATAGGAGTGAACACTTACAGATACCGATTTTATTTTTATATTTAATTTCTAGCTGGTTTATGTTTTCCCTTCTTTTGTTTCAGGTATCATTTTCTGCCCATTGATATGCCTTATCATGACGTTTGGAATTTCTGCTATAATATTGGCTCTTTGGCCAGCACATTGTTTCTGGACTTACTTCTGCATTGTGAGGTGCCCATCTTCGACTATTTGCTTCCTGATATCCTTGTCTTACCTCAGTAACTTGAAGTGATTCCCTGTTCTTTTCATAATTGCAGTGCTAAACAATTAGGGCCAGTTCTGAAGCTGCTTATCTGTCTATGCATTCCCCCTGTCTTACTTTTGTGGCCTGTGATTGGTATTACGGGTAGTGTTCTTGGTGGCTTAGCTTATGGATTTCTCGGCCCAATGTTTGGCACATTCAAAGCTGTTGGCGAAGGAAAGACCAATGAGTTCATCCACTCTATCATTGTATGTATGGATTTATCAAGTCTACATACTTACAACATATATATATATATATATATATAATATGTAATATTCTTTTCATAACCCTAAGGGGATGTGGGCAAGGGTTTGAACCTGTGACCTTTTGTGAAGCTCTAGGTATCTAAGGTTTTTTGCTGGATTCTTAAGAGTGACTTGTCATTAATTACTCTTGCAGGATGGAACCTGGGACACAGTCCAGTGGAGCTTTACCTTTATTAGGGATTTCGGGGATGTATGTTTCCATTCATACTTCTCGATCATGGATGACCTACGCCAACAAGCCCCTCCGGAGTTCAAATATTATGAGATTAGGTCCGTTTATTAACAACTGGTTGTTGGGGTTTCCATTTCACTATTTCAGTTCCTATTAATGTTCTTTACCCAACTTCAGTTTTTATTAATTTTGGAAAAGGACCTATTTGACTAGCGTACTTTCATGTTGTTCATAAATCTTCATACGCAGATTGACATTGACATGCACACTCAGGGACGGACGTAGCATCCTCCCCCAACCTTTTGAAAAATTGCACTATGTTCCGTTTCACTTTGTGGTTGTATCACCATCTTTTCTTATAAAATATATTCCCTGTGTTGCAGGCAAAAAGTTCACTATTCTATTTTGGAATGTTTCACTTAAAGAGTCCCCATTTAAAAATTATCCCTACAATCTCTATTACTTTTCAACATTACCCTCCACATGTGATATAAGTATCTTGACTATGCAGTCTATGCCTTAGTATTTTGTAATTATGACCAACTCTAATGATATTTATACATCTCTTAATTATTAAACTTTTCAAACGTAGACTATTTGGGTGGAACAGAGGGAGTATTACTTGGCCCCTCCAAAAAATATGAAACTGTTCAAAACTTTCAAAAGTGTTACTTTTTTCAGTAATAATTCTTGATAGTGAGACTTGTCTAAAAACTTTTTAGCGCTAATAATAAGTATTTTGAAATGGTTGTTTTACGGTTTTATATATTTTTTTTATGAATGACATACATAAAAATATTGGGAAAGTCTATTTCCACTACAATATTTGTTTATCTACTATATTCATTAAAATTTAATGAAGTTAATCAATGGCTTGACACAATTGCCCTTTAAATCCACCTTATTTAATTGTTTCTCTTTCTAATTTTTATCCTTTATTTGTCTTTGCAAATAATATTATATTCAATCATGCACAAGAAAATAAATAATTCTATATGCAAAAAATTAGAAAATATAAATGAGACATCTAAAAGGAAAATAATACATAGGTCTAATTTCTTTTGCTTACAAATAAAAAATATATATAAATGACAAAATAGACTAAACAAAGGAGTGGCTTGAGTTGTATAATATTAAATTACGGAGTCCAAATTATGAATTCAAATAAATAACTTGAATGAAAAATCAATTAATAAATATATGTTTAGCAATTACTTAAATATATTTTATAATAAGTTGGCAATTGTACAACATCTTTTAGTTTTTCAACATTAAATTCAATTTTCTTCAAAAAAATTTATTTGAAGAAATTAAATGAAAAATAATGAATAGATTCAATTTTTTAGTGTCGAAAAATAGGCATAATTTATTTGAGAGGATAAGAAAAGCAAACAAATTAATTTTAAGTTATAAAGGAAAATTAAAAAAAAATAATTAATCGATTTTAGGCAAGTACTTCATCATGACATCATCAAACAAGGCAAGTATTTGAAGGATAATTTTGTAATGACAATGATTAATTTGTTTAACCATTAATGAATGTAGTGGATTAGTAAAATTTGTAGTGGAAATAGACTCCCAAAAATATTTTGTCTGGCTATTTGTTTCATCTTATATTCTTCGGTCCCCTCCAGAGTTTGGTCCTAGGTCCATCCTTGTACACACTTCCGATTTGCTTATTGGGTACGACTAAGTAGTGATTTGTATGAAAAATGTTTAATAGAATCTTTTTAACAAACTTTTGTGCAGATTGATATATCTTCCTGGTGCTATTGTAGCCGGGCTGCTGGGTCTCATGGTTGACACGCTTGTGATCTCGATTGTTGCCATTTTCAAAAGCCCTTACATGCTCGTCAAGGGCTGGCACCGTTTGTTTCATGACTGTATAGGCCGAGAAGGCCCTTTCTTAGAAACAATATGTGTACCATTTGCAGGTTTTGCTATCTTACTCTGGCCATTGGCTGTAGTTGGTGCCTTGTTAGGGTCCATCGTATCAAGTATCGGTCTTGGTCTTTACGCAGCCGTGGTTGTATATCAGGTCTAGTTTCCTTTCCTTTACTTCATTTTCTTGTCTTGGTCTTGGTCTTGGTTTTTTTTTCTTTTTTAGTTTTTTTTGCCTTCAAGAAGCAAACTTGACTAAATTTGGACTTTTGGATGTTGGCTACAGGAGTCCTCTTTTTGGTTTGGGCTTTGCTATATTGTTGCTGCCTTGTCCATATACGATGAATACAGCAATGATATTCTTGACATGCCAGAAGGGTCCTGCTTTCCTCGGTTCTAATCTCGACCCTAATTTTTGTTTAATGCATGCGGTTACTGCTTTTATGTGGTAAATTTTTGAAAACTTAGTACCTGAGTCGTTAATATAAACAGGCCCAAATACCGAAAGAGGGATGAAACATCAGAAACTAGCTCCAGTGGACGTTCTGTCTCAAGGCCCAGCTCGTTCAAAAAGCCACCCCCCTCTCGTTCTAACTCTCTCAATGCCCCTATGATTGAGTTGAAACCATTGGAGGTATGTTATTACTACTTCATTTCATACTATGTCTAAAATTTTCTTTTGTGATTGTTAATTAATTGCGATTCTATTTGACTGACCATTACAAGGACTTTAGTGCTAATTTAAACTCGATATTTTGACTTTTGTAGTTGCTCCATAGCTTGTTTGAGGAGTGTAAACGCCATGGGGAATTCATGGTTTCTGAAGGATTAATCACTCTAAAGGACATTGCAGATGCGAAGTCTGGTAAGGACATTGGCAGAGTCATAAGCATTGGTTTACCAGCATATTGCCTCCTCCAAGCCCTTCTTCGATCCGTAAAAGCTGGTTGCACTGGTATATTGCTATGTAAGTACAGGAAAAAGTTTCCGCCCCCTCGCCTCTTTTCTGGTTTTGCCTAATGCAATGATTTGATAATATCAACTTGTTTATTATTTGCAGCGGACAATGTAACTGAGATAACTAGCACAAACCGACCCAAAGACACTTTCTTTGATTGGTTTTTGAATCCTCTCTTGATCATTAAAGACCAAATAAAAGCTGAAAACCTCTCCGATAATGAAGAGGAATATTTAGGAAAGTTAATTCTGTTGAGTGGTGATCCCGAGAGGTTAAAAAATTCAAATATTGGGTCCCCACCTGAATCTGAGCTTAAACGAGCCGAACTTGATGCATTAGCCCGAAGGTAGTAATGTGTTTTTATTCATTAAAATTATTGTTAGTATTTATTATTTTTTCTTTCTAATTTTGAACTTCACGTGTTTTTTTGCTTTGATGAAGGCTTCGAGGAATCACCAAATCTATATCGAGGTACCCAACATTTAGGCGTCGTTTTGATAGTAGCATCAAGGTCATATCTGAAGAACTTGCTAAGAAGAACGGTAGTGAACCTCGAACAATTCCCAGGTCAAAAAGTTCCTTTACTCGAATATTTAGCCAGAAATCTTTTAAAACCAAAACAAGCAACCATGGGGCTGAACAAGAGGTTCAGCCATGTGTTGAAAGAGATGTTGATATTGTATAACCAGATCTTACATGTAACCTTCTATCCCATCTGCAACGTTCATTTCATAGTTTTTGTTGCAGGTGAATTTACTAAAAGTGTAGTCTTAGCTCTACATAAACTGTATTTCTTACATGCTGGCTGCTCTAATCAGAAAGTTATTGTTGTATAAGTTTCATGTATAACTGATTCTTTTAGAATAAAAGGTTTGCTATTACTAGGAGTTTTTTATTACAAAACTCTGCTCTCTTTCATTGTTTTGTGAAGGGCATATCTTAATGATCTTATTTGCTTCCCTGATCTTTTTTACTGTCTGTTGTGTGTGTGTGTTCTGTGGTGTTGTGTCCGGCAGGAATTCACATTTGTTGTTTGGAACCATGGAGAAAAAAATTCTGAAACTTTAAATTATTTTATCTCATCTCCCATTGGAGGATTATGGGTTAAGTGACCCAGCCCAGCAAGTTTTTATACTTGGTTTTGGAACTTGTTTGACCGATTGACTGTGAGCATTGATGTTGTTGTATTTGTTGGCTTGGCCCAAGTTAGTGGTAGCCCAGATAGAAAGCCCAACCCCAGCCTATCCCCTTTGGCGGCCCGCCCATTCGCTTGTGCAAAACCGGAAGGCTGAGCCTTCCAGGAGCTTCCTTTGTCCTTCCTGATATCCTCCTTTATGCAACTAGCCGTCATATATAATCTCTTACTCCCTCTTGGCGTCACTGTGCTGATGAGAGATTTCTAGGGTTAGATTTTGAATAGGTCAGTCGCTCCTCTCCCAAAAGGACCGTGAACAGTTCTTGCATATCTCTCTCTTCTCTTTGTGAGTGTGTGACTGTGCGAGAGTATACACCTTGGGTGGGTTCTTGGAGGTTCTCCCCTTCGGTGAGCTTACTGGTGTCTTTGCGGTATTGTTGTGGGTGTCGGGTTTCAACAGGGTGAGAGAGAGGCAGCGAGGGTGAGGGTGTTGTCCAGTTGCCTTCCTCGTTGTGGCCACTGGAGTTGGGTTGGGGAGTGTCGATAGTCTTCACCGGAGCTTGTGTGGTGGGTTTAGAAATTTAGGGACTCGTTTGGTGAACTGAAGTTGAAAAGGGTTACTAAGCCTAAGGAGTAGCTTCAGACGAGGTGCTAGTCACCGGTAACGGCGAGTCGGTGACGTCGTACACCGGCGTGCCAAAGCTTCCTTTTGTCTCTGCGAGTTCCTTACCTTGTCCTAACGATTCTCTGTTTTTTCTACTCTGTTTTGGGGGTACTAATTTCTGTTTTACTGAGTTCTCTCGAATGCCTTGGTGATCTTCGGTTTGCCCCTATTGTTTAATCGTTAATCGGCATAGTATAGGTTCTCCCAACCCCATTGATTAGATCTCGTGTATTTGCATGAGCGTCTTAGTGAGGATCTCTTAGCTTCATTTGTATTAGGCTCTCTATAAATTAATATACGTAATTCTTGGGCTCGGCTTCGATCTTGTACGTGAATGGTGTAAACAATGAACAGTGGTATCGAGCCGAGTTCGTGGTGCCCTTTGCATACGGCGGTCGGCAATGGTCAACCGCCCTCTTCAAGGGCTCCCTTCGATCCAAATCCAAATTAGAAACCCTAGTCAAGAGTTTCGGGTGAGCTGGTCTTCCCTTCTTGCTTTATTTTTCACACTATAAATGCGTGGTTAATTTATTATGTGTTGATTAAAGCTGTTGTTGCATGATCTGTTGTTGTTAAATTTGTCATGTTACGTGGTAGCTTGAATCTTTTGGTTTGCTCTATTTCATGTTGTTCTTGTAGTTGGTTTTCGATTGATAGTTTGTATGCATGTTTTAGATCTTTTTTTTACTCTAAGTTGGTTTATGCTTAATTTTGTTTGGATCTTTGCATGCTATAAACCTTGGTTCTTATTCGTTTTGGGGTTGCTTGTTTCGTGATTTAAAATGGCTAGTTCCTCCACTTCTATGTATAGTCTAGAACCCTTTAATGGAAAACGGATTTTTCAATATGTTAACAGAAAATGAGAGGCATCTTAATCAAAGAAAAAGTTTTCAAGGCCATAACTTTAAAGTTTTAAAGCGATACGGAGGAAAGCATAGCGAAATGGATGAATGCGCATATTCATCTATCATTTTAAAAGCTGTCAGACTGTTTTGCGAAAAGTAGGCAAGCTTGACCTCGCGAAAGCTCTTTGGGAAAAACTAGAAGAACTTTATTTTGAAACATCATTGCCAAACAAACTCTATCTTCTAGAAAAGTTTTTCCGCTTCAAGCTTAACCTAAGCAAAGATATGGACGACAACATTGTTGTTTTCACAAAATTAGTACAAGACATTAAGCAAATCGGTGATAAGCATATTGATGAATATACCCCTATTGTACTTCTTAATGTCATTCTTGAATCTTATGCTGATGTGAAATCTGCAAACAAATATGGTAGGGATGCATTGACTCTTGACACGGTCATAAATGGGTTAAAGAGTAAATAATTAGAATTAAAAGCTAATAAGGGTAAATCGTCGACATCCGGTGAGGTCCATATGGTGAGAAGAAGGACTCAAAATAGAAACAATGGGCAAAACAAAAACCAAAATCAAAATCAAGGGCAAAATTTTGAAAAGAAAAAGGGCAGGAGCAAAAGTAGGTCAAAGTCTAGGACAAGAGGTAGAAAATGCTACAATTGTAGAAATCGGTCATTTTAGGAAGGAGTGTACTAATCCTAAAAAGAAGAATTTTAATCAAAACCAAAATGGGCAGAATGACTGCAATATGGCTTCGGGTAGTGAGGATGATGCAAATGTGTTTATGGTTACGGAGTTATGTGATTCTTTGGTTAACTCTGTGATTACCATGCCAGCATGTAAGAATGAATGGTTGATTAATTCTGCTTGCACATTCCATATGAAACCATACAAACACTTCTTTAGTTCTTATCAAGAATTGAATGCTGGGTCTGTCTCACTTACCAATGAAAAGAAATGTCATATTGCTGGAATTGATGACATTTGCTTAAAATTTGAATCTGGAAATGTTTTAAAATTGAAAAATGTAAGACATGTTCCTGACCTATGCAACAACTTGATTTCTTGTGCATCCTTAGAGGATGATGGTTTTGAGGGAAGGTGGGGGCGGGGTTTGATGAAAATCATGAAAGGTTCTCTTGTGATTGTGAAGGCTGAAAAACGCCGCAATTTGTATGTGTGTCTTTGCTTCGCCATTGTCTTTTAATGAAAAGTGCAAACTTAGTAAAGAAGATAAAACCAGTTTACGGCATAAAAGACTTGGTCACATGAGTAGTAAAGGTTTAGGAATTTTAAACAAAACTGGAGCTTTTGGAAAAGATGAGATTTCTAATTTGTCTTTCTGTGAAACTTGTGTGATGAGCAAACAACACCGTGTGAGCTTCCCCCCATCCCCCTAACCCCAAGTTCTCAAGCAAGAAAATCCTCGAGTACATACATGCTGATGTATATGGGCCCTTTAGTGAGCCCACTCAAGGAGGTAACAGATATTTCCTATCCATAATTGACGATTTTTCTTGAAAATTTTGGTTGTTCTTAATGAAACACAAATCTGATGTATTTGAAAATTTTAAGAATTGGAAAACCATGATTGAGGTCAAAATTGGTAGGAAAATCAAAACCCTCAGGACTGACAATGGCTTAGAGTTTTGTAATTCTGAAATGGACAAATTTTGCGCTGAAAACGGTATAGAAAGACACAAGACTGTCCCTTATACCCCACAACAAAATGGGGTTGCTGAAAAAACGAATAGAACTCTACTAGAGCGTGTTAGGAGTATGCTTGCGTCCTCGGGTCTCTTTAAAAGGATTTGGGGAGAGGCGGTCTTGATTGCCGCCTATCTTATCAATAGGTCCCCTTATGTCCCATTGCAAGGTAGATGTCTTGACGTAGTTTTTTGGGGTAAAGAAATTGATTTTCAACATTTGAGAGTTTTCGGTGTCTTTGCCTATGCACATAGGAAGAATGACAAATTGGAACCTCGATCTGTTAGGTGCATTTTCTTGGGTTATCCCGAAGGTGTAAAAGGATATAGGTTATGGATAAAAGATGAACCGGATTTCAAAGTTATCATTAGTCGAGATGTTGTTTTTAACGAAAATGAATTCCGTGTTTGAATGTCCCTAATGAACCTATCCCTCCCCGGCTCTGTTATGGTGGATCACCCTTTCACATCGAGTCCTATTGAAACTAGATGCAACCAAGCGAAATTGTGCATGAAAATCAAACGAGAATTCGAAAATGAAAATGTCAATCTTGAAATTCCTAACATTGAGGAAGATGATGTCATAGAAAATATAGAAGATGAAAATCTGATTTGAATGACTATCAACTTAGTCGTGATAGGCCTAGACGCATTATTAGGCCTCCCTCTCGTTTTGATGACTTTCATATGGCTTCTTTTGTCTTTAGTGTCTTTGAATCGATTGATAATTGTGAACCAAAGACCTATAATCAAGCCCTAAAATCATTAATTGTAATAAATGGATTGTGGCCATGAATGAGGAAATGAAATCGCTTCATGTGAATGAGACTTGGACTTTAGTTCCTAAGCCCAAAACGTTACATTGTTGCGTGCAAATGGCTTTACAAGATAAAAACTAAATCCGATTCTAATGTTAGATTTAAGGCAAGATTAGTAGCAAAAGGATTTACTCAAAAAGAGGGAATCGACTATACTAAAATCTTCGCTCTTGTAGTAAAGTTTACTACTGTTAGGATAATGCTTACTCTTGTTGCTCAATTCAACTGGGAATTAAAGCAAATGAATGTGAAAACAGCTTTTTTGCATGGAGAGTTGGATGAAAAAAAATTTATGAGGCATCCCGAGGGCTATGTTGATAAACAATTTTCTGATTATGTGTGCTTGCTGAGAAAATCGTTATATGGGTTTAAAAAGTCACCAAGAATGTGGAATATCAAATTTGATCAATGCATGCTTGACTTGAAATTTACGCATAGTGCTTATGATCATTATTTGTATTTCAAAAATGAAAAAGATGTGTATGTTTTCTTACTCATATATGTGGATGATATGTTGCTTATTAGCCCATGCTCTAAATCTATTGAATTTGTTAGAAATCGCTTAAGTGCGAGATTTGACATGAAATATTTAGGCGATGCTAATAAAATCCTTGGCATGACCATAATTAGAGACCGAAAGTCTTTGGTGGTTTGTCTGAATCAGATTTCTTATGTGGATAAAATTTTGAGTAAATTATCCATGAAAGATGCAAATTCTGTTGAAATCCCTCTTGCTGCCCACTTTGTTCTTAGTAAAGACCAATGCCCTAAGAATGAGTTTGAAATTGAACAAATGAAAAAAGTCCCGTATTCCAATGCCATAGGTTCCGTTATGTACTTGATGGTTAGTACCTGCCAGACATAGCTTATGCCCTTAGTTGCCTTAGCCGATATATGTCGAACCTGGGCCTGCCCCATTGGCAAGCCGTAAAATGGTTGTTGAGGTACTTGAAGCATTCTAGGAATTATGGTATAAAATTTTCAAAATCAGAAAATGGTGTTAAACTTGTAGGATTTGTTAACTCAAACTATGTTAATGATAAAGACCATAGGAAGTCCACAACCTCTTACGTCTTCACTCTTTGTGGGTCTTGCATTAGTTGGAAATCTCAAGCTGCACCTATCGTGGCCTTGTCCACAACCGAGGTGAATACGTGGCAATTCTTGAAACAATAAAGAAGTCATATGGCTTAAAGGTCTAATTTCAAAAATTGGTTTTCTTAAAAAAAAGGTGGTTGTTTTTCGATAGTCAATCGGGTATTCAACTTTGTAAAAATTACTTTCACGATAGAACAAAGCATATTGACGTCGGGTTTCACTTTATCCGCGATGTTGTCGCCAAATGCATTGTTTACCTAGAAAAAGTTGATACCAAATACAATTCTGGCGATATGGGCACCAAGTGCACTTTGTAAAAATTTATGTCTGTTTGAAAATTTTGAAATTGGATACGGTGATTGAAATTATGTTACGTTTGTTACCCCCGAAAATCCTCGGCTTTCTTAGTGGCTGTGAGGTACTTTCTTGTCCCTGCTTTGTGTAGTGGAGCAAGTAAGTTTTTCTTTCACTTGGTCTAGGCGTGTGTTAGAACAAGTGAAGGATAGGCAATGATGAACCCTATATTTTTTTAAAAGGTCCTTTGAGTCCTTTAGTTTTTTGACCAACACTTATTCCAAAGTGGAGATTGTTCTATTTGTTGGCTTGGCCCAAGTTAGTGGCAGCCCAAATAGAAAGCCCAACCCCAGTCCATCCCCTTTGGCAGCCCGCCCGTTCACTTGTGCAAAACCGAAAGGCTGAGCCTTCCAGGAGCTTCCTTTGTCCTTCCTGATACCCTCCTTTATGCAACCAATCGTCATATATAATCTCTTACTCCCTCTTGGCGTCACTGTCGATGAAAGATTTCTAGGGTTAGATTTTGAATAGGTCAGCCGCTCCTCTCCCAAAAGGACCATGAACAGTTCTTGCATATCTCTCTCTTCTCTTTGTGAGTGTGTGACTGTGCGAGAGTATACACCTTGGGTGGGTTCTTGGAGGTTCACCCTTCGGTGAGCTTGGTGTCTTTGCGGTATTGTTGTGGGTGTCGGGTTTCAACGGGGTGAGAGAGGCGGCGAGGTAAGGGTGTCGTCCGGTTGCCTTCCTCGTTGTGGCCATCGGAGTTGGGTTGGGGAGTATCGGGTAGTCTTCGCTGGAGCTTGTGTGCTGGGTTTAGAAATTTAGGGACTCGTTTGGTGGACTAAAGTTGAGAAGGGTTACTAAGCCTAAGGTGTAGCTTCAGCCGAGGTGCTAGTCACCAGTGACGGCGAGTCAGTGACGTCATACACCGGCATGTCAAAGCTTCCTTTTGTCTCTGCGAGTTCCTTACCTTGTCCTAACGATTCTCTGTTTTTTCTACTCTGTTTTTGGGGGTACTAATTTCTGTTTTACAGGTTCTCTGAAGTCTGAATGCCTTAGTGATCTTCAGTTCGCCCCTATTGTTTAATCTGTTAATCAGCATAGCATAGGTCCCCCAACCCCATTGATTAGATATGTGTATTTGCATGAGCGTCTTAGTGAGGATCTCTTAACTTCATTTGTATTAGGCTCTCTATAAATTAATATCTTGTAATTACGGGGCTCGGCTTCGATCTTGTACCTGAATGGTGTAAACACTTAACAGATGTATCAGCCGTTCATGTTAATCATCAATGTAGTAATGAAAGCTTTACCTAGGGGTGGCAATTCGGTCGTGTTGGGCTGTTAACGGGCTAGCACGATAAGAGCACGACACGTTAAGACCAAATACGAACACGAGCCGTTAACCTTAACGGGCCTATAGTGGAAACCCAAACACGACACGATTAAAACACGAAAAGCCCGGCACGGCCCGTTAGGCACGATAGTCACGATCGTCATACTAGTTCAGGCAAGTCCGTTAGCCCGTTAGGCCCCAAAAAACATTAATTCTTATCGGGCTAGCCGAACACGGCACGAACCCGATAATATCAACGGCCAAGACTTACTAAAATTAAGTTTAATCAACGATCAAGATTTGTCCAGGGATAATATCACACGGATAACCATCTTATTGGGCTAGCCCGAACACGGCACGAACACGACACGAACACGGCCCAATTTTAGCGGGCTGTTATCGGGCCAGCCCAATAACAGCCCGAACCCGATAAAGCTTGGCCCGACCCTATAATTTCGTGTCGTGTTCGTTTCGTTCATTCATGTCGTGCCTCAAATTGCCACCCCTAGCTTTACCCTCCACTATGCTATGCGGGGTTACTCTGTTCGGAAACATGGAATGGTTAGTGGAATGAAGTTCCAACGGGATTGGAATTGAGAACGAAACTAATGATTCAATGGTAAATGGAATGACATTCCGGCGTTGGGTGCTGGAATAAAAAATAAGAATGAATCTAATGATGCACACGTTTAATCTCTACACACAAACAATTGTGTTGGAAAGGTGATCAGATGAAACAAATGATGCACGTGTTTAATTTATAGTACTTGGCAATCTGTGTTGTTGGAATGGTAGTAATTCTCACGTGACTCCATGTGTGGTAGGTAAGAATAAGTAAAATGGAATTTATCTTGCAAGAAAAATGAGAAGATAAGTGAATATGCTTTTAGGAAATTGAACAAACGAACAGATAAATAAAAGCACATAAACCTTGAATCTTTGGTCTCATATCAAGTCACAAAGGCTACAACAAATTCTTCTGCCAATTGAAGAGGACAAAGGGAAAGAGGAAAGGAGGGAGGGGGTGGGGGTTGTTTCCTCAAGTCGGATGTACTTCTATTCCTTCTTTCTAGAGTCTTTCAGTTGACCTCTCTTTCTAATTCCAAGGCAGAACCGCAGACGCCAAGCATCAATAGCAGACTCAGGTAACGAGCGAGTCAAAGCCCACATAACTGAATGGGGCCAGTAAGGGGTGCATCGTGGTTCATAACCTATCCAGCGCATGGCAGCACGAGCATAACCATCTGTTGATGGAACAAAGAATGATGACCTTCTAATTGAAGCCATCTTGGTTGCAACATATAATGGTACCTATAAAAAGAAGGGACACTTGATCAAAATTAGAAGGATATCAAATTTCCAACATATTTGACAAGAGAGTTGCATAGTGACATGGCATGAGTGAATTGGAAAGAAAATTTTCAAGATAGCAAAGAAATTTGGGCTATGCTATTCACTAATTTTCAACCTAGGCACTCCAAGTATTGCTTTATTTTACTTGTACACAATGGTTACTACATTGTACATTAGAGTGCCTTGGTTGAATATTGGAGTGAGAATAGATCCACATTCCATGTCAATTACACTACAAAATTAAAGAAGCAATCTTTGTCTTAATACACAACCAAGAAATGGTGCAACTAAAGGGGCCAAGAAACCAAGCTATCAACAAAGGCATAGATTCAAGCCATACTGAAGCTTATGCAAAAAATGAAAATAAGATTTGTTATCAAAATGACAAGGCAGAAACACTGGTATGTCCTAGAACACGCGTGTCTTGTGTGCACAATCAGATGCCTGTAGACAGAATTGCTCAATATCAGAAAGCCATTCAAAATAGTATCAAACCCAATCACTACAATCCATTTTAGAAAAAAGGGGCTTAACTGACGAAAGAAAGGTATGCATATGGGGCAATGGATCAAAGGCTTTGACTATCTTCCCCGGGATGGAAGACTAACTAATTTACCAAATTTCTTCAAAATTTTAGCTATTTATTCAAACCCGAAAAATGTTTAGAAGAGATGGTACAAAAGTAACTATTGAACCTTTTTAAGAAGTAATGCTAATATTTTTATATATTTTATTTATCTATTTATCTATTTATATGTGAGGTTTGTATTCTCGTCTCTTTTATTTTGAAGTTCCTTGTCTGATACCATGTGTTTATGTCAATTCTCGTGTCTGTGTCCAGAAATCATAGATCTAATAAGAATCTTACTCCTTTAATGGAAATTGGAACCAAAACTAATGGGGGTTGTTTATAATGCATATTGGGTGCTTTCATTGCTCCTATTTCTATTAAACGGACCTTAAGTGTCATAGAGACACTCGCTAGCAAAATCCATTTACGAATACCACCAAGGCAGCCAATGGCAGTGAGGAAAAATGAATAAACCCAAGACAAACACAATAACAAGTACAAGAGATGACAATCCACAGATGCCACAAATTGCACTATCTAAGAGAAATACACAGTACACATACAAATAATCGCTAGTGTCTAAACACATTCTTATCCACCCGCATATGATTCAACATCTCTCAATATCCCAGTGAAACAAACCAGTCTCACTTCTTTGTTGCACTTTCTCACTTACAAGATTTTGCAACTACTTGACAATAATTGTACTTCTGCCTAGTACATTTTCTACTGTCCTTGCATTTCATAAATGGGTACCAAACATTTTATAAAAATTATTTCCAGTTTTGAGAAGGCTATAAAAATAAGGAACCAGCCTGAAGATATATCTACCATACCAAGACATATCTATGCCTTATGTGAACGATTTCTTAAATTATGCACTGTTATTACATTTTAGATTCACATTACGATTTAAGACAGGAGAACCTGGAAGTCTGGAACCACAAGAAATTTTCTCGATCTATGATAGTATGATAAAATGATGGCAATGACATGCTCACTACATTAATGCACGAACGAAAGTTGCTTGCTTGGTTTTCAAACTTGAGCATACCTGACACTGCACATCGATACCGCTCCTCTTATATTCCACATAGAGGCATCTTGAAAACTGATCAACATATCTGCAATTAAAGAAAAATAAATCCAATTATTTCAGAATTAAAAAATTCGATCCACACCTCCCTCCTCAGAATACAGTTATTCTTCAAGACGGTAGCTTCCGAAGAAGAAACAAGAAGCACTAGGAGGACGGCATTTACAAGGAACATCAACACCATTTTGCATAAGCTCAACAACAACAACAGCAAAATGAGCACGACCCAGAGTCAACTATAAAATGAGTAAAGATCTGCAGTCTCATGTTAGACTTCGATAGTAATTCAAATTCTCAGCAAACATACTAATTTAAGCTAATACTTTACCCCAAAAATAGTACGGGAAGTGCTTGAATAGGCGCGCTAATTACTAAAGCTGGAAAGAAATCTTGATTTTAGCATACCAAACGAACACTAAAATCAAAGCATGCACATATAAAGGAACAATCTTTAAAAGTAAAAGGCTTACGCTTTGGTGGCTGCATAAACTGCATACAGAGGATCCGAAGGGATGACAATGGCGGCACCCGACCCGATATTAACAATTGCCCCTTTCTTTCTCTTAATCATTCCGGGCAACACAGCCTGTGTAACCTTTGTAGTCCCTTCAACATTAACCTTAATCAAATCCGCAAGCAACTTGTCATCCACTTCATGGAAAAACCTCGCGTATGGATACGAAACCCCAACGTTGTTAATCAAAACCCCAACATCTAACCCTTCGATTGCTTCCTTAATTCTTTCAACACCTTCGGATAAGTTCCCGGAGAAATCAAAGACAACAGTCTTGATCTGGGTTTTACCGAATTTAGCCCGGATTGAATCCGAGACCTCATTGAGCTTGTCTGGATTCCGACCGACGAGAACTAGGTTGAGTCCTTTGCGGGCTAACTGGAAGGCGAAACTTTTTCCGATGCCGTCGGTGGGGCCGGTGACGAGTGCCCATGAGCCGTATTTCTTGAGATTTTTGGCGGGTCGGAGGAAATTGACGTAGACCCAGTTGAGGAAAGAGAAGGAGGATTTGAGGAGGGTTAAAGAACCGAGACCCAGTAAGAGGAGGAGCCAAATGGGTTGAGATTTGAGCTGTTCCATGGAGGAACAGAACTCCATTGCTGCAGTTTTTTGAGTGTTCGAAGTAAAATATGGATCTGAGAAATTTGGTTTTGCTTTGGGGAGATTAAATAAGAGCTCCAATCTCGGCCCTACTCCTACGCTAAACAAATCCAATAAATAGTTACTTCTGCTCACAGCACATTATAACCATCTAAATTCATTTAGTAAATTTTGATTCCATAATCATCAATTGACAAGTTACAATACCATTTTATCGGCATCATAATATAAAAGAATATTATAAACACCGTCACAATCCGGAAGATGACCCCTAGTCTCTCACGATTCAGATTATCGGTTGTGTTAAAGAAATTTATTTTTAAAAAATATTTGTAAAACGATATTTTATAAATTTTTTACCTATAAACAGGTACTTAACATAAACAAAAACTTTTTGGAGCCTATTTTAAGCCTCCATTTATTGTACTCTCTCCGTCCCTTAATATTATTTTGTTTGATCTGACATACAGATTAAGAAAAAATAATTAATTTAATTATTAATATTGATATGATGTATAATTTTCTTTAATATCCGTGTATATGTGGTCACTGAAACTTTTGTATGAATAATTTTCAAAACAAAACTCGTTAAATTTAAAGTTTTAAAATTTGTTCTAGGGGCACAAATTAGTTAAACTACTTAACATATAACCTAATAAGAGAAAATATTTTATGGTTTCAGAATATGACATAACACGTCTATAAATGTACAATAATTTATTGTGTCAAAGTGGTATAAAGTAGACCTTATTTTTAAAATCAATTTGATACAATAATTTATTGTCATTAGTTGTGATGCATCAAATAGACATATCACAAAACAATTGAATATTTTTCAAGATAGAGACGAATGTTTGTATTTTCTCACAATTAATCTAGTAAGTACATTAAATTGATTGGTGGACTATAAAGGAAAATTTAGCTAATCAACATTTAATAGTTAGCTCAGCAACTTCAACAAACTTATGAAACTTCATGTTGATTACGCAATTTTCTTGAAGGAGGTAACATAAATGCTCTAGTCACCCAACCGTTTCTTGCAGTTGCAGGTATGGTACGTCACTTTTATGGATCTCTTAAGAATCAAAGATATCACACCTGCCCCCATTCACAATTACTCCATATAAAAAACAAAATTTAACATTATTGGGCATTTTGCTCGTTATACTGTCACCGTTTCAAAATAATTATTATTTTAATAAATAAAATTTTGTTTCAAAATAATTATTATTATAGAATTTTAAAAAATATTTATTCATATTTTGTCAAAATTATTCTTATTTACTATTTTCATTAAAGTAGATTTGTAAGAAGAAAAAAATACTTTTACAAATTATCTACAATAATTGAATATAAATAAGGGTACATCAGTCTTTTTGAAAGTTTTCTTAATCTGTTGTGTGTAAATTGCTAAAACGATAATTATTTTAGAATGAATGTAGTAATTGATACTAAATACTAATAGAGTTTAAAAGTAATTTAGATAATTTTAAAAGAACAATCTTTCGTAAGACCGTCTTACGAATCTTAAGTCGTAAGACGGAGCTCCACTGTCTCAATTCAACTCACTAACACACTCTAGGTTGGGTCGAGAGATCTGTTTTAAAGAAAATACTGTAATACAATCTTTTCTGATTTTTCGTCTTTTAAAAAAATATAACAGGACTGTAAATCTTCTCTCCTTGTAATAATATAGATAAATAAATAAGAGTAGACAAAGTCTCATTCTCTCTCACAACTCACTCCACCAAAACACTGTAAGTCGGGTTAGTAAGATCAGAGTAAAATACCCATAAAATAATCTTTTCTAATTTTTTGTCAATAAATAAATACGAAGTATATTAATAACACTATCACAATTTACAATCAAGTATGTTTTACTCACTCCGTTCCTGAAAAATGGTCCTATTTTTCTTTTTGTCTCGTTTCAAAAAAAATGTCTAATTTCTAAACTTTTCTTATTAAAAAAATATTCTTATAATTTTATCTTTGATTTGATTCGTACTTCAATTTATGAACTCTACTTTTGCATGAATATTTTTAAAAAATATATAATATATATTTTTTAATCTGAGTGTCAAATTAAACATAACGCTCTTTTGTCAAATTAAACATAGCGCTCTTTTGGAAACGAAGGAGTATTTATTTAATTTTTGAGAAGAACTCCTAACCCAAAAAAGGGGAAGAAAAAAGAAGTTCTAGAACTTGATGGATCATCTCAACCGTCGGAAAAGTTAAACTTCTTGCTTAATCCACGCTACATGCATGTCATGATCCATCATCATCCATAATAGCCGCAAACATGCCAAAATTCCCATTTTTGAATTTACAAATTTACCCTTAGAGTCAACTCTTAAATTTGACCAGTTTGAACAAGTCAGAGGACACCCCTCTCATCACTATTGTTACCTCATCTCCCACTACGTCCTGAGATGACCCAAGTAACTAACTTCTATAACTGCCACCTTCATTGGCTTTATAATCAAACCTCAACCTCTTATAAACTCTCAAACACAAAACCACCTCCATTAATGAATGTCCTATAGTTAACAATATTCCTTCTTACTCTCCATCTATGGCTTCCATGGTGCTTTTGTTAATTACCATATTTTCTTGCCTTGAACTCATCTCTCATGTCTCCTCCTTTGAATTCCAAGTTGGTGACAACAATGGTTGGGTCGTACCCCCTCCCAATGACACCAAAACCTACAACGATTGGGCCTCCGAGAAGCGCTTCAAGGTCGGCGACACTGTCCGTAAGTACTAATTCACTTACTAACTTACTTTTGGTAGTAACCATGCATTTTTTAGTAGCATTAATTGTCGTTCTAGTAACATTTCATGTCTCTTTTATAAACTTTTCGTAACCATGCATTTTTTAGGTGGCATTAATTGTCATTCTAGTAACATTTGGGGTCTCTTTTGTAAACATTTCGATCGTAACCACTTTTAAAAGGTTTAGTATCATTTGGTAACATTTTTGTAACCATTTTTTATGTACTCAATTTTATTTATGGTAAACTTTTAAAATTATGCGGCAGGTTTCAAGTATAGGAAGGATTCGGTAATGGAGGTAGCAGAGAAAGACTACAAGAAATGCAATGCGACACACCCCATTTACTTCTCAAACACCGGCAACACCCTCTACAAACTTGACCACCCGGGTCTTTTCTATTTCATCAGCGGTGCAGCCGGACACTGTGGTAGAGGCCAGCGTATCATCATCAAGGTTATGTCGTTGCAAGATATCGACTCTCCCTCCGGTACTGGTGGCGGTGGTGCACCGACCGGCGGCAGTTCGTCCTCTTCTGGTTCCAAGAACGGCCCACTTCTATTGGCTTGTGGAGTGTTTAATTTAGTGATCATCACTATTCAGTCTTCATTGATCAATCTTTAATTCTTCCTACTATCTCTTCTAGCTAGCTAGGCTAGGCTAGTTACTTCATCAAGTTTTAGTATGTCTATTTGATAGTATAATTAGTAGTGTGTCTTTGTTTTCTAGACATGCATGCATGTTTGATGGATTTTTAGTACAAAGTATGGTAATTTTCAATTATTTCTAGATGTTGGATATGTTTAGATGAGTCTTATTTATGTATGGTTTATGAATTATTAGATCTACCGTACACAAAAACAATATTTTTTTTTTGCTCACTCTAACTTTTGACTAGGATGATGAATGAGCCTTATTTGGTAAAACATTTTATCTAAATTAAAAAATAGACATTCGTTTTGGATTAGAGAAAGTAGTCAGTAACATTTTTGCATCATTAATGATTACTTACTTTTTTAGGTATGAAAAACAATGTGAAAAAAAAAAAATTACAAAAAGAACCATTCTTTTAAATAATCATTCCATTTAAACGGTCTCGAAAAAATAATCATTCTTTTCTCTTTAATTTGTCTAAAAAAATAATTTCATTTTAAATAAAAAAAAGTTTTGAATGCATTTTTTGAAGTTGCAAATAAATAAAGTAACCATCTTAAAAAGTTTGACTATGTTGAAAAGCACCATGTGGTATCATATACCTACCAATGACCTTAGAAAACTGGAGGAAAGAAATGTGGCAATGAGTATGTTTCTTGTTCTCATTAATGATTATGTGCCATAAAAAAAATTATAATGATAAACACACACTAAACGTTTTGTTACAAGTCTATTCATTCACTCTCTCTTTGAGCATATTAGACTTCCAAATTTATTCGGCTGACGCTATTAACACACTCAAAACCTATTAATACATCCACCTACTATATATATATCTCATTTTTATTTTTAATCCATCCAAATACTAAATATACCCCTTCCTATATTCTATATTTTACCCTTCTTGAAAAATCAAGTTCCTCTTCAACAAAGCTGCAATCTTTTTATCTTCTAGCTACTTTAAAAACAATACTCCCTCCACCCCGCATAAATGTTCCTCGTTGACATTACATAGAGATTAAGAAAACGTGATTAATGACGGGCTGTAAAATGTGTTTTGACGATCATACTTATTACACATTAAGTAAAATATTAAATCTTAAACTATTAGGTAATTTATCATGACATATTGGCCAAGACTTTACATTTACTCCTTAGTGGTTCAAGTTTAAATCTTCCTAGTAGCATTATTTTTTTTCTTGGTTTTTTGATAAGAGTGATTAGGATTAGCAATAATTAGGTTCCACTATTCTAAATAAGTTGGTTTCTCTAGGATGTATTATTTTTTCTTGGTTTTTTTTTTTTTATAAGAGTTAGCATTAATTGAGTTTTACTATTCTAAATAAGTGGATTTCTCTAGGATGTATTGTGTTGAAATTAAACGAAGCTTTCGGAAGAATGGTAGAGATTTGCATATCAAAAAGCCCTTCGAAATATTAGTTGAAACATTTCAAAATAAAAAGAATGAAAAAAGTCTTTAAAAATATTACTCCCTCCGTTCCACCCAAAGAGTCCACGTTTGAAAAGTCTAATTATTAAGGAATATATTAGTGTCATTAGAATTGATCATAATTATAAAATACTTAAGCAAAACTAAATTGTAAACATAATTTTTTAAAAGTAGACTTTTAGGTAAAACATACCAAAATAATATAGTAAATTTTTTTGCGTAAAACGGAAAAAGTAATTGGAATATTTCAAAATAAAAAATATGAACAATTATCCGGACGAAGGGTGTATATATCAACACTTAGGGCATGTTTGGTAACCAAATTAAGAGCTTAATTAGGAAAGTTTTAAGTGATATTAAAAATAAGATTGTTTGATAATGCAATATTATATCACTTAATAAATTAAGTATCTCTTAAAAATAGCTAAAATTTTAAGTCAAAAGATGATGTCTTAATATTTTAAGCTCTACTTTTTCGTACATCGCTTTAGCCTAATTTTCGCTTTAACAAACAGGCCTTACAAACCCATATCTGGATCCAAAATAATCATCAGAAGTCAATCCTCAATTCAAACGATCCAATACGCATTCAAAATCCTGTTCTGCTCTCAAACCATTAAATAGCAAATGGGTTGTCCCCTTCAAAGAACGGATTAATATAAAGAAAACTACAAACTTTGGCCGAATAAGAGTTTGGTTGAGAATTTTACCAAAATGCAGGATAAAACGCACTTATTTGCAAAAATGTGTTTCAATATCAAGAAAACGCGTTTTAAACGCACTGCGTTTAAAACGCTGAATTCCCCTTTTTCCCAAAACGCAGTTTTAAAACACTCCTAGGAAGAAAAAGCTGTGTATTGAAGTGATATCCCAAACATATTTATAAGGAAAGACCTCCGTTTTAAAACACCGCATTTTTAAAACACCGCATTGTAAATATTGTACCAAACGGGCTCTAAGTTTAAAAAAAAAAAAAGAAAAGACAAGGAAGTACAACCCAATACAACGGGAAAAAAAAAAAACTAAATGTGGGTCGGTCCATTTTGTACAATTTTCAACCAATTTAATACCCTATATTTGTTTTAAAAAATAACAAAGAAGTACAACCCAATACAAAAAAAAAAAAAAAGGGCAAAATGCCTACGGTCCTTTTCGTACAATTTTCAATCAGTTTAAGACCCTATATTTGTTTTCAACCGAAAAAAACACTTTCTTTGCGAAATGTCGTCTATGCTCTTAAAAAATATGGAACAGGCACGCTATGCATCGCAATTTCAAATTCGATGCATCAAAGTGTGCATCGCGATGCACAAAATTATACTAAAGAATCGTTTTGTTGCATCGTGATGCACAAATTTTATTTTCGATGCACACAAAATGCGCAACTCTCTTTTAGGCACCAAAATTATGCGCCACGTCTTTTACACTTGTTATGCATCAAAGTGTGTATCGCAATGCACAAAATTATACTAAAAATTACCGTTTTTTTACATCGCGATGCACAAATTATATTTCGATATCAAGATAATTTGCGAGGCATTAGTGTGCATCGCGATGTACAAAATTGTACTAAAAGTACTATTTTGTTACATCACGATGTAAAAAAAAAAATTTTCAATGCACAATTGACTCTTTTCCAATATATTGAAACTGTTAAAAGTTGTTTTCTGTTGCAAGTGGTGAAATCAAGTTGAGATCAAGGTTGTTCTATGACATTACATTTGCAGGTTCTTTATCCCAAGTAAGGAGAGCCAGGAGATCCATCCTCTCAAGGGAAGGGGTATGCTTGAACAATAATAGTGGCTTTTAACATTTGAAAATAGGGTGAATTTCGCCGGTCCTTTTTAAATATTTGTAATCGCTTACCACTTATTTTTTTAAAAATTGGAAAAAGGTATTTTGGGGCAAAAAGATGATTATGCCATTAATGAAAGAAAACACGCGCTTCAGTAACCCAATGCATCGCGATGTACTACTTTGGCATCGCGATGCACCACTTTGGCATCGCGATGCAACAATTGGTGCATCGCAATCATCGCAGCTCGCTTTAGGGAATCAAAGCATCGCGATGCAACAATTAATGCATCACGATGCAACAATTAGTGCATCGCAATCATCGCAGCGCTTTAGGAACCAAAGCATCGCGATGCATTACTTTTGCATCGCGATGCACCACTTTTGCAAATTAGGGAATCGCGATGCAACAATTGGTGCATCACGATGCAACAATTGGTGCATCGCGATCATCGCAGCTCTTTAGAGAACTTGATTTTCGTTTATCTTTCGGGCGTTGCCCCGAATCCACAAGGGACGCCGTCCCTCGATTCTACGACCCGACCGGCGGTCGAACCCCGTTGCGTTGCCCAAAGATACCGCGATTGGCGAATTAAGTCACCCAAGAACATCTTCCTTCGATTTCGGACAGACACCGTCAAGCTTGATTTGAAGCTCAAAAATAGTATTTTTGGTAGAAAAATTGTACACAAATATAGTACTAAGTTAGAATAATAATATGAGATTGATTTTAAACAAATTCAAGCTTAAAACAGATTTAAGTGGCCAAAACAGCTCAAGAACAAAGAAAAATGAGATGAACTCAAAAATTTGAATTTGATCAAATTCGTGTTTTATGCATGAAAATTGATACCCAAACATGAGGAAAGACTATATTAACAACATGAAATCATTTATACATCAATTTGAATCTCAAATCAAGCAACGATGTTGTTGAGGGTATTTTAGGAAGAAAATTTTCAAAATGCCTTTAGCGGTTAAAAAGGGTGTACTGGAGAGAAAAAGTTTGAAAAATGACCACAAAGAATTTCTCCTTGAAAATATCACATGGGCCCTCGATGATAGAGGGAGAATCGAGTGAAACTGCAAAGTTGGTGAATCTTACGAGATCCACTCTTGATTTAGATAGCACATACCCACCCCTGTGCTACCGGCCATCAACCGATTTCATGGCAAACCCATTTGCTTACGTCCACGCCATTTCAAGTATTTATGTAAATACTACGAAGCGGTTCTTTTGTATGGTTTAGCAATATAATTATTACGTAATTTTTCACTGAATTATAGCTATTGTAATTGCTTTTATGATTGTTGTGCTTTGTTGAATTTAGTGGCATCGTCTTTTCATCAAAGTCCATGCAACTGAACCCACCAAAAATAAATAGAGAGAGAGAGAGATTGCAATAGGAGAAGGGGCAAGATAGCGAAGGTAGAGGAGTTGGCTGGGATATAGATGGGATATGGATGAAAACAACAAAGTAGGATGGGGGAGGATGAAGATGGCAGTGGGGTTTTTCAAAAAAAAAAAAAAAAGGAGAGAGAGAGAGAGTGAAAGTCAAGATTTACAGGAGTAAATCAAAAAAGACGCAGCTTAAAACGTATTTTAGGTTGTTATGGTGGCAATTTTAAAACAATTGATCAATTTATCACTTAAAATGAACTTTACTGGTTGGAAATAAATATGAGGGTCTAAAGCGGTTAAAAATCTTGAAATGGTATCGGCCCGCAATTATTCAAAAAAAAATAAGACGCAACCCAAATCAAGCTAAACCAAACTGTTCTAACAAGGCCGACCAAGCAACAGACAGGTACTACACCACGTAATTGGACCAAGGCACACCACGTCACCGTATTATCGTGTTATCGTTGTACTCAGTATTTTTTCTCACTTACTTCTCTCCCTCCCAACCCAATAATGTATGCGTAAGTTTCCTGTGAAATCGTTTTACGGATCCTAAGTCGTAAGATGGAGTCCACTATCTCACAACTCAGTCCACCAACACATGGTGAATCAGGTTAAGGAGATCCGTCTTATAGAAAATACATGACTTTTCTAAATTTTTGTCATTATGTATTTAGGTTGGTGAGTTTTAATTTTAAACACAAATAAAACCATGAGTTTACCATTGTCTTTTCTAAGTTTTTGTCATTATATATTTAGGTTGGTGAGTTTTAATTTTAAATGCAAATAAAACCATGAGTTTACCATTCATTATGTATTTAGGTTGGTGAGTTTTAATTTTAAACGCAAATTAAACCATGAGTTTACCATTGTGAGCGCTAGAGGCTGATTAGATGAACAAGAGAAAAAACAATTGTACTTAACAAAGTATATAGCTGAAGACAAAATGAAAAAAAGCAAAAAGGAAGATATTTTTTTCTTCTCCTCTCACTATTTCTCTTACAATAATATTATTTTGTTTACATATCGATTATACTTCGTAGACAAGCACTTGTCGATTACTCCCTTTCCGAGCAAAAAATTCATATTTGAAAGTCAATTTTTCTAAAAAAACATTAATTTTTCAAACATGCCCTTTGCAAGTTTATTAGACAGTGCTTACGTGCTGGCCTAATAAGCTACAACCAAACACGTAATTTTGAAGGACCCAAAAATATATACCTTCAAAAGTATACTCCCAAATATCTCAAAAGATGTACAGGTCAAGCCCACATTCACGAAGTGTGCCCACAAAGCAACACCCTCCTATAAATAGGGGGCTCACCTACAAAGAAAGGTGGGAGGCTTCTTGACTAAGCTAAAAGAGGAAGTCTCCTCCTTCTCTCTATCCATAATTTCTCTCCCTCCACACACATATATTACACTTTCTCTCTCTAATATACAAATGAGATACTGATTATTACATCGGAGGGCTTAAGTCGGACCACATTCCGACTCCTCTAACGGTATTTTCTTTGATATCACAGGCACCATCCGACAGTCGAGTCCCTACCACACAAGCCTTTTGAGAGCCGGGGCATCCTACCTGAAGACTAGCTCCACACGTGAATCGACGGAATCACCCATATCCATTTTGGTGTGATCAGTTTGATTCCGTTGCCGGGACACGACGCTACAACGCTCAATCACGGATGATTTACTACTAACAGCTTGGTATCATCACTAAAGGAAGCTTCCATTTTCGTCAAAAAAAGAGGGGAGAAAACACCATTGAAGCGGGAAGAACTTCACCGGAAAAAATGGGAAAAAAGATGGCATGCACGAGCTGGGTCAAAGATAGAGCATGGATCAATAAACAAACACCACCGATCGATGCGGTGACTGCACGAGCATAACAAAAAAACGCCGCCATCGGAGCTTACACGCCCCCACATGCGCCACCCAAATGCCGCCGGAGGCAGTACCACTGAATCAAACGCCGGCAGAACTCCGGCAGGCCAGATGCACACCCTTCCAAAGATCAAACAAAAGAAGGGTACTGGGAGCTTCGTCTTGAACAAGCGAGTCCAAGACCACTAAAATCTCCGCCAACGGAGGTTACACGCGCCTCTTCACGCGCCCGAAGCCCCGCGGCAGCTCCGCCTTCCCACGCGCCACCACGGAGGAGCAGATCTGACGCGCTCTCATCGCGCCACGTGTCCCTGATCTTCTGGAAATTGCTGAAAGGCCCTTGATCTTTTGGAAATTTTTAAGAGGCCCCTGAACTTCTAAAAATTTTTTAGAGGCCCCTGATCTTTTAGAAATTTACATAAAGGTCTCTTAACTTCTAAAAATTATAGAAATATCCCTCAACTTCTAAAAATTTCAGAATGACCCTTCAACTTCTAAAAAGTGTAAATATGCCCCTACAGTTCTGGGAAACTACAAACAGGCCCCTATAATTCTAAAAATGCTACTATGGTCTTTCTACGGAAAGTTACTAACGGGCTCTACAATATTTTAAGGTGACTTTCTTCCATTTTTCAACTTCAATTTATAAATATGTTGCTCCTATGTCCATGTTTTTGATATGACAAACATATAAAATGTAAAATGAGCCATCAAATCCTAAATTAAAGATAAATATGCAATTCATATGCTTATTAATTGCTTATAATTAGTGCAATGAGCTATCAAATCCTAAATTAAGGATAAATATGTGATTCATGTACTTATTAAATGTTTATAATTAGTGCAAATCACTAATAAATTAACATGCTACGATAATAAAAGGAACAAAAATGCATGATTAATATTAAAAATTTCGAGCTTAAATGATTGTACCTTGTTGCTTATATGTGCTCGTTATAAAAATATATTATTTGACGCATTTGATGCCATGTGACACGAGATCACCCGCTTATGAAAATTATGACATGCTAGTCAAGTTAAAAGTGCTATAAGCCCATTTATTCATTCGCTCAAATACATCAAATAGTTGCAACATTACGCGTCGACTTCGTGAATAAAAATGAGTTAAACTCTATTTATCGCTATGCTTCAACCGCAAATGAACTCACCGTAACTCTAATTTTGATCGTATAAAGCATGTAAATGGTTCGTATATTGTCATTAACTCGAATTATCGCACTTAGCCCCGTGAAAATATATTAGCGTATAAGATGTACACATTATGTTACGCTTTAAATTCTCAATTTGATAATTTCATGAATTACATGACATGACATCGGTAATCAAATCACTCTTCGAGGACGCTATGGCCACTCGAGGTCAATAATCTAATCGCCGCCGAGTTCGGCTATAGCCACTGAGGTCGATAATTAAATCGCTCTCGAGGACGGCTATGGCCACTGAGGTCGATAATCAAATCGCTCCTCGAGGTCAATAATCAAACCGCTCCTCGAGGTCGATAATCAAATCGCCATTCGAGGTTGGCATTCGCCACTCGAGGCGTTTAATCAAATCGTACCCGAGATCGGCGAGCCACCCGAGACATTCAAATTAAATTGCCATTCGAGGTCGGCAATAGCCACTCGAGGCGTTTAGTCGAATCATTGTTCGAGGTCGGTAGCCGCCAATTGAAGCATGCAATCAAATCGCTCCTCGAGGACGGCTATGACCACTCGAGGTCAATAATCCAATCGCTCCTCGAGTTCGGCTATGGCCATTCGAGGTCGATAATTAAATCGCTCTTCGAGGACGGCAATGGCCACTCGAGGTCGATAATCGCCGCTCTCGAGGTCGATAATCAAATTGCCATTTGAGGTTGGCATTCGCCACTCGAGGCGTTTAATCAAATAGTCATTCGAGATTGGCGTAGCCACTCGAGACATTCAAATTAAATCGCTATTTGAGGTCGCAATAGCCACTCGAGGCGTTTAGTCAAATCATTGTTCGAGGTCGGCAGCCGCCACCGAAGCATGCAATCAAATCGCCTCGAGGTCGGCTATGGCCACTCGAGGTCAATAATTGAATCGCTCCGAGGTCGGTTATGGTCACTCAAGGTCGATAACCAAATCCTCGAGGTCGGCTACGCCACTTGAGGTCGATAATCAAGTCGCCATTTAAGGTCGGCAATCGCCACTCAAATCGACCATAAAAGTCTCGCAGCCGAGCATAAAAGTCTCGATAAGTTCGAGCACAAATCGCCATTCGAGGTCGGCATCCGCCACTCGAGGCGTTTAGTAAAATCATTGTTCGAGGTCGGCCCGCCACTCGAAGCATGCAATCAAATCGCCCTCGAGGTCGACTATGGCCACTCGAGGTCACTAATTGAATCACCTCGAGGTCGGTTATGGCCACTCAAGGTCGATAACCAAATCGCCCGAGGTCGGCTACGCCACTGAGGTTGATAATCAAGTCGCCATTTAAGGTCGGCAATTGCCACTCAAGTCGACCATAAAAAGTCTCGCAAGCGAGCATAAAAGTCTTGATAAGTTCGAGCACAAATCGCCATTCGAGGTCGGCATCCGTTACTCGAGGCGTTCAAATCAAATCGCCATTTAAGGTCGGCAATAACCACTCGAGGCGTTTAGTCAAATCATTGTTCGAGGTCGGCAACTGCTACTCGAAACATGCAATCAAATCGCCCCTTGAGGTCGACTATAGCCACTCGAGGTCAATAATTGAATCGCTCATTGAGGTCGGTTATGGCCACTCAAGGTCGATAACCAAATCGCTCCTTGAGGTCGGCTACGGCCACTGAGGTCGATAATTAAGTCGCCATTTGAGGTCGGCATTTGTCACTCGAGGTGTTTAATCAAATCGTCATTCGAGGTCGGCAATAGCCATTCGAGACGTGCAATCAAATTGCCGCCGAGGTCGGCAATCGTCACCAAGTCGACCATAAAAGTCTTGCTTCACGAGCATAAAAGCATCGATATGTTCGAGTAATCAGTCTCGCTTCAGCGAGCATAAAAGCATAGATATGTTCGAGCAATCAGACTCGCTTCAGCAAGCATAATATGTTCGAGCAATCAGACTCGCTTCAGCGAGCATAAAAGCCTCGATATGTTCTAGAACTGGACTTGCTTCATCGAGCATTAAAGCCTCGATATGTTCGACCAATCGACCCGCTTCGAGCAAAAAGCCTAGATATGTTCGAGCAATCGGACCCGCTTCGCGAGCATAAAAGCCTCGATATGTTCGAGCAATCGACCCGCTTCAACGAGCATAAAAGCCTCGATATGTTCGAGTAATCAAACCCGCTTCAGAAGCATAAAAGCCTCGATATGTTCGAGCATCGACATGCTTCAGCGAGCATAAAGGCCTCGATATGTTCGAGCAATCAGACCCGCTTCAGCGACCATTAAAGCCACTATATGTTCGAGCAATCAGACCCGCTTCAGAGAGCATAAAAGCCTCGATATGTTCGAGCAATCGACTCGCTTCACGAACATAAAAGCCTCAATATGTTCATACAATTAGACTCGCCACGAGCATAAAAGCCTCGATATGTTCGAGCATTCGACTCGCTTCGAGCATAAAAGCCTCAATATGTTCGAGCATTCGGACTCTCAGCGAGCATTAAAGCCTCGATATGTTCGAGCAATCGGACTCGCTCGCCGAGCATTAAAGCCTCGATATGTTCGAGCAATCGACTCACTTCAGCGAGCATAAAAACCTCGATATGTTCGAGCAATCAAAGCTAACCTTGCTCTTTAAAGGTCAAAACTATCAAGCCTCGGTCAACCTGAGCATTATGTGAGTATTCCCTGTCAAAATCGAATACCAAAGACATGTCTTCAAGTTCAGACGAAAGCCGCAAACTCTCGACACAATAGAAGAGAATTGGGCAAATAATACTCCTCACCCTTAGGATGAATCTCGAGGAATAAGGAGTAGGGGCTATCAAGGACCCAAAATATATACCCCCAAAAGTATACTCCCAAATATCTCAAAGATGTACGGGTCAAGCCCACACTCACGAAGTGTGCCTGAAGTAATACCCCTATAAATAGGGGCTCACCTACAAAGAAAGGTGGGGGCTTCTTGACTAAGCTAAAGAGGAAGTCTCTTCCTTCTCTCTCTCCATAATTTCTCTCTCCCTCCACACACATATATTACACTTTCTCTCTAATATACAAATGAGATATCGATTCTTACACCGGAGGGCTTGAGTCGAACCACATCCGATTCCCTAACAGTATTTTCTTTGATATCACGTGCATCATCCGACGGCCGAGTCCCCTAACGGTATTTTCTTTGATATCACAGCACCATCCGACGGTCGAGTCCCTACCACACAAGCTTTTGAGAGCCGGCATCCTACCCGAAAACTAGCTACACACGTGGATCGACGAATCACCCATATCCATTTTGGCATGATCAAATTTAAAGATGTAATATAGAGATGAGTAATGCTATTGGTATCTAAAGAGTACTAATTTTTTTGCATCAAATGATGTGTCACCTGATGTGACATTGATATGGTACAAAAATAAAATTAAAAATCATAATTAATGCATCACATCACCGTCACCGACATATCATTTGGTACAAAAATTTGGTACTCTTTAGGTACTCATAGCATTACTCTATATAGATATTGTTCTTATCTTAACCTTTCTCGTTTTCTCTATCATGTTTATGTCAACAGGACACATATATACTGTGCGATCAACAACTGTCATTGCTCAACCGAATTTCACGTTGATTGTATTGTATAAAACCAACTACTTTATAAAATAATTGTATATAAATAAAATTGAAAAAGGATATCTTTAGAAATTCAAAAAATTCAAGAGCTTAAGTTTTAAAAATAAACTTTTTAAGTAAAACATCCCAAATAAAATAGTAAATTCTTTGTCTAGAACGGACGGAGTAACTTATTTTCCAAATAGAGCGTTTTGAACCTTCCATTATCCGAGCTCACAATCAAATCAAGCGTGAAATAAATCGATTATTGCCTTGTTTTCTAAAGCTAATAAAATCCATCTTCATCAAGTCGGTCCATTGGTAGAGTTAGAGTTTTACAAAAATGTGTGGTATTTAAATGATCTACCGTAGTCCTCATTGAGACACATTAAACAACACAAAAGATTTGGGCAAGGCTACTCGAGACATTTTACTTATTGGATAAACTTAATGGGATAATCTATCATATGTCCTTTGGGCATAGGATAAGCATCATTAATTACGGGATAAGCAAATAATTACATTTAATCTTCTATTAAAGCATGAACCGGATATATGAGTATGAAAAACCCTTTTGTTGTGGGCCCTACATTTGATAATTAACGATGGTTTGATGAGATTTATTGTTTCTTAATTTTATTTTTTGGGTTATTATTATAACATATTGGTTTTCTTAACCTATGCCTAAGGGCATAGGTTAGCCGAACCAAAACTTAATCCGTGAGAAGAAAGATTTTGAATTAGGAGAGTTTTATCTTTAGGCTATGTTTGGTCTTTAATGTCAAGCTTTAGAATTAGAATTTGATGAACAATTTGAGCTCCACAAAATTCAAATTGTTCTTCCAATTTTAATTTCGAGCTCAAATTAAGCATTCAAACATAGCTTAAGCACATTTGAGTTATTACTCGATTTAACTCAATTAAATGAACTCAGTAAATATCTTTCCTTTCAAATTATTAAGGATTAAACTGAAAAGTATATAATGTAATTTTATGGAACAAAAGGTCTATCTTGCCACTCTATTTTGATACATCTTTGTATTTTATCTCTGTAAAATTTAATGGTCAAATTTTTTTAATTGCTGAGATGACTTCTTTTAGTTTAAATAACATACTAATATAACTTATTAAATAATAAATTAAAATAATTTTAGAATGTAATTCTTATAGAAAGAGATGATTATTCATGAAAGAAGTAATTTTAACATAAGATAATTTTCATTTTGTCTGTTTTATGATGATTTAAACTTTTCTTTTTCTTGTAAGCTTAATTTTATAGTTATAAATAAAGTATAATTTAAAAAGAACATTAATACATAAAATAGTTTAAAATTTTCTAGTCAATTCCCTTTTCAAAAATTAAAACATAATTTTACATTCAAAAATTGGGTGTTAATGGGTAGATTCTATTGATTACTCCTCCGTTTTACCCAAAGAGTCCATTTGAAAAGTCTAATTATTAAGGAATATATTAGTGTCATTGAATTTGGTCATAATTACAAAACTATTAAAGCACAACTAAGATGATTACAATACAAGTGGAGGGTAGAGATGAAAAATTATGAAAATTGTAAGCATAATTTTTTGAAAGTTGACTCTTTAAGTAAAACATCTCAAAATTGTATAGTAACTATTTGCCTGGAACGGAGGGAGTATTTCAAAAGAAAATTAGTTAATTGATAGACATTTTAAACTTAACGTACTTTCTTTTATTGTTATATTTTCTAATTATATCTGGTATAGTAAGGCAAAACAAATAGAGTAATTAATTTAAATATTTTCTTATTTAGACAATATATCATTATCTTCTTTGTTCTATTCTTTATGTTTTAATATTTCCTTTTTTTTTGTTTTCTTTGTTAATATTAAATATTTTATTTATATCGATATAAACACCATGCATCACGGTGCATTTCTAGTTTTTTTATCTTAAACACGCGAAAGAAAAAAAAGCTCCCTGATAATTTAAGAGCTCAAAAAGCTCCCTGATAATTTAAGAGCCGAAAATCTCTTAATTTCTAACTATTGTTAAAGATCTCCCACCTATTTATAAAATCTTAATTAGGGAAGGGATTGAAACTGATTGTGTTAAGAGTTGGATAAAAGTCAGGAATAATAACAAAATTCCACCCCCTTTCCAAAATTACAACGACAAATTTTTTTTTTTTTTTGAAAAAGTAGTACACTAACATAATGTAAAAATTGTTAAAATACAAAGACAAAATAAATTTAAATTTTTTTGTAATTATATACAAAACTAATTGATATTTGTTGATCAATGTACCTAGTTAAAGGGTACACTTTT